>CM066031.1:1747410632-1748102020 GCA_033557465.1 Ichthyophis bannanicus | reverse complement strand
GTAAAGACACGTATAATTGAGCATAAGAGTAACATCCGTAGGCAAGTGTTAGATAAACCCCTAGTAGATCATTGGGTGGAGGCCCGACATACGCTCTCTGATCTTAAATTTGTGGTCCTAAAAGTGGTATGCCCCCATTGAAGAGGGGTGACTTGGATAAGCTCCTCCTTTGTCTTGAGCAGAGGTTCATTTATGAACTTCGTACTTTGCAACCAATGGGTTTAAATCAAGAGGTTGATCTTTCCATCTTTTTATAAGTTGAACAATAGTTTTCTCCTTCCCTCCCCTTTTCCCTCTTCTCCTCCCTCCTCCCCTTCCCCCATTCCCCTTCCCTTCTTCCTTCCCAATCCCCCCTTTCCTCCCTCCCCCTTCCCCCTCCCTTCCTCTTCCCCTCCCCTCCCTCCCTCCCCCTCCTTCCCCCTCTCCCTCTTCCCCCCTCCCCTTTTCCTTTCCCCCTCCTCCCCCTCCCCCTTTCCCCCTCCCGCTTTCCCCTCCCCTCCTCCTTTCCCTTCTTTTCCCCTCCTCTCCCCTCCCCTTCCCCTTCCCCCTCCTCCTCCCCCCTTTCTTCTTCCCCCTTTCCTCCTTCCTCCTTCCCTCCTCCCTCTTCCCCCTTTCCCCCTCCCCCTCCCCTCCCCCTTCCTTCCTCCCCCTCCCTCCCTCTTCCTCCCCTTCCCCCTCCCTTCCCCCTTCCCCTTCTCTCTCCTTCCCTCCCCTCCCCCTTGTTTTCCCCTTCTTCTCCCATATCCCTCCCCCCTTCCCCTTCCTTCTCCTCTCTCCCCTCACCCCCTTCCCCCCTCCTTGCCCCTCTTTTCCCCCGCGCTCGCTCTCTCCCCCCTCCCTTCGCCGTCTCCTTATCCCTTTTCCTCCCCCTCTCCCCTTCCCCATTTTTCCCCCTTTTCCTTTCTCCCCCCCATCCCCTCCCCGTCCTCCCCTTTCCTTCCCCTCCCCCTCCCCTTTCCCGTTCTCCGTTCCTTTCCCTCCCTCCCCTCCCTTTCCCCCCTCCTCCTTCCTCCCCCCACCCTCCCCTCCCCTTCCCCCGTCCATTTTCTATCCTCCCTCCGCCTTCTTTCCTCCTTTTCCTTTTCCCCCTATTCTTTCCTCCCCCCTACTCCCCCCTCCCCTACCCCTCCCCCTTCCCACTTCCCCTCCTCCTCCCCCTTCTTCCCCCCCTTTTTCCTTTCCCTCCTCCTTCTCCCCCTCCCCTTCCCTCCTTCTCCCCTTCCCCCCTTCGCTCTCTCCCCCTCCCCTCCCCCCTTTACCTCTCTTCCTCGTTCCTACCCCTCCCTTCCCCCTTCTTCTTTCCCCTTCCCCTTTCTTCCCTTGAGCAGTCTTACAATTGCAGTATAATGTGTCCTATAGGTATCAACAATATCAGCAATTTTTAATTATTTGGAATGGTTGGTTCAGTCCTTCAACAGTCCTGAATTTTAACCTTATTTTTATTTTGAACAGTTTTATAATGCAGTATGCTTTTTAATTCATGAAATTCAATATCAGCAGTTTTTAGCCAATTTGAGACAGTTTGTTCGGACCCATTGACCCCTAACCCGCAGAGGCGGGAAAACGCCGGTATTTCAAGCTCTCGTTCATGTTGAGCTCCATCGCGTCATTTTAAGCAGTGTAGCTGTGCAGCGCATACTCAATGGTGAGTCCCGGTTGTCTTCTGTCTCCTTTCTATTTTTATAAGTCTTTATGTATTTATATCATCCTATGCCACAATTAGAAATAGCCTTTTAATATATTTTTAATATTATGAAGTATTAGTCTGTCACCTCCGTTACTTCAATTTGTCGCCATTCAGTAGAGACACTGCACAACAGACCAGGTCGGCACATATAAGAAGCATGATGTGCATCATGTAAAAACATTCTGTTGTGACAATGGCTCAGTTAATATTGCTCTTAATATTATTCTTTAATTTGTTCTCTTAGATGGAATAAATAAAACAATGTATTTTTTCCATTACATTTTTCTGAGCCTTTCTAGTTACTCCAAATCAGCACAAGTTGATAGTGTTTATTTCATTAACAATGTAAGTTTTTTAGAGCGCTTCTGCCTATTTTGAGGACAATGCCTTTGTGACGTGCTCCCCCTTTCATTCCGATGCATTTACACTTGCTGTTTGTATCAATTCTTAGAGTGTTACAGCCTTTTTATAACTATTTCTTATAACTGTTTTTTTGAGGACATCTCTCTTTTTTTGTCCTGATGTAGTTATACTTGTTATTTGATCATTGAAATATTGTCATATAAAGCTACCTTACTTTTATTTCTGATTTTGGAATTTTTTATGGCATTGACTTTTATATATGACAAAGCACTTATTTATTTACAAAATATTTATTTATTTATTATCAACTTCTAGTGTACCACGTGACACACTTAAGGTATTTATTCATTTTATATTTGGTTCTATATCCTCCTCATCTCCTCTTTTTTGTGCTTTTATTTGATTTAGTATTCATATGGTTTTTGTCCACTTTGCTTTTATGCATATTTACATTCTTAGCTTAACACTATTATTTATGATTTTATAACTTTTTAATGATATTGTATCTGTATATTTATGTTTTTAATTGATGTAGCTACATCTTTTACATGTTTTTAGATTTATGGATATGTGTTTGGTTAATATGCTTAATGCACTAATTAAAGTTATGATTTATTTATATTTATATATACATATGTTTATAATTTTTCGATATTATTGTTATTTTTTGAGGTGTGCCCTTTAAGACCCCCTGAAGAAGGCTTTTCAGCCAAAATGCGTCGAGGCGCAATAAACAAGGTTTTTACCTTTAATTTTCGTCAGTCCTTGTGTATCTGCTCTGTTGGTCTTCTGATTTTTAGTGGGACAGCACCCATGCCCAGTGCCACAGCCCCAGGGACACCATCTCCCTCTTCAGGCAACTGCAGCCTTGCCAGCTCCAGCAACGCCACCACCGCACAACCTGCATGCACTATCTGAGCCATGATAGACATGGGATGGAGCAGAGGTGGCTGTGAAATAGGGTGTGAGGTGCGGCAAAAAATCACATAAAGCCATACACACCTGGTGATGCTGGGGCGTACACCATCAACAGCTTGAGACAACACCCTGCATGTACGGAAGCGTTACACGTGCAGCAACGCATGTTTCCTGGCGTACCTCATCACACGTCCCACCCAAACACGTAGGGTGACAGAGGGATGCAGGGTGCATTAGCACACACGGTGGTGTCGCAAACAAACCTACGAGAGACATAGAGTACTGCGTGAGGATACATAACATGACCTACCTATGCCCGTCGTAACACGCCGTAACACCAAAAGCACTGAGAGCCAGCAGACTGTGTGTGGATGTAGCATTGAGGATGCCAGAGGATAAACGGTACACCAACTGCAGAGAGAAGGACAAATGCAAGCGTAGGGATAGTGCGTTGTGTGCCTAGCAATGCACCTCGCGTGCGCAAGGCACATGTGGATATGTCATACTTAAGGCATGTACGTGCATGCTGAACAAGGGGATGGCAGTCACAAAAAATGGGGCCCGCATCGTGACATCGAAAGTCTATGCAAACGTTATTGTGACATAAAATGCAACATACGTTCCCAACTCACCCGGGAGAGGCAGAGTGCACAGGGCACTGGCGGGGGCCCAGCGCAGGAGGCCACACTGAGCAGTCTGGAGCAGCGCCTAGCGGACAGACTTGGGCCCATGTATATACATGGCCTACCCCCCACGCTGGACACAGCACACCCACGTGCAGGTAAGATGGTGAGAGTTGTACCAGGGGCTGGCCATAAACACGCGACTGCAGGGATGGGTGCAGGGGTGGGGGGTGGGTGGGGGGAGCCATGTCAGTGGCACACCAAAATGCCAGACACCAGCCAGTCCCATGCAAAATATGGCGTGACCTACACCAGGTGCGCCATCCCCACAATGCCGCTGAACCACAGCCCCATGTCAGCCATGCACTGCATAGGATGCCACGCGTGGACCCCACACATGCAGGTGCCAGACCCAGGCCCAATGGGGGCCAACATCCCACTCCCCCGAAGCCACATCCCCCGCACCACACCATGTTGTCCTTGCACAACACCGGCCAACATGCACCGCCACCCCGTCATCCTGCCAATCCCATAAGGGCCCTGCAAGGGTACACAGCCAGCTTCAGGGACCCCACACACCCACTCATGGACTGGCAGCCCTGGAACTGCTGAACGGGGCATGGCCAGTGCGCCACCACCTGTCATGCATTGCCCTGAGCCAGGAATAGGCCCACGAGGAGAATAGGCCACAACTACACACATGGGCATCCAAAGTGCACCAAGGGACCGTACTGACAGGATGGGATGAGCAGGCCACAAACAAAGCCATGGGTCCCAACCCTCTGGAGATGGCATAGCAGTGGGGGTGCAGCAACAGGTATATACACAGGAATAGCGTGGCGCAGGTTGTGGGGTCACCAAGGACAGTACAGAGCCTAACAACCAGCCAGGAACACAGACACAAGGATGTACCCAGCCAGTGGGGGGTGGGCGGAGGGGGGCCGACTTTTGACAGAGCAGCCACTGATGGGGGTGACACCACAGGGTCGAAAGGGGGGGGCCAGCCAGACATGCGGGTGGGTAGGGGGTGCAAGGCCTGACACCAGCACCCTGGCAAGAGGAACAGGGGGTGTGGGTGAGTGCAGGGACCCGAGGACATAGCGCGGAAACATGTGTGGACCTGTCAAGCGGCCAGCGGGTGTCTGGCAGTGCATGCCGGGTATGGCCAGCAGGGCTCTGGGGAGTATGTCCGGGAGCTGGGGCACGGGTAGCAGGGCATGCAGAACACATGGTGCTGAAAAGCACATGAGTCACAGGGGTGGCCGGGGACCATGGTAGTGCACCAGGCGCATTGCATGCAGATACCTCCCCAATTAGCGATAGCGGCCTATGGGGGGCAGGTTCTGGGGGTAACAGCTCCTGCTGAGAGAGGGTCAAGGGGGGCGAGGTGGCGGAGTGGCACTGTGGCAGCCAGAGAGTGGTCTTCTCACATATGCAGGGCATGGCTGCCGTGGATGGGGGGGCACAGACACAGAGGCAGTGGGTGGGTCGTCACAGGTGAAGATGTAGGTGCAGGGGCTAGTATGGGGGTGGACATGGTGACATGGAGCAGGGGCCAGCACAGCGCAGTGGAGGGGTGCAGGAGTGGGGGGAAGGGACCAAGCCCATGGTAGCAGCATTGGGCGACAATGGTTCATGGGGAGACAGTGCAGGGCTGGAAGGGCAGCAGGACCACATGGGTGGCTATGCGGAGGAGGCAGAGGTGCAATGCACCTGTGCGTGCCATAGGCACTGGGTGCAGGGACACAGGTGGCAATGTGGTGGCACAGGGTGGTTGGCTTTGTGCACGGGGGGGGGGGGGGGAATGTCCCCAGTAGCGTCGGGCACAGGACACAGGGGGAACCACTGTACAAGGGGCAGCAGTGGTGCAGGCCATATGGGCCCCATAACAGGCCCATGCGGCCCACACATGTGCCTGCTGCACACAGCCACCCACAGGCTGCCTGCAGTCGCACCGCCAAAGGGAATGCCACACACCATCCCAGGCAAACATGCATGGATATCACGGCCACCACAGGGCATGCCTGTCCCAGGCTGCACTGGCACAGTGCCCTGGCCCCATCCCATCAGCCACTCTTCGTCATGTGGGATGCCCCCAGTCACATGCACAAGCGGTCACTGGTGGCCCACCACAGTCACCTTGGACACGGACATGGGACAGTACCACACACATGCCTGCACAGGTGCCATCCATGGCCACATGTATGCAGCCGGGCCACCCGCATACTGGCCAGGGTTCCCTGCACCCTACACAGCATGTGGATGAAGGGTGTGACAGGGGCAGACAGGCAGGCATACCACATCCTATCTATGTAGCCTCCTCTTCCGCAGGTGACATACATGCCATTGAGGGGGCAGAGGATGGGGTGGAGCACATGGACCCCTGTCCGGGGTCCCACGATGATGCTGTGCCAGAGGCGGTGCTGCCTGCAGAGACATCTACAGGGCACGTGGAGGTGAGTGGTCCAGCAACACCCCCAGAGGGCAGCAGCAGCCCCAGCCAGGGGACAGCCGAAGACAGCATGCCAGCTGCCACCACAGCAACTGGGGAGGCGGTGCCTGCTGTCCCTCAGCAAGCCGCACCGGACACACGATCCATCCTGGTGGAGGTCATAGGGGAGATGCGGGCGCACTCCAAGGTGGCACACAGCAATGCAGAGGGTGAGTGTCCAACAGTGATCAGATGCTGTTGCCTGTGCGCAGGTCGCTGATGCAACCATGTCTCATGGCGCTTAACCTTTCTCCCCCCACAGATGTTCGGCATGTGCTTTGTGCAGTCCTCCATGAGCAGAGACAGCAGTGGCATGAGGCACGCTGCATGCGCCACCCTGTGGAGGGGATCCTCGGAGAGATGCAGGGCCTGGCTGCAGCAGCGAGGGCCATAGTTGCTAGCACTGAGCTATTGGCAGCTGCCCGGGGAACCCCCTCGGGACAACAGTGGCCGCCACCAGCAGCAGCATCGGTGCCAACAGCAGTAGCGGCAGCATCAGCTGTGGCGCCTGCACCACAGGGTGGGAGGGGCCGTTCATGGCACAGCTGTGCATGCAGAAAATAAAGGCTGCACATGCAGCATTACCTGAGATCACATGTTGTGTGTTTACTGTGGGAGCCCCATGCATGCCCTGCCCCACCTGTGGCTGCTCCAGGGACCAACCCAATGCCACCACCATGGGCTGCCTGTGTCCACCCCCCTAGTCGGCGTCAACATGGGTCGTGCCAGCTGTCATGCCACCCCCACCCACCCACTGGCCCACAGCTGCCCTGCCGCCCCCACCCCTCCAGGGGCCTTCCCCCTCCCTCTGCCCCCTCCACCCCCGTCCCCACCATTACCTGCATAGACCATGTTGGCATAGTGCCGGATACATCTCGGTGCAGTGCTGTCCACATCTCATCATTTGGGCATCGTACCCTGTACGTCTGTTGTCATGTCCATGCTGTCTGTTCCGCCCACATGTCCATCTCTGTGAGCACACTGTTGGCACATTGCTGGCATCACATCACCTGCCCTTACCCGGTCAGTGTGATGTGTGCCGTGGAGGTGCCCCCCCTTGTGGGTCCATCCCCTGTGACATGTAGGAAACACTGCTGTACATAGCCAGATGCATGCTGCATGTCCTGGCCACATTGCCCATGTCCCATTGGGCCCTGGCCTCAACAGTCCCCAGGCATTCAATGGGTGTACTGTGGGTCCCCCATGGGTATGCACACGGCACACAGCCCCTGCACCGTGACCAACCCCATGGCCCAGATTCATCCCTGACCCCTCCCCGTATGCGTGGGTACAGCCACACTGTTGTGGGTCATGCCCCACCCCCTTGTCCCCATGTGCACCGCCCATCCCTCGTCACCCTGCATCCATGGCCCTGGTCCCCGGGCCACCCCCGGCCATGCTCCCACTCACCCCTGTGTCCACTATCCCTTTGTCTACATTCATTGCGGCGTCCTCCCTGGTTTGTACCCGTCACCACTGCTGGCCGTACCCGTGCACATTCCACCACAGCTGCTCCATGCCGTCCTTGTCCTGTGTGTGCTTGTGTCCATCTGTGGTACTACCCTGTGCGATGTTCATGGTCACCCCCCACACTTGCCATGGGTACAGTACCATGTATTGGACCGTTGTTGTGCACCCCAACACACATGTAGATGCTCACACCTGTCATTCGCACACCACTGACATGTAGAAATGAGGGACAGCTGACCATCATGGGTATGTTGAACATATGTACAATATTTTTGTTTGGGGACACAGATGTGGGGCCCTATGCGGGAGGGGCCCTAACACCCCAGGCCCTGGTGGTGGTGGCAGCCCATGGCACGGGCCAACATAGGGCAGGTGTGACATGTGTGGTGCCCACACTACACCCCCTGGGGACCCCCATTGCTGGGTGGCTGGCCAGGTGCGCCCCCTGCACATTGGTCCTCCAGCTTGCGCAGCTGGTTAGCCACCATGGCCATGGTTTCCAGCACCTGCCCCAGGATGCAGGCATGCTGCCGTTGGGCGTGTGTCTGTGAATGCACAGCCGCAGCCAGGTGCAGGTCGCACATGCAGCCGCACAGACACACATCCCCCCTTGTCTGTGTGCCTGCATGTACGGTGCACCTGTCTGCGGCTATGTGGGGCAGGCACATGTCCAGAAGGGGGGCATCGCTGGCACCATGGGGCAGGTAGCTGAGGCCCCTGTTGCCCTGTGGCAGCCTGTGCCACTGGGGACCAGCCACACCCTTGGCCCCCACCCCCGCCCCCACCCCCGCCCCATCCCCCACTGCTCCCTCCCCCTCCCAGGCCCCCTGCCCCCCTCCCCTGCCTCACCCACTGCCTCCCCCTCTCCCCCCAGCCTCTGCATGCTCCACCCCCACCTCGCCACCCTGCTCCCCCTCCACCCCCGCACCTCCCCTGCACCGCCCCTCCTCCCCCTCTGCCCCAACACCTCCTACGCCCTCTCCCCCCTCCTCCTCCCCCCTCTACCTCCTCCCCCCTCCTCCCCCCTCCTCCCCCACCTCCTCCTCCCCCTCCTCCTCCTCCCCCTCTCTGCATCCTGTGGCACACTCCTCCTCGGCCCGCCCCCCCACTGTCGGCTGCCGCCATGTCCTCCAAGGCATCTTCAGCCGGCACTGCCTGTCCAGCTACTGCATCCAGCCCTGCTGGTCCCTCGTCTGCACATGTGTCTGCTGTGGGAGAGAGGTACATGAATTACCACCATGGTCACACATCAGCCGCAACATTCACATGCATCCTGTGGCTTTGAAGGCCACTGCCCCACAGGGATGTGCCACATCACTCACCGTCAAATTGGGCCAGCCGTTCACGCTGCACCCATGCAAAAAAGCGGGGGTACCTAGCCCTCAGCTCTCGGGCCTTCTTGCGCAGGTCCTCGACCTGTAGGGGAGGCAACATGTGGGGACATTAGCGGACAGACATCCTTCGCTAGCCGGGACTACACCACATATATACCTGAATGCAACAGGTACCTGCCCCTATTGCGTGCTACGTGTCGACCCCTGGCTGTTGCCAGAGCCACCCACATGTGTGCGCTGTGGCTGCACATGTCCAGATTGGCCCCTACGTGCCCTGTGTGCGGGCCCCCTGGCACCCATTGCCGCACAGGCGGCCTATCCATTCTTTGGCCTACAACACCAACCATTTGTGCCCTTGTCATACCGTTGGTCACTGCACTTATGTTAGGTGTGTTGTCCCTCTAAATACATAAGCTTCAGTCCGATTTATTGTATTACATTGCTATAATTTGAACATATTCCAGACAAAATTTCTTTTTGTTTTTCTTGTTTTTCTTTCTAAACTCTTATAGTTAGAACCTATGGTCTCAGACTGGAATTGGCACTGCTCTGGGTGGATCCCCCATGAGCTTTGTGCTCTTATAGCATCAACGACCATACATGCGGTTCTTAATTTTCAATACCAAATATTGTAATTTACTTAATGATCAGACTTATCTTAATTTTTTGATCCAGTTTCTTAAATCGTGCTTTGTAAAACAGAACTTGCAATGTCCTCAACGTCACCTCCCTGGTACCGTCTCCACGTTTCAGTTCTTCTTCAGGGGGTATGCAATCTGAAATCAGCACTATCTATGAACGAGTGCAACAATGTTACTACATATAAAGACTCCATCGTAGAAATCGCTGTTAAGAAATTACTTTATAAACAGTATTCCTACCTTAACTGGACTTAACAACTTGTTAATAAAAGCTTTTGCGACCAGTAGCATGTTATCAGTAGCTAACCAGCTTTCCCAAAAAACGCAGCGCATGCGAGTTTGTATCTTACAGTGAAAGTTAAATGGTTTCGTAGCTCTGACATCAGATTTCCCGACGTCAGTGATAGATAGTATTTCAGAGCTGGCGTCCAGAATAAGTGGATCCATAAAACGAGTGGATCTATAAAACGTATAATAAAGAAACATCAAAATGTGTTGAGTACACTTCCCGGTTTACAAAACAAACACATACGTTGTGTTTGGACACGTCATCAGAACCTCAAAGAGAAGTTGAGTCCTGTGAAATTGCGGGTGGAACAGCCGAAAGATGGAACAACTAGAGGTCACGGAAAGTGCGGTCATTGCACGATTTGTTGCATTACTGAAGACATTGATGCTACATTGATGCTACTACATCCTGCATTCTTCGCATACAATTATACCTAAAATAAGTTTATCTTAACTTTCAAATAAGCCTATCACTATCAATAAGACATCTAAAGAACCATCCTTTCTTCAAACCTTACCCTATATATAATAGTAAATTAAACATGTAATACTAATTTAAATCAATGGAGAATCAAACCTTTGCTTATAGTTATTTGATCTGTACATAGTTGATATATCACAAGTAGAATTGTTAATGTATAACCAAAGTTTATGTTTATGTTTACCTTGTTTAAAAGGTTCATTGTAATGTATACTACAGTTTCCTATGTTCCATGTAAAAAACAGAATGTTTTACCCTGTTTAAAATTGTTCTATTGTAAACCGCACCTGATCTTTCTGGAAGGTAGCGGTATATAAGCTCTTGTTAAATAAATAAAATAAAATGAAATAAATGATTTTATATATCATGGAAAGACTATGTTTTGAACCATCTGACCTCTTGCACTTCGGATTACATAGTATATGGCATTAGGTGTCCGTGCGGTTTGATGTATGTCGGGCAAACCACCCGACAATTAAAAGTCAGGATGGGCAAGCATCGGAGCAGAATTAGATGCAAAGTCAAAGAAGCCCCACTAGTAGCTCATTGCCTACAGTACCATCATGAGTTTGAAGATTTGCGTTGTTTTGGATTGGATCGGGTACTGGTTGGCAGATTCGGCAGATCCAGAACACAGACCCTATTAACACGAGAACAGAGATGGATATACAAATTGCAATCAGTCATTCCAGGGGGTCTTAATAGTATAATTGAGTGGGGTGCCCGCATATGAATCATCTGTGCTTCCGATTTTATTCTAGACGCCAGCTCTGAAATACTATCCATCACTGACGTCAGGAAATCTGACGTCAGAGCTACAAAACCATTTAACTTTCACTGTAAGATTCAAACTCACATGCACGGTGTTTTTTGGGAAAGCTGGTTAGCTACTGATAACACGCTACTGGTCGCAAGAGCTTTTATTAACAAGTTGTTAAGTCCAGTTAAAGTAGGAATACTGTTTATAAAGTAATTTCTTAACAGCGATTTCTACGATGGAGTCTTTATATGTAGTAACATTGTTGTACTCGTTCATAGATAGTGCTGATTTCAGATTGCATACCCCCTGAAGAAGAACTGAAACGTGGAGACGGTACCAGGGAGGTGACATTGGGGACATTGCAAGTTCTGTTTTACAAAGCATGATTTAAGAAACTGGATCAGAAATTAAGATAAGTCTGATCATTAAGTAAATTACAATATTTGGTATTGAAAATTAAGAACCGCATGTATGGTCGTTGATGCTATAAGAGCTCAAAGCTCATGGGGGATCCACCCGGAGCAGTGCCAATTCCAGTCTGAGACCATAGGTTCTAACTATAAGAGTTTAGAAAGAAAAACAAGAAAAACAAAAAGAAAATTTTGTCTGGAATATGTTCAAATTATAGCAATGTAATACAATAAATCGGACTGAAGCTTATTTATTTAGAGGGACAACACACCTAACATAAGTGCAGTTAAAACCCTCTGAGAGTTGACCACCACCGTTCGTTATACTGTTGGTCACGGCAGATATGCATGGGGGGCTGCATGGTGTTGGCATACATGCACAGTGTGCCAGGGGGGGGGGGCGGCTGTGCGCCACATCCCGTACATCTCCACCGCTTTGTCAGCACGTCTGCGGGACCCATTGGCCTGCCCCCGGCCCTCACCGAACATATGCACAGACTACATAGCCATATGCCACTGTGCGCACCGGCATGGGCATGGTCATGGTCATGTGTCTCACCAGTGGCCCAAGCACACAGCAACAGCCGCACACCGGTGTGCCCTGGGGATCTCCAGGTACATGCCCCTCCGACCCCAGACTCAGCACGGTGGTATGGGTCACTTTCACACATCTGCCAGTGCCCATACAATAAGAACATAAGAACATAAGATATACCATACTGGGTCAAACCAAGGTCCATCAAGCCCAGTATCCTGTTTCCAACAGTGGCTAATCTAGGTCATACGTACCTAGCAGTTTCCCCAAAAGACACAGGTTCCACAATGCTTCTACTGCGTCAAGCATTGATATCCTGGGTCCCTTCTTAATAATGGTTTATGGACCTTTCCTCCAGGAACTTGTCCAAACCTTTTTTAAACCCAGCTACACTAACAGCCTTTACTACATCCTCCGGTAACAAATTCCAGAGTTTGATTACATGTTGAGTGAAAAAATATTTTCTTTTATTAGTCTTAAATAGTTTACCCTGTAGCTTCATTGCATGTCCCCTAGTCTTTCTATATTCTGATAACGTAAACAATCGATCTACGTTTACCCGTTCCACTCCGTTCATTCATTTATAGACTTCTATCATATCTCCCCTCAGCCGTCTCTTTTCCAGGTTAAAGAGCCTTAACCTTTTTAGCCTTTCTTCATAGGAGTATCCTTCCATCCCCTTTACCATTTTGGTGGCTCTTCTATGCATGTGGAAAGATAAATAAATAAAATAGACCGTAAGAAACAAGTCGTGAATGGAATGATGTATACTGTCTGTTTGGCTTCTGATTTGTTGTTATTTGTTGTTGTTGTGGGGTGGTAGATAAATCAGTTGCTTTAACAGTACGATACTGGCCTTGGTTGGTGGTACCAATGGGTTTATGGTTGACATCACCAAGGTTTTGAGCATGCTCAACCCCCAGCTGCTGGTTGGGGGAGACAACCTGCTTGTTGGGACTGGACTGGAGGCATTCAAGGAAAGCCAATTAACAGGTAAGTCTAATTTCACCTTGTTCATTAATACTCTATATATATTTAAAGTTCATATCTCCCCTGTCCTTCCTGTCCTCTAGCATATACATGTTTAGGTCTTCGGTCTCTTCTCATACGTCTTCTAACACAGGCTCCAAATCATTTTGACTGCATTCCTCTGAACCATTTCCAGTCTTATATCCTTTGTATGTGATATGGTCTCCAAAACTGAACACAGTATTCCAAGTGAGGCCTCGCTAGTGACTTGTACAGTGGCATTAGTACCTCCTTTCTGCTGGTAATTCTTCTCTGATGCAACCCAGCATCCTTCTGGCTTTGGCTACCACTTTGTTACATTGTTTCGCCACCTTGAGATCCTCAAAAACAATCACTCCACGGTCCTTCTTTGGTCCAAGTGCATGACACTGCACTTCTTCACATTAAATCTTATCTGCCAAGTATTAGACCATTCTTCCAGTTTTTGCAGATGTTTCCTCATGTTATCCATGCCTTCAGAGGAGTCCACTCTGTTGTAAATTTTTGTGTCACCTGCAAAAAGGCAGACTTTTTCATTCAGTCCTTCAGCAATATCACTCACAAATACATTGAACAGTATCGGTACCAGGACTGATCCCTGCGGCATGCCACTAATCACCTTCCTTTCATCCAAGTGAGTTCCGTTTACCATCACCTTCTGTCATCTGTCAGTCAACCAATTTCTGACCCAGTTCACCACTTTGGGACCCATCCCCAGGCTGTTTAGTTTGATAAGCTTCCGATGAGGAACAGTATGAAAGGCTTTGCTGAAATCTAGGTATATCACATCCATCGCATGCCCTTGATCTAGTTCTCTGGTCACCCAGTAAAATAACTCAATTAGATTTGTTTAGCATGGTCGTCCTTTGGTAAAACCATGTTGCCTTGGATCATTAAACCTATTGATTTAGAGAAAGTCCAATATTCTCTCTTTCAGGAGCGCCTCCATTACTTTTCCCGCTATTGAGATAAGGCTTACTGGTCTGTAGTTTGTCACTTCTTCCCTATTACCACTTTTATGAAGAGATACCACATCAGTCCTTCTAGCCCTGTGGAACCTCTCCTGTCTCCAAGGATCTATTAAAAACATCCTTCAAAGGCCCTGCAAGAACCTCTCTGAGCTCTTTCAGTATCCTTGGATGTATGATCCCATGGCCTTGTCCACTTTCAGTTTTGCAAGCTCTTCAAACACATCATCTTCTGTGTATGGTGTAGTATCTTCTCCATTCCAATTTGTATATTTGTCGATCAGAGATGGTTCTTCTGCAGGATTTTCTTTAGTAAAAACAGAATAGAAGTATTTGTTTAGCATTTTCGCTTCTTCAATGTCACTTTCCATTAATCTATTCTCAGCACTTTTGAATCTTGCAGTTCCACTTTTGATCTTCCTCTTCTCCTGAATATATCTGAAAACGTTTTGTCACCACGCTTTAGATCTTTAGCCATCTTTTCTTCTACCTTTGCTTTTGCTATCCTTATTTCTCTTTTTGTCTTTTTAGATTTATCCCGTTTTCTTTTCTGTGTTCCTCTGTTTGCAAACTTCTGAATTTTATGAAAGCTGTGGTTGTTTGCCTTTATTTGTGCAGCCTCTTTGAAGAACCAAATATGCTTCCTTTTCCTCTTGTTTTTATTTACTTTCCTTACATATGTATTTGTTTCCCCTTTTATTGTCTCCTTTAGTTTAGCCCACTGGAATTCCACTTTCCTTATCTCCTCCCACCCTGCCAATTCCTCCTTCAGGCATTTGGCCATTTTACTGAAGTCAGTATTTTTGAGCTTGCTGTGATTAGACTCTGTCTTGGCTTTTATCTCAAACCACACCGTGTGATGATTGTTGCTGCTCACGTGGGAACCCACCTGGGCAGTTTGACATACTATCTCCATTGATGGATACTAAATCCAGCATCAAACTATCTGCAGGAAGAAGCAGGAATGTAGTCTTCACATATAAGTGACATCTGTACTGACGGAGCCTGCACAGCAATGCTCCCCAGCATCTAATTGTAAAGCCTTTGGGACTGGGAGCACCCCACTGCACCTGCGCAACTGCCTTCCGAACTCCCTCTCTTCATTTTCCATGGAGCCAGCAGGAAGAAAATTCTGTCACCACAGAAAAACTTCTTCTCTTTTTGTGGACCATGCCTCTGCCTTCCTGTCGACACCGGCACCATCGAAGACATCACCAGTTCACTTATTCTTTCCTTTTTACTTTTAATCTACATTTAAAAAAAAAACTGGGCATTTCAGCACCCTCTTAGGCATTAAGCCTACCATAGCCTTCCCATCCTTTGAAGGCATGGAGAAACCAGATAGCGGTTTCAAAAAATGTTCTAAATGTGCCAGCACCATCTCAGTGACTGACACACATGACTGGTGCTTGAAATACTTTGGCCCAGACCACCAGCCAAAATATTGTCCCCTCTGTCAGAAAATGACACTGAGAGGCCTACGAAGTCGGGCCTCTAAATTTGAGACATTCTTCGCCTCTGATGCAGTGTCATTGGCATCCACTTCTCTGCGGGCCTCATCCTTCTCTCATGGATCCCAGGTATCCTGAGCATCTAAGCACAAGTCCGCAACAAAACCAGTCAAAAACCTCCAGGGGTAGATCTCGCTCAAAGCATCGAGATCCCTCAGACACTGCATCGGAGGTGAATAGGCCTGCCAAACAGCCCCAACAGGATTCCCTGTTCTCCAAAGCCACAGAGGAGCTCCAGGATGCTCCTGAGGCCTCGACCTCTGGAGACCTACTGGTGCCATGCTCCAGGACGGTACTGTAAGTACCCATGACTGATACCCAAGCATCAGCAACCTCAATAGACCAGTGCATACTGGCCATCGAGCGGAGCTTGGCAGCTCTCCTGTCAGCCTTTGTACCTTTAAAGCCCTTGGCTCCAAGCACCGCCCCATCGATACCGGAACCGACATAGACACCAGTTGTGGTCACGACATCAGGGATAATGCAGATGGTGTTGACATCGCTGCCACCCATGCCCTTCCTTGAAAATATCACCAATGTTGGTACCCAACCCAAACGGCTCATCAAGGCCGATACCTCAGAGCACCGGTACCAACATCTAGCTTCGGGCAAACACCGTAAGCATCGATACTTCGAGGATCCTGATTCCAGCACTTCAGATGCGGAGTCTTTGATACCCGGGGCTCCAGGACCTTCCTTCGCAGCCTTCCCCACCACAGCAGAGATACATATCGCCTCGAAAAACATGTCCTTTCAGGAATTCATTCGAGACCTAGTCAAAGGTCTCTTCATCACGGTAACATTGGAAAAGGAGTCAAGGGCGGAGGAATTGGAGATTCTCCAATACCCAACAGCACCAAAGGATGGATGATGGGCCTCTGCGGTGAGGCCTGTAGCATCCTGGGGATATAGCAGAACTGTGCAGCTTATCCACAAGCAGGTACCATATCACCAGGATGGGTGGGAGACCTCTGTAGTGCGTCCTGCAGCATCCTGGGGATATAGCAGACCTGTGCAATGTAACAAGGGGCAGGTACCATAGCACCAGGATTGATAAGCGGCCTCTGTAGTGTGTCCTGAAGCATCCTGGGGATATAGCAGGCCTTTATATCCTTAACCAGGGGCAGGTACCATAACACCAGGATGGATGAGAGACCTCTGTGGTGAGGCCTGCAGCATCCTGGGGATATAGCAGACCTGTGCAATGTAACAAGGGGCAGGTACCATAGCACCAGGATGGAGGATGGGCCTCTGTAGTGCATCCTGCAGCATCCTGGGGATATAGCAGACCTGTGCAGTGTAACATGGGGCAGGTACCATAGCATCAGGATTGATAAGAGTCTGGGCCTCTATTGTATCTCTTGGTGAGGTGCACCCAGGCCCTCCTTACTCTACCTAGGTCCTGCCTCCATGAGGAGCCAGGAAAGAGGTGCTCCTGGCGGAGGCAGATCAATTCAGCCAGTAGATAGAGGTCTGCTTGTGTGAATACCGGCCTCCTAGACATGGCATCCATTTGTTCTGTTTTATGTGTTCAGACCCCATATGATGCAGTAAAAACGCACCTGTGCAGTGCGCACTTCTCACCGCACGTACTGTCACACCCCAGCCCCCTAGCAATGTGCCTAAAGAGCTAGGGTGGACATTATGTCCTTCATAAACGGGTTGAAAACTATCTTCAGCACTGAAGCATGTTGGGAGTTGTAGTTTCCCTTTTAAAAGTATAGCCGTGACAAACCAGTATGAAGGTAAATGATAAAGATTTTATTTCCCCAATGTCACAAGGTTCAATATAAAGCATCAGGATATTCTCTCCAGTTAGTATTTCCAAAGATATTTACAAAACTCAGGTTGAATGTGTTTCAGTCACTACTTCTGTTCAGGGGTTTTAATCCAAAAATATAGTAGATGAAACAAAACACAAGCTTCTTCATTCAGCTTAGTAAAAATGTTCTCTTTTATCCTTTCCTTCTTTAGTAACACCAAGTACAGGTGCTAGGCAATATTCCTTTGGTTAAACAAGCTCTTACCTTCAGAAGGTCAGACTTCTTTACTCTGTTACCCAAAAGCGCACATCCTGAAAGCTATTCTTCAGTTAAGGACTCCATGCTTCCAGCCAAACATAATGTGCAATCCATGGGAAACTCAGGCAGTAAGGAATCCTGTTCGCTAGGATCTATCTGCATTTCTTCCTGCTCTGAAGAAACATTAACTTGCTCTGAGCTTTCCCCGTATCTCCCAGGATATACTTTCTCGGGGAATCTCTGTAATTCCCTCCAGCAGTGGTCTACCTGGTATGGAAGACAGGTATCTGGGGTTTGAGCTATCTCTTTCTGACTAGGTTCACAAACCTCTCTCCAGCTGCGGTTAAACAGTTCCTGGCCTCCTTGCTTAAGCTCCTCTCTGGTGTTAATCGCTGGCTCCCTGTTCCAGGCTGGGTTCTTCTGCCTCCTAGCTTGAGCCCTGGGCACCCACCTCTGAACACCTTGAGACTTCCAGTCCGGCATAGATGTGGGAAGACTTTTATGCTCTCTCTCCCTGAGCTGTGCCTTCCTGGTACCTCTCCTGACGGCTTCCCCTTGGAGCTCTCCACCTTGGAACTGCTGGCCTCTTTGGAACTTTCTCTTATCCTGCAAAAACAGCCCCTCCGGCTGCCTTTCTTGGTGTTGCTTCATCGCCTTCTCCCTCTTCTTCTTCCCTTTCTCTCCTTCTAAGCAAGGCTTATAAAGCTGCTTCTCTGTCAGGGTCTCTCTCACTCCCCTCAGGTGTTTGTGTACATCCCCTAAGTTTGTAATTACCTCAGGATAGCTTGGGTGTGGCAACCTAACTTCAGACACTCTGTGCTTACTCCCACTAGCTGCACTCTGCAGTGTGTGTATTGCAGACCCGTCACATTCTTTAAAGGTACATTCACTAGTTTTTCCTATCTCCATAGGCTCACTAGCATCTTCTTCATCACAGTACGCACGTGCGTACTCCCCCTTTGCAGCATACGTTGCTCTGTTTTGACGGCCTATTTATTTTTGTTACTGGTATCCGTTTCTATATCTGAGTACAGCTGCTTTCAATTTCCGACATGCCCTATCTCCATATCCCCATCTCTTTCCCATTCTGATATGCCCTTCTGGGGTTTGAACACGCAAGATATTGTACTCTGATCTATTGCCTAACCACTGTGCTACACATACAACGTTATATTTTTCGGACGGGCCATCCTCTTGTGGGCATTAGGGCCTGACGTTACAGGGTGTCAGGCTTTCAGCTGTCTGGGCCTCAAGCGTGTGTTGGGCTAACGTTAATTATAGTGCCTTGGTGCGCGCCTTACGCAACGCTATGCAAGGGATGCATCCTGATGCTCCCCAGCCGTATTAGCACATTGTATGTCACCCAGTACTGCGCCTTGAAACACGGCGCGTTCCTGGGTTTCTTCTATTTTTTATATATATATATATATATTGTCACCAGCACCCCTTTTCTGGCCCTATTAGGCGCCCGCCTTTTGTCCGCGAGGTGTGTGTTGCCTTATCAAAGAAATAGTCAGTAGCCGTGTAATTAAGGCAAAAATAACAGTTTGGGTTTTATTCCCCATCCCTCATAGGATTCTTTATATACAGCACAAAATGGAACACAAAAGAAAAACTGTTTCTTCACAGTAAAGAAAATAAAACTCTTCACCAGCACAATGCTTTTGCTTGCTTGGCTAACATAGGGATATAATTTCATCTGACAGACAAAGCGTGCAATCCATGGAATCCGGTTCTACATCACACTCCTGGTTTTCCCATTGCATCTGCTCACAGTCTGTATTCGTAGGCACATAACAAACTTTACAATTGAAATCCTCACAGCTCTTCCCTTGAGTGGCACTGGTTATTCTATGTGGTAAGTGCTCTATATCAACAGGGTTCAAGAGACTTGTGCTAGGAACTTTATCTCTCAGGTTCCTTCTCCAATAGGGATTCTCCTCCCAACTATTGGGTTTTACTCTGCTGGCAATGCCTGGCTCTTTCCCTCTAGATACAACAGGGTACTTAGCTTTAGTCCCTGGATGATAAGCTTCTTGCTCCGGGCTGTGACCGGCTCCTTTCCAAGACTTCCAGGTTTCTGTAGTCTGGTCTAAGCTGTAATCACTTTCTGAGGAGACTCTGTGTCTGCTGCCTCTTGCTACCGGGACACGTCCTTCACTTCCTGATTCTAGCAAGGTCTGCTGGTTGAGAGGACTTCCTTCCTCTCGGTTACTCACTCTCCAGTGACAGAGGCCCCCTCTGGCTTGGGAGACTCCCTCGCAGCTACAGCCTGCTTCACCCTTTGGCTTCTCCTCCCTTCCCCCTACTGAGCTTTCCCTGTAGATTTTATACTCCTGTTTTCTGCACGTAATGCGTGCCCTTCTGCTCAGGTGAGGTTGATTAGCCTTCTGGCTTTCTGCTGCGTCACTCTTGGTGAATGGAAAGTTTTCTCTACTCTACTTGGGCTCTTTGTAAGCTGGATATGTTTGCTGCTTATGTGTTTGTGAGGTAAGCTCTTCCTCTTTTCCTATTAACATAGGCTCTGCGCTAGTCATTTCATCATATAACCTAGACTCTGTACTAGTTACCTCATCACAATATATATATATATATATATATATATATATATATATATTGGACGAGCGCACCTTAGTGGGCGCATTACTGGGCACCATATTGTATGGTGCCGTATATAAGGCTCATCATGTACCCTGTGCGACACCCTCTGCACCACCATCTCAGGGTCCCTTGGAAGTGCACCGTACTGGACACACCTGTTCAGGTCATCCTCATAGGCTATCTGGGATATTTTGCCATAGTCACAGTGGCATAACAATGTGACTTTGCCCTAGGTTACTTTGCCCTGTGGCCTGCAAGGTGCCTCAGATTGGAATGCATTACATATGTCCAGGGCTACTGATTTCAAAGTAACACAGGATGGTTACGGTTCACTGCCACTGCACAGGTGCTTGTGGGTAGGAGCTTGAGGATCCTGACCATGCCATATCTGTGGCCAAACCATGTGCCAGCCAGTACTGGTGGCATACATGTTGTGGGTGACTGTACCACAGCACTGGGTGTGGGCAATGTGATGTACTGGGACGACAGTGGGTGACAGATGGTAGGCATACATGTCCCCCAGGGGCATATGGGGTGCCATGATGGTTACGATGAGGGGTGGACAGGGGGGTGGTTGTACCATACAGCTGGGGTACAGGTGAGGCAGGCAACGTGTGGGCACACGGCAGGACAGGTGCACAGTGCATGGCCTGTGGTGGCGGTCTGCACAGGCTGTCCAGACACTACGCAGCTGACAGATGCAGATAGCCGGCCCAGAGGACTGCCGCCCACTGTGGCTAGTCTCTTATGGCCTGGAAGCACATATCTGCAAAAGATGAGTGTTAAAGACATACAGGGTATCTGTGTGGGGCATGCATTGGCGGGGAGCACTGGGGGATCAAACCCATGGACACAGTTTCGAAGGTCATTGTACGGACCAGTGGGCTATACCTCTATAGCCTGCTGTACAGCAGTGCCTGGGTACAGAGGGACTGCAGATCACCGCATGGACCATCTGCTCTGTGTGCCAGGTTTGGTTAACCGCACCAGCACCCATGTTGCATTGTACATGAGGAACAGTGGTCTACATCACATAACCAGATGGGGTCTGCACCTCTCTGTTTCCGCAGCCTGGTGAGATGGACTGTCGTGCAGGATGCTGGCACAGGGAGGCTATGGACAATGCCATTTTGCAGGTTCTGTATTCACCCTGAGGGTAAGGATGGCTGCACAACACTGGGTCCACAGTACATGTGGTGCTACATAGAGGTATGCTGCACATCCCCATCACCGGCAGTGTGTGGTAGGTGTCCCAGGGCATGCTCCAAGGGCACCTCTGTAAGCATCGTGTTACACAGTCACACATCTCCCCCTGGGACCAGGGACCACCATGATCCGTGTGTGCCCAAGTGTTATGGTCTGGCTTCCGTAGCTGCCTGTTAGCAGGTCAGAGGGGTGTCTAGTGTCTTATGAGGGTTGTGAACCACATCTTCCTACTGCTCAGAGTATTATACAAAATGTGCCCCCAGGGGCCCCATAACACCCATGTTGTAGGTGGGGGCATGGAGGAACAGGTGCCTGGGACCACGGGTCTGGCTGTGGGACAAGCAAGTGCATTCCTGATGGCTAGTGATATACCTCTGGGACTAGTGCCCATGGGACATATGCTGTAACTGGGGCATCAGCAGAGCAGCATTAATGATGTGTGAATCCTCACTTGCCACAGTCTGCAATGCATTATCAGACAACACTGTCTGACTACACTAGCATACACAGTGTTCTCACCATGCACAGACTGACTGAGGGAATTCCATAAGCCAGTCCCTGGTACATGGTCAGTGAGAAAACACTTGCATCCGGACATAGGCTGGCCAGCGCACACACACCAAGCAGGTATGCCAGTGATTGTACTCCAGGACGGGGAGGGGGACACACAGATATTGCTGGAGACAGATAGTATGGATAACTATGTGGGAACCTGGACATCCCATGGTCACTGTTACATCAGGGTGAGACTGCCCTCTCAGCATGACATGCTTTAGCCACCCTGTCCATGCAGGTGTGGTTTGAAACCTAACGTGTACCGGACATTGACATATTCGCTGTGCAGATGCAGCCTGGCCATTTCGCACTATCTGGCCTGTACCCATACTACCTTGGTCCTCATTATGCAAATTTGCAGGCTCATGCTGGTAACAGTTGGACAATGTGGCCAGGGGGGGAGGGGGAGGTCGAAAGGCAAGAAACTATGGATAGACATCTACACACACACTCCTACTGCAGCACTGTGCAATGGTCAGGGTGTTTGGCAACCCCAGCTGCCACACTGCCAACATTTCTGGACTGAGCAGGAGATAGCAGAGGTGCTGTGATGCTACCGGCAATTCCGTTCAGGGGCCAGCAGCCTGCCTGTACAGCATGATTTGCATGGTGGGGCCTGAGTGGGTGGGTGGGTGTTTCTAACCCTGTTGACCGCAGCTATGGTGATTGCACGGTTTTAAGTTGAATATGCTTTGTAGGGTAAAATGTTTGGATGTGTTGCCGAGATTCCAGCAGCTGGGACCAGTACCTGTGACCCTCTGCTCCTGGACATTGCCTGTGTGTACTGCACCATGGTGTTGCCACGGCGCCCCAGCAGTCCCTGGTACTACCAGACATTTCCTTTATTTATCCTCCTTTTTGTTTATATCTACGTAGCAGGGAAAAGGCTTGTGATGTGTTCTGCAGTGTCTGTAGCTGGGACCTGAACCTATGACACTCTGAGTTACCCTGCCTGTGTGTACTGCACCACAGTGGGGCCACAGGTGCACAGCCCTCCCTGGGCCATACCTTTACGTGTCCTCAGCCAGACATTTCCATTTTTTATCCTCCTTTTTGGTTATATCTACGTAGCAGGGAAAAATTTTGTGATGTGGTCAGCAGGGTCTGTAGCTGGGACCTGAACCTATGACCCTCTGCTCTGAGTCACACTGGCTGTGTGTACTGCACCACAGTGGGGCCACAGGTGCACAGCCCTCCCTGGGCCATACCTTCAAGTCTCCTTTGAAAGGCTTTTTCTGTTTTTAATGCACACCATGTACTGGTACAGGGCATGGCCTGGGTCCACTGCAGACAGGTGCCACTGCCCCCTCTGGCACGGGCACCCCCCCATGCTGTGCTAACATAAGCATATGATGATGGTGCTTGTTGTGCGCCGTCCAGAGCTATCCACTGTGCAGGTAAGCAGATGCCTATAGTGCAGCGTTTGGGGTGGGCAGGCATACATGAACATTCCCACACCCACCCCCCATCAGCGCCTGACAACATTCTGTACCTTAAACATGGTAGTGGGATGGATGTGGGGGCATCCTGTCTCTGCCCTGGCAACTATTGGCTAGTGTGGACAGGTTATTTGTATATTGTGTTTGTCCTTTGTCAGCTGCTGTCTTTTGCACTTCTGGTTTCTATGTTCCCATGTGCCACCTAGGTGCCTGCCTGGTCCACCTTGTGCCCAAGCTGCCCATGCTACATGTCCCGCCTGCAGCTCCCTATGCCCCATTTGCACCATCGCCATAGTGGCCTTTCATACTTTGACACTATGGTGTTGCTGAGAATGAAGCACTACTATCATATTTCTTGGGCTCCCTGCCTAGGCTGTACATTGCTGACACTTAAATGGTTTCTCTCTCCTGTAAATGTGCATCTAATGGCAGGTTTTCATTCATGGTAGGATTCAGCCCTTCAGTTCAGCGTGTTAGTGTGAAAGGAGCCTCTCCCCGCCCACTCCCCACCCATTGACCCCTTCTCTCCACCCTCTCTCCACCTTCTGCGGTGTTTACCACGGCCAGGGACGTTAACGATCATTATGTAATGTTAACAAGCGTTAACGTTACATACCGCACGTTAACATTACCTAACAGTTGTTAACGTTACATAACGTGCGTTATGTAACATTACCGCAGTTTAGTAAACATACCCCTTAGAGTTGCTTCCCAGGTATCAAAAACATGTCTGATTGGAGCAAGCTTATCCATGCCTCGTTGTTCACGTCTGTTGGTTGCATCATCAAATCTGAGAGCACAAGAAATTTGCTGAAAACGGTTACAGGCCATATTTTTGCCAAAAACAGAATGACCATCTTCAAGGTTCCATAACTGAACGATGGATTCATTTCATGACTTGTACATTACTGAGAGGATCAGAAGTCCAAGAAAACGTTGAAATTCTCTGTCTATCAAATCTTTCCAGGTGTCGTCATAAATGTGTCTTCCTTGTTTGCTCGTCCACATCATGATTTCATTCAATAAGTTCTTCCTCAGGAACAAGTGGAATGCTGCGAGAGGGCCATCAACATTTCGTACAGCATACCTTCTAGGACCTTGTTGTACGGGTATGACATTAGTTCTGGCATATCTTCCAGCAGCTTGCTTTATAGGTTTCCTGTTCCATGATGTGGCATCCTTAGATACATAGGCTTCAATGGCAACATTTGTGCTTATAGTTGATGACCTCTTAGCTCCTCTACAACCACAACTAAGATTCCTCACAAATGATACTGATACCGAGGACTCCTGCCTTCTTCCCCGTCCAGCACAGCCTCGACCTTTGCCTCGACCTGTAACTTGACTCTTTGCTGCAGGCGATGTTACCAGCTCAACATCAGTCTCACATTCACTTGGCGACCAACTGCTGTCGCCATCTGAATCATGACTGTCATCATCAGATTTTTCGCCCGAACTTGGCTGATATGCTTCTTCGCTTGCTGAATATGCTGCATCATCAGACGACTCAGAGCCGTCACTGTCAGCATCTCGTTGCAATATTTCTCTTACTTGAGCAGCTGAATACTTTTGTTTTGACATCATAAACAATAACCTAAAATAAATAAACAAAGATAAAGTTGAATAAAACGCAAAGCAGTTTTACTATAGGTGTACAATAATCGTGATGAACGAACTGAAAGCCTTTAGATTTCATCGGAAAATAATGAGAGAACGTATGATATCAATTACAGAAAATGTGTAATTTTCATAAAATAAGAGTACAAAAAATAAATGATACATAATTAATGATAAATACCTTTGTCAGATCAAAAAATTCACAAAACTGCAAATTGTATCACGATCCAAACCGGACGTAAGCAACTGGGGTCAAAAATGACCCCACTGGTACTCTGTGCTGCAATTCATCACTAGCGTCACCTAGCAGATGAAAATTATTCCTCTCATGGCGCAATATAAAGAGAATATTGACATGTGAAAAGTCATAAAAAGATTGCATTCTTGAACAACTAGTTTCCGAGATACGCGTTGTGAAACTTGCAATGGGGTCACTTTTGACCCCATCGGTACTCCCAGGGTTAAGATGAGAGATTAATAGTTGTAGCCCATGATAATGGGTTAGGATGAGATGGTTCACAGCTACTATAGAAAAAACTGGTAAAACAGACATAGGCCGATTCTATAAGAAAGAGCTGGAAACAATAGCACATTTATAGCTGGCTGCGACATTCTGATGGAAAAATCTTTTATACAGAAAGGCACAACAAGGTGGCACATCTCATTGGAAACTTTGTAAACACTATAACATTGCTGTAAGAAAACCACTGGGATCATGACCCTAAAATAATAACAGATAATGACAAATTTATGATAACCTTCTACATTCCCATTCTAATGGATAAGAAGCTGGATGCAAGAAAACCTGACATACTGTAGAAGTAATGGAGAAGAACTCCCGAACAGCATTTATAATGCAGGTATTAGTTCCAAGAGATTATCCTGTGAATCATGTAGAGAGGGAGAAAATCCTGGACTACCAAAGCATGTAGTCATAGACCGAGAAAACGTGGCAGAAAGATACAGAAATATTTCCTATTGCATTGAGAGCCATGGATCTGATTGAAAAGAATGTCCAATCACACCTTGACAAGTTGCCTATACATATTACATTTTATGACCTCCAGAAGGAAGCTCTCCTTGGCACAATGCAAGTATTATGGCGAGTGTTAGCAGTAAATTTGAGACGATGATCATATTCCACATACTCTGGCTTAGGAATGAGGTTCATGAGGTTCTACAGCATTTAACCTCCCCCCATAGCCCCTGCCCTTGTGGGTTTTTTTGCACTTCAGCGTTAGCCCCCCTCCCCACGTCCGGCCCTTGTGTTTGCCTTTCTTTTACACTTGTGTTTGCTTTCCATGTTACAGTTTTAGCCCCCCCCCCATATGCTTTTATACTCGTGCTTGATGTTACAGTCGATGTTACAGTCTTAGCCTCCCCCCATATGCCCTGCCCTTGTGTTTGCCTTTCTTTTCATATTTTACCTCTCCGACCCACCCCTATTACCATGTCCTCGTTTATCTGTTTGCTGATTCCTCCTTTCCTATCCTGTCTGACTTGATGGCGTTCTTTTCCTACTTTCTCGCAGCCTGTAAATTTTAATTGTGAACCGCCCACATGCCTATTTTGGTGTGGGTGGTATATCAAATTTTAATAAAACATAAACATAAACATAAACATGACTATAATGGTATGCACTAAACTAATCCAACCAATATATGCTCCTAGATAAATAATCTTCACAAATATATTCAACCATTAAACTAATCTTACAGACAATTTCTCAGGCAAATGACCTCAGGATAGCTCATACCCTACATTTAGTGAAAAATTCCACTATAGGGAGCAGCTGACGCTCACATCACAGGTCAAGAAGCCTTACATACAATCCCATACAACATCTAAACATCCAAACCTACTCGTAAAGCACAAAGCCTTATACTACCAATTATACCCTTGAGAAAAGCCAATCTCTAACTACAATCTACCATTCTCAACCACATACATAACACATAAAACCACAATCATACACAAGCATACAAAAGCGTCTTTTTGAATACCACTGAAAACCCAAGTTATGTACTGCCGGAGCATCAGGTAAACACCTAAAACAAAAAACAAATATGAAATCAAACGCTGAATAATTTAGCGACCCAACGGGGTTCACAATTACTTATCTTTAAAGTTATAACTCTCAGAATTCCGCAGCAGCCCAACAACTCAGACGTTGATTTGGTCTCTGTACAGGATCAAAAATTACCTCTCCAGCTCGAACAGGAATGCAGTCTCCATAAGGAATCAATCTCGCAGCGGGGAACTAATCTATCGCAAAAACGGCAGAAATATAGACTACCATATTCGTCAATCTAACCCTACAAAAGCTTCTGTTTCACCAATTAACGGCTTCTTCAGGGGTTAGGCAATAAATTGCGCTATCGAAACATCATCCGCTCAACACCACTTTTCCCCGCCATCTAAAAAGATGGCGTGTGATGTAACAATTTAAACTGACCAACAACCAATCAATCACTACTTTCAACAATGACATCATTATACAGATCACATAAACCTAAGACCCAAATGTAGGTTGGAACTACATAGCGCCCTTATTGAGGGCTGATGCTAAAGGTAATCCAGATTGGGACTCCTTCTTGAATAGGTCTAAAAAGAGTGTGAGGTTGGAACTTCATAGTGTCACCTTAGCTGAATATTGCCGTAAGGAAGTTATTCCCCAAGGTTTATGTATTTGGAAAGCTCCCAGCATGTTCCTGGATGATGAAAAGTTTGTCAATCAGTGGAATCAGATTTTAAACAAGTGTTCTCTGGACCTTATGTTATTAGTGATTGATACAGCACATACGAAAAATGTTTCTCTCAAAAGTGAATTAGAAATTGATTTAAAAGATCTGAAGGAAACTATTGATTATGAGAGTCACTATGCAGAGTTTGTTAAAACTATTGAAAAATATAAGAGTGAATTAAAATCTGCGAAGATTAGGAAATTCTTGAAAGATGAGAAAAGGATGAAAGAGGGTTCCATTTACAATTGGTCATTAAGACGAGGACGGCAACGAGATACTTATTGGAAAGGGAGTGGAGGTGATACCTCGGTTTATTCCTCTGATTCCAGTCTTGAAAGTAAAGGTTCTGATGTACGTTTGAAATTTAAAGAAAAGAAGGATCTGGTTACAGATCCGGTTGTACTTCAACGAGATCGACAGGAAATGTTTTCTGGGCTTCCAACGCGCTCTCGGCGCAAAAAAGAGGGGGTGACATTTCAGGATTGACCACTGTCGTTAATCTATCGGATGTGGTTTTGACATCAGCACAGATAAGCTTACTAGCTAAGGGTCTGTCGTTTGTGGATGGCCCTAGCTATGACAGCTTTTCAAGTCATGTGTCAGTTGAACGTTTGATATGATCTCTGCAATTAAAAATATTTTTTAGTGACTCCGTGGAAGTACAAGATCAATCAGTAGTACGTTTAAAATCATCTTGGGCTCCTCCTGGGCCATTGGACCCTATACTTTATACTTTTCGACATTTAGTACTTTCTGATATAGAACAATTGGAGTTGAAGTATGATAATCAACCGAAGAATCAAGCTCCGGCAGAATTTGCAGCTCTGCGAGAGTTATCTAATATGACTCAAATTACGATTAAGCGAGCCGACAAGGGCGGTGCGGTTGTAGTGTTGAATACGACGGACTATGAGGAAGAGGTTTGGCGCCAATTGAATAATACTGGCCATTATTTAATTCTGTCAACGGATCCAACTGAGGAGCTACAGAAGTTAATACAGTCTGTTACTACTGCGGCTTACGAAACTGGTTTTTTAACTGGAAAAAAGAAACTCTTCCTCAATCCACCATATCCTAAAATACCAGCTTTTTACATTCTGCCTAAGATTCATAAAAGTTTGTCGTGTCCCCCAGGTCGCCCTATTTTGTCGAGCAATGATTCTTTATTGGAACGAGTAGGCATATATCTGGATATGTTTTTAAAATGTGAAGTTCCTAAAATTCGTTCTTATATTAGAGATGCCATGCATTTTTTACAATTATTAGAGGATATTGAATCGGTGGACCAAGTTGCCTGGATGGCGAGTTTGGATGTGGCAGCCTTATATACTTCTATCCCACAAAATGAAGCACTGGAAGCTTTGACTAAAGTTTGGGATGCCAGAGTGCAACCGCATGAGGTGCCGACTTCTTTTTTGTCTGCTTTGGCAGATATTGCATTGAAGAAGAATTATTTTGTATATGACCAAACTTATTTTCAGCAAATTTCTGGGACAGCTATGGGGGCAACATTTGCCCCCTCATTGGCTAATTTATATATGAGTAATTTTGAAGATCGTTATGTTTATCCTTCAGAGTACGGGATATATATTGTGAAATGGTACCGTTACATCGATGATATATTTCTTCTATGGCAAGGTTCAAAAGACCTTTTGGATAACTTCTTTACTTATTTAAATGCTTGTAATGAGTGCATCAAATTTGATATAAATATACAAGCAATTGAGTTACATTTCTTGGATGTTAAAATAACTAAACATCAAAATTGTTTGTTCAGTACGGTTTACTCTAAACCAACTGACAGGAATACTTTACTGCATTTTGAGAGTTTTCATCCACAACATTTGAAGTGCAGTCTACCTTATTCGCAATTTTTGCGCTGTAGGCGCATCTGTTCCACTGTGTCAGAATTTGAATTTCAAGCTGCTTCTATGATGCGTACGTTTTTGGATAGAGGATATCTGCCGCATGTTTTGAATAAAGCATATAAGAGGGCTCGCTATAATCATCGAGAATGGCTGCTTCGTCAAGATCAGATTAAAACTGAGCAATTGTCACTGCCTACGGTTACTTGTGTTTTACAGCACTCAAGTTTATTTTACCGTATAGCGTCAGCGATACGTAAGCGTTGGACATTACTTAATGCCCATCCTAAGCTTTCAGGCTATTCCTTACGGACGGCGTATAGAAGCAGACGCAATCTAAGACATAGATTGTGTCCAGCAGTGGTGCAACGTGATATTGTACCAGCGCCTACTGTATTAGGCCATTCAGCATGTCACTGTTGTTCCTATTGCCCTATGATGAGTGCTTCTATCTGTGTGCCATATCAGAAGAAAGTACGATGTTTAACTAGTGCTACATCCTGTAATACATCCTTTGTGGTATACGGTCTGTGGTGTACATGTCCTAAGCTATATATTGGTAAAACTACAGGGCCGCTAAAAACTCGACTTGCTGAACATAAATATAGTCTTCATAAAGCGCATACAGACACACCTCTGGTATAGCATTATATGGATTTTAAACATTCGTTTGAAGATCTTAGGTGCATGTTTTTGGAACATGTTTCACAGAACATCAGGAGGGGTGATCATAATAAGATACTGCTGCAAAAAGAACAGCGTTGGATTTATAGTTTAAAAACTCTACATCCTGGTGGTCTAAATGATAAGATTGAATGAACATTATTTTTATGATGACTGGAGTCTTCTGGCCCGTTGATTCATTTGTTATGCAGCTAGCGGGATGGTGCTATGTAGTTCCAACCTACATTTGGGTCTTAGGTTTATGTGATCTGTATAGTGATGTCATTGTTGAAAGTAGTGATTGATTGGTTGTTGGTCAGTTTAAATTGTTACGTCACATGCCGTCTTTTTAGATGGCGGGGAAAAGTGGTGTTGAGCGGATGATGTTTCGATAGCGCAATTTATTGCCTAACCCCTGAAGAAGCTGTTAATTGGCGAAACAGAAGCTTTTGTAGGGTTAGATTGACGAATATGGTAGCTTATATTTCTGCCGTTTTTGGGATAGATTAGTTCCCCGCTGCGAGATTGATTCCGTATGGAGACTGCATTCCTATTCGAGCTGGAGAGTTAATTTTTGATCCTGTACAGAGACCAAATCAAAGTCTGAGTTGTTGGGCTGCTGCGGAATTCTGAGAGTTATAACTTTAAAGATAAGTAATTGTGAACCCCGTTGGGTCGCTAAATTATTCAGCGTTTGATTTCATATTTGTTTTTTGTTTTAGGTGTTTACCTGATGATCCGGCAGTACATAACTTGGGTTTTCAGTGGTATTCAAAAAGACACTTTTGTATGCTTGTGTATGATTGTGGTTTTATGTGTTATGTATGTGGTTGAGAATGGTAGATTGTAGTTAGAGATTGGCTTTTCCCAAGGGTATAATTGGTAGTATGTAGGGCTTTGTGCTTTACGAGTAGGTTTGGATGTTTAGATGTTGTATGGGATTGTATGTAAGGCTTCTTGACCTGTGATGTGAGCGTCAGCTGCTCCCTATAGTGGAATTTTTCACTAAATGTAGGGTATGAGCTATCCTGAGGTCATTTGCCTGAGAAATTGTCTGTAAGATTAGTTTAATGGTTGAATATATTTGTGAAGATTATTTATCTAAGAGCATATATTGGTTGGATTAGTTACGCTCTTACACGGCTATATTAAATAATGCACAAAACGAACCCATTTGGAGACATTGTTTCCAAGAAAATAAACGACTAAATACCAGAGGTGTATAAGAGTCATATAAAATACACTAATCTGGGTACAAAGAGTAGGAGAGAAAATAGTAATCTCTCTGTATCCGTTTTTTATTATGAGATGAAGGAGTTAACTGTCGTGGCTTGTAGATACGGTGGTATAAAAATGCTACTAAATAAATAAATAAAATAATAAACTTTAACATAGTTTTTTGTTTATTGATCCTGTAAGTTGTTAAAGTTGTTCATCAGTGACACTTAAGTCTAAGTAAACCCTTGTTTCAGAACATAATTTCTAGCCTGGACTCTTCTACTGAGAAGGGTGAATGTGAAAGTGTCAGGGACCTATTAAATATTGCCACCTATGCTGTTTGTACTCCTTCAAGAGTGAACCCTGAAGCATTAAAATCCAGAAGCTCAGAGAAACAGTGGGTAAAAGCTCCTAGGACTGGTGTGCTCCCTTGTCTGCCAAGCACTTTTAAAGCAACTGTCTGGTCCACACAGAAAGGTTACACCAGCTACAGCAGGAGCCCCATGCATGGATAGCCAGGCCCCATTTTATGCAGAATACACTGCACCTGCTCTTCTTCCCCCTCCTGAAACTCTTTGTTGATGTCTTCCAGTCTCTGTCTTGCCTCCAAGATGGGTGACACCAGGAGAATATGCACTGAACACCGAATGTGACTCACTCTGACTATTGGGAACAGCAGCAGTGGAGGAGCTCTGGCCGTTAAATGTGGCAGCCAAGATAACTAACAAGCTAGCTGTCCACATCATGTCAAATTTCTGTTTTTCTCTATATATAGAGCAGTGATTCTCAATTGGGGTGTCCTGGAAGGTGTGCCATTGGACTGACTCAAGTAGGGTAGCAGCTATCAGGTCACGGTGACAACAGAAGGAGATATGGCTAGAAGAGCCCCAATATTCTACCGTAATTTATTACAGGCTGCAATACTTCCCTGGGTCATAGCAACAAGCAGCGCAATATAATTTCACTTCCGGTGTGCTTTGTACACTGGAACTGAGATCATAAAAAGTATCCCATGCTGCTGCTACCTGCAGAAAGAGCAAACTCAGAAAAAAATTAAGGAAGAATAATGGGGCTTGTATAGTCGCGTCTCCTGCCACATTGGAGAAAGAAAGGGGAGAGGGGAGATGCACTATTGGGGGGGGGGAGGGTAGGGGACAGGGAGATGCTGGCTACAAGGGTAGGGACAGAAAAAGAGAAGTGGAGAGATGGAAGAAATGCTATGCTACACGCATGGGGCAAAGATTAGATACTGGGCTGAAAGGTGGTAGGGAAGAAAGAGAGAGAGAGAGAGAGAAGAAATACCAGCCTATAGAGATATGGGGGAGAAAGAGTGAGAGGGTGGGAGGTGAGCTGACAGACTACAAGGATGGAGAAAAGAGAGAGAATGATGGGCTTCAAGGGTGATGTGGGAGAACAAGAGAGAGAGGAGAAAAGCTAGGTTGCTAGGGTGGGGGGAGAAAGAGAGATATTATGGGATGGAAGATACTGGGCTACAAGGGAGGGCAGGAAAGGGGGGGGGGGAGAGAGAGAGAGAGATGCCAGACCACAAGGGCAGGGAGACAGAGAGGGGGAGATGCCAGGCTTCAAGGTTGGGGAGAGAGGGTGGCAGAAAAAGGAGATATTCTGGGCTACAAGGGTGAAGGGAAGAGAGAGAGAGATGCTAGGCTGCAAGAGTAGGGGAGGGGGAAGAGAGAAAGACTGGGAGGGGGGATGCAGACTACAAGGGTGGGGAGAGAGGTGGGGGTAGATGCCAGGCTACAAGGTTGGGGGGAGAAGAGAGTGAGTGAGTGAGTTACAGAGAGAGAGGGAGATGCTAAAATACAAGGGTGGGGGAAGAGGTAAGATAGGAGAGGAGATATGCTTGGCATGGTGGAATCAAATGGGAGAGGCCTGGGGGGGGGGGGATGTCAAAGAGATGAGTGAGAGGAAGATCGTTAGTAAAGAAGGTTGAAATGTGGTAATGGGAAGTGGATAAGAGACCTAGGAAGGAATGAGACAGCTAGGGGAGATGTGCAGGGCAGGAGATGAAAAAAAGAGACAGAAAATTCATAGGTATGCAAAAATTAAAAAAGGAAAAGATTAAGGACTGGAGGGTGAGAGAGAGGGTGTAATTTGAGTAGGTAGAGAGGCAGAAAAAAGAAGTGGAGGAAAGAGATAAAAGGGTAAGATCAATATCTCAGACACAGATATAGGTAGGAAATGAAAAAAAAAAACAGTATGAGAGAGGAGAAAGGACACCTAGCACACAGTGGAAAGACAGCAGGAGATGTTCTAAGGAATGCAGAAAATTAAAATGGAGGTGGGGGGAGAGGGAACTCCTGAGCACTGACTTAGATGGAGGAATGATAATCCTGCTCCTTCCTAGGATCTCAGAAATTGTGTGTCACTGACCCTTCTTTTCAGCGATTTGCGGCTGGACTGGGTATACTTTATTACATAAACCCGATGGATCAGAATGGTAAGTGGTAAAAGTAAAAATGAGACAAATTTTAGTGTTAATTCTGGACTGAAACGGAGTAAGCAAGACCTGTTGACTACAGAGGAGGCCAGGGCTGATCAGGTGGAGCCTACGTTGGATCTATTGCTGGAGGAGATCTGTGGATTGCACTGCACAGTACTGGCAGAAGCCAAAGTGGAACAGCTGCATGGTATGATCTCTGCCTTCCAAGAGTGCCTGGAACAGGGGGTGAAAAACATTGCGGCCCTTGGTGCTAAGATGGTGGTAATCAAGAGGGAGGTGGTGAAAATCACTGGGTTGAAGTGTGACCTGGAAGATTTGGCTAATCGATCCCGACACAACAGTGTACAAATTCTGGGGCTCATGAAGGGAGAAGAAAGAGGTAATATGGTAGCCTTTCTTATGGCATGGCTAATGAAATTTCTTGGCCTTATCTTCCTGTTTGCCTAAAGATTATAAAGGTCCCCGGCTGGTTGTCATGAACATGCTGCTCCATCAACAGGCTCTGGCGCTGCTGCAGTCAGCGAGAGGCAAGAACCCAATGCTGCACAATGGTCAGAAGATTTTGATGATGCCCAACTCAATAAAGTCTACTGCGGCACGGCAAAAGCACTTCTTAGCTCTGCATCCAAGGCTTCAAGATATTGGTGCACAGTTTGGGCTACGGTATTATTTATTTATTTAATTTATTTATTTTATTGTTCTTATATACCGCACTCTTAAAAATCAGCGCGGTTTACATAAAACGAATATTGTGCCGGTCGACACTTACAATGAAACAGGGGAATGAAACTTGGACTTGAACAAGGGAGTTATATACAATATTTAGAGAAATAACTACAATATGTATCTACAGTATGTACATTCTTAGGCAGGTCTTGAGTTGGTTGCTATTGTCTACATAATAGAAGGTGTTGGATTGGTGTATTGAGAGTAGTGTAGGAGAAATAGGTGATGTTTTAGCGTCTTTCTGAATTGTGTCAGGTTCGTTATGTACCCTGCCCGTTTGTATGTTACCTGGAGGAATTCTACATGGACATATGATGATCCCGGAGCAGTAGTGGCATTCCTGGACACTGTCATATCTGGCGGCATGGCCTAGCAAGGACCAAATGTGCAGCTCTGCAAGCTGCCCTGCCCTATTCCACCTCCGGCTCTTCCTGCAATGCTAGAGCAGCAGCACGGGGAGAGCCAGATGGGGGCAGGAGGGGGTGGGCTCTGGGAAGAGCAGGGGCAGGCCGAGGCAGCAGGACGTACAGGGCTAATTCAGGTCACGGCCCTGTATGTCCTGCAGTGTCAGAGGGGATGTGCTGATTATTCCACCTCACTAGAATCATAAATATTAAACCCACTGAAACCAAATTAACAACCCAAAAATTATAGATCTCAGAAAAACAAACAAACACCCCCACAAGAAAAAGCAATCGTGAAAACAACTTTTTTTGTCGGAATACAGCAACAAAGTACCAGGAATTCAGTCCAGGTACCACTGTGATAATTCCTTTTTATTAAAGATATGGATAAAAAAATTTTAAATCCAAAACTTAGCTTTTTGTAAAGTGCTCTCCTCCGCACTACAAGAATCTGCCAGCTAATATAGTTGCGACGTGGCTCCATGTTTCGGGTGTAATCACAGGTGTAAAAAACCCTTAAACACCCTGCTGACGTCAGACGCTGACGACTATTTGGTGAGATACACCTCCGGGATTGTTTTATTCAAGCTTTGTCTTTTGCCAGTTTGGATGGGCCTGAAGCAGGGTGTTTAAGGGTTTTTTACACCTGTGATTACACCCGAAACGTGGAGCCACGTCGCAACTATATTAGCTGGCAGATTCTTGTAGTGCGGAGGAGAGCACTTTACAAAAAGCTAAGTTTTGGATTTAAAATTTTTTTATCCATATCTTTAATAAAAAGGAATTATCACAGTGGTACCTGGACTGAATTCCTGGTACTTTGTTGCTGTATTCCGACAAAAAAGTTGTTTTCACGATTATTCCACCTCGGCAGTGGAATAATCAGCACTGACTGGGCGATCGGGTCCAGAGAACCCCCCTGGGGCTGGGGCCTACTGCAGGGAGGTTCCCATCTCCCCATCGAGGCCTTGGCTGGCCAGCCATGGGTTGGGAGGTGGAGAAGAGGGGGTCTGAGCCAGAAGAACCAGGGGACCATGTGGAGAGGATGTCCCTGCAGGCATGCAGAGGCATGCCGGGCTGTCCTCAGGTCCGATTCTGTATGCCGTGGGAGCGTTTTGTTCCTGTGGTACGGAATCGGGTCCTAATGGGCCAATCCTGCTTGGGGCCATCTGGATGGCCCGGATATGCCCTACTAAAATCGAGCTCCACATCAATTGGCTCAAATTTGTCTACCTGTTTATTCACACCTTCAAGAAAATATAACAGATTACTAAGACAAGACTTCCCTTGGCTAAATCCATGTTGGCTTTCTCCCATTACACCATGACTGTCTACATATTCAGTAAGAGTGGCATTCCGTCCAGGATTTCCATGCCTCTGTGCATCCGATTGGAATCTGATGCACAAGAGCAGTTGCGATTCTGATCCTGCCGGGCACGTCTAACCTCATGGGATCAGAATCGCTACCCGATCCCAGTCTGCCTGCACTTACAGGCCTCCACCCGGCTAACTTAACCTTAGAGGGAGGAGTAGCCTAGTGGTTTGGGCAAGGTACTTCAGGCCGGAAGGTCGGGGGTTCAAATCCCACTAGAGGACAGCAACCTTGGGCCGGAAGGACTGGGGTTTCTAGTCCCACAGGTGCTCCTTGTGGTCTTGGGCAAGCCACTTAACCCTCCATTGCCCATGTTCCCTGTAAGTATTAGTGTGTGTGTCTCATATCCCCGTGTGTTAAAATGTATCCCCCACTTGTGTTGTGACCGCTTTGATTGAAGGATAAGGCGGTATACAAAACTGTCTAAAAAAAAAAAAAAAAACTTAGTCAGGTCTCCTGAATGTAGCCACAGCACCATGGCGTCCAGTTGCTATGGCACCATGGCTCCATTCGGGAGTCACGATACCTGGCCACCGACGACTTGGTGCTTTCCCCACAGCCCGACCCCTGATCCAGGCTCTGACAGCCAGGGTTGGGCTGCGGGGAATCTCCTGTGCCCTCTCCACCCTTTGATGTGCCCTGGACCTGCCATCTCCCCACACCAAGGGGAGCTTATTCCACCTCAGAGCACCAGAGCCTTCTCCTATGTGGCCCCAATATTACGGAAATCGCTCCCCAATAACCTAAGAGCCACAAAAGACCTCCTAAAATTCCGCAAGGACCTAAAAAACATACCTTTTCATTGAACATTTTGGTGATGCTCACAATCTCACTAATGCCCAAAATATCTAAAAACCGAAAACAACCCCATCCCTTAATTCAACACTATTGAATCATGTAGTTAACCGCATATTAAAAATCATATGCAACCAAATTGTACATAGTTATCTGTATATAGTTTTGTATTGTTAATATTTATAATCCCACTGTTCAATATATATAGTTCCAATGTTCAATATAAAAGTTGTTGTGATCTTCTATGTAAACCGTCCCTGATCTCTGGAAGGGGCGGTATATAAAAACTTGTTAAATAAATACATACAAATATTCTATTTGCCTGCCTTATCAATGCCTTGATCTAACTTGCCAGTGTTTATGTTGTTTCCGATGTTCATCAGTTTCCATTTTCCATTTCCTGGCGGATGCTTTTTTGGCAACAACAGCCTCTCTGACCTTGCCTTTAAAACCCTGCTGGCATTATTTTTTTACCTTCCTTCTACTTTTCTTTAAGTGTGGAATATATCTGGTCTGGGCTTCCATGATAATACTTTTAAACAATGCTCATGCTTGATGTAAATCTTTAACCTTTGCAGCTGCTCCTTTTAGTTTTTTCTTAACTATTTTCCCCATTTTATCAGTCTCCCTTTTGAAAGTTTAAAGGTAGTTCTGTGGATTTCCTTGCCATCTTTCTTCCATTTATTAAATCAAATGTAATCAAGCTATGATCACTATTACAAAGTGGTCCCCAAACCCTTATCTCTTACACCAGATCCTGTCTTCCACAAAGGACTAGGTTCAAAATAACTTACCCTTTTGTTGGTTCATGAACCAGTTGCTCCAAGAAGTTGTCATTTATTTCATCTAGAATCTTGGGTAGTACCTTTGGAAAATCCCAGATAAGTCCCTAACGCACCCAGATACTATGCGGTTAACATCAGGGTGTGTTGGGGGCGTTCTGGGGTGGAGCTGGGGAGGAGGAAAGGGCTAAACAGGTACAGCAATTTTCAGTGCTACCCGCTTAGCCCTCTGTGCCTTAAAGATAGGCAACGTTTTTCCTTGCCTACCTTTAAGACACAGGGGCTAAGCAGGTAGCATCGAAAATCGCTGCTAGCCGTTTAGTCTCAGCAACTCCGGCACATCCAGCCAAACCCAGATTTTCACTTCTGGCACCGCGGAAGTGAAAATCCAGGTTAAAGGGGTCAGCAGGCAGGCTATGCACTGACACAGTGCATAGCCTGCCTAGATGAAAATTGGGCCCTTTATCTCTCTAACATACCCTTTGAACTTGAAGACTAGAGATGAGGAAAAAAACTCTAGCTGTAGAAAAAAAGCTTTGCCCAAAAACACAAAAGAATTCCCCTTTTGCAATACAGCAGAAAAACATTTAGCTATTAAAAATGACAAAAAAAACCTTTAAGAGCTCTCAGGCAGAGATTTTGTATTCAAGAGCTCCATAGTATTACCTTGCCTGCAATCAGACCATCTAGATTTGATAAGGACATTTAAATGCATCCATAGAGTAAATGCATAGGAGGTGGCCCTCTTCCATTTGACAGGAAAGTGCTGGAATGAGGAATCATAGGATGATGGTGAAAGGGAACAGACTCAGGAATATTCTGAGGAAATGTTTCATTTTGGAAATGGTGGTTGATGCATGGAACAGTCTCCCAGTGGAGATTGTGATAAGGAAGCTTATCATGACAGAGGATAAAGGGATAAAGGAAAGGAATTCACCCTTATAAAAGGACCTATTTTGCAAGGTCAGAGAAACAAAACCCCAATCACACCTAGAAAGCAGGAAATTCCCAGATGGGATAGGTTTCAGAGTTCCCCTAGTGGAGAAAAGGAGAGGGAATACAGACTCAGGGTAAAGGACCCTTATGTCACTGAGTTCCCTAATTACCCAGCTGCCAGGAGGCAAGGTGATCTCCGTCACCTGAGAGGAGAAGAGGTGGGGTTGGAACCTTGGGGATTTAAGTCTAGGATAGAAAAAGAAGCAAGAGAGAAGAGGAGGAGAGTCCCAGAGAGAGTCTCAGGGAGAGACCCAAGCAGAAACACAAGCTGGAGGACAGGACGAGGAAGCACAGGAGAATTGTGGCCAGAGCATGAGGGAGGAGAAGCTGCTACAAGCTCAGGCCCAGGTATGAGCCTTGAAAGCTTGTCTAATACAGAGCAGCGCAGAGTTCCAAAGGATACTCTCAGCTCTAATGGAAGGCAGTCAGCTGAACCCTGTGAACTGGAAGGAGAGGTAGAGCCTATGCAACTAGGTGAACCCGACAGAGCTGTGAATGATGAAGACTCATACATGGATTGCTCCTTGTGCCAATCCTTTACTGCAGAGGGATTGAAAGAAAACCACCCTTAAGAGAAAACCTTCAGAGTCAGGTAACCTTGAAAGCCTGTAGATGGTTTTGTGCATGTCCTGTTTTAAAGAAGAAGTACGTTTGCTGAGAAAGCAAGAGCAAGCTGAAGCTCTCTGATTGTGCTTGATAAACACCTGATATCCAGAGCAGTGCACCGGCAAGAAGCCGAGCTAATGGTGAAAGGAAGTAAAGTTTTTGGCTTTGTTTTTGAATATTCCTAAAGCATGGAATAGAGCATTATTTGCTTATGAGAAATTTTTGTCCTGTTAAAAGTTTTACTTTGTTTTTAAGGAGACAAACCAGCCTGGAAGTGTTTGGGACTATGAGAACAGAAAACTGCCATTGAGAAATGCTGTTTTTGTTTGCTTTAAACAGCAATGCTAGCCAAGCTGGTAGCATTGACTATTAAAAGTCTTTATCTTTGAGCTGAAGAGCACTATAAGCTGAAAGTTTTGCTTTGAGTCTATTTATGTCCTGATGTGTATTGTGAAGAATCCTGGAGAAAGTATCCAAGGGTAGTATTTGTGAACTTTGCATTTGAGTCAATAAATTCTATCATTGCCTTATCATTCGAGCCAACTACAAGTGTTTTTTTCTACCTGAAGCCAAGTGGATTGTGACTGAACTACCTTTCCCAAAGGGCATGGCAAAGGAATCAGTCAGCTAAAGGCAAAAAGGTGAAACTTTTTATGATAACCATGCCCCTCCATACTGGAAGTAAGGGGCAAGGGCGTGACAAGATATTGGAGACAAGAACTGTATCTGAATTTAAGAAGGATCTCTGAATTAAAGGAAGTTATTATAGAACTTAACACTAGAAGCCCCAAAGTGCATCAGTGCAAATGCATCTTCGAAGCTGTATACCAGCGCCACTGCCAGAACCATGTCAGTCATGTTCCATGACTTTGTTAGCAAGGTCAAGATGTTCAAATATGTGCATCGAAAATTAATGACAGATGCACCACCTAGCAGGAAAATGAATTTATACCTAGAAGCCCCAAAGTACGTCAATTGATGCACTCAATTGTCTTGGATGCGTCAATTGACGTACTTTGGGGCTTCTAGGTATAAATTCATGTTCCCACTAGGTGGCGCATCTCAATCACTGTTTACAGTTTTACTCCAACATTACAAACAATAAACACACGATGATGTCATGTAATGACGTCGCATACTGTACGTACTTAACAAGTAAGTAACTTCACATTAATTCACATCTGCATGTCATGCTAAACGCAGTTGTCGTGATAATGCGTCAATTGACGCACTTTGGGGTTTCTAGGTAAAATTCCTTTTGGGGCTTCTGGTGTTAATAGTTCTTTTGAATGGGCAGACTCAATAGGCTGTATGGTTTCCATTTGCCATAATTTTCTATGTTAATATTTTTTGTATGGTAACTTTCATTGTAGGGAAGTAGGATTCTTATGGATAAAAAGCAAGTTTACATTTAACTCATAAGAACATCTATACTGTGTTGAACCAAAGGTTCATGAGATCATGTGTGTGGTATGTCACATATGCAAACATCATCCATCAGGTGTGTCCTGATGGAAAAAAGTTGAAAACCATTAATATAGAGGGAGAAAGTGTCCTTGAGTAGGGAAATCTGCTCATGGTAAGAAACTGAGGGAATAGGATAGAGAGAGGATGAGGCCATGCCTGGTGGAGACTTGAGGGCAGGGAAGGTAGAGGAGTTCACAGTCTGGAAGGCATAGAATTTGCAGGGTAAAGAAATAGAGCAGGTAGGTGATGTGGCCATGCTAAAAGACAGCTGAGATGTGGACAGCATAAGGTGACAGGAGGGGACCCAAATGCAAGTATGCTCTGGGCACAACAGTGGGGCCAGATTGTGTCTGAAGCCTAATGAAGTATTAATGAAAAGCATGCTGAAGCTGTGGATCATCAATAAATACAATTTAGACTTCATACTCCAGTGCCAGAGCAGCTATGGAGTTAGCAAGGGAAATTTATTTAACAAGTTTTTTCACATTGTAACTTAAACTTGCTAAGGTACATTGGTAACTTGGATTTTTCTGAGGCAATAGAAGGTTAAGTGAATAACCCAAGGCTGCAAGAAGTGCTAGTAGGAATCAAATCCTAGATTTTTGGCTCCCAAGCCAGTGCTCTAACCATTAGGCTATTCCTCCACTCTGCCTCATAGCAATGACTGGAGAAGCAAAACTAGCAGCAGTTATCTGCATGCTGTATGCTTATCTATCAGATATTGTCAGGACAGAGGCCCTCTAACTCAGCCATCTCAGAAAGCAACTCAGCACTAATCTCTTTTCTTAGCTGAGCTGGACATTGGCATACTATTTACAAGCTTTATTTACAAGTTTAAGTGGGTTCTTTCCCCACAGGCTTCTTATTAACAGCTTTCCACAGTTAACATAAAACCACTTAAACTACTTAATCCAAGACCACCATCCAAACAAGCAATAAAGATTCTTAAACACAGCTGCTCTGAACTTCTATAGTTAACTTCTATGGCACACTAACAATTAACTTCTACACAAATGTCCAGTTAGGAATGTGCAATCCTTAGTGTGCAATTGATTTGTTATTGTGCCTTAGAAAATTTAGTGATGCTAAATCAATGTAATGCACCTCAACCTATGAATTAACACACATTGATTGACACACTTTACAAAGCTTTACCATTTATTAAAACACTGTGTATTCTGCATCTCAGCCTGTTTCTGCTCCTCAGTACAGATTACCTGCCCAGGCACTTAAAAAAAAACCCAGATTTATTTTATTTAGAAAGCTTTTATTTATTTTAAAGCTTTGGTATACCACACTAATCTGCAATAACATTCAAAGTAGCTTACAATCACATGAAACCAAAAATGAAAACCTTAAAAACCATGACATATGAATCAATTGAAGCTGATGACCACCTATCACTTTGCCTATATCTGAACCCTCTGAAACCACTCCGGACTACATCATAAAAACTAACCTGGAAATAAGAATGTTTCTGACATCCTTCGAAAGCTAGGCTGATCCTGTTTGTGCCCTAACCTACTAAGAAACTTATTACTCCAAGCAGGTGCCATTGTTACAAAGGGTCTTCCTTTCCACTTTTGAAATTGGGTTTGTCAATGATTGGGAATCAGCAGAAGAGAACTGACCGGATGTCAATACTCTCCCTGGTTGATACCAGTGTAACAGCCCTTGCAGGTAGCACAGACCCCCATTTCTCAGAAATTTAAAAATCAAACTCTCATTTTAAATAAATTCCTTCCCCGAATTGGATGTCAATGAAGCTGAGAGCCAACTCCCATGTCCTGATTACAGCCATGCAGATCTATTCTGGACTACATGCAGTCTCCAAATTATATATATTCCAGAAACCCTACCTTCACAAGATGACAGATAAATGTTTCCTTTTAATTTCTAGTCAAAACCCCATACAGCAAACACAGCACTAGTCTGCCCCTGCCCGAAACCTTGGCAGTTCCTTAGAAAACAGCATTCAGGTTCCTACCTTTTTTCCAGGATCTGACATCTAAGTCAGCATTTCCCATTTCTGTGTTTTTGCATCCTGAAAGCATCTTGTAGCTTTACAACCCTGCTTCCTTTCTTCCCCCTTTCTATTTTTTCTGCAAACAGCCTGGGTCCTTTCCTCCATACAGCAGCAGGCTGATTAATTGACCCAGATACTTAATTCTGGCATGCCTGCAATGCAAGGGAGGTGTGGATATTACAGGTGCCATGGACTTGAAAAGGTTAGTGAACACTATCATAGCTAGCTATGTAGTTCCCTGTCCATAAATACAGCTAAATAAAGCTAAATAAAATTGAAAGACTGAGATGTAAAGGTAATTAGCCTCTTTCCTCCTGAGGGTGTGTGATCCTATAAAAATATACAAAAACTGAAGCAATAGGACAGCTATCAATCACAGAGCTGGGGATCTGCATCTGGTCCAGCCCTAAAGCCAAGATACTTCTCTAAGGCAGAGATTAAGAAAATAAGAACATAAGAAATGCCTTACTGGGTCAGACCAAGGTCCATCAAGCCCAGTATCCTGTTTCCAACAGTGGCCAATCCAGGCCACAAGTATCTGACAGGTTCCCAAAGAGGTACACAGGTACCATGATGCTTGACCTGGGGTAAGCAATAGATTTCCCAGGTCCTCTTTAATAATGGTTTATGGACCTTTCCTCCAGGAACTTGTCTGAACCTTTTTTAAACCTAACTACACTAACAGCTTTTACTACGTCCTCCGGTAATGAATTCCAGAGTTTCATTATGCGTTGAGTGAAAAAATATTTTCTTTTATTAGTCTTAAATGGGTTGCATTGTATCTTCATTGTGTGTCCTCTAGTCTTTCTACTTTTTGATGGCATAAACAACCAATATACATTTACCATTCCATTCCATCATTAATTTATAGACCTCTATCATATCCCCCTTCAGCCGCATCTTTTCCAAGTTAAGGAGCCCCAAGCTTTTAAGTCTCTCTTCATAGGGGTATCCTTCCATTCCCTTTACCATTTTTGTTGCTCTTCTTTGTATTTTTCTAATTCCGCTTTATCCTTATTAAGATACGGTGACCAGAATTGCACACAATATTCAACGTGTGGTCGCACCATGGAACGCTATAGAGGCATTATAATATCCTTTGTTTTATTCTCCATTCCTTTCCTTATGATTGCTAGCAATCTATTTGCTTTCTTGGCTGCTGCTGCACACTGGGTAGAGAGTTGCAATGTATTATCCACAATGATGCCTAAATCTTGAGAAGATACTTGAAGACCTAAATATGTATATCCTAGAGGAGAGGAGGGACGGGAAGATATGATGCAAACATTTAAATACTTAAAAGATATTAATGAACAAACATACCTTTTTCAAAGACAAGGAAGCTGATAAACTAGAAGGAATAACAAGATCATGCAAGGAGGTAAACTAAAAGGCAATATCAGGAAATTCTTTTTCACTGAAAGGGTGGTGGATGCTTGGAATGCCCTCCTGATGGATGTTGTGGGGACAAATACTGGGACAGAATGCAAAATGGCATGGGACAGACACAGTGGATCCTTTTATAGGAACAGGATAAAATCAAAACAAACTTTTCTTATATCTCAACAAATAGGGGTGACCTGCACAGAGTGGTAGGTACACCCCTAAACAAAGGCTTTGGGAGGGGTAACCTGCATGGAATGGCAGGTGCACCTACTCTTACTACCTTGATGGGCAGACTAGATGGACCATATTGGTCTTTATCTGGCATCATATACTGTCACCCAGCAGACCTGGTTGAGAGGAAGGAAAATGCTTTAAATAGAGAAAAAGGTATATACAAGCTGCAATATCTGGAGGAACCAGATAGAGGGAGCAAGAGGGACTCCAGAGTGACTGAGGAACCACGCCCCACTGATCATGAGGTAATGCCAGCCAGCTTCCAATCCTCGAGCACAGAAGGACTTCTTAAGGAGGGTGTGGAAGACTGGAAGCAGAGCAGCGGGAAAGGCAGCGGTGAAGGCAGCTGGAGAGACGGCTGGAGAGGAGGCAGCAAGAGTGAACGCAGCAGGACAGCGTGCAGCAGGAAGGAAGGCAAGACAGTGGAAAAGAGGTTAGAATGCAAACCTGAATATTCCACTGCCAGAAGATTACCCAGAGTGAAAGGTGATTGCCTGAGAGCTAAGGAGGAACCTGGGAAGGTCTCAGCTCAAGGAGGAGTAAAAGCTGTTTGCCCAGAGTGGCAAAGACATTGTTGCAGCTGTTGTCCAAAACCAACAGGGTCACAGCCTGAAGACCTAAGCCGTGCTGTACAGGCAAGCCAACGGAGAAACTGGTGCAGGCCTCAACCTTCACGTGAAATAGAGAAGCCAAATTCCCAAGGTAAAGCTTTTTATGATACAGGCTATAGGAAAAGTTTACCTGATAAGAAAGGTTTGAATAATAAATGTTTTTATTAAGCTGCCATAAAACCTCTGAGGAGAGAGGAGTTTCCTCAATATAAAACAGCACAGAGCCGACGCCCTACGAGTTACCCAGAACATTGGGCTGTGCTAGAAGAGCTATATAAGAAGCCTGACTATAACCTACCTGAACTCAGGGACTCAGAGTCAGAGGCTTCCGCCTATGAGCCAATGCAAGTGGAACTGGCAAATGAGGTTTCAGATACAGAAATGGACTGTACGTACTGTACCACGGGAAGCCTAGAATCTTTGCCAGGCTTGTAAGCTGTATGTGTTGCTGCCTAGAACATTCCTGTTGTGTGAATACCAGCGCTACTGTGAAAGTAACAGTTTTGCTTTAAACTTTTGTTTTACTTTTTCTTGCCTGAAGTAAGGACATTTGCGTTGTTGTTATTGCCCAATCCTTTGAACCCTTGCGAGAAGGGGAAATAAAAGCCTTTATTTTCCCACCACTTGTGCAGTTGAATTCTTTGGAAGATTAGGATCCAGGAAACTAACAGGACCAAAAGCCATTTGGGCCTCTGGATTACTGGCCAATCTCCTCCCCATATAGTTATGTCCGACCTGCCCTGACCGCTACTTACCGCCAGGGTAGTGCTCGCGACATAAAATGGCGTAGTTGGCAGGATATTGGATTGGAGCCTACAACCGCAAAAGAAAAGAAAAATAAAACTCCTGAGTTTAAAATAAAAACCGGACTGGACTATCTGGAAAGCCGGAGTGTAGAAACAAAACCCAGAACAGATCTGCTGTCAATCGGAGAGGAGAAAAAAAAACCTGGAATGGAATAATAGGAATCCGGAACGGATCGTAAATCCTGAAAGGTGAAAATCCTGTTGCGACCCCAGAAGTGGAAACTGCGGAGCAGGACAACACTTATATTCCAGAGCTGGAGTCAACACTAATGCCAGGTAAAACGTAGATAAGCCTGAGTAGTGTTGGATATCCGGGGGAAGTTTGAAAAAAAAAAAAAAGGAAAGAAGAAGAGCTTTTGTTAGGAGAGCCACACTTGGTTTTCTTTTTCTTCTTATCTCCCTTTATACAGGTGCAGTATGGAGCCGAAGGAGCTTTGTGCCTGGATGGCACTCCAGTTCGACAAACAGGTGGAGTTCGCACAGAAAAACCAAGCACAAGCCCTTCAAGCCATGCAGGCGCAACAGCTACCAGTCCTGCAGACCATGGAGAATTGGTTGGCACATCAGCGAGAGGCGATGACAAGGGCCAACGCGGAGAACCTGATGGCAACCGTACCAACCAACCCTGGAAGTGGACATTGGACATGCAATGATCTCGTTGTAGGGAAGCTAAGTCCAAATGATGATGTGGATGATTTCCTAGACTCATTCAGTAGAATTGCATGCTCTGCTAAATGGCCACCTGAGCAGTGGGCCATACGCCTCGCAGCGTCCCTCACGGGGGAGGCGCTCGCTGCATATAGGGCGATGCCCCCAGCTCTAGCTAATACCTATGAGGAGGTAGTCACAGCCATTAGAGATCGTTTAGGTCTTACCCCTATATCTTATAATAAGATGTTTAGAGCTACTGTCCTTAGGGCTGATGAAACGCCCAAAGCCCTAGGCCATAGGATACGTAGTCTAGCAAACAAGTGGCTACAGCCCGAAAAGAAAAATGTGGATACTTTGATGGATGTGATAATCCTGGAACAGTATATGTCAGCCATGCCGAGTAGAGTACAGAATTTTCTAATTCTGCAAAATTGCCGTACCACTACAGACGCTATAGCTCTCACCGAGTGATATTTGGAAGCGGAAAGAGTCACCCAACCCAAGGTAGAGACTCCCAAATTGGTAGTAGGTATGGAGGCGCAGAAATTGGAAAATGTCTCACGTCCCATGTATACTGGTTCAAAAAGTTATAAACCTATGGTAAAAGAAAATACTAAGAGATGTTTTTCTTGTGGTAAAAAGGGTCATGTGAAACAACAGTGTTATTCACGTACTACTCTTGTGGGTGAGAACCCAAAGACAATACGTGAAGGCTTTGTATTGAATGTAAAGATTCAAGGCATAAATGTAAAAGCACTCCTGGATTCTGGAGCTGATCAAACTATGATTTCAAGGAGATTATGGTTGGTGATCAAGGATCAGGGTTCATCAGTTCCAGATCAGCCAGAAGGTACCGTAAAAATAAAATGTATACATGGAGCAGCTACCCGCTATCCTGTATATAATTTATGGGTTAAGGGACTAGGCATTGTGAAAGAAATGCTAGTAGCAGTGGTGCCTAGATTACCCCAGGAGCTGGTATTAGGCCGTGATTGGCCACAATTCAGGAGAAGTCTGAAAGAGGGCTTATCTCCACCAGCAGCGCTAAGTGCCACTTGCATTCGCCCTACAGATAATATAATTCCTAGCCCGCTTTGGGAAAAGCCAAAGAAAACCTTCAGTAAAGAACAAGCAGACCCAACAAAGAAGTTTGTGCTAAAATTTTGCAAGACTTCAGAGAAAGCTCAGGGTCCTCAGAGGGCATCGGCACAAGCAGCTGGCTATGACCTATATAGCGCAGAAGACCAGGTCATCCCAAAACAGGAGCGTATGTTAATTAATACTGATCTTCAGATAGAGCTACCTCAAGGGTGCTATGGGCGGATAGCACCGCGATCTGGACTCGCTGCCAAACATAGCATTGATGTGGCAGCCGGAGTAGTCGATCCGGACTACAGGGGCATACTGAAAGTTCTTCTCTGCAACTGGTCGAATGAAGACTTTAAGGTCAAAGTGGGGGACAGGATAGCGCAACTGATTTGCGAACGAGTGGGATTCCCACGCCTTGAAGAGGTCACCATGCTAACCCCAACGAGCTGGGGAACTGGAGGTTTTGGCTCTACTGGGAAGGGGGACATGGAGGGCTATATCGCTGTTGGGAGTGAAACCCCAGAGGAAGACCTTGGTCCCCGAATAGACGAGTGCAAAGACTGCCCTATGCCCAAGATTGGTGAGGAACTCTCCGTAAGGCAAAAACAGGAGTTGACCCAACTGTTGGAGGAGTTTAGAGATGTGCTAACTCCTGTACCAGGAGAAACCATCTTAGTCGCACAAGAGATACTCACCCCGCCGGGAAAAATTGTTCGGCAACGGCCATATCGTTTACCGGAAGCGAAGAGGCAGGAAGTCATCGACCAAGTGCGAAAGATGTTACAGTTGAACATCATTGAGGAATCACATAGCCCTTGGTGCAGCCCGGTGGTACTAGTACCTAAACCTGATGGTACTATGCGATTCTGCATAGACTTCCGCCAAGTGAATGCAGTATCTACATTCGATGCTTACCCGATGCCTCGAATCGAGGAGTTGTTAGACCGGCTCGGCCAGGCGAAGTTCCTCACAACATTAGACATGACCAAGGGATATTGGCAGGTACCACTAACACGTGATGCTAAGCCTAAAACTGCCTTTAGCACAACCCTAGGCCTGTTCCAATTCTGTAGGATGCCCTTTGGAGCAGCAGCCACGTGCCAGCGTCAGATGGACATTATTCTCCGACCATATCAAACTTTTGCAACGGCCTACATGGATGATGTGGTGATCCACAGTACCACGTGGAAAGAACATCTTCATCAAGTAGGAACAGTCTTAGAAGCCATGAGGAAGGCAGGGTTAACGTTAAACCCGAAAAAATGTACCTTTGCTGCAAAAGAGATCAAATACGTGGGTCACCTTGTGGGACGTGGCACAGTACGCCCGCTACTGGACAAGGTGGAAAGCGTAAGGAAGTTCCCCGTACCGCAAAACAAGAAACAACTACGAAGTTTCCTTGGCCTCATTGGTTACTACCGATGCTTTATACTGCACTTTGCGGAGGAGAGCGCTGTTTTTACAGAAATGTTAAGGAAGAATGTGCCAAATGTAATACAATGGTCGGCAGAAGCAGAGAAAGCCTTCCAAGATTTAAAGGGAAAATTATGTCAGGCACCTATATTGCGTGGTGTAGACTTCCAGCAAACCTTTCTTTTACAGACCGATGCATCAGAGACAGGTCTGGGTGCTGTTCTCTCGCAAGTACAAGAAGGCGCAGAACACCCTATTATGTTCCTCAGTAGAAAACTGTCACTTGCTGAGAGAAAATATGCAACAATCGAGAGGGAATGTCTCGCGATCAAGTGGGCCATCGAAGCCTTAAAATTCTACTTGACAGGGAGGAAGTTCGTCCTCATCACGGACCATGCCCCTCTGAAATGGTTACACACCATGAAGAATGAGAACAACCGCCTAACTAGGTGGTATATGGCTTTGCAGCCATACGATTTTAGAGTGGAGCACCGAGCAGGGAAGCTGCATTTTAATGCGGATGCCATGTCGCGTATTACGTGCTGTGTGGAAGAGGCTTCCCCAGCCCGTAATATTTTAAGAAGGGGGATGTGTCACCCAGCAGACCTGGTTGAGAGGAAGGAAAATGCTTTAAATAGAGAAAAAGGTATATACAAGCTGCAAAATCTGGAGGAACCAGATAGAGGGAGCAAGAGGGACTCCAGAGTGACTGAGGAACCACGCCCCACTGATCATAAGGTAATGCCAGCCAGCTTCCAATCCTCGAGCACAGAAGGACTTCTTAAGGAGGGTGTGGAAGACTGGAAGCAGAGCAGTGGGAAAGGCAGCGGTGAAGGCAGCTGGAGAGACGGCTGGAGAGGAGGCAGCAAGAGTGAACGCAGCAGGACAGCGTGCAGCAGGAAGGAAGGCAAGACAGTGGAAAAGAGGTTAGAATGCAAACCTGAATATTCCACTGCCAGAAGATCACCCAGAGTGAAAGGTGATTGCCTGAGAGCTAAGGAGGAACCTGGGAAGGTCTCAGCTCAAGGAGGAGTAAAAGCTGTTTGCCCAGAGTGGCAAAGACATTGTTGCAGCTGTTGTCCAAAACCAACAGGGTCACAGCCTGAAGACCTAAGCCGTGCTGTACAGGCAAGCCAATGGAGAAACTGGTGCAGGCCTCAACCTTCACGTGAAATAGAGAAGCCAAATTCCCAAGGTAAAGCTTTTTATGATACAGGCTATAGGAAAAGTTTACCTGATAAGAAAGGTTTGAATAATAAATGTTTTTATAAAGCTGCCATAAAACCTCTGAGGAGAGAGGAGTTTCCTCAATATAAAACAGCACAGAGCCGACGCCCTACGAGTTACCCAGAACATTGGGCTGTTCTAGAAGAGCTATATAAGAAGCCTGACTATAACCTACCTGAACCCAGGGACTCAGAGTCAGAGGCTTCCGCCTATGAGCCAATGCAAGTGGAACTGGCAAATGAGGTTTCAGATACAGAAATGGACTGTACGTACTGTACCACGGGAAGCCTAGAATCTTTGCCAGGCTTGTAAGCTGTATGTGTTGCTGCCTAGAACATTCCTGTTGTGTGAATACCAGCGCTACTGTGAAAGTAACAGTTTTGCTTTAAACTTTTGTTTTACTTTTTCTTGCCTGAAGTAAGGACATTTGCGTTGTTGTTATTGCCCAATCCTTTGATCCCTTGCGAGAAGGGGAAATAAAAGCCTTTATTTTCCCACCACTTGTGCAGTTGAATTCTTTGGAAGATTAGGATCCAGGAAACTAACAGGACCAAAAGCCAATTGGGCCTCTGGATTACTGGCCAATCTCCTCCCCATATAGTTATGTCCGACCTGCCCTGACCGCTACTTACCGCCAGGGTAGTGCTCGCGACAATACTATGTTATTATATTTTTCCTGAGTGGTGGTTCCTAAGGTGGTACCTTGCTCTGTGTAACCATAGTTTGGATTGTTCTTTCCTATGTGCATAACTTTGCAGTTGTCCACATTAATACATACATACATCTTATGTATCACTGAGACCTGGCTATCTTCCTCTGACTCCGTACTCCTCCACCAGATTGTTCCCTCCAACTTTATAGTTCACTCATGTCACAGAACTGACCGCCATGGCGGAGGGGTACTCATCCTATCCAAATCAGATCTTAGGTTCCAGCTTGCAGCCTCAAACAGCACATCAACCCTTGACTTTGTGACCATCACAAATAAGCAGGTCTCTATCAATTTACTGTATAGAGCACCATCCTCCTCACCAGACGATTTAGCCACAATCATTGATATGGCCTGTAACTCTACGAACCCACACACCCCAAATTGGGTTCTAGGCGACCTCAACCTCCCAACCATTCAAGATAGCCACACCAATGCCTTTATTGATGCTCTCAGTGAACTAGGTTATGTTCAGTTGGTCAACACACCTACTCATATAAAAGGTAACACACTGGACCTTATCTTTGCACCAGAATCAGCTCTTCCCCATTGGCACAATTCATACTTAAATTCAATCACAGTTCCATGGTCTGATCATCTCCTAATCCTATTTCAGATGCCTATATCTCCTAGATCTTCCAAGCCATTACCAACAGATGCACTCTCCTCAGAACACTTTAGACGTTTTCAGCCTTTTAACAGAGAAGACATCCTAAAGAAGACCCAGAACCTAATATACTCTCCGGAAAAAAGCCTTGATGACATGGTCGATTCATGGAACTCCTGCCTTGATGTTGTGATCCACTCTCCTACCTCAACCAAAGCACCCCATAAGAGAAAGAATGCACCATGGTACTCCCCAGAGCTAAGAAAATCACTCCTCCTCCTCAGACAACTAGAAAGACGATGGCGACGATCAAGAACAACCGAGAATCATGATGCTTTCAAAACACAACTAGCAAGACATCGCTCATCCGTATCTTCTAACATGAAAAAATATTACGCAGGCAGATTACAGCGTTCCCTCAACAAACCTCACGAGCTCTTCCACATCGTGAAAACCCTAACAAAGGAACCCTCTCAGAGCACCCCACCCCTCCTAGATCCTCAGAAATATGCCAACTACTTACGAAGCAAAAGTAATCAGCTTGATCCAACCTCTACTCCCCCCACTTCAGCCAACACTCCCTACACTGTCCCTCCACCCTCACCTAGCCAATTCTCGGGTGAGACTCAACACACTCTCTCTTCCTTCTCCACTCCAAATGACAGAATCATTCAAGATACCATCTTAAAAATAAATCCTACAACAGCACCCTCCGACCCCTGTCCAGCTTCCTGGATAAAATCACTACGAGCTGATCTCAGCCCATTTCTAGCAAAAATAATAGATGCATCGTTCTCTGCAGGAACATTCCCCCACACCCTGAAGCAGACCTCTATCAGACCCCTCCTAAAAAACAGCAGGTTGGACCCCTCTTTGATGGAATCTTATAGACCCATCTCCAGCATTCCCCTCCTTTCGAAAGTCATCGAAAAGATCACTCAACGTCAACTACAAGACCATCTTGACTGCAATGCACCCTTACACCCATGTCAGCACGGATTTCGTGAATCACACGGTGTGGAAACCCTACTGACTTCCTTGTTCAACACTCTCACCATAGGCCTAAACAATGTCAGACAAGGTTTTGCTTTGATCTTCATGGACATTGCAGCGGCGTTTGACACTGTGGATCATGAAGTTCTCCTATCGCGTCTTAGAAAGAAGGGAGTTCACGGATCCGCCCTCTCTTGGTGTTCCTCATACCTCAGAGACCGTTGGCAACATGTTCGTTCTGGATCTTCAACCTCCGACCCCTTCCAGCAAACCAAAGGTGTGCCACAAGGCTCCTCCCTTTCCGCCCTACTTTTCAATGTTTATATGCAGCCTATCTGTGACCTCATCCAATCATTCAACATCAACTGCCTGGTCTATGCTGATGATGTCCTTATGTATATGCCATTCTCAACAGAGCTCCTTGACCTCTCCCCACTAATCGAGTGCTTCGACGCGGTTACAGACTGGTTAAAATCACAGATGCTTAAGATAAACTTTAAAAAGACAGAAGTCCTCTTCGTGACGAGAAACCCTGCATTCACCTCACCAAGGTCCATCAAAGTGCGTGACGCCGAGCTCATCTGCAAGTCTACAGTCAGATACCTAGGGGTTACCCTCGATCAACAGCTCAATATGAAGGCCCACATCAACAACGTAGCGAAATCCGTCTATCATAAAATCCGGACCCTTCGTCATTTGCGTCAGCTGCTTGAACCAGATGACTTTCGATCAGTCTTTCAGGCCTTAATAATGCCCCATCCGGACTACGCCAATGCCATTCTACATGGCCTACCAAAGAGTACGATTAACCCCTTACAATTGGCCATGAACCCGGCTGCAAGAATTCTCTATGGAGCCTCCAAGCGAACCCACATCACTCCAATACTGAAACAGCTACATTGGCTTCCTATGCACTCCAGGATCTCTTTCAAGATCCTTACCATGACTCACAAAGCGATCAATAATAACTCCGCATCTTCTATCACCGACCTGATATCAACTACACCCCCTAATCGCGCAAGGAGATCGACTGCCTCCAATTCTCTTGTATTACCCAAGGCAATCACGAAGTGCTCTCAAGCCACCAGATCCAGAGCCTTCTCTTACTTCGCACCATCATGTTGGAATGCCCTACCAACAGAAATCAGAACCATCAGTGACCTCTCCCAGTTCAGGAAGGCACTGAAGCATCACCTGTTCTTGCAGCACTACAATATTTCAGACACTGCCTCACACCAACCTACCTCTACACCCCATGTCAACACGTTAAACCCATGCTCTCCATAGTCTTAACGCGAAGAGCTGCAATCTCACCTTGCTTCTTCCCTCATCAAGAAACATATAGCTGCGCCTAGTTGTTCTGTACATAGTTGCTTTTTGTACATAGTTATTATGTTCCTCTGTTTATGGAACCTGTTGAATGTAAACCTGTTTAATGTATACCCAGCTGTTCATTGTAAGCACTGATCAATATTTGGTAAGTGTAGTTTCTGTTCATTGTAAACCGCGCTGATGTTGAATAGTGCGGTATAAAAGAAACTGTAAATAAATAAATAAAATAAATTAAAATTTCATTTGTCATTTGGACGTCCAGTCTTCCAAATTTTCAAGGTCCTCTTGAAATTTTTCACAATCCTCTTGCATTTTAACAACTTTGAGTAATTTTGTGCTATCTGCAAATTTGATCATCTCACTCATTATTCCTATTTCCAGGTCATTTATGAATATGTTAAAAAGCAGTGGACCTAGCACAGATCCCTGGGGTACTCAACTATTCACAAAAAAGTAACAAAATCCCTTAGACCCACCAAATACATAAACAAACATACAGTAAATTAATCTATAAAGAACTCTTTACTCCCCATCCCTGAAGAACTATTGACGGAGAAAAAAGACCTTAGGATGGCTTTAATCTCAGCATGCAGTAAACCAAGTTACCATAGGAGGAAGCGAGATACTCATATCATCGGTCTTAAAATAACTCCCATACTTTATTAGTAATATTTTTTTAAAAAGTACTTTTCTTGATTTTTAAATTTTCTCTAAAAACAGAATTAAATTCACCATTGTATGTAATAATATAAGGGGTCATACGTATCTCAAAAGCATTCAATGCAACAACGCTATCTCCCACGGGTACAATGGATACAATGGCCCATATTCACTTAGGTCTGCCGACCTTACCAACCAAGCTCTGTAACAAAACAGACAGCTTAATCGCTACTAGCACATACCATAATTTTACAGTGCATCAACTTTACTTATCTTAACGTTCTTTCCCATACTCCAGCAGCCATCACAGCATAGTTCATAGCCCAACAAAGATCTTCATTTCTCCTTAAAAGGCTTCATCAGGGGATTTCAATTCTATCACAAATGGCAACTCAAGGAAGCAACAGTGACATCTAACATGGCCATATTTAAATACTGAACCTTCAATTAAATTGCTGGCTAAATACCTACCTCATTTTCAGGGAAGGCGTTACACTCTCTCCATTTTAGTATTGAACTTGACCTTACCAATATATCAACCAAACAAAAACCTTTGCATGAATTAAACCTACCATAATAAAACCTATAGGAATAGAAATGTGCGATTGTGCGCCACAGTCCGGCCCGGCAGAGTGCCTATTCAAGCATAGAACCCAAATTACACCCTACCCTATCTGAAATTATTTTTTAGAAAAAAAGACTCCATTCAGTCTTGTCATTCAGTCCATTAGGTTCCAGAGTGTCCAATCTGTAAATCCATCGTTGCTCATGCTGCAGGAGCAATCGTCCTCTGTCACCATGTCATATATTTAAAGGAACCTGTTCCAACACAATACACCGGAGATCTTCAAAGGCATGATTAAATGAGGAACAATACTTAACCAATGATGTCTCCACCCTAACTTTTGATATACTAAATTTATGTTCTGCCAGACGAGTCCACAATAGTTGGGTGGTCTTTCCAATATAAAGTTTTAAGCATGGATATCTTAAACTGCATACCATAAATGCTGTTGTGAATGTGGTGGACTCCTTCAAAACATGTCTTATATTTATGAATGAAGGAAGTGCTTCCATTACAGCACAGAATGAACTTTGCCCGCATTTCACATACCCTGGGGTCCCCATAAAAGATGGCATTTTAGGGACTGCTGAACAGAGCATTTCTCTTACATTCCGGCCTCTACTGTAAGCTATATGAGGCTGGCAATCCATCAACTTTGGATGAGCTGCAAGAATTTTCCACCTCTTTCTTATTACGGAAACTATACGTTTGACAAACTTGAATACTGGAGCACACATGTTACCAATATTCCAATTGTCTACCTTGTGATGGTACTAACATCCATTCTCGATGGTTAAAACAGGCTCTCTTATAAGCCTTCTGGAGCACCAAAGCTGGATAGCTTCAATCTCGAAACTTATCAAGCATCTTCCCTGCCTGTATTGTAAATTCTTGTTCAGACGAACAGATACAGCGACATCTTAGCAACTGTAAATAAAGAAGACTCCTTTTCAAATGCTCTGGATGGTAAATTGAAAAATGTAACAACATATTTTTATCTGTTGATTTAGAGTAAACTGATGTAAGGAACCCTTCATCCATCTTCTGTATTGTGACATCCAAAAAGTGGATGATATACTCATGGGCATTCATCTCAAACTTAATATTTGGATCACACTGATTTAAAATCCAAAAAGACACTCAATTGGTCATAAGTACCACACCACAACACAACAATATTATCAATATAATGATACCATTTTAGAATATAATCCCTATAGGATAAAGAATATACCCATTTCATCTCAAAAAAATGCATATAGAGATTTGCCAGAGGGGGCAAATGTAGCTCCCATTGCGGTGCCTGAGATTTATTGGAAAAATTTGCTCTTATGAACAAAATAATTACATTTGAGTGCCATCTCCACTAAATGCAGAAGAAAACTTGTTAGTATCTTATGTGGTCTTGGTCTCGCTTCCCAGACATTTGCCAAAACCAAAAGCACATCATCTTGTGGAATAGAAGTATATAAGGCAGCTACATCGAAGGTCACTAGCCATTTAATGCTCCTCACATTCACCACAGATTGTAATATTTGTAAGAAGTGTGTAGTATCTTTAATGTAGGAAGGAATCTTAGGTATCTCATCTTTTAAATACATATCTAAATAGACCCCTACCTATTCTAATAGAGAATCATTACTTGACAGGATCAGTCTTTCTGGAGGGTTCACTACAGCTTTATAAATTTTTGGCAATATATAGAAAGCAGATATTCTAGGAAACGGTGGATTCAGACATTTTCTCTCCTTAAATTAGGTATCCTAACTCATGTGCCTCCATTGTCATTTCTATAAATTATAAACCCATAAACTATATCCCACACTATAATCACAACCACCATAAGAGATATATCAAAAAGAAAGAAAACTTTTTGTCGGAACTACTGCCATGAAAACTTACGTCCTCTCAAAGCAGAACGTTCCTTTTAATCAAGTTTTTTTTAATAGGGAATGAAAACCCTAAAACATACCCAAAAAGGTATCAAAAACCCATATGGTAAAAGTAAATGTAAAAGGTGGATCTATAAAGAGACTGCCTAAATCCCACTTCCCAAGGATTCCAAAAACACTCATATTCCAAAATGACGACCATATCAGCCTCAGAAACTTAGTGAATGTAGTACTTAGCTGAAAAAACAATCCTCCATTTGTAACAAGACCTCTCAATCAGGGGAGATGTGTCCTCGCAGTCAAGACAAGTATCCCGCAACAATCATGAAATTAAATATTGATGACCCAACGTTACGTTTCAGGCTTGTGACATTCCTAGCCCTTTCTCAAAACTCCGTTGCTGGTATAAGAAGTAGAGAACACTCTCATTCATTTAAAACGCTCACCTAAACATCTGACCAACCAATTAACCAATGGGAGAGGCTGCCTAAAATTAAAGGGACAGGTTTTCATAAAATACTCCACCAATCCAAAGAGGAGTTCAGACCCATAGGTGGTAAAGAGTTTAAAAGGAAAATGCAGTATTGTTCACGGTAGAGGAGGCGGGCCTCCCGATCCCCACCTTGGGTCTTTTTGGAAACAGAATCAAGGATATGCCATCGCAGATCTATAAAAGCATGCTGAAAGTCCACACAATGTTGAACTATAGGGGCAGATAATACCTTCGTATTAATCCTAGAACGATGTTCTTGTAAACGCTTCTTCATAGGCTGAATGGTCTTGCCAATGTAGATTTTATCACAAGGACACAACAAAAAATAGATCACAAAGGAGGACTGACAGGTGGTATAAAATTTGCTGTAATAAAAGCGATGGTTAACTGGATGCATCCAACAAGAGCCCTCCAATGTTGTAGCACAAAAGTCACAGTTCTGACAACAATAATGCCCCTTAATCTGCAGTATAGGAGCATTATCCGTAGTATGTATAAGCCAATCGGCGAGATTTTTACCTCTACGTCTGTCCTCATATGTTTTATAACGAAGACCACTAACCATTTTAGTAGCCACCCTCTGTACCGACTCCAACTTAGGAGGCAAGATCAGATCCCTGAAACAGCAGCTTCACTTTATTACAATGTACACAGACATAAAATAGACTATGGTCACAATCAAGATTTTACTAGTGTCAGCCAGCGGCACACTGAAAAAATCTTCGTGAGCACCTCTGTACAAGAGTTTATATAGTAGGCAGGCTTTCCCCATGTCATCATAACTCTCACCAATCCCTTCTGCTCTCTTATCCCCTTTCACCATACATATATAACCCTAAGCTCCCATATATGGCAAAACTCAAATTTTGGCTCTTAGCCAATCACAATGATAGCTTAGTATAATTTCCATATATGGTATCTGCATCACAGCTTAACACATGCTCAGTAGTGTTTTCTTTGTTCTCTCAGGAGTAGCTGAATAGCCATCTTAAGCACATGGCTTGAAACAAAGGACACAGCACTAGGGCTCTGCTTTATTGCTTAATTCTCCATATCCTCCCTGACACAGAGCCTTGTCTTGAAACAAGGATTACATCGGTTGTTACGGTTTTACTATTTCTATGAATAGATGCTCTTATCAGCATTAGCATCTGCTGAAGTTTGTAGTGGTAACCACTGATTCATCACCCTGTTTGACTAGGAATAAGTGATTTTAATTTGAGTGAATCAGACATAGAATGTGATATTAATATATTGACTGTACTGACTGTTCTGTTGAATTTAGACTCCTCTGAATAACAAACAATGAAAAAGTAAAATAAAGAAATGTCAAGAGGCAATATAAGCAACAGTCCTATTTTTTGGGTAGTCTCTCCATTTGGCACCCAGATGTCTTATGGATGGCTAAATATTTGCTTTTGTGTGTTGAAAAAATAAGGGAAGAAAAATAAGAACAAAAGATGTCTTATTTTTAAATCAGGCACTGAAGTTGTTAATTTTAAAAGCTGTTAATTTTAAAAGCTGTTATTCAATTATTTGTAATTATGGGGATTTCCAAAACTCCTGACTGGGGATATGACTCTTCGTTCTATGATCTTCAGGGACGAGCAAACCATGAGAAGAGTTTAAAATGTAAAGAAAAAGTAAACAAACAAATTGAAAACAACTTTTTGTGGTCAAATGCTTATTAAAATGGATGCCATTTTATTCAGCACTGAAGTTCTTTGGAGCCAAAGGCACAAAATGTGTCAATGACAATAAAAAAATAAAAAAAAATCACCACACAGCTGCACCGTGTTTGCATTGACCTTTTTCATTTCCTTGCTGCTCTTCCATCACTGACAGGTCATGATACTGTTTCTTTTGCCAAATCCCCATGTCATGATAATTGCCATTCATATTGGACTATTAATTGCTAGTTGAAAAAATAAGTATAAAATATGGGTGGGGGCTACAGATGGAACTACACTTAAAAAATTCCAGTAAGATTTTACCAATAATGCACATAAATGACAAAATTTAACGTGTTAGCAGTAAATCCCTTAGTGGTAATGCTTGCTAGTTTAAAGGGATGCAATTGGCATATGGGGGAAGCAGTCACGCTGTTAATGCATGTTACCATGCACTAATGTAATGGTTGTTTACTACACCTCAGAAGGTGTAGTGGAGCTTCTGTGGTAACAGATTGCCTTACATTACGGTGATGCACGTCAAGGTCTCTGCTGCCTTCCACATCCCATCCCCAATCCTTTCTTAAATAATGTGGAGGAGTAGCCTAATGGTTAAGGACACTAGCTTGGGAACCCAGAGACCAGGGCTCTATTCCCACTAGCACTCCTTGTGGCCTTGGGCAAATCACCTAACCCTCCATTGCCTCAGAAAAATCCAAGTTATCAATGTCCCTGTTTAATGCACATTACCAAGTTTAAGTTTAAATGTAAACCACTTTGACTGAAATGATAAAGCAGCATATAAAACCTGTTAAATAAATTAAAAGAAAAACCTGAGTTAGGTGTTTCACAAGGGATTTAAACTGCATTTACCAAACAATAATGATTTTTTAACACATTAACTACTGACCATTTGTTAAATCCTGCATTAAACATCAACTACACTTTAGCAAACACACTCTCTTAGCAACTTTCGGCTCTAGATGAGAAGACAAGACCTTTTTCCATCAGATATTTCAGAAAATAAACATCATGCTTGGAAGAAATGAAAAATGACTTTTTTGTTTTGTTTTGTTTTGTTTTCTTACATGATTAATGGTATTTTCTAACTCAAATCTGTAACTCATGGGATATTTTGGTAGTATTTTTTAAAAAGTTATAAGATACAGATTAAAGAGAGACATATACACTCCAAAAGTAATATTTATGTAAAATACAAATTGAGCCAATGCTGACTCCAGGCAATCCAGGAGCAACTGAGTTTTATTGGTACTATGACCAGAAGCAGAGTGCCAGGCCTTTCTTCCAAGGCAGTGGAGGGTTAAGTGGCTTGCCCCTAAGGAGTGTTAGTGGGAACTGAACCCTGATCTTTTTGGTTACCAAGCCAGTACTCTAACCATCAAGCTCCACAGAAATTGATAAGTATAGTATGTTTAGTAGCCCAAAGTGACTTGAATATCAAAACAGAACAAATACTGTAGAAGAGAACTTTCCTTGCATTGTAACAATATTTTGTTCTTTTTATTGTAGTTTGTTTTCTGTGCTAGAACATTTTTATATTGCTTCAATAATGACAAACAGGCACAGCCAACTCGGGTCTCCTTTTGTTACCCTCTATTCTTCCTCTTGAATCACCTCCCAGCATTGGACTAAATTTAACCCTGAATATCACCACTGCCCAGTTAGCTGCCTGCCTATCCGGTCAACCCAGATATTTAATGCCAGTGGCTGGATATGGCCCTGGCATTGAATATCAAGGTTTAGCATTCAGTGGTGACAGTTGACCACTGTAATCGTGCCAGGGTTTGAATCTCATTACTGTTGCTCATGATCTCAGGCAGTCACTTCATCTTCCTTTGTCTCAGGTACAAACTTAGATTTCTAACCCTCCAGGGATAGGCAAATACCTACTGTACCAGAATGTGACTTGTTTTGAACTTCTGAGAAAGGATGTGAGCTAAACTTAATCACCAAACCAATTGGTTCAGTTGTTCCAGTTATGAAATTTGCTTATAACAATTCAGAGCATTTGCAACCAAGCTTTCAGTATCCTTTACAAATAATGGCTTTCATCATTTCCACTGCAGAGAATTCTTAGATTCTAGAGTTCCAGCGGCAGTAAACTGGTCTAAAGCTCTGAGTAATCAACAGCCTCAAGTGCATCAGGAGCTAGAAAAAGCAAGAGAAGCCATGAGGAGGTATGCAGATCAATGAGAGATACCTCACTTTGCAGTGAGAGATAAAGTCTGGGTCATCACCAGAAATCTGAGGAGTAAAAAACCTATTGGAAAGCTTGAGCAGAAGCTCATGGAACCCTTTGTGATCCAAAGACAAGTTACCAGTGCAGCTCCCAGAAAATCTTTGAAATCATCCAGTATTCCAAGTCTCTATGTTGAAGCCCCATAAGCAAAACTAATCCCCTGATCAGCAACCCCCAACTCTATAACCAGTAACTGTGAGGGGTCATCAGGAATTCCTTGTCCAAGACATACTGGATTCTAAGTACCTCTAGGCTATCTATACTACCTCTTAGACTAGGGGCTCTCAACCCTGTCCTCAGGACACACCTAGCTAGCCAGGTTTTGCATGAGAGATTTACATTTATGTATTTATTTTATTTAGCTGCATTTATATCCCGCTTTTCAACGGGTCAAAGCGGTTTAACAAAAATGGGGGGAGGGGCACTAATCAATTTGGCAGAGAAGGGGAGGGGCATCACCAGGGGGGCCAACATTGATGATGTGAACAGGAAGTAACAACTTAGACATGCACTGCCTTCATTGTATGCAGATCTCTCACATGTATATTTATTGTGGTTATCCTGAAAACCTAACTGGTTGGGTGTGTACCAAGGACTGGGTTGAGAACCTTTGTATTAGACTGAAAAGTTTATGGCCTGGAAGGGCACAGCTGGGAGCCTGCCAACAACATCCACACCAATGGCCCAGTTCCATTGGCAGCATCCAGAGAAGTCAGGGCCTAAGGCTCCAGGAGGAAAGATATGGCAGGCATGATGGGGACTGAACCTGTAACCTCATGGACAGTACAGTTATTTACCTGTAACAGGTGATCTCTGGGAACAGCAGGAATAAGTCTTCACATATGGGTACGTCGGTACTGACGGAGTCCGCACGGGAACGCTTCCCAGCGTCCAATCAGAAAGCTTTTGGAAGCATCCCAACACGCCTGCGTGCTGCCTTCCCGCCTTCCCAACTGCCTCTCCTCAGTTAAGTTTTACAGCTGAGACAAAGAGAGAGAGAGAGCAAGGAAGGGAAAGATAGAGATAGAGAAATGCAACTCCTAGGGGAGGTGGGTGGGTTGTGAAGACTTATTCCTGCTCTTCCCAGAGATCACCTGTTACAGGTAAGTAACTGTGCTATCTCCAGGAACAAGCAGGAATGAGTCTTCACATATGGGGACTCCCAAGCTCATATACCTGGAGGGAGTCCTAGCATGTTGCAAGTCTAGAATGAGTCATGCTATTCCTCAGGACCTCAGGCATCATGGGGATGGAGGGTAGGAGTTGAATAAGAAAGGAGCTGTGGAACAGCTGGCTAGAACAGGGCTTCAAAAGGGGAAGACCCTGTATCGAGGGCATTTAGTAGTAAAATATTGTAATCTGGGCCTCCCTTGTTGGCATTGCACAGGTGCACTGAGCTACATATGGATCTGAGAGAAGAGCCAGTGAATGTGCTCAAGGGGTACCTCGCTGAGAAGTAGAGGTAATAAAATAGAACAAAACAAGTGGAGGTCAGAACCCTTCAGGGTGAGAAATAGCCCCAGGGGAAAACTGGGGTAGGATAAGAGGTAGAGCTTCAGCGGAGACGCAGAAGGTACTATTAAAGAAAGCTTAAGCTGTTTTGGTCCAAAAACAGTACAAATTTAGGACCGAGAGAAAAATTGAGTCTGACCCAACTAGAATGGGGTTGGAATCAGTCCATGTAGGGGAGAAAGGGTATGGAGACTCTTGTATCTGATAAGAAAGTAAGGACAGACTCAGGAGCGCTAAGCTTTAGAACAACGGAAGCTCCGCAATGTCTTTCCTAAATGGGGTCAATTAGGAAAGAAAGGTACATGGAGAGCTTCAGGAATACCTAACCTGAAAAGGTTATGGTAAGGGAAAAAGGTGTTAATTACCACAGGAGTGGTTATAGGTGTAGTCCCCTAGGTATGCTGGTACAGCATTAATAGGGTTAGTACCCATTTGTCAGGATCATATAGGAATGTGAGGATATCTGAACCTAACAGACAGATAGATAAGTAGATGGATACAGATCTATCTAAAAATATTTCTAATTATATCTATTAATATATATGTATATATATATATATATATATATATATATATATATACACATGTAGGGTATATATGAATATATCTGTAAAGAGATATGTATGGGCAGAAGACACACAGATAGATATAAATAAGTATATAGATATATATATACCTAGATGAGTAGGCAGGCATATAGAGACATGTCTCCAGGTATATGGATGGAGACATGTCCAGAGAACCCCATCCCCCCTTATAGGGAGAGAGGAAGATTCATCTGACAGCAAGAAGGTAAATACCTGCTTGAAAAGATAAATAGAAAAAATCCTCTTCTCCTGGTTATGACTGGCCTAGTCAGAGGAAGGTGTCCCTGACAAGAAGGCGGCTTAATTCTTTGCAGAATTTGAGCTCTTGAATAACCAGGATGGCCTGCGTGAAAATGGCAGAGGATAATGTCAGTCTGCAGACAGGAAGTCCAGATATCTCCAGAATTGCAGTATGGAGATTGGATAGAGAAGGCCTCTGGAGGAAGATACTCTAGTGATCCGCCTATGAGGGCAAGAAGGGTATTAGGTGTCCTCTAGCTGCCAGTGAAGAATTTATCTCTGACGGGAAGACCCAAGGAGATATGGGCCAAGCTAGGGAATTGGCTCTTCTTTTAGGCTTTCATGTAATGAAAGGCCTGAGGCTTATGCCTCAAAAGAGATTTAAGATAAGATGGAAAGGGTAGAGAATACCTGCCAGGCATGAACATGACTGGGGGAACTCCTTTTAACCATCTGGGGTTATCTGCTAGGCAAGATACTAATGCTCTCTAGCAAGGGCCCATAGTGCAAAGCTACTCTGTAGAGTTGCAGAGAGCATGCTGCAGGTTGGTTAGAAGAAAAAACTGGCTGTGGACAATCCTTGGTGAGGAATATGGAAAGCCAGCAGGTAACCAACTATTCTGCCAAGGATGGGGGGGGGGGGGGGCAAAGAATAGAAGTTAACCAACCAAACTGTGATAATAGGGTTTCCCAAGCGAGGTTAATAACCTGTTTGAGACTTAGCACTGAGGCTAGGAGGATTGCTAGTGGAGGGGAAACCCTGGTTGTGTAGTGAACAAAACCAATGGCTTAACCACTAGGAATTTTTGCATCTGCAGCAACTATCAGGGCAGCATGGAGAATTTCTTTTCCCTCCTCTTTTATTAGATTGGGAAAAAGAAACAACAAACATGGTAGGAGTTTCTATTGTCTGAGGAGCTGCCCTAAGGTAACAAGGGGGGAGACAACTCTAGAAGGGAGAATCCCCCAGTAGAACAGGTAGAGGACCATAGGGGCTTACCCGTGTAAAAAGTCACTCTTACAACCAAATGTTGTAGTAAGAGGGAGGTAAGACAGAGTTGCAAGAGACCAACTATGGAGGAAGTCTCTGACAGGTGAGAGGATACATGCCAGTACAGGGAAACAACTGTCTATTGATAGTTGTTGCCTCTCTTTCCTCCAAGAGGAAGAGGAAATCTGTTAAGTATGGGCATGATCATCATAAAGACTCTTAGAGAAAATATGTCTCATGAAGAGATATCTAGGTAGGTTAGGATACATTTAGTGCAATACTGCAAGTGAAAAGAAGCAGACTGCCACCCTAACCACCAACCAAGAGGGACAATGATCTACTTGAAACCCTGCGACTGCTGGGTTTGTTGACCCTGTTGAGTTTGTGGATTCTTCAGACCAGAGTGATGTTTCCCCTGTTTGGGAACATCTGTATGATGGGCAGATGATGGACAAAACCTTCTCCCCCTAGGGGAAGAAAGTTTGGTAGGACATTTCCTACCTACTGGGAAAGAAGGCAGCGTAGAACAGCCTCTGGAAACAGGAAAGTCAGTGGATAACTGAGTAACCTGGAGTAAAGACTCCTTGTTGAAGAGATTTTCTCCAGTGCAAGGAGTATTTCCCAGTCTTTCTTGCGCCAATTTGTCCAAGTCTGAAGCTTGGAGCTAGGCTCTACTTCGTTCCCCTATAGCTATAGCAGAAGTCCTGCTAACAGACTCAAAGGAGTCTAGGGAAGCACGAGTAAGAAACCTAGAGATATTATGAGCATGACTAACCAGTAAGGAATAGTCTGCTTGTTTGGGCTCTTGAAGAAAAGGAGTCAAAAAATGTAATTTCCTTGTGACCTCCTCAAGAGATAGACCCATATAAAAAATATATGAGAGAATTCTTGCTGAAAGCATGGATGTCTGGAAGGCTTGACGTCCAAAGGCATCTAGTGTCTTAGACTCACGACCTGGCGGACAAGAAGAGTGCTTTTTATTACTCTTCACTCACCTCATTGCTGATTCTACCACAATGGAATGATGAGGAAGTTGAGTCCTTTGAAACCCTGGAGAGGGGGGCACCTGATAGAGGAGATCAGTTGCTCTGGAAGGTGGGGGTACCCTTAAAGGAGCTTCCCACATTCGTAGAAGGAGATCCTGCAAAGAATGATGCAAAGGAAGCATTATGTTCTCCTTTGCTTTGTTAGGAACAGAGAGGTATGCTGTATTCCCATGTGTAGGATCTTCTCCAAGAATAAGAATGGCAAGTGATTTTTCCATATCCAGGAGGAAAGTCTGGAAAGAAGGATCCCCAGAGGGAACTTCCCTTAGATAAGCTAGATCTGATGAAGAACTAGCGTTGGCACCGAAGGATCTATCTAAGTATATAGGAATAGAAGATCCTGAATGGTGTAGTATGGGATTCTTAAGTGGTGGTCGCTGGTACTGAAGGTCAGGACCAGCGACAGTCGGTAACAAGTCGTCCATGCTAGGGATCGATTCCAAACTCGGCATTGAGGGAAGCGAGCCTGACGAGAAAAGCATGGAAGGTACCGACAACAAAGGTAAAGTGGATATCGGTACCAACTTCGGTACCGTATCTGATACCGGTGGATGAACCAGTGGCAACTCTAATGGTGTCGAAGGAACCGAGAGTTGCGGATCCGAAGTATCGGAACCGAGCCTTCGGTGCCGACGGGAGTCGGTACCAAGGCGAGTCGGTACCCAGTCCTCCAGACTGGAGATCGATTCCAGACTCGGCATCGAAGGAAGCGAGTCTATCGATGCACGTCTGGAGGGTACCGACATCGGTACTAGTATCGGTGTCGATACCGATACTGGAAATTTATTTATTTATTTATTTATTTAGCTGCATTTATATACTGCTTTTCACCGGGTCAAAGCGGTGTTACATATAGGGGTGGGGAGATTAAGTACAAGGGTAGGGTACGAGGAAAGCCGATCTGAAGCGTATCCACCGGCCCCACAGGTACCGAGGACGCCAGACGACGATCCTTGGTGAGGAATGTTTCATCCAACACCAGTGCCGATGCCGGGGTATCGGCACCGCTCAAAGCGAATGCCACCACCGGGCATGGCTCAGGTATGTTCTGTGAGGGGTGAACCTCAGAAACAACCTGAAACCCCACATAGGCTTTGGAGGCCGAAGACTCCCACCGGGGTTTTGAAACCAGTGGATTCTCGAGGACAAGGCCATAGGCATCTCTGTGCTGTGCATGAGAAGTGCCGCTCGAGGACTGGCTAGTCTTAACAGACTGTTTTTGGGTTACCTGATCCTGTGTAGAAGAAGATATGGTCGGTGCCCTGAAGTTGGAAGGGGACCGCGTGTCGAGGGGAACTCGATGTTGAAAACTTCTTCTCACAATACTGGTGCCCGAGGGCTCCGGCGGAAAATGGTCAGGACCCAAGCAGGTTAGACACCAATTGTGAGTGTCTAAAAATAAAGTTGTACCGCCACAGTTTGTACATTTCTTGGGGAAAGTGGCTGGCGGTTCCATGGGGAAAAATGGAGAGGCCTAGAAGACCTGAGAACCGTGAGACACTAAGAAAGAAAAAATATATTCCTTAAGGAAACAATTTTACAAGAAAAGAAGAAAGAAACACCGGCGGTACCGGTGGCGTCGGGGAAAGCAGCCGCGACCACAAGAAAACTAAAAAATAAAAGAAGAATTTTCTGCGGTGACAGGAGGACGTCCTGCCGGCTCCGTGGAAAAACGAAAACTGAGGAGAGACAGTTGGGAAGGCGGGAAGGCAGCACGCAGGCATGTTGGGATGCTTCCAAAAGCTTTCTGATTGGACGCTGGGAAGCGTTCCCACACGGACTCCGTCGGTATCGACGTACCCATATGTGAAGACTCATTCCTGCTTGTTCCTGGAGATCACATTATCACATGGTCAACATTATTGGCATCCTTGCATTTTAGGTATGTTGTGTACAATATCTTGAGAAATAATTGGAAATTTTCCAATGGTATGCCAGTTCTTTCCAAAAGTTCTTGATTGGATTGAGATCAGGACTCAATGCTGGCCAGTTTAAAACAGTCCATTTTTTCCTTTTTAACCATTGTTTTGTACTTTTGGATAAATGTTTTGGGTCACTGACCTGCTGAAAGACCCATGACCTTCGACCCAGACCTAGTTTTCTGACACTAGGTAGCACATTGTGCTCCAAAATATCTTGGTAGCCCTCTGACTTCATGATTCCTTTAGTATGTTCCAGGCCTCCAGTTCATGAGGCAGCAAAACAGCCTCACAACATTATGGGACCTCCACCATATGTAACTGTAGGAAGAGTGTTTTTTTCCTTATAAGCTTCATTTCTTTGCCTGTAAATGTATCACTGTTCTATATTGGCACAGAACTCAAGTTTGATTTCATCTGTCCACAGAACATTTTCCCAGAAGGACTGGGGTTTCTCAAGGTGGGTTTGGGCAAAGATCAGAAGTGCCTTTTTATGTCTGTCTTTGAGCAATGGGGTCCTCCTTAGCCTTCGCCAATGAAGTCCTTCTTTGTTTAGAGCATGGCTTATGGTGCGGGTTGAAACCACCACTCAAGATTGCTCCGGATCAGCCTTAAGCTCTTTGAATGTTGTATGTGGTGTTTTCCAACAGTTTGTGCTAACCTTTGAAGATTTATTGAATTCAATTTCCTATTTCCCATCATGTCCTGGGAGGTTCTTGACAGTTCTATGAACAGAAAACTTCTTAATAACATTGTGAACTGTAGACACAGGAATCTCAAGGTTTTTGGAGATGGACTTATATCCCTTTGAAGTTTGATGTTTGGTGATAATGGCTTTTCTGACAGTCTCAGGAAGCTCTCTTGTCATCATCAACGTGAAAATGGAACAGGGAGTGAATATGGTCATTTTAAACATTAGCGCAATCATTCATTGATTGATTCAAGTCATGTGAGTACTGACAATTGATCACAGGTATGTCTAATTTTATTGTGAGGACCAGAGACAACACCGTAACTAAGACCTCCTCCAACATGCCACAAGTGTTAAGAAGCACAGACTCTCTCCAAGCCAGGACAGCTACCAGGACAAGCCTCAAATAACCAGCAACCTGAGCTCTCACCCCGGACTAATTCCCGATGAACTTCCTCTGTGCAGCACTCAGCAGTTCAGCAGCAGTGCACCCACAATCTAGGTGAGAACCACAGACGTTCGCCCTGACGCACATCGGAATCACCAAGCTCTGCCCACAGGCATTATCACCCAGTCACAGGGAGACACATTTAAGGGCGACCCACTAGGCCTGAACACAAGAAAGCCAAGAAGAACAGAAAAGAGAAGGAAGTCAGCCAGCATCAGATCTTCACGTCTTGGAAAGAACACAAACCATACTCTGGTCAGTTGCACTGCAAACATGCACACCAACTACCAACATCTCATGGTCTACCTCACGCTGTTGTACACTCTAACACTCCATACACATGGAGCCAGATCCAAAACGCAGACCCAACACTGTTCTCCCTCCTACAGATCCAACCCACACAAATTCCCTGGACATCTCTCACACAAGGGTTCCAGCGTTCGAAGCAAACATGCAGGATGCACAACATCTCTCATACTCTATCCACACATTCCCCACATACCTCATACAACAACCCCATCATTACATACACTATCAGATGTGCATTACTGAATGTTAGGTCAATCAGAAACAAACCAAATGCCATCTACGACCTTATTCTGGACCAGAACCTGGACATAATTTGCATCACCAAGATCTGGTTTAATGATACAGACCACATCATCTTGAACCAAGTCACTCCACCAGACTTCTCAGCATTCAACTGCACCAGAGCGCACAAGAGAGGAGGTGGAGCCCTTATATTGGCCAGAAAAGACTACAGATTTAAATTGATCTCTACAAGTAACTCAACCAAGTCCAGCACAATCAACATATCTAATAAATACCTCACCTACAGACCCCCTAGTACTACGACTGAACACCTTTCCACAGTTCTTGAATCAATATGCGCACATTGCAGACAGCACAAACCGCTTATTGCTCTAGGAGACTATAACCTAACTTCCACACCCACCAAAGAAGCTACAGTGTAACTTAAAGCCATGAAATAGCTAAATTACTGCCAGATGATTGATGCACCGACACACCAGCATGATACTACTTCAGACCTTGTCTTCATTCCAACACAACTGATAGAACTGGAACAGATTACAACCCCCAACAATCACCCCAGTCCCATGGTTGCACCATCATGTAATTGCCTTCTCCTTGCTCCTGAATAACCCAGCTCGCCACACTAAATAGGAGAGCAAAATCAGACAATTCAGAGCATATAATAAGGATGCTTTCCTAAAGGAAATAATTCCACAACTCCAGCAAAAGTGTGACAGCCTCAAGAAAACCTTAAAAAAAATAGAACCTCATAAAATCTGAGGCTGCATCAGCTCCAAACAAAGAGGGACCACATGCATGCAGGAGATCCAGTGCTTCCTGGTATTCAAACACTATCAGGGATGCAAAACATGTACTCAGAAAGCTGGAAAGGAAATGGAGGCAGAAAAAGTCACATGTCTCTATGCTCCAATACAGATCCAAACAGTTGGAATACAATAACTTGATTAATGAGCACAAGCAACAACACCATACCAACCTAATCATGAAGTCAGCTAACAAACCACGGGAAGTGGGAGAGGAGGAACAGAGCCAGCAGAGGCCCATAAAGTGCGGCGTCCCTACCCCGAGGGAGCCGCATAGCAGACCACACACCGAGCTGCTCGCAACCTCCACTCCTGTCCAATCGGGACAGTGGGAGTTGCTCCTGGCCAATCCGGCCAGTGGGAGAGGAGGAACAGAGCCAGCAGAGGCACATAAAGTGCGGCGTCCCTACCCCGAGGGAGCCGCATAGCAGACCACACACCGAGCTGCTCGCAACCTCCACTCCTGTCCAATCGGGACAGTGGGAGTTGCTCCTGGCCAATCCGGCCAGTGGGAGAGGAGGAACAGAGCCAGCAGAGGCACATAAAGTGCGGCGTCCCTACCCCGAGGGAGCCGCATAGCAGACCACACACCGAGCTGCTCGCAACCTCCACTCCTGTCCAATCGGGACAGTGGGAGTTGCTCCTGGCCAATCCGGCCAGTGGGAGAGGAGGAACAGAGCCAGCAGAGGCACATAAAGTGCGGCGTCCCTACCCCGAGGGAGCCGCATAGCAGACCACACACCGAGCTGCTCGCAACCTCCACTCCTGTCCAATCGGGACAGTGGGAGTTGCTCCTGGCCAATCCGGCCAGTGGGAGAGGAGGAACAGAGCCAGCAGAGGCACATAAAGTGCGGCGTCCCTACAGGGCGCGCCCGTGCCTGGCGGGCCCGCGCCTGAGGGCCTCGCCAGAGGGCCCTTTGGCGTGGCCCTTAGGCAGTGGCCATTGGCGTGGCCTACCCCTCGGAAAATCCCTACAACGGATGTGGCTCATACGTTAAAATTACCAAATCAGCTGTCTCACGCGGCTGGAGCCCCCAGAGATGGGTGTGAGCTCGCCGTCAACACCGCTCTAGCATCTCGGGCTACCCCTGGAACAGATGAACCTACAAAACAGAGAACATCAACACTACCAACGTCTCACTGCACAGAGCACCGCATGGTGGACCAACGAAATGTAAGTAGAACATATGGAATAGCACCGCCAAAGATACTGTTATACTGACCCAACTGACCCAACTGACCAACCTTACACGTGAAACCAGACTGTAAAAACCTTGACAATCTGACTGTGGAACCAACCAAGGGGCACAGTTACACGATGTTCGGTAACACATACATGCCTTCCAAATGGGCTAATGTGTAAAGGCCGTATTACTGACCTAGCTTATCAGTAATTATAACTGAATCTGTCCACGTATAAATACAAATGTTGCGAATGTGGATAATATTGCTACGCTGTCATCAAAGCTAAAGGTCATACCAGTTAGTCTTAATGCTGCTATTGTGCTACTATTGTTATTGTTGATACAGCTACTACTAGTCTTAATGCTGCTATTGTGCTACTATTGTTATTGTTGATACAGCTACTACTATTCGATTTTGTTTATACAGATACTTAGTGTTACTACATAGTACTACAACATAGTTACCAGGGCTAACATCCAGACTGGTTATTTACACTGCTATTATTGTCCAAATAGGTTGTTTACACTGCTAGTTTTGTCCATACTGGTTGTTTACACTGCTATTATTGTGTGGCTATTGTGCTACGTGTTTGCAAAGCTAAATAGTGCTGCTACTTAGGGCTGCTACGGAGTGCCACACGGTGCTATTTGTTTATACCAGGATACATAGTAATAAGCGAGGTTCATACTGTTACCTACACCTGCTAATCTTGACAATCAGCCTTGCTAATACTAAGTGCTGCAAACATTTACTTTCGATCCCTACACTTGGTATTGCTGCAAATATAGTTACAAAGGGTCCAAATAGAATTGGCGGACTAAACAACATTGGAAAGGTACATTAATTAGCTATAAAATGAAGATACCAATCCTATACATAGGTATATGCCTATTCACGCTAATCCATGCCCACACATTCAATCCAAACCTATACCATACACAACTATGCACTACACTCTATCTCCTCTACACCATACAAATGCCACAAACACTCCTACACACACCATACCACCAAAACATAGACAAAGTAACATACCCACTCAAACACAGTGCCTACACTAACAGCCCTACGAGAAATCGGAGACGCCATAGGCCCAAAGCATCATCGACCCACATGCTCAGCCAACCACTGACACAAACCGCTAACAACCAGGCTAGGCAAGAGCTGCATAATATCACCCTCATCAATGCCCGATCAATCAGGAACAAGACACACATAATCCACGACATCATCACAGATAAGAAACCAGACATCCTATGTATAACCGAAACATGGGTCTCCAACACCGATGCAGCCATATTAAACCAGATCAGCAAACCTGGATACAACCTATACAACTGTCCCCGAACCCACAAAAAGGGTGGAGGGGTCCTCATAGTAGCTAAGAGCAACCTACAACTCGGAATTACTTATCAGAACTCAAACACAGACATAGACCTACTAAAGGTGGAAAACACCGCAGTATCCATCTGCCTAATATACAGGCCCCCCTCACCACAGCATGAGATACTTGCCTCAGCATTAGAAAACATTTCCGCAACGCAACCAAAAAAATTTCAGATCGTACTAGGAGACCTGAACCTAACATCAATTACAGCTACGCACGCAAACACTTTCCTGGACGCTATGACTCAGCTAGGATACCAACAACTAATAACAGAGCCCACCCATGAAAAGGGACACACACTGGACATGGTTTTCGCACCTGCAGGAAAGCAAGCCAACGTTGAGAAGCCTCTGATAGAGATCATACCATTACCCTGGTCGGACCACTACCAAATCAATGTGCAGATAAAGCTTCCTACCTTATCCAAAGACACAAAGGCAAAAAGAGCACCCCTTCAACAAAGAAGATTTAACAAACCAAATATGGAATGTCTCATTGAGACCATCAAATCCCACATAGACCTGGTTAAAACAGACCTCAACGATTTAACAAGCAGCTGGGATACCGGTATTCAGGCCATGGCGATCCCTAAAGAGAACCATACACCAAACGCAGCCAAACTAAAATCAGAACCTTGGTACAACATAACGCTGACCAGAATGAAAAGAGACCTTAGGAAACATGAAAGAAGGTGGAGACAAACCAAATCCATCGAGCTCAGATCTGTGTACCTCAACCTCCTATCAAAATACAAGGATGAAGTAAACACAGCAAAGAGGATACACCATACCAACATTCTAAGCAAAGCCATCAACAAACCACGTGAACTCTTTGCATTAGTTAAATCACTAACCAAAACAGCCACTCCGGAACATCCAGATAGCCTCATAAATCCACAAACGCTCGCAAACCACTACGCAAGCAAGCTGACTACCAACATCCCCAATCTCCCTATAGACACACAATGCCAAGGCACAGAGGTGGAGAGTAAACAAAAATGGAGTATTTTCCACAACATCGATGTGCAGCAAACCATCAACATACTAACCTCCATAAATACCACCACCTCCCCACTCGACCCCTGCCCAACAGCATGGATAAAAACAGCAAAAAAAGAGATCAGCCAGCAAATATCCCACATCATAAACCAGTCACTAAATCAAGGAATAATGCCTGACCAACTGAAACAATCTATAATAAGGCCAATCCTAAAGAACAACTCGCTCAACAAGGAAGACCCGACATCATACCGCCCCATCTCCAGCATTGCATTCCTTGCAAAGATCATTGAAAAAGCTGTGCTAATACAGCTTCAAGAGCATCTCGAGGACTGCGATACCCTAGATAAACAGCAATACGGGTTCAGAAGAAATCATGGAGTTGAGACGCTTTTGATAGCACTAATGAACAACCTCATCCAAGGCCTAGAGAACAGAGAGAAAATGTTTATACTCATTTTCATTGACATCTCTGCCGCCTTCGACACAGTACACCATAAGATCCTCCTCAACAAACTAGAAGATATAGGAATTGTGGGAACCCCCCTCAAATGGTTCTCCTCCTACATAACGAACAGAAGGCCGCAAGTACAATTTAATGGCGAAAAAGCTGAACCTTTCGCTCAAACGCAGGGCATACCCCAGGGTTCTGCCCTCTCGGCACTTCTGTTCAACATATACATGCGACCCCTCTGCGACATCTTCAAAAGACATAATATTAAATACCACATCTATGCGGATGATATTATGCTTTATACGCAACTAGATGCGGCCGACCCTCAATATACACTACTCGAAAAATGCCTGGATGAGATGTTAGGCTGGCTACAGAAAAACAACATGACAATAAACCATAAGAAAACAGAAGTCATGTACATATCCAGCAAACCAAACTTCAACCCCCCCCCCTACAATCACACTGTGCAATAACACGTACAGCACGAAAAATGAAATAAAATATCTGGGAGTCACACTCGACAGCAACCTGAAAATGGAGACACACCTACGCAAAACGAATAAAGCCATCTTCCATAAACTAAGAGTGTTACAACCACTAAGGAAAATAATAGAACCCGGTGATTTTCGGTCGGTAGCACAAGCTCTCATTATACCGCACTTAGATTACTGTAATGCCATCTTACAAGGGCTGCCTAAAAAATCTCTAAATATCCTGCAGATGGCCCAGAACGTAACAGCCAGGATCATAATGGGAACAAGCATTGCTGAACACATTACCCCCATTTTAATAGAGCTACACTGGCTACCAATTGCAGCCAGGATTCAATACAAGATATTAATGACCACCTTCAAGCTAATAAACAACTTATCCCCATCATTCCTATCCTCACTTATCAGCATGCAACCCACAAATAGGGACAGAAGAACCATCAACTCAGGAACCCTGCAAGTCCCCATCAACATCAGGACAGTGAAAACAACTACGAGTCATAGAGCCTTCTCTTTCTCTGCACCAACTATCTGGAATCAACTCCCCTGTGAGCTGCGCCTAACCAAGGACATCACCAAATTCAGAAAAGAGCTAAAAACACACTTATTCCGATGTCATTACAATCAAATATAACCTTCTACTGCTAGTGATTTGTAAAAACTGATATATGTTTAAATATGTTTTAAATATGTAAATATGTATATATAAATGTAAAAACGTATGATTCGTCCCCGAAGACGCCAATCATGTGTGCTGTGACCTCAGATCTATGTATATACCCCCCCCCCCAAGTCTTGATTGACTACCCCACAAAGATTAATCAAACCGCTGCTGATCGCTGGAAGTAGCGGTATATAAATGTGTAGTAAATAAATAAATAAAATAAATAAACTATTTAACATTGTGCAAAAGCTCACCAAAGACACTTCTCAGCACTGCACCCACCACCTAGACCCACAAGAGTTTGCAAATTATATAATAACCAAGAAGGCCAACCAAACAATCACCCTTCTCTCCTCGGCGTACAACCTGAAAACGACAGAACCCCAACAAACCTAGGAAGACTTCAGCATACCCTCAGCTCAACAAATAGAAGACATAGTGGACTCCCTGAATATAACAACCTCACCATCTGACCCATGCCCAGTGACGTGGATGAAAGCCACTAGAGACCAACTAAGCCAATACCTCCACAAATCGTAAAGGAGTCCCTCCAGCAAAGACATATGCCGTAAATCCTCAAGCAAGCCACGATATGGCCGATCCTCAAGAGTGCCACACTAAACCCCTCAGATCCAAAATCCTACTGCCACATCTCTAGCCTTCCACTCCTTACAAAAATCATTGAAAAAGCCGTACAAAGACAACTGCAAGATCACATTGATCTGAATGCTCTGCTTGGCACCCACCTGCATGGCTTTAAACCACAGCACAATGTGGAAACTCTGCTTATCTCCTTCTTTGTCAATCTCCTAAAAGGCATAGATGATATAAAGAATGGATTCCTGCTAGTGTTCATGGACATCTCAGAGGCTTTTGACATGGTGTCCCAAACCATATTGCTACAATGCCTAAGGGAGAATGGAATACACAAAAATACCCTAAAATGGTTTTCCTCATACCTGAGTGACTGAACGCAACAGGTCAAATGTGCCCAGAAGAAATCAATGCAGTTCCCCATTACACAAGGAATACCATAAGGTTCAGCACTCTCGTCCATACTCTTTAACATATATATTCAACCCATATGCAACATCATCAAACGCCACAAAATATATTACCACCTCTATGCTGACAATATCATATTATATGCCCCAATCAACTTGCGATCACCTGATATGATCCCAATAACAAGCTGCCTCAAAGACATGAACACCTGGCTCACCAATAATAACCTGACGGTCAACTTTGACAAAGCAGAGGTTATGTTCATCTCTAGAGATTCCACATTCAACCCACCCCAGGCAATCAGTATTCTAAACAAGAAGATAGCAATAAAGGATGAAGTAAGGTACCTGGGCATTACCCTGGACAAAACCCTTAACCTACAATCACATATTAGCAAAATTGCAGCAAAAGCCTACCACCAATTGTGGATCATCAGAAAACTCAAACCAATCCTCAACCAAGACCACTTCTGTACAGTATACCAAGAAATCATCACCCCAATTCAGGATATAGAAACTCATTATATCAAGGCCTTCCCAAGCAGACTATCCACCCACTTCAACTGGTACAGAATACGGCAGTGGGCATCATCACGAGCACTGCAAAATTTGAACACATTACACCCATACTGTGACAGTTACACTGGCTTCCAATAATCGCAAGGGCAAAATTCAAGACAGTCTTCAACATATTCAAAGTCATCCACAAACGCTCAGCAGACGTTCTCCATGATATAATAATCAAGGACATCGGTAACAGGCTTAGGAGAGCCAACAATGGTAATAGGCTCAGCACACCCGCAGGATATCACAAGATGAAACAGGCTACATCTAAGAGAGCTCCCTCGCTGTTGGCAACTGCCCTGTGGAACTCCCTCCCTAAGGAATTAAGGGTCCTAAATAACACCAAGGACTTCCGCAAGTCGCTCAAGACCCTTCTGTTTATGGAGTCCTATGGACAATTAACATAAGATGCCAAGCACTAGATTCCACCGCAAACGGCCCACCGACAACCCATACCCAATTGAGAACTATATGTAGATAGCCTGTATGTATGTACGTCTTATCCCTTTCCTGTTAAATGTATACCTACAATTATGTTGTTGACCACTTGATTGAAAGATAAGATGGCATACAAAACTTTCTAAATAAATAAATAAATTGCAATGGGAATGTGGTTCTTCTGTTGAAATTAGTTTGTTTATAAGGGTGTCAATAATCATGCCCCTACATAAAGAAAAGACTAAGGTCAAAGCTACAATAATATTGAAAACAAAAAGAAGTTTGACCATTAAATGTCCCAAAAATTAAATCTATTCAATAAAAATTGAATTTATGTACCAATTATTTTTATTGGTGATGTTTGTCATGAAAGGGCAGCAAAGACACTTTTTTAAAGCAAACCATCCATTTTGTTCTATTTAAAATAAGCAAATAAATGCTCAAATGTGTGGGAACACTCTTCAGCATGCCACACTTTAAAGTATTAAAGAAAGTTATCTTATCTGGTAGTCTCCACCACCGCCATATAGATTGCCGAATCAATCAGCAAACGATGTAGCAACGTCCCACCACAAATGGTGTAAAAGGGGCGATTGATTCTGAAATCTGTATGGCGGTGGTGGAAACTACCAGATAAGATAAGTTTCTTTAATACAACAACCCAAAAGAGCTACAGCAAAGTGGTATACAAAATCTAAAAATACAAAGATCACAAATTAAAAATTTCAAATACTGCTCTGCCTACATTATGTTCCCTTATCTCAAATCAACACCATTCATGCAATCAGTAGTACTATTTTTAATAGGTAATAAAGGATAATGATGGGACACTTTCAACGTGGTTATTAGAGGTTTAATCATTAATTTTCCTGTGGACGTAAGTAAAGATCAGAAAGCTGAGGTTGAGATCATGGAAGCCAAGAATATGTCCCTAGAAAAGTGCAGATAGGCAAATAACAATCCAGTCTTATTAGCACAATGGCAGCAGAACAAGTACAGTACAAGCTTAACACCATACTGAGTCAGAAGACTGGGCCCTCAATATTTGCAAAGAAAGTTCATTAATACAATGACGCCAATAGGAGTAGAGAGTTATTAGCCCAGTATTTTAAGAACAAAAGAGAGTACACCCATTGATATTGGATGGCACTGGACCAATTGTATGGGTCTGGGGATCAGGAAATTTTGAATCAGCTGTGCAAATATTATAAGGAGCTATATTCATCGGAAGAAAATGGGGATGCAAACCCTTTAGGGCATTTCTTCACTTTACCTATAAGACTCTGACTGTGCAGGAGAGAGAATTGCTGGAGGGCAAGTTATCTAAGAATCAGATTAGAGATGTGCTCAATTGACTAGTGACCCAAAAGGCCCCAGAGCCTGATGGATGGACTGTAAAATTTTATTGGCCTTTCAATTGGGGGCTTCAAGAGAGCATTACCCTATTTTACCTTGATGTTATGAGTGTCACGGGTGGCTGAGTTACCTTAGGTAACCCACCAATGGAAACTCCCGGCTTACAGAAAAAATATTTATTTTTTCTATGATGCACTCTATAGCTGCATGAACCTCAAATTTCAAATAAGGACTTACCAAGGGGTGAGAAGTCTCCCACAATGAATCACTTAAACAAGTTTAACTTTTGAAATTTTTTAAAATTTTAATTTGAAACGTAGCGTAAATAGACTTTTTGTGAATAGACAATAACATAAAATTTTCAAGTAGATTCAGTTTCTACAACAATCAGTCTTCACCATTAGTACACTGCACTATAATCTAATATAGTCAACTATAATCTAACAATTCTTAAAATGTTTATATTGTTCAACAGTGACACAATCTTGACCCTTTCAACAACAGGCAAGTATTAGTTAACCTGTTAAGCTTGAAGTTTCTTTACTCTGTAGTAGAATAATTTTTTTTTTTTGCAAATACTTTTTAATAGGCCATTGGCACGCCAAAATTTACATTGTGGGGTATGTTTACTAAACTGCAGTAAAGGAGCAAGTGTATTGTTAGCATGCACTAATGGTGCACTTGCACCCTTAGCTCCCTTAGCGCATCCAAAACGCTGCTTTAGCGCACTAACAGTACTAGCATCGTAAAGCACCCTGTGGGCGGAAAGTAACCATCCACGGGACAGAGAGTGGGGGTCAATGAGCGGGATGTGGGCATGAACAAGGCTCGCTCCCTTAATGAAAGACATCTTAATGGCAGGAACACTAACACAAATCAAAACCTCACGGAAAAGGTGTATTTTGAGGAGAGAGAGCGTATTTTATAGTCTGCAATGTGATGCACACACAGGCGAACCCAAGTGAGTGATAGTAGTGCTCCATTAGCAGCAACAGCATAGTGCCCAAGTATGACAGGTGTAAACGGGGGCGCTGGTCGTGAATGGCCACAGTCTTAGCAGAGGCAAAAATATTATTATGACTTGCAAAGGATTGTGGGGAATGTAGTTCACTTATACCAGAATCAGCCGTTCACAAAATAATGAGTTGTGATGCATGAATGTAAGCAAATAAAAATGCATTTTATTCATGGGGTTAATTCTCCCACACAGATTTACTTGGTAACACAAAAAGGACACTTGCTTTCAGTATTGCATTCAGGAAAACAAAACATGAAATAAGGTAACTGAACTTCTTAAGCAAAAATCAAATAAGACCTTGAGGGGAAACAGAAAAGGTCTTTTTGATGGCTCATGCTAATAACTTTCTTAGCATTGCTCCAAAAGCAAAAACAAAACCCAAAAGTAACAAAAACTGTTCTTTATCAAGCATAACTTTCTTCTATTTACACACACAAAAAGAAAAGTTTCCTTTCAGAGCTCACGTGCACTTGTGCCTGGCTCAATTATCACCAATTAGCCAGCTGCAAACCCCTTTGCTGGTTCACTTTCTCTGCGTGGCTCAATCCTACCCAAAAGCTTTCTTGCAGACTTTTCTGGGTAGATAAAAGAACAAATTACAGTTCCTTTTGGTGGTTTTTGTATTAGTGAGAAAGTATTTTACCACAGCAGCCTAGACAGAGAGCAATCCATGTATTCATTCTGATCATTTAATATATCTCCTTCTTCTTCAAATATCATGGAATCAATATCAGGGTCTGGCTCAGAGGAATTCCTTACTTGATAATTCTCAGGATAATATTTATTTCCCTGCTGTCTTCCTGGAGAAGAGCTAGGGCATAGATCAAAGTTCATACCTGAGCTTCCTTTGCTGTTAGGCTTCCTCTCCAAGTATCCTGGCCAGTAAGTAGTCCAGCTTTTATGTCCAGCCTTCCAATCAAGATCCCTGGACACTGGGTCTCTCTTCACATACCTTCTTGCACCGGTCTTAGGGCCCCTTCCACATGCAGCCGTCTCCTTCAAAGGTGCTGTCTGGGAATTCCTGGCTCTATAACCCCACTCCTCTGGCTTCCTTCAGTCCAATGGAGTATGCTTGCCTCTGGAATGACTCCCAACACACGTACTGCTGTGGGCTCCTTCTTTAGACCTCCAAGATGTCTTTCTCTTCTTCCTTCCACGTTGCTGCTGCTGGCTCTGTCTGCTCTCCTGGCTCCCTCTGCTCTGTCTGTGTGTAGAAAATCTATTACTTTTAACGTGCTTAGAGGGACACTCCCACCCTAGCACAGCCCAGGTGTGCTGAATCAAGGCCTGCCCTTGGAGATGAGTGATTGGGGATTACCTCATAGCTCTCCTGATTGAACACACGTTTCCCCACTTCAGCCCTTCTAGAGGCTGTTTGAAACCTGGTGCATTCTGGGACTGGTAGTCTTTTATGAAAACATTCTGTTTTAGTATTTCTACCAGCAAAGACAGGTTGCTTGTTCAAAGCCAATTCACCTCTTTTATAGCTCCCTCCTGAACTATGATAAGCTTCCTTATCACACAGGGCACTATGTTGATGGTACAAATGGCAAAAAGATTCTGACAGGGACCCTTTCAGCACCTATAGTTCAGCATTGTTTAAATTATCATCATGATTTTAGCTCATTACGGTGGCATGTGCTGGACTTTGTGCCTTCGGATCCAAGAGGAGGGGATCGTGAGCAACAATTACAACTACGCGAGCAGAGGTGGATTTTTTTTACTGAACTCGGTGTCCCCCAGACGTTTAAACCAGCAGATTGATTGGTATACCATCATCTAAACCACAACTAAAAGCTTTTTACACCGCTGTCCAATGGGGGTTTCCCTGTTTAGTGGGATTCATCTATTGGCTAAGGTGTTTGAGCGTTCCAATTGTTAGTCAGCAGTCTTCTGTTTCGAATGACATCAGACGCCGAAGTTTACAAGATTAGAGATGTTCCCACTCCTCTTTTACATTGAAGTTTTGCATTTTGCCAGCAATGAATGGACCTGAAGCAGGATTATGTAATGATCTGAAATAACCCGAAACGTGTGGCACGTCGTCATTTCGGTATATCTGGCAAGAGCTTTTCAAGCTGATTTTGCTTTTCTAATGAAATCATCAACAAAGCTAAGTTACACTTCAGCAAAACTTATGATATAAATTCTTTAATTCAAAACTCTTTGATTAAAAGGAGAGGTCGCAGTGGTGCATGGAGAATTTCTTTGCACTGTGTCCACTAGCTCCGACAAAAAATACATAAAGTTACAAGGGAACATTTGTTGTCAGAATCTTTTTGCTTTATGGGTCTTTAGGGGGATTCTGGTTTGGTTTGCTTTGTGTAAGATGGTACAAATGGGGCAAAAGAGGGTGCATATGGGTCATGCAGTGGGGGCCCCTGATGCACAGGGTGGATCAGGCAGTTGCTTAGGTGGCACATAAGAACATAAGACTAGAAAATATGCCAGACTGTGTCGGACCAAGGTCCATCATGCCCAGTATACTGTGTCCAACAGTGGCCAGTTTAGGTCACAAGTACCTAGCAGTTTCCCCAGAAGACACACAGGATCCACAGTGCCTGTATTGGGCAAGCAGGGGATATTCTGGACTCCTCTTTAGTAAAGGTTTATGTACTGTTCCTCAGGAACCTGTCCAAACATTTCTGAAACCCAGCTACACTAACTGCCTTTATGACATCCTCCGGAAATGTATCGCAGAGTTTGAATACGTGTTGACTGAGAAACCATTCTCTCCCAGTAGTCCTCAATGGGTTACACTTTAGCCACATTCCATGTCCCCTAGTCCTACTATATTTTGATAGCTTAAACAATTGATCTACATTTACCCAATTCACTCTAGTCAATATTTTATAGACCTCTAACATAACACCCCTCATCCATCTCTTCCCCAGGTTGAAGAGACATAACATTGGCAGGCGGTGATGGGGTCCCTGGAGAGGCTGATGGTTGTGGGGGTGATGTGTGGCCATCCATGTATGCTTCTACCCCCTCTCTGGAACCTGCACCCTAGACACCCACCAACCCGCATGTTGGCTGGCCTGGGACTGTGCACCACCAACACTGACAACACATAGGCTTGTCAGCATGGAATGGGGGGTGTTGGCAGAGGGGGCTGCAGCACCCACATGCAGCATACCAAAGCCATGCCCTGGTACAGTGCACTGTGCACCATGTGCCAAGGTCTGTCTGATGGGAAGCATGTCATCCCCAGGGACCATCACAGTCAGATAGCAGCACTGTGGCTCATTGCACACAGTTTGTGTGTGTATATGAGTAGAGGGGCCATGGGTTCAGGTCCCAGATGTGGATCATGCAGTACATGTCCCTGTAGCTAAATGTTTGCACACAGTGTAGGTACAACACCAACATGTGCAACCCCCAATGTTTCAGCCAACAAGGGTACAAACACCCAAACAGACAGGCTCCACTATCCTCAGCTGGATGGAGAGTCAGGCTGAGAGCACCCGCACACTGAGCATGCATTAACATAAGAGCACACTACTAGCTCCTGCACAGTGAGCACACTATAACATTGCTTAAGCTGAGATTGGGACCAGAGTGGCAGGCAGGAATGCCAACCATCCCCATTTTTGCACAGAGAGTCAGTGTGAGTGTGAGTGAGTGAGTGTGTGTGTGTGTGTGTGTGTATGTGTGTATGTCCATCCATTGTTTTGTGGCTTTCCTCACCTCCCTGAGCCTCACAACGCCTAAGTTGTTTCCAGCTTTAGTCTGCAAATGTGCATGATGAGGAGCAAAGCATTGTGGGTATGGGCTGGAACAGGGCGGATTGGCCAGGATGTGTCTGCATCGGGGGTAGAGTCAATAGCTAGGACGCTGTAGTGCCTGACTGCCACCTGCATGGACTGGGTGGCCACAGCATGTCATGCTGTGAGGGCACTCTCACTCTGACAGAGCAGTGACCATGTGACCATGGCATGGCTATGAATCCACATAGTACTGTTTAGTGCAGGGGTGGGCAAACCTGGTCCTGGAGGGCCGCAGACCAGTCAGGTTTTTGGGATATCTCTAATGAATATGCATGAGATATATATGCATTAGTGATATCCTGCCAACCTGACTGGTTTGTGGCCCTCCAGGGCTGGATCTGGAGACCCCTGCCTTACACCTCTGTCATTTAAGATTATAAGTGGACAAGGTGCAGATGTCCAAGATATCAAAAAGGTTAGATAGAATTTGTCACAGTCCTCCTCACTTCTCACCACCACCAAAACATTGTCTATTAGACAACATTTTGGTGGTGGTGAGAATCGAGGAGGAATGTGACACATTCTATATACCCTTTCGATGTCTAGGACATCTGTACCTTGTCCACTCACGATCTTAAATGACAGAGGTGTAAGGCAGGGGTCTCCAAATCCAGCCCTGGAGGGCCACAAACCAGTCAGGTAGGCAGGATATCTCTAATGCATATATATCTCATGCATGTTCATTAGGGATATCCCGAAAACCTGACTGGTCTGCGGCCCTCCAGGACCGGAGGTGCCCACCCCTGGTTTAGTGTCTGATTTTAGTGATGTGGGTGTGCTTCCTGTCCTGGGAGGGGGGGGGGGGTCTGATCACTGAATCAACTGCTGAGTGCACATGGTCACTCTGTGCACCTGCCATGTGTACTGACTGGCTGCAGGTTGTATATGTATGTCTGGAAAACCCATTAGTAAGCAGGAGGTGTAGTCTGACTGTGCTTGCTGTGGGTGAATTTTAGACCTACTGTAGGTGGTTGGGGTGAGAGATGTTCTAGGCCTACTCCCAGTGGTAGTGATAGGGCCAGCAGGACCCTCTGCCCCAACGTAGTTGAAGGTCATGGCATTAGCATTGTAACACTGGGTATTGACTGTTCTAGGGGGGGTTCTGTCTGACAGGGCCAGATGTGACTGACACCTACAGCATACTGCAGGACACAAGGTAACTAGCATAATCACAATACAGGCAATACCTGCCATACACTGACAGTGATGGAGGTCTGTAGCAGGGACCATATCTAGCACTACATGAACGGGGGACCTGGTGCTGGGCGCCCATTCTCACCCTTAGGGTGACTGCAGAAACTGCTCAGTAGCATGGTTTGTAGCTGCTCTGTGCTTGTTATCACACACTGTCAGTTCCTCTTACTGAGCTGAGATGATGAATAAGTGCATTCTCCAGTTGGTGATCAGCTGTAGACTGCTGTTCTGCATGGGCACTGCATCATGGGTACTGGTGGGGCTACCCTATGCTGGCACACACAGCAGGCATTTTAGGCAGTGCCCCACAGTCTCTTTGTATCCAGCCATTGCTATTCAGAGAGGTGTGGAGGTGTAGCCTACTGGTTAGTGCAATGTCTCCATAAGCAGGGGACAGGGTTTGGTTCCTACTTGTTCTTTTTGTGACTGTGCTACTCAGATCATTTTCATGCCTGTAACAGTCAGGGCTCTGCACATCAGTGCTGGCAGCCCATACCACCCTCTCCTCTGACTGCCATCCTTCCTTCCTTCAGCTCATCCATCCGCCTCTGTCTGCTGTGTGCAGTCATGTCTTCTTGTGTAAGCTACTACACCATGGCCTACACTGGTACTCTTTTTCTGCATTTTGGCTCTTCACGCTCGCCTCTCCTGTGCCTGATCTGCACGTCACCACTACTACTCTGTCCTCCTGTCACTGCAAACATCCTGCCACTTCTACCTCCTCTGGGGGACACATTTTCCCAACCTATGCCACACACTGGGCAAAGTGACATTGCAGCACTTTATAGTGGCACCACCCTGTGCATCAGTACAGCTGCCTCCAACATGCTCATCCGCTTTACTGGCTCCCCCATAGGGTGCCCACTGATATGGCAGGTCCATCAGCTCCCACCTGTCCTTCCTTCCATTACCTTTACATTGCATTCCTTGGTGCTGTATCCAGCATTTAGTTACAGCCGTTTTTATGCCTTAAGGTGCATGCTGTCCACCTTAGGGTGCCTTGTCTCACATTAAGGCCCTTGTCTCCCCTTAGGGAACCTTGTCTCACCATAGGGCACCTTGTCTCACATTAGGGCATACTAAGCGGAATTTAATACTTAAAATCATGCTGTTCAATTATACATTTTTACAGGATTGTTGTGTGAGAAGTAGTGTTAGGATGATAACAATTATTTAGTTTATTTATCAAAGTCTCAGGGGGAGAGGCAGCATAAGGCTGAAGGTTCATCTAGGGTGCCCAATAACCTTGCACTGGTCTTGATCATAGGCCTCTCCTTCTCCCTTGAGTGATAATGGGCACGCAAACCCCCTGGAGCTGGCCGGTTCCACAACAGATTCACCAAGGCAGTGGCCTACTTAACCCAGTGCCCCAATGCAGACTTAGCCACTACGCCATCTTGCACAGGCCAGCAAACAGCATAGAAATATGATTTGACTTACAAAAATAATTCATAACCTCCAAGAACCGGAGAGTCACCCTCCAGACATCCACAAAATTACCACTCCCTGACACTGCTCCTTAGAGAAAGAGGGCAGGCAAACCTCTTGGTTCACATGAAAGGGAGAAATCACTTCAGGGAAGAAGGAAGGCACAGGCCAAATGAAAACAACCTCCTCAGAAAAAGATAGGTAAGGATCTTGGCAAGACAGAGCCAGCAGCTCAGAATCCTCCTTGTGGAACAAATCACAATCAAGAAGACCATCTTGAGTATCAGTCCTTCAGAGTAGCACACTTCAATGACTCAAGGGCTCCAACATCAGGGACCTGAGTATCAGACACAGATCCCGGAGGAGATCACAGACTGAAAAGGAGAATGCAGATGCTGAATCCCCAGATGAAGGCATGAAACATCTGGGTATATGGCTAGAGACTTACCAGCCAACGGACCTCTGAAACAGCCTGAAGCTGCCACCTAAACCTTCAGGGAGCTAAGCAAAAAGGATTTTCTCCAGACTGTCCTGCAGAAAAGGCCAACAGGAGCCATCAGTGTGCACCAGCACTTGAGGCACCAGACCCTCACTTATGCCAGGTTGGTAGACCTCCTCTGGGTTCTGAGCAGAGCAGAAAACCATCACCAGAGAGTAGTCTGTATGCGCTAATTGTCTCCTTACAGGAGCCAAGCCATAAGCAAGAAGGGGGCCGGGTCCTCCATGACAAGTGGCCCCTGACACAAAGGGCCCTGAGACATAGGCAAATGAAGAGGTGGTGTTTCCTGGAGCTGCATCAGATCTCTGAATCACGCTGTCATCAACCAATCCGGCGCCGACAGAATAATTCTTCTCTGGTGGTGCTCCATTTGCTGAATCACACACCCCACCAGTGGCCACAGAAGAAACATATACAGCTGGTGTTGATTTGGTCAAGGTTGAGCCAGGGCGCTGACACCATCAGATATCATTTCCGTGCAGTGAAAGAAGCAGCACACTTTGGCATTGGAGCGGGTTGCCATCAGATTCATCTTGGTGGTGACCCCAGTGGTGCAGCAACAACTGAAATACCTCCTGAATCAACTACCACTCTTCTGGAACCAGAGAGTGCCAGCTGAGAAAATCTGTTTCCACAGTAGCCACCCCATCAGTGTGCAAGCCGACAAACTAGAAGGTTCTTTGCCCCCCAGGCAAACAGGAGTGCCATCTCAAGGGCTAACCTAGCACTTATTTATTTATTTATTTAGCTACATTTATATCCCGCTTTTCACCGGGTCAAAGCGGTTGGGGGATACATTTAACACAAGGGGATATGAGACACATACACTAATACTTACAGGGAACATGGGCAATGGAGGGTTAAGTGGCTTGCCCAAGACCACAAGGAGCACCTGCGGGACTAGAAACCCCAGTCCTTCCGGCCCAAGGTTGCTGTCCTCTAGTGGGATTTGAACCCCCGACCTTCCGGCCTGTAGTACCTTGCCCCAACCACTAGGCCACTCCTCCCACACTTGCCTTGCCAATTGACATAAGCCACCACCATGGTATTGTATGAGAACACTTGAACAGCCTGGCCCTCAACCAGGGGCCAGAAATGCATAAGAGCCAACCTAATGGCCTTTGCCTCAAGGCAGTTGATGGACCACACCACTTCCCTGCAGTTCCAACAGCCCTGGACCATTCAGCCTAGCATCCAGTGATCCTTGGTGACCCAGGTCCATTCCTAAGAGAAAAGACAAAACCTGCCCCCAACTGGCAGAACCAGAGAATGGGCCCCCAAAACCTCATTAAGCAGCCCAGGAGTGTTCTCCTCTGGATGGGACCAGGACTCTGGGCCCAAGTGTTCCGCAAAGGAACTAAGAATGAGCCCAAAGTACATAAGCAGAGGGGCATAAAGGCTTTCTAGGCTGATAGCAATGGGAGTCCAACATCTCCGGGAGGTCCGACCAGTGCACCTGTGAGGAGCGGATGGAGGCTGATGGAAAAGGGGCCCCTACCCACTTCACAGGCCCCTTGTACCTGTCCTCCGGAAGGCTGAAAGATTTAATTTCACCCAGGTCCTTCACCAGCTTCTCCAAATCAGACCAAACAGAAGTTAAGGCCAGGTGGGCAACCAAGCTTTGGAAGATGAGTCCATGCCCTGTGTCAGAGCCAAGCCAATGTTATGCCACTATCAAAAGGGCACAATCCCTGGCTGCTAGATGTACAAGGCCTCATATGTCATCATAATGAAAGACAATAGCACACTCCAAAAGAGGGGCAGAATCATCTGGATGAAGGGACTGAATCCACTGGAGCAGGGCTGGAGACATCAGGTCTACACATGCTGCCAACTGAAGGATAGCAGATGGCACAACAAACTGCTTCTTCATCATGAATCCATCTTTCAGTCCAGAGCATCCTTCCACAGGAATTATGGTCAGGCTGATAACTGCCTTGACTTTCTCATCCACATTTGAAATAGCAAACCACACAACGCACTCCTTCTCTGGGAGAACATGCATCTTCTTATAAACTCTTAACCCCTAGGTGGGGCATCAAGGAAATCTCACTCCAACTGGAAGTGGCCCTTGAGCACCTCCGGCAATGGGATGAAAGTAGTGGATGTATCTTCAGTTCCTGCTCTGTGTCTGGAGCATCTGCCAAGCCCAAAGTGGACAGACCCTGGGAATCAACTCCTCCAGTACCTCCTCTCAGAACAGGTGGATCACATCAGCTTCTTCACAATCCTCTGAAGGCGAGAGTTCTTCTTCGTTCACATCAGAGCCCAGTACTGAGACATCTGAATCCAAGTCACCATCCAAATCTCAAACAGATCTCAGCTGATCCCCATCCTCAGGGGGGCGCTCCTTGCTGCGGATGCTTAGCCAAAGGGCTTCCATTCTCAGCTTGCCCCTCATGAGACTGCATTTGGGGGCACTCAGAGGTCGCAGGGTCTACATTTCCATGCCGAATGACCAGGCCTGCTATAAAAAAGGAAAGAATTTCGGGGAGGACAATCCAGAATCTGGAAGCTCTCCTCTCAGAAATGACCCCCCAACACCAGGGGGCATATCTGCTGCAGAAACCGTAGAGGATGAGGAGTGGATCACAGCACTGTCGCCATAGGATCTGGCTGGCTGGATATCCTTATCCGTAGTGCCATCTGTCACCTCCTGCCCTGAGGCAGGCAAGACTGAACTAACTGCATCCCCCAGCCTCCAGGGATGACTCAGATGCTGCAATTCAAGAAGAGCATAGTCCAGAATCCAGAGATGAGGCATCTCATTTGCCACAGGCCAAACAATATTTCCTGGAAGAAGACATGGAAAGTTAAGACATCTGCTACAACAGCGTGCTCTAAGGCCATGGTGGTCTGAAGGGCACGCATTAAGTGTGCCTTTACTGCAATACACATTGCAGGTGCTAGGGAAGGAATGCTCATTGGAGCTGCTTGGGCGGAATATGTGCTAGGACCACGTGCCAGGTGTACAATAAGTAAAAATGCTACTAACACATGCAGAAAACAGCAGGAAGCCCCCACACTGTGCCAACAGTCTCTAGCAGTCCATCCCAAATTGCATCCTAGGCAGAAAGAATCAGGAGCTCCCAAGGACAATGATGAGGTCAAGCCTTGGTACTCACCCCCTGAGAGCCCCAGGCAGAGGATCTTTGCCGGGCTCATCTCTACTTCCCTAAAACTGTTTCACTGGTTTTGCAACACTGCGTTTAAGGTGGCTGGCAAGCAGATCCCTCTGAGAGCCTTCTTCAATCTTCAGGATAGAGCAGGGGGGACAAAGGAGGAAGGAGGGGCATTGAGGTCGTGTGAAGTTGCTGCACTATTCCAGACCCTTCCAAATCCTTTGAATTTCTAGCTGCCCAACAGGCTCTTTATCATGATAAGTGCTCAGAGCTGAACCAATTTTCCCTCCTCCTATGACTACCAAAAAGACCGCAGTTTAGCGGAGCCTCCCATGTCATGTTCAAGTGAGAGAATCACCCTCAAGGAGGTCATTCATGAGCATTTAATCAATCTTTTCCTCTCAATCTTTATATTTTCTTCAGAGAGGTAAATTGGGAAGGTGCATTAAAACTATTTGATAAACTGCAGCCGACACTGGGCAATTAAAAAGACACGTTCAAAGGCACCATCACCTCCAGCAGCCCCCGATTGGCTGCAGCAGAAGGGAGTGGGCAGGTAAGCTTTTCCCTGCTCCCCACTGTAGTGACCTATTGGTAGCCGACACTGAGCAATTAAAAAGAAGCATGCAAAAGTGTGCCCATGTCTGAGTCAGGGACCAGAGAGACGAAAGAAACCACACAATGTTCCCCAATCACCAGCAGTACATTAGATCCTTGGATACTGGGAATTAGAGAACCAGCCTAATAACTAGCCTGGCCAGATACTACCAAGGAATGCATGAGCCCAAAAGAACAGGAAGTAGAACGGCATCGAACATGAACCAGAAGCGCCTGAAGGACTCACAAATGCCAGCACCAGGAATGCAGCACCATCTCCAGTGTGACACCCTCTCTACTCAAATTTTCCAACAGAAACTGTGAGAGAATTCCAGGCGATCAGGGAGGTGAGTCACTCCTCCTCAGTGCAGACACTCCACAACAATCACAGAGACATCTGAAGAGAGGGAGAAGGTAAGAGCCTCCCCTTTCCCTCACTGCAGACTCCAATCGACCCACAGCAGCATACTGAAGACAGAAAACCCATGAGCTCTCTCCACCACAAGGCAAAATATCAATCAGACTCATAATATAGCTACCCCTAACACACAAAATTCGAGGAAACCTACACCTCAAGTCATCACACTTTACTGCCAGACATATGCAATCCTTCTATTAGATCATATTCTCCTAATCTACTATGACTACTGCCCTAACAACCAACACCCAGCACATTCCAATTATTGTCAGAACTCAATGATAACAGCCCTACCATACACATCACATCCCCTGGTCCAAAAATTACAACAGGCTTATACAAATAAACCCCACCCTGAACAAGCAAAAAAACACTGCTACCCACAAACAACAACTGAGATGCACCCTCATTAATGCACACTCAGTACACAACAAAATCCCAATCACCACCGACATCCTTAGGAAAGAAGAACCAGATCTTCTCTGCAGAAATGAAACTTGGCTAACTGAAACAGACACCGTACTCCACAACCAATTCAATACAAGTGACTATACACCACTGAACAGCCCACAAATGAACAAAAAAGGAGGAGGAATACTAATCATCGCCAAATCAGTCTACAATGCCGAATCACGATGTGCACATCCATAGAAGACCTAGACAGCCTATCAATAACAAATGACCTCATCTCAATATGCCTACTCTACAGAGCACCCACAACCAATACCAACAACCTAAACAACATATTAGAAACAGCAAACAAAAGCACCACACTGAGCAACCTCTTACGCTACTAAGAGACTTCAGCTTGATCACCCCTCCCCAAAAAACAAGAAAACATGTTCATGGAGGTTATGGATGCACTAGACTACAAACAAATAGTGGACAACTCCACCCACATGAAAGGAAATATACTAGACCTCATATTCATACCAAAATATAAGAACATAAGATATGCCATACTGGTCAGACCAAGGTCCATCAAGCCCAGTATCCTGTTTCCAACAGTGGCCAATCTAGGTCATAAGTACCTAGCAGTCTCCCCTTGAGTGAAAAAATAGTTTCACTTATTTGTTTAGGTTTACCTGTTCCACTCCATTCATTACTTTATAGACCTCTATCATATCTCCCCTCAGCCGTCTCTTTTCCAGGTAGAAGAACCCTAACCTTTTTAGCCTCTCTTCATAGGAGTATCCTTCCATCCCCTTTACCATTTTGGTGGCTCTTCTCTGTACCTTTTCTAATAACGCTATATCCTTTTTAAGATACAGTGACCAGAATTGCATATAATATTCAAGGTGTGGTCGCACAATGGATTTATTTTCCATTCCTTTACTTATGATACCTAACATTCTATTTGCTCTCTTGGCCACCGCTGAACACTGGGCAGAGGGTTTTAACATGTTATCCACAATGACGCCTAAATCTTTTTCTTGGGTGGTGGATCCCAATGTGGAACCTTGCATCGTGTAACCATAGTTTGGGTTGTTCTTTCCTAGGTGCATAACTTTGCACTTGTCCACATTAAATTTCATCTGCCATTTTGATGCCCAGTCTTCCAATTTATCCAGATCCTCCTGCAGCTTTCCACAATCCTCTTGGGTTTTAATAACTTTAAATAGTTCTGTGTCATCTGCAAATGTGATAACCTCACCCATTATTCCCTTTTTCAGGTCATTTATGAATATGTCAAAAAGCAGCAGACCCATCACAGATCCCTGTGGTACACCACTATTCACCTTTCTCCATTGTAAAAATTGGCCATTTAGCCCTACCCTCTGCTTTCTATCTTTTAACCAGTTCCTGATCCACAATAGTACACTGCCTCCTATCCCATGACTCTTTAGTTTTGCCAAAAGTCTCTGATGAGGGACCTTGTCAAAGGCTTTCTGAAAGTCCAGATACAGTATATCAACCGACTCACCTTTGTCTACCTGTTTATTCACACCTTCAAAAAAACATAACAGATTAGTAAGACAAGATCTTCCTTGTCTAAAGCCATGTTGGCTGTCTCCCATTAAGTCATGACTATCTACATGTTCAGCAACTTTGTTCTTTATGATGGTTTCTACCATTTTTCCCGGTACTGACGTCAGGCTCACCGGTCTGTAGTTCCCCATATTAACCCTGGAACCCTTTTTAAAAATTGGTGTTACATTCGCCATCCTCCTATCTTCAGGTATTACAGATGATTTTAATAATAGTTCACAGATTACAAATAGCAGGTCTGCAATCTTGCATTTCTGTTCTTTCAACACCCTTGGATGTATATCATCCGGTCCAGGTGATTTGCTACTCTTCAGTTTATCTAATAGTTGTAATACATCTTTCCGATGTATCGATATTTCCTTAAATTCTTACGCACCTTTAAATACCACTTCCGTCATGGGTAACATCTCTACATCTTCCTCAGTAAAGACCGAAGCAAAGAATTCATTCAGTCTCTCCACTATCGCCTTTTTGCCTCTTAGTGCCCCTTTAACCTCTCTATCATCTAATGGACCAACTGACTCACAGGTTTTTTGCTACGAATGTACTTGAAAAAGTCTTTATTTCGCGTTTTTGCTTCCGCAGCAAACTTCTTCTCAAATTCTCCCTTTGCCTGCCTTATCAGTGCCTTGCATTTAACTTGCCAGTGTTTGTGCTGTTTCCAGGTTTCGTCGTTTGCCTCTTTTTTCCATTTCCTGAAAGATGCTTTTTTGGCAACAACAGCCTCTCTGACCTCACCTTTAAACCATGCTGGCAGTTTTTTGGACTTCCTTCCATTTTTCTTAAAGCGTGGAATACAGCTGGTCTGGGCTTCCAAGATAGTATTTTTCAACAACACCCAAGCTTGATGTAAGTCTTTAACCTTTGCAACTGCTCCTTTAAGTTTTTTCTTAACTATTTAGTAAACATACCCCTTAATGTTGTTGCTGTTGTCACAGAAATGTCATCCTCCACCCCCAACACTCCCATTCTGCTGCTGCCCAAATGGGTTTTCATGGCAAGATATAGAAGATTACCAGGCCTTTCCTCTGCGCTGTTTAAGTTTAGTGTTGTTGCCGGTTGTCACAGAAATGTGATCCTCCGCTGCCAGCACTGTCCCATTCTGCTGCTGCCCAGATGGGTGGTTTGTCTTGGTGTGGCACCTCAGCTGAGGCTTGTCCATCTTGGGAGACCTTGCCAGTAGTTAAACTACCGATAGTTAGCCAGCAGCATCACTGATGCACACAAGCCCTCACAGCATGACAAGTTGCAAACCAAGTGAGGGATGCAAATGCTAGAAGTCTAAAAAATAAGATGGGAGGGCTAGAATATATAGCACTATATGAAAGGTTATATATGATTGGCATCTCCAAGATCTGGTGAAAGGAGGACAACCAATGTGGCACTCTGATACCTGGGTACAAACTATATTGCAATGAATGGGTATATTAAATTGGTGAAGGTGTTGTGCTTTATGTTAAAGAGAGCATTGAGTCACAAAGGATTAAAGTTTTGCATGAAACAAAATATACTGTAGAAGCTCTAGGGATAGAAATCCGATGTAAAAAGGGAAAGGTGATGGCAGTGGAGGTGTACTACTGACCGCCTGACCAGAATAACAGATGGATGATGAAATGCTAAGATAAATCAGGGAAGCTAACAAAAGTTATAACATAGTAATAATAGGTAATTTCAATTTTGTATGTATTCTGTATATAGCTAAGAAAACTCTGTAATCAGTATGCACTGATATGTATATAGTTATAATTCTAAGTTCTTATTTAAATTGTAAGGATTAAACTTGTTCCATGTAACAATGTGTTATTGTTCTATGTAAACTGCCCCTGATCGCTGGAAGGGGCGGTATAAAAAACCCCAAATAAATAAATAAATTACCCTGGTAGTGACTGGGTAAATATCACTGCAGGATATGCTAGAGAAATAAAGTTTCCAGATGAAATAAATGACTGCTCCTTGGAGCAGCTGGCTGATGAACCAACAAGAGGGGAAGCTATTCTGGACCTAGTCCTTAGTGGAACCCAGGATCTGGTGCAAGCTATAATGGTGCTGGGGACACTTGGCAAAAGTGACAACAGCATGATCGTGTTTGATTTAATAAATGGAAAAAGGATTGCAAGGAAATACACAGTACTACCTTTTAACTTTAAAAAGGGAGACTATGGAGTATGTTTACTAAACCGCGCACACATGCGCGGCGCACAGTAGCATACGCTAATGATGCACTTAAGTGCTCTTAAGTTCCCCGTACGCGTGTGCGTCACATTAACGGGCCCGCGCAAGTGTGTGGGGCGCTGATGTGCGATAGAGGCGGGGAAAGGCTTACGGAGGGCGGAGGAAGGCCCCCGAGGGGCGGAGGGACGGGGTCAATGGGTTGAGAGTGGGAGGGGAGAGGCTCCCCGCACAGGAGCGTGGCTGAATTTCGGCAAAAAAATACCGCGAGTGAAAACCTCGCGTTAGAGCCGATTTAAAAGGAAGAGAAACCATTTCCGTCAGCAATGTACAGCAAAACCGGGGAAACCTGCAAAACGTGAGCAGTGTGATACATATGCACAGAGCAAAATAGCAAATATAAATATAAAATGACCACAACAAATTCCAAATAAATTATAATCCAGCTGGGCAACAGTGATATTAATGGGCAACCATAAAAAACACTCCCAGGAAAGCTCCAAAAAAAAGAAATGATTTTTGGAAGGGTCTATGCTCCGTAGACTCTTTCAAAAGCACTGCATTTTAATGGAGCTTTCCTGGGAGTGTTTTTCATGTTGGCCATTGATATCACTGTTGCGCAGCTTGGTTTTGGTTTTCTTCCCCTTTTTTGGAGGGCATTTGTGAGGTTTATTCGCACCTTTGTCCCCATACAAGGTAAACGAGCCCACAGTATAATTGTGCAGAGCAGGGTGTCTGACTCGTGCGGCCAGGTTTCCTATCTCCAGAGACTACACTGTCTCTGTGATCACAGTGTGGTGCAGCGGACACAGCCAATGCCTGTGGGATCAGAGGGTTACAGGTTCAAATCCCAGCTGGGGCTCCTGCCAACCCAATCCCCATAGTTTTACCCACCACTAAACAGTGATAGTACAGACACTCCTTTATTGCAGAGAACATAAGCATGGTTCCAACACCTATATTTTACCCTACACCGCACACAAACCATAACAATGGGCATTACCGACAGCCGAGTCCCCCAAATTCAGTCCTGGAGTGCTACAACTCAATCAGGTCATATGCTTTTTCCCAGATAGGGACATGTCTGCATGTTGGCGGAAGGGTACAGGTGGTGGAGGGGGCAGTGGCTGCAAACCACAGCAGACAGTGGCCTAGGCCTGTGCAGGCTGGCACCGTCCACCGCAACAGACAGGCTCTGTCGGATGTACAGTCATGGACTCCCCAGGGAACATATCTGTGGCAACACGGTGGTGCAGTGCACAGAGACAGTGTGTGCAGGAACAGATGGTCACAGGTTCAAACCTCAGCTGGGGCTACTGCCAATCCAGTCCACATATTTTTCCTACAACTAAACCGTGATAGTACGGACAAACCTTTATTGCTGAGAACATATGCATGGTTCATACGCCTATATTTTACCACATCAAACACAGACACCATGAACAGCTGCATTACCTAGAGCAGAGACTCCCAAATGCAGTCCTGGAGGGCCCCACACCATTCAGGATCCATGCTGCCTCTAATAAGGATGCCTGTGCTGCATATCTATGCACCACCCCCATGGTATGCTGATGTAGCTCATGCATATCTATGAGGGACAGCATGAAAACCCGAACAGTGGTTGGAACACCAGGACTGGAGTTGGGACACTCTGCTGTAAAGCAGCAGCTAACAGGGCCAGACACACCCACACACCCACCCACAGGCCCCATTGGCCAATGCCTCCTGGAGAGGCAGGTCATTGGGCCCTGCCTGTATCCCCCAATACTAGCAGTTGCATACCTTAGCACTGCCACCCTACACCTGGGTGTATGGTACACAGCTATCAAACGTTGCCCATGATAACTGGCAGATATCAATTCCTACGTTAAGCACATTTTGCTCATTGATCTCCACCATAACAATCATTGTGATGTCTGCGGTGTGCACTGCAGGTCTGGTCTCTGACAGTGTTTACCACCCTGGGGAGTGACCCCCAACAGTAGTGCGTACTATATCCATGCCTGTACTGTGCCCAGGACTGGTGTGGTGGGTATGGCTGCTGGACTCCTCTATAGTAGCACAATGCTGGCATAGGTGTGGGGGTGGCTGTCTGCCTATCCAGTGTGTGGTGGCTGCAAACACCTTCCACAGCCCACACTGCCAGCAATGTTGCCAGTATTGGGCTGCCAATGTGCATAATGAGGAGCAAGGTACCATGGGTATAGGCCAGCCAGGGTGCATCTGCACAGGGCATAGGGCACTGACTGGGACATTTTAGTTCCCGGCCACCACCTACACAGACAGGGTGACTTCACTCTCACCCTGACTGTGCAGTGACCACAGCATGTGATAGATATGGGTTTCCTTTTGGGGCCCAGTCACTGATTTATCTGCTTGCTGTGCATGCATCTCCACTGGGAACATGCACTGTGGACTAACTAGCGCACTGTTTGCAGCTGGTATGTGTTGTGATGGAGCAGCTTGCAGGGTGCAGTGGCTGATGACTTGCTGCAGGAGAACATCAGATAGTGGTGGGGTGCAGCTCACCATATCCAGGCCTAATATCTGTCTGCTATTGTGTTATGGATGTGTATAGAGCTGCATTGACTGTCCTGTGGGGTATCTGTTCCTCTGCAGGACCCGGGTTGATGGTCCCCTCTACTGCCACCTTTGCAGGGAGGTAGAATGTGGATCTATTGATAGGAGACCCTGTTTGCCACCCTCAGCCCTGGAGGAGGGGGGGGGTGGTGGTGCATGGCCCACCTAGGAGTCCATAGGGGCTACACCTGACTGAAACAGAAAAAGATATCCAAGGTGTTTGTGCAGAAACTACCTATCTCACACATTAACACTGCTTTGGACCTCCGGCATTGCCACATTCAGCCATGGAAGGTGTTGTGGACCTGGTCCTGGGCGCCTCACCGCACCCTCAGGGTGAGCACAGTACCCGCACAATGTGACGGTGTGTAGCTACTCTGTGCCAGTAAAACACACGATCAGTACCCCCTACCAGGCCGAGGTGGTGTGTGGGTGCACATAGTCACTTCCCTCTACCAGGCCGAGGTGCTGTGGGGGTGCATTGCCCATCTTGTGTTCATCTGTGGACAGCTGATTTGCATGTGCAGTGCATCATGGGTATGGGTGGGCTAACCCTATCCTGGTGACCACAGCAGACTGTCTGTGTGGTGACGTGCATGCTCACTGCAGCCAGCCAGGGGCTTGCTAGCAGCTGTAGAGCTGTAGCCCAATGGTTACTTCAATGCCTCTGAAGCCAGAGGTCATGGGTTCAAACCCACAGTGGGGTTATTTGATAGGGTTGTCCAATGCATTATCTTTTTTTAATGTACATATTTTGATGCCAGCAAAAACACCCTCAGCGTACTGTACCCATAAGGTGCCTCTGAGGGTGCTTTATAGGGCGCCCTATAGGGCACCTTATGGTTCCCGTCCATATGAGGTGCACTATACATTCTCCTGTGACGCAACCTATAGGGTGCCTTATAGGGGACATTTTAGGGTGCTGTGGCAGACAGTGCAATTTATAATTTGCCCTATGGAGTGCCTTATAGGGTGCCTTATACGGCACCTTCAATTACGGCACGTGAGGGCGTGTTTGCTGGCAGCAATTAATAACATAAAAATAAAGTGCTGCAGGACAAAATATGTACAATGCAAAGCTGATGCCACAGCCAGCCTTACGTATTAGGCACACTGGGGAGAAAACTCATGACCCCTGTATCAGCAGTCAGTGCCTTAACCAATGTGCTCCACTGCTGCTCCTCCTTGCCTGTCAGCGCACCTACTTATGCTTTTCATTCCTTAAACTGCACAGTGCTGCCATAAAAAACAGTACACTGACCTTGCGGTACCTCATATGGCACCCTCTAAAGCGCCCTATAAGCAACATTCTAGGGTGCCTTGGCTGACAGTGCACTTTAAAATGTGCCTTATAGGGCGCCTTATGTTAATACGCTTTGAGAGTGCGTTTGCTAGTAGTGATAATTAAAATATGAATAAAATGCCTCCTAAAGCAATCTTCCCCATAATATGTTATGCCTCAGCCAGCCTTGCTCATTGGGCACTTTGGGGGATTGAACCCCTGATCCCTGTACCATTGGTCAGTGTCTTAACCATTGTGCTGTGGTTCTGTTCCTGTGATTGCACATCAGCGTGCCGCCTTATGCCGCCCAATATGAAAAAGCCTCCTAAAACATCAGCGCGCCACCTTATACGGCCCATCATTTAAATGCCTCCTAAAATAATGCCTCAGCCAGCTGTCTTCATTGGGCACTATGGGGATTGAACCCCTGATCCCTGCACTATTGGTCAGTGCTTTAACCATTATGCTATGGTTTTGTTCCTCTGCTTGCACATCAGCGCACCGCCATATGCCTGCCAACATTAAAATGCCTCCATAATCATTAGCAGGCCACCTTATGGCCATCAGTGCACCTCCTTATGCCACCCAATATTACACTGGCTCCTAAAGTAATGCCTCAGCTAGCTGTCTTCATTGGGCACTGTGGGGGGATTGAACCCCTGATCCCTGCACCATTGGTTAGTGTCTTAACCATTGTGCTGTGGCTCTACTCTTCTTCCTGCACATCAGCGTGCCACTTATACCGCCCAGTATTATAATGCCTCCATAAACAGCGCGCCGCCTTATGCCGCCCAGTATTAATATGCCGCCAAAAACATTAGCGTGTGGCCTTATGCAGCCCAGTATTTCTGCACCTCATAAATTAATGCCTCAGCCAGCTGTCTTCATTGGGCACTGTGGGGGATTGAAACCCTGATCTCTACACTGTTGGTCAGTGTCTTAACCATTGCACTGTGGCTCTGCTCTTTTTCTTGCACTTCAGCGCGCCACTTATGCCTCCCGCGCAGCTATCTCATGTGCTAAGGTGCGGGGTGCACATGGGCGCCGCGCACCTTAGCGCATATGTAAATTCCGCCTTTCCTTTTTCAGGACGGAACGCCCACTCCTTATATGGCACCCGCACACTACCGGGGCCCGCACTTTAACGGGGTTTTAGTAAACATGCCCCTATGATAAAATGAGGAAAAACTAAGAGGAACAACTGAAATGGTTAAAGATTTACATCAAGCATCTTGGAAGCCCAGACCAGATGAATTCCACACTTTAAGAAAAGTGGAAGGAAGGCCAAAAAATGACCAGCATGGTTTAAAGGTGAGGTCAGAGAGGCTGTTGTAGCCAAAAAAGCATTCTTCAGGAAATGGAAGAAGGGGCCAAATGATGAAAACAAGAAACAATATAAGCAGTGGCAAGTTAGATGCAAGGCATTGATAAGGCAGGCAAGGAGAGATTTTGATAAAAAGCTTTTGGTGGAAACAAAAATGCATTATAAAAACTTTTTCAAATATATTCATAGCAAAAACCTGTGAGTATATCAGTTGGACCATTGGATGACAGAGAGGTAAAAGGAGTGCTAAGGGAGGACAAAGCCATAGCAGAGAGATTGAATGAATTTTTTGCTTCGGTCTTTACTGAAGAAGATGTAGGGAAGTTATCCATGTCAGAAATGGTATTTAAAGGTAAAATATTGAAAAAATTTAAAGAAATATTGATAAACCAAGAAGATATATTTCAAGTATTTGATAAACTGAAGAGTAGTAAATCACCTCAGGGTGCTAAAAGAACTGAAAGATGAGATTGCAGATATACTATTAGTAGTCTGTGAACTATCAATAAAATCATCTGTAGTACCTGAAGACTGGAGAATGGCCAATGTAACGCCAACTTTTAAAAAGGGTTCCAGGAGTGATCTGGGAATCTATAGACCAGTGAGGCTGATGTCAATACCGGGCAAAATGGTAGAAACATTATAAAGAATAAAATTACTGAAGATGTAGATAGTTATGGTTTAGTGGGAGAAAGCCAACATGAATTCAGCCAAGGAAAGTCTTGTTTTACGAACCCTGGCCCCCCTCGATTTCTTTCTCATTCTAAGAAGAGCTCCTCATGCACCTTATCTAATCTCATCCAAATCCATCTCCTCCCCCTTTCTGCCCTCCCTTACTCATGCCCCAACCTCTCAACCAGAGATATCGACCCCAACCCCAACCCTATCCCCTCTAGAGTTCTGTCTCACTCTAAAAAGAAATCCTCACATGCCCTATCTGATATCATCAATATTCCCCTTTCACTTCCCCTCCCTCATGCCCCTCCTGGAGGGCACACTCATCCAGTGACATCCACCCATACCCTGGTCCCACTCAGAGGGCACATTCATCGAGAGACACGCACCCATACCCTGGTCCCTCCAGACCTCTGTATTACTCTGGCAATAGATCCTCACGTAACAGCCCCCCTAGACCGCTGCCTCACTGTGAAAAGAAGTCCTCACATAACTTATCCAACCTTATCCATATCCCTCTCCTTTCTCCCTCTGTTCTCCCGTTCTCCCATTCTCATGTGCCCTTTGGAATGCATGCTCACTCGATAACAAACTTCCTTTTACTCCTGATCTCTTCATCTCTAATGCACTACTCCTTCTTGCCCTAAATGAGACCTGGCTCCTCCCAGACGATACCGCATCTGCTGCTACTCTCTGCTCTCTGCCTGGAAAAGAGAAGGCTGAGGGGAGATATGATAGAAGTCTATAAATTAATGAACGGAGTGGAACGGGTAAATGTAGATCAATTGTTTATGTTATCAGAATATAGAAAGATTAGGGGACATGCAATGAAGCTACAGGGTAAACTATTTAAGACTAATAAAAGAAAATATTTTTTCACTCAACGTGTAATCAAACTCTGGAATTTGTTACCGGAGGATGTAGTAAAGGCTGTTAGTGTAGCTGGGTTTAAAAAAGGATTGGACAAGTTCCTGGAGGAAAGGTCCATAAACCATTATTAAGAAGGGACCCAGGATATCAATGCTTGACCCAGTACAAGCATTGTGGAACCTGTGTCTTTTGGGGAAACTGCTAGGTACGTATGACCTAGATTGGCCACTGTTGGAAACAGGATACTGGGCTTGATGGACCTTGGTCTGACCCAGTATGGCATATCTTATGTTCTTATTTTCTTAAGTTCTCCCATACACCTCGTTCCACTGGCCGCGGTGGTGGTGTTGGGCTCCTACTTTCTCCCTCTTGCCAATTCCAACCCCTCCTGCTCCCTCAATCACACTCCTCCCTCTCCTTTGATGTCCACTCCATTCACCTCTTCACACCACTCCCCCTCCATGTAGCTGTTATATATCGCCCACCCGACAAATCAAAATCAACCTTCCTTACCGACTTTGACTCCTGGCTTTCCGTCTTTCTAGACCCCTCTTATTTATTTTATTTATTTATTTATTTAACATTTCTTATATACCGCACTATTTGTCATCAGCACGGTTTACATTAAAACAATATAACACTTGATCAGATACATTTGGCCATCGTTTACATAGAACAGGGGTTTAACATGGAGATAAACTTGGGGAAACTATTTACAATCCAAGCCTATATACATAAACTTGGGGAAACTATATACAATTCAGTTACATTACATGTTGGAGATGAATACACAGTATAGTTTTGCTTCTTGGCGACTTTAACATTCACGTCGGCAACCCCTCCGATCCCCATGCTTTAAAGCTCCTCACCCTCACTTCCTCGTTTAACTTCCAACTTTGCTCCACTGTCCCCACCCACCTGCACGGCCATTGCCTTGACCTGATACTCTTCTCTAACTCTTCTCCTTTAAACTTTCACAACTCAATCCTTCCCTCATCTGACCATCACCTTTTAACCTTCAATTTTCAGCTTCCGCTGTCTCAACCCCATCCCGTCTCCTGCGACCTATTCAGAAACCTTCATAAAATTGATCCCTTGATGCTCTCCTCCACCATCTCTCCATCTCTTTCCTCCATTTTGTCCTCCAAATCTGTCGACGAGGCAGTAGCCTCTTATAATGCTGCACTATCCTCGACTCTTGACACTCTTGCCCTGCCCAGCCCTCGTCCCATTAGATGTTCTACTCCTCAGCCCTGGCTTTCATCTACAGCCCGCTATTTATGCATCTGTACCTGTTCTGCTGAACATGCCTGGACCAAATCCCGCTCCCCTGAAGAACTTATACACTTCAAATTTATGATTGACTCCTTCCAATCAGCCATAACACTTGCCAAACAAAACTACTTCATCCATCTGACTAACTCTCTAGCCTCTGATCCTCGCCGCCTCTTTAATACCCTCAATTCTCTCCTAAAGGTGCCCCCGCCCCCAGTCCCGCTCTCACTTTCTGCCCAAACTCTTGCCGAGTATTTCCATGACAAAATACAAAAGATTACCCTCCAATTCCCCACACCCTCATCTACCTCCCCCCTCACCAACTCCCCCCCCCCCATCCTGACTTCCGCTGCTACCCTCTCCTACTTCCCTACGATCTCTGAAGAGGAAACCGCACTTCTTCTTTCCTCCTCCAAACCCACCACCTGCTCCTCTGACCCTATCCCCATCCATCTTCTACATCCCATCTCCCCACCATTATCCCCTCCATCTTTCATATTCTCAACCTATCACTCTCCACTGCAACCATCCCCATCTACTTCAAACATGCCATTGTTACACCTCTCCTCAAGAAACCCTCACGTGACCCCACCTGTCCTTTTAATTATCGACCCATTTCCCTCCTTCCCTTCATATCTAAATTTCTAGAATGAGCAGTCCATCGACACTGCCTTGACTTCCTCACCTCCCAGGCCCTCCTGGACCCACTACAATCCAGCTTCCGTCCCTACACTCCACTGAAACAGCTCTTACAAAAGTCTCCAATGGCTTGTTCCTTCCTAAATCTAAGGGCCTCTACTCTGTTCTCATCCTTCTCAACCTTTCCGCTGCCTTTGACACTGTTGACCACAATCTTCTCCTCTCCACCCTCTCCTTGCTTGGTTTCAAGGGCTCCGTATTATCCTGGTTCTCCACCTACCTCTCCCATCGCTTCTTTTGTGTTTGCTCTGGCGGCTCCTCCTCCTCTCCCACCCTGCTCCATGTTGGTGTACCCCAGGGATCCGTCTTGGGCCCCCTCCTTTTCTCTCTCTATACCCAATCCCTTGGCGTGCTTATCTCCTCCCATGGCTTTCAGTACCATCTCTATGCCGATGACTCCAAAATCTACCTCTCTACACCTAATATCTCTCCAGCAATCCAAACCAAGAAATCTGCCTGCCTGTCTGACATCGCCGTCTGGATGCCTCATCGCCGCTTGAAATTGAACATGGCCAAGACTGAACTCCTCCTCTTTCCCCCTAACTCTTCTCCTCCTCTTCCCCCTTTCTCAGTCTCTGTGGATGGATCTATGATCCTTCCTGTTCCTTCGGCCCGCAATCTGGGGGTCATCTTTAACACCTCTCTCTCCTTCTCCACAGATATCCAGCACGTTACTAAAACCTGACGCTTCTTTCTCTACAACATTAGCAAAATCCGCCCCTTCCTGTCGGAACACACCACCAAAATGCCTATCCATTCCTTAATCTCCTCTCGCCTCGACTACTACAACCTACTCCTTGCTGGTCTTCCCGTGAGCCATCTCCTCCCCCTTCAATCCATACAAAATTATGCTGCTCAAGTAATCTTCCGCCAATCCCGCCATGCCCACATTACTCCTCTTCTCAAGTCGCTTCATTGGCTCCCCATCCAATTCCGCATCCAATTCAAACTTTTCCTACTCACCTATAGGTGCATTCACTCTGCGGCCCCTCAATAACTCTCATCTCTTATCTCTCCCCACATTCCAGCTCGGGAACTTCGCTCCACTAACAAATTACTTCTATCTAGGCCTTTTTACTCGTACCGCTAACTCCCAACTTCGCTCCTTTCACCTTGCTGCACCCTATGCCTGGAACAGCTTATCTGTGTCTATACGTCAGGCACCCTCCCTAGCCCTCTTCAAATCCAGGTTAAAAACCCATCTCTTCACTGTCGCGTTCAGATCCTGACTTCTGTCCTTCATCTTAACCTAACCCCATCATTTTCATGACCAAACTGTAAAACCCATCGAATTGATTAATGTTTTATACTGTCTTGACTAGATTGTAAGCTCGGACGAGCAGGGACTATGTCTTGTACGTATGTCTGTACAGCGCTGGGTGTGTGGCGCTATATAAGTGTTTAATAGTAGTAGTAGTAGTAGGTAGATAAAAGTGAGCCAGTTGATACAGTATATCTAGATTTTCAGAAAGCCTTTATCAAGATTTCTCATGAGACACTCTTGGTGAAATTAAAAAGTCATTGGATAGATGGTAGTGTACCATTGTGGTTCAGGAACTGGTTAAAAGATAGAAAGCAGAGAGTAGGGCTAAATTGCCAATTTTCACAATGGAGAAAGGTAGAGTACCCCAGGGATCTGTTCTGGGCCCGCTGCTTTTTAACATATTTTTAAATAATCTGTAAATAAAAATAACCAATGAAGTGATCAAATTTACAGATGACACAAAATTATTCAAAGTTGTTAAAACACAAGAGGATTGTGAAAAATTGCAAGAGTACCTTGATAAATTGGAGGACTGGATGCCCAAATGGCAGATGAAATTTAATGTGGACAAGCACAAAGTTATGTACCTAGGAAAGAACAACTCAAATTACGGTTACAGGATGCAAAGGTCTATATTAGAAACCACCACCCAGGAAAAGGATTTAGGTGTCATCGCAGATAATATGTTGAAACCCCAGACTGCCCAGTGTGCAGCCGCAGCCAAGAAAGGAAATAGAATGTTAGGAATCATAAGGAAAAGAATGGAGAATAAAATGAAGGATTTTATAATACCTCTGTGTCCAATTCTGATCATCATTAGTTAAAAAGGATATAGCAGAACTAGAAAAACTGCAGAGGAGAGCTACTAAAATGGTAAAGTGGATGGAAGGATACCCCTATGAGGAAATGCTTAAAGGTTAGGGCTCTTTAACCTGGAAAAAGATGGTTGATGGAAGATATGATAGAGGTCAATAAATTAATGAATGGAGTGGAACGAGTAAACGTAGATTGGTTGTTTATGCCATCAAAAAGTGGAAAGACTAGGGGGACACACAATGAAGCTACAATATAACTCATTTAAGACTAATAAGAAAAAAATATTTTTTTACTCAACGTGTAATCAACTCTGGAATTCATTATCGAAGGATGTAGTAAAAGCTTTTAGTGTAGATGGGTCTAAAAAACATTTGGGCAAGTTGCTCTAGAAAAGGTCCATATACAGTTATCAAAGAGGACCCGGGAAATCCACCATTTACCCCAGGATAAGCATTGTGGAATGTATGTACCTTTTTGGGAACCTGCCAGGTACTTTTGACCTGGATTGGCCACTGTTGGAAACAGGATACTTGGCTTGATGGACCTTGGTCTGACCCAGTATGGCATTTCTTATGTTCTTATGTTCTAATATGTCCACCATCTATGCTGGAGACAAAGAAATACTGAAGAGACCTCTGATGGCTGAGGCGGATAGAGGCATGGGAGTGATGTCATTGAAACCTGGGCTTTTCATTGGTTCTTTGTCTCCACCAATCTGCTGGTAAGGGAATACAACCCACTTGTCTGGACTGGTCTAGCAAGATGATATGGGCATGCTCATATTTTTCCCACAGTCCTATATGTACTTTAGAAAAAACTCTTCAGTGAGTCTTGTAAAATAGATTGCAAATTTTAAACATCATGACTTGTCCTTTTTTCTGACCCTGATGCCCTACTCAAATTTATGATGCAAATGTGACAGTTTATTGAAGAGTAGAGTATTCTACCTTTTACATTCTGTTTCTATTTGAATTAAAAATATACAGTAAGTTGAACTTTTATATTACTCAGGCTCACTGTAAGCTGAAATCCAGTGCAAACTTTAATGATCTCTGCAGTCGCATATAAGCAATAAATCAGCACTAGTCTGAAGTTTCAAAACAAACATTCAGGAACACCAATAGTCTGTACTGAGTCTGGGTGGTAGTCCAAAGCAAAGTGTTCCTTTCAGTTTGTTTTCTCATCCTGAACTGCTCACTCTGAACCAATCCACCAATGAAAGTAAACACTCAGCACTGCAATATCCATATCTGAATCATGACCAAGCTGCGTTGGACAGGCACCAAAATCATGAACATATGTAGGCTTGTCATAATTTTCCATGTTTCTACCCTACCTTGTGGTGGTCTCGCAAATTAGATGACTGGAGAAACAACAGAGACTGCTGAAACTGAATTCTGGAGCTCATAGCAACAGAGAAGATGATGACAGATAAAGAACAAAATGGCTCACTTTGTCTTCCCATTAAGGTGGCAAAGACTGTAACTGCCAGTCATGCAGGTTTGCATCTTCCCCCTCCCCCCCCCCCCCCATATCGTATTGCAAGTGCAAAAAAGAGATTTCACATCTGTTCTGAGCTGAGGTTTCCATCCTCTAGCCATTTAGAGAACCTATGTACTCTTCCCATGCTTTGCTGAATTCCATCGCCATTTTTATCTCTGTCACTTCTCCTCCCTCTCCCCCCACCCCCACCCAGAAGGCTTTCCAGGAATCCACTAACATTTCAAAAAGGAAATGTTTTCTGATGTTTCTTCTGAATCATTCTTCTTGCAGTTTTTGATCATGGCCCTTAGTTCTACAGTAGGAATGTGCACTGGGAAAACATTTTCAATTCATTTTTGGAAAAGTTGACTTTTCCCACAATTTTTATTGATTTTTCAGTTCACTTTATACACGTATTAATAAGAAATATTTAACCTGCACTAGAACTAGAACACTATAATTCATAAATTCTACAGTGCTCGACATGCTTTAATTCACAATGCATGTGGCACTGATTTTGCACAAACTTTAACAAACCAAATGTACATTAATGCATGTAGGGCTTTCTTTCCTATGGAAGTTGTTTCTTCTGCATTAATACTTTTCAAGGATTTACACATCTGTTTGATATTTACTCTGCCTCTCCTCTCAAGAGTATAAATATTTTGTTCCTTAGGTTTTATCACATATCTTCTGATACAGATCCTGCACCATTTTGACAACACTTTATATCCTTATTGAGATTTATTTATATATGTTTGTAGTACTTGATAACACACTTTCTCCACACAAAAAAAGGGGTTGTAGCGTGGTGTAACAATAAAACAAATCAAACATCCATAATACACCTCTCCTTCCCATCATGCACTCATCCAAAATCCCCAACAACTACAGTATACCTCAGAGCCAAACATCTGCACAAATAACCAGTCTTTTACCCTTATTTGGAAGGAAGAAAAATTTTTCTCTGAGTATTCCATTGACTCAGTCCAACTTATGGAAATCGCTCCGTCATATCAACTGTAGCCTGCAAGAATAAGGATTAAAAGGCCCTAGCAGGAATATATAGAATCAATAATTCCTTAAGATAACTTGACCCTTCTAGAGTTTACTCCCTAAAAAACAAGCACAATATTTTAAACTATACTCTGAAAGTCACAAGCAACCAATGCATAGACGTCAGCAAGGGTGTAACATGTTCATACTTTTGCATTCCCCAAAAAAGCAAGGCAGAAGTATTTTGTACCAATGGCAATCTCTGCAATGGTCTTTGAGGCAAGCCACCAAACAAACTGCTACAATAATAAATTCTGGGGGTCACAAATGCATGGACCAAAGCCACTAGGTCCTCCTGCTTCAAAATGACTGCAATCTCCTAAGCAAATGCAATGGTAAAAAAAAAAACAACAAACAAACCAGATTGCAGCAGATTTCTGTGAACTAAAGGACAAGTCATCATCTCAAATAACGCCTATGTTTCTTACCATTGGACTGCAATTTAGCTGACACCCTCATAGGGATGGGAAAAAAAATCAACACATTGGGGAGGAATATTCAATGACCGCCACTAAACTTTAAAACTGGATATTCAATGCTAGGTCCAAATTTAGGTAAATTTGCAGCAGGACATAGAGAGGATAACTTGAAACATCTAAGTATTTAAAATTATCCATATATCTGGTAGTGTTATAGGTATAGTAAGTGCTGCTGAATATGCTAATACAGTATATATGAGCATCTCACTGAAGTATTTATCATCCATATAGCCACTGAATATGAGCACTTCCACATGTGAATTATACATAGAAGCATTAAATATCAGCGTTTATAAGTGTAGACTATGAGGTTATTTTAGAAGCTGTATTTGCAGTTTCCACATGGAAAACCTGGCAAGGGTAAAATTGATATATGGATGTCCCTAATACATAAGAATTGCAAGAAGGTGTGATGGGGGCATGGTTAGGTCACGGTCTGGGCAGGTCAAACATCTGCATGCGTATTGTTCATTTTGTGTCCATGCAGGGCCGGATTTACCTTGAGTGAGGCCCTACGCCAACAAAAATTGTGGGCCCCCAGCAGGGGCGGCCCAAGGGGGGTGCGGGGCCTCATTTGCATAAGGGGCCTCATTTGCATAAATATTTGCATAATGTTACCATATACTAACTTTTAGTAAACGTGCCTCTTAATGAGTGTATGGATAAAGAAAGACTAAAAGATTTCTACATTACTATAATCCAGTGCCAACTGCCAGACACATTAGGAACTACTACAAACACTGCCCATTTAGAACCCATAGCAAACCCGCCGTATCCTAACAGCACTACCAGGACTCACAAAGCACCATACTCTACCAATCAAAAGGCAACACTGCAAATATTAAACCAATACATTTCAGAGAACAACAATACATGACCTACTGGGGAAAGAGAACAAGTGGCAATGTCAAATAGGAATTATATAAACAGAACACCTCAGCTCAGTTACACATGCAGAACATAGACCATCACCAAACAAGTAATCACAATTTAGAAACAGGAAGACAATAATTAAACTGGGAATCCCAAAAGCCAAACTTGGAATGTACAACACTGTAGAAATAAAACTATACATTAATTTGCTCTTGTACTAAACAAAGCGCAGACGTTAATGATGCACATTTACCAGAGCTGACATATTTCAATTAATAAATTCAAAATAAAGAGATATTTTTCTACCTTTTGTGCATTTTTTTCAGCTGCAATTGCTCCAGCCACTTTCTTCTGGTTTCTTCGTGTCTTCTGCTAACTCTCCATCGTCTGCTGTCCATTTGTCCTTTCTTCTCTCTTCTAGATTTTTTTCCATTCTCTCTCTACATCTGCTTTAACATACTAATCTTTCTCCTTTTGCTCTTTCCTCATTCCTATTTCATCCACTCAAATTTTACCCCTCCATCCTCAATCCCCACTTACTCTCCCAATACCCGGCCAATTGTAGATTTTTTATCCCTCCCACACAAAATATTTTTCCCTTCTCCATTTTACTCTTCCAGCCCCATCCCATTCTAATCCTCCCCCAACATCAGCTCCCTTCTAGTTCCAGCCTCACCCAGCATCCATTCCCTTCTAGTCCCTGCATCAGCCCATTTCCAGTCCTAGCCATCCATCAGCCCATTTCCAGTCCTAGCAACCCCCCAACCCAATACCAGTCCTAGCCCCCCATCAACCCACTTACAGTCCTTAACCCATCACCCCATTTTCAGTTTAAGCCCCCCCTATAACCCATTACCAGTCCTAACCCCCCATCAGCCCACTTCCAGTCCTAACCCCATCAACCCATTTCCAGTCAGCCCCCCATAGCCCATTGCCAGTCCTACCCCCCCCCCCATCAGCCCACAGCCCATTACCAGTCCTAACCCCATCATCCCACCTCCAGTTTTAACCCCCCAGCCCATTTCCAGTCCTAGCCCCCCATAGCCCATTACCAGACAACCCCCATCAGCCCACAGCCCATTACCAGTCTTAACCCCCCCCAAAGCCCATTACCAGTTCTAAACCCCCCCAACAGCCCATTACCAGTCCTAACCCCATCAGCCCACCTCCAGTCTTAACCCCCCAGCCCATTTCCAGTCCTAGCCCCCCATAGCCCATTACCAGACAGCCCCCATCAGCCCACAGCCCATTACCAGTCTTAACCCCCCCCAAAGCCCATTGCCAGTTCTAAGCCCCCCCACCGCCCACAGTCGATTACCAGTCCTAACCCCATCAGCCCACCTCTAGCCTTAACCCCCCCAGCCCATTTCCAGCCCCAGCCCCCCCAATAACCCATTACCAGTCCTACCCCTCCCCCATAGCCCATTACCAGCCCTACCCCCCCAGCCCATTTCCAGCCCCAGCCCCCCCAATAGCCCATTACCAGTCCTACCCCCCCCATAGCCCATTACCAGTCCTACCCCCCCATAGCCCATTACCAGCCCTACCCCCCCAGCCCATTTCCAGCCCTACCCACCCCAGCCCATTTCCAGCCCCAGCACCCCCAATAGCCCTTTACCAGTCCTACCCCCCCATAGCCCATTAACAGACCTACCCCCCCCAGCCCATTTCCACCCCCACCCCCCCCCATAGCCCGTTACAAGTCCAACCCCCCCCAATACCCCATTGCCAGTCCTACCCCCCCCATTGCCCATTACCAGTCCAACCCCCCCCCCCCCCCCCGTCGGCCTAAAGTAAAATTTAATTAAAAAAAAAAACCTGGTGGCTGCCGCCGCGGGGCCCCCTCTGCTGTCGCGGCAGCACCGACTGACCCGCGGGGGCCCCGTCTACAAGCTGAAGCCGTCGGGTCGGGTCGGGTCGGTCGTTCGTTCCTCCCTCCCTCCCTCCGTGCAGGCTGCAGGCTGTGAGAGACGCGAAGAGAGAGCGTCTCCTCGCGTCTCTGTTAAGCCCGCAGGGGCTGATGGGAAATTTCCCATCAGCCCCTGCGGGCTTATCAGAGACGCGAGGAGACACTCTCCTTTCGCATCTCTCACAGCCTGCAGCCCGCACGGAGGGAGGGAGGGAGGAACGACCCGACCCGACCCGACGGCTTCAGCTTGTAGACGGGGCCCCCGCGGGTCAGTCGGTGCTGCCGCGGCAGCAGAGGGGGCCCCGCGGCGGCAGCCACCAGGTTTTTTTTTTAGATTGTATTTAAAAAAAAATTACTTGTTCTTTTTTTGTGGGCCCCTGCCGGCTGTGGGCCCTACGCCATGGCGTACATGGCATATAGGTAAATCCGGCCCTGTGTCCATGTCAGGATTACAGCTGCTCCCTGGCACATATGGGAGGCATATTTGAAACGGTCTAGCCTGTTATCCAGTTAGTGCTGCTGGATCTTCCCTCCTACCCAGTTTGCGCACTGGTGGTTAGCATCAGGGCGTTCCGGGGCTGGAATGGGAGCAGCACCCACAGTAACCAGTCAGGGGCCTAGCTTTAGCTATCCGGCCACCAGCTGAACATTACCACTGACCAAAAAGCTAAAGCGCTATCCAGGCATATTGGATATTCAGTGCCAGTGGTTGGATATGGCCCCAGCATTGAATATAGAAACAAAGAAACATAGAACGTGATGGCAGAAAAAGACACCTGGCTTATCTACTCTGCCCTTCCATATCAACCACTACAACAGTCCCCTTTTTTTTCCTTTAGAGATCTTCTGTGTTTGTCCCATGCTTCTTTGAATTCAGTTACTGTCCTCATCTCCACCACCTCCACTGGGAGACTATTCCACGCATCTACCATCTTTCCGTAAAAAAATATTTCCTCATATTTCTCCTGAGTCTATCCCCTTTCACCCTTACCCTATGTTCCCTCGTAGCAGAGCTTGCTTTCCATCAAAAGAGGCTCTGCTCTTTAGCAATTATGCCACAGAGGTATTTAAATGTCTCAATACTATCACCTCTATCCCACCTTTCCTCTACAGTATACATATTAAGATCCTTAAGTCTGTTCTCATATGTTTTATAATGAAGACCACTAACCATTTTAGTAGCCACCCTCTGCACGGACTCCAACCTGTTGATATCCTTATGAAGGTGCGGTATCCAGAATTGCACACTATACTCCAAATGAGGTCGCACCAAAGACTTATACAGAGGCACTATCACCTCCTTTCTCCTGCTGGCCATTCCTCTCCCTATGCACCCAAGCATCCTTCTAGCTTTTGCCGTTGCCTTTTCTAACTATTTAGCTACTTTAAGATCATCAGACACAACCACACCTAGGTCTCGCTCTTCTTTTATGGACGGAAGTACTTCACCCCCTATACTGTCCACTCCCTTGGATTGCTATAGCCCAAATGCATGACCCTGAATTTTTTAACATTAAATCTCAGCTGCCAAATTCTAGACCATAGACCATATCCGAGTCTAATGCACAGCAGCGATGGCCAGCCACTTTGAATGTGCTGGCTGCCACCATTGAATATCAGCCACATAAGCTTTTAACAAGGTGCTTGATTCAGCCAGCCCTTTACAAGAGGGATTAGTGCGCTTATCCTCCTTAATCTCCTATTATTTAATTTCCCCTCAAATTTAAATGATGAAAGATAAGAGCCTCTGTATTAATGGGCAGCATTTCTATGTATAGGTTTGCAAAATGGCTCACATACATGTGAAAATGCTGACACACATGTAGATTGCAAAATGTCAATCTACATGTCTAAGTGCTGGCACTTACGCTTCTATCTTGTAGTTTCCTGCACTATATTTTTCCATGTGTAGGTTTGTAAAATGTCTCCCCCTGCTGTATGTGGATGCATATCCATGTGCAGTCCTGCACCTCCATATACGTATTTTAGAAAAGGCTCCACATTTAGCAGAATCTTTTGTAAATACTGCCAAATTGTGTACATCCCAACCTAGAATCCTCATTTCTGATCTCCATGTACTATCTAAGATATGCCTTTATATGTATCACCTTGCTGGTTTTCAGAGGGCGCAGCGTGACACATAAAGGCACATTTTAGAAAGAACGTGGAGAGAGGAATTCTCACATCCATCTCAGGACATGAAGATTTAGGACAGTATTTTACAAGAGGTTTTGCTAAAGATAGAGCTCCTTGTAAAACAGCTGCAGGACTGCACAGAAATGCCTCTCCATGTCTGGCAGGTGTAACTATTTTAAGTAGTGGAAGTCCCATGGCTGCATGGGGGAAAAGCAGCCATGAGACCTTCACTTACTTAGATGTAGGAGCAGCCTCTTAAAATCACTGAATTGGCACAGACTGCATACCTTTGCAGCACTACAGGCCAGGCTGCCCCCATCCACAGATCCATCTCCAGGAATCCCTTTTCTGCCTGCCCCAGACCCAGTAAGTAAACCCCCTTGAAGCATCCCTCCAAACTTCACACCCTCCCCTCTCTGAAGCATCAACATGATCCGTCCTCCCTCCTTCCCCCTCAAAGCATACTGATGATCCTCCTCTCCCTGAAGCCATTCCCAACACAATATCACCATCTTGAACCCCACTTAAAGACCACTGCTCACTGACAGATTGGGATCTCTCCACACCCAAGTCACCAACCCCACACTTAATGGTGTCATTGGTGGCCAGTAAAAGCAGGAGAGAGGCCCACTTGCTCCTGTTAGGCACGCAGTTGCTATCCAAAATAGGGAATCCACACCTACATTGTAGGCCCTATCCAAATCATTCCAACTTCCCACCCCACCACTTTCCTGGCAGAATAGACATAATGAGCATTCCCACATCTGCAAAAAACATGTTCCAAACTGGCACTGAGACGTGCATTTCAATCTACACATTTCAGTGCTGCTTTTTGGATGTGAAAATGCTTCTAAAATACCCCTCATAGTTTATACTAATGGTTCTCAGTTCAGTCCTCAGGGCACATCCAACCAGTCAGGTTTCAGGATTCCTACTGTAAATACGGATGATATAGATTTGCATGCAATGCCTCCAGTGTATGCAGATTTATCTCATGTATATTCATTACAGATACCCTGCAAACCAGACTGGCTGGGCGTGCCCCATACACTGGGTTGAGAATCACTGGTCCATATGTTTAGCAACTGAATATCAATAGCTTTGCTTACAATATATAATAGGCACCGCCTCTACCATGCCCATTTGTTTTACTTGTCCAGGATAATTCTCTAAGGGGCAGCTGGTTTATATGCACATTAATTAGGTCTTTTCTAGAAAGTCAAATCCACATGGAATAGCAGTGTAAGTGGCTGCTAACACATGTAAATAAAGCCACAGTCCAGAGCTGCTACATACATTTAAGCATATTATATAAAACAGGCACATGAATGCGCACTCCGCCCAAGCTCTGCTCATGTGCACGCCCACAAATATAAGTACGTGTGCACTTTTAGAATGGTGACCAGCTACCTTACCCACATATAACACCACAATACAATGATTGATGCATGTCAATCCAGCTGACCCTTATAAAATTATCTCCATAATGCTAGATCTAAAATGTATATGGATGGAAGGCAAGATGGAGGCGGTGATTCGCTTCTGGTAAGTGGGCTCGTTTTGGCGGTGTGCTGTGTCGGTGCTTCTTGCGGCTTTGTGGGCTGTTATGGGCAGAAGAAAGCACAAGCAAGCTAACCTACCCTCGGGTGAAGCTATTTCTAGCTGCGCCGCTCAGAAAACGCTGCCGATGTGTGTGGATTCTCTCTTCCAGAAGCGGGAGCGGTGTCTTCGGCGGGTACGGTGCTTTTGCCGGACCTGAGCACATTGGGGGTTTTCTTATCCCCTGAACGGCGGGCCCCCCCCCCCCGCCATGCCCCGGAAGTGTTGCAGCCGACAGAGGAGTGCTTCCCTCCAGCATGAAGACTAGCACGCCGGTGCAGGGAAGTGAAGAGGGATCTAGTGTCACCTTTGCTCATCTGTGTGGGGCTCCTGGGGATGAAGTGAGACCTGAGGCTGTGTCTTTGCCAGAGGACAGCCCTACCCAGGAGGTGCTAACCCGCTGGTTACTGCAGATGCTGGTGTGTTGGAGAGGCCCCCTAAAGTTACATTAGAGGTGCTGTGGGACGCTATCTCAACAATGAATTCTTCCCTTTGACTATTGCTGCATTTGTAAGTACTGAAACTAATACCTTACATAAGGACTTTCAAGAAGTTTCCAGAGTTCAAAAGGAACAGGAGGGGAAGTTGGCCCGGCTGAATGGAGAACTTGAGCAACTTCAGGATCTCCATTGTGCCCATATTAAAGATCGGAGTGTGACATCCAGGAGAATGGAATACCTTGAGAATCAAGTCCGGAAGAACAATTTAAGACTGATTAATTTTCCTAGATCTCCGTTACAATCGCCCTTGGAAATGGTCCGTAGGTACTTCCAGGAGGTCTTAACGATCTCCAGGGAGGATCTCCCACCATTGACTAGGGCTCAGTATTTGTCTGTGGGCCGGGGTGATCAGGGAGCTAGCGGTGGAGCTCCAGGGGTTCCTGGAGACCTCATGGGGTTTTTGGAGGACTCTGTGGAGTTGATCACCGCCCGTGCACTACTCTCCTTATTACTTTGGCTCTTGAATCTGATAAAGCATTAATTCTTTGTTCCTATTTTAGAAATTTCAGTGAGCAGTTTTTGGGATCTCATGTCCACATTTTCCCTGATCTTGCTAGGGATGCCCAACTGAGGAGAAAGGAGTTCCTGGGTTTTAAGCCCAGGGTACTTTCCCTCGGCGGGACTTTTTTGTTGAAATTTCCTGCTAGATGTCATGTTTCCTACAAAGAGAAATTATTTCTGTTTTTTGAGCCCCACCAGCTGCTGGAGTTTCTGGTTGCTAGGGAGGAATCAGTTGCTGTTGCCGTGTCTCATACGGCTGATGCATAAGTCTCATATTGCCATGTTATTTCATAATTTCCTATTAGGTAGTTTTATATTTTCCTGCTGCCTCTCCCTTTTAGCTTTTGTGGACTGATTTTGGTTAATGTATATTTTCCTTGTATTTGTTTTGCTTGTATCTCTGTTTTCCTTTTTTACCGATTTACTTTCATTCATTTGCTTGAATGTATTGATTAAATTCAATAAATAAATAAATAAAAAATAAAAAAATAAAATGTATATTAGGGTTGTCCACTGCCATAGGGGAAAAAATAAAAGTAGGAATTTCTTTGCTCCCTGGCCTGATTCTGGTTCCATTTATGTAGCAAACAATGTGTGCAAAGTTTGAAGCCAATCAAATAATATTTAGAGGTGGCTCAAGGTCCCTATCTATCAGGCCCCTGGATCCCCCCCAGGGTTCGTCAGACCACTGGATATTATCCGCTCATAGACGGGGGTATCATGCTTGCCAAGCACTCAATGTGGTCCAGGTGCTAGTAAGGACTTTGACGATGTGGGGAACATCTTACGGTGTTGCGAGACAACACCCAGAAGGAACTGGAGTTGCTCTTCTTTTGTGGTGTGTCGGCCGTTGAACTCCTCAATGAGTTTGAACCCTCGCTCAGCCACATCATTGATCACTGGAAGATTTTTTACTTTCTTCAGACCGTCTTTGAATGATGCATTCTCTTCCCAGTCTTCTGGGTCTGCATTAAGAAAATCACTGTTGATGTCGAGGTGTTTCAGGAAACGGATTGACTTGCGAGTTGCAAAAGATTCAAGTGGTGGAATCATGGAACTTTTCAATTCGACCCGCTTTGGGGGATCTTCGTCTTCATCATCATTCTCATCGCTTTCATCTGATTCTGCCAGGATCATGGCCAACACTATGGCCAGCTTTGTCGGTGCTGAAACAGCTTCATCGAACAGTGACAGTGCCACAAGCTCCTCTGACACATACCACAGATGCTGTCGCAGTTTGTCTCTGGCCGCCTTCCAACACGGTCATTGTGGTAAGAGTGTAGTTTCTTCAGCATCTCCAAATCTGTTTGAGGAGCAACTGCGGCATCAGGGGCAGAAAACCAGGCTTCCACATGAATCAGGATGGAGAAAATGCTCACATCACGAACACAAGACTCCTCCCGTTGGGTAAGATCTTTGAGTTGTCCTCGGAACATCCAAATCTTGAGACAGTACAAGACCTTTGCCATCCATATGGCATGATGGAAAGCTCCGGGTTTCTTGAAATTGAAACTAGGAGGATTCCCTCCAAGGCAGACAATCGTTAACTCAAAGAATTCCAGGTAATCATCTCTGTGATTGCCCTGTGCCAACTTGGATTCCGCAAACTTCATGATGCGATCCCTGTCAGGTTGCAGCACCTCCAAGTCTTTTCCAGTTTGATAGTTGGACTTGTCAAGGGAGCCCCAATTCTTTTGGAACCGGCGAAAGAGTTGGACATCGGGACCCGATGAAGCTCCAGAGCATGTAGAGAATACTGCACCAAGAATTATTTCATAAATGTGATGGCGGCATGCCAAATGAAGGACTGTGCGACGGAGTCTCTGTTCTAGAAGAATGCACGCTCCTGATCGACGTCCCGTGTTCGATGCAGTTGTATCAAAGCAGAAGCCTGCAACCTTTTCATCCAAACACCATTCCTGTAACAGTTCATAAACTGTTGCAGCTTGATTCTCACCCGTTCCTGATGTCAGTTTTGGTACACCAAGAAGTTGTGTTTCTCCAGTGGAGACAGCCGTTATCAAAACTGGAAGGCGGTCAACGGATGTGGTTGAACAGAGGAGAGATGGCAATAACTTGCTATCCCAATGCACAATGCATGTTTTGCCTTCGGCTTTGAATGCGTTGTGCAGGTCCGTCCATTGTTGCTGACGGTGCTTTTCTCTATGGCGCTTGACGCTGGAGCAGCTGATATTGAGCTCCCCAGGATAATGTCCCAGACTTCTGGCGGTTTCAGCTACCACAAACAGAGCATTGCGATCCGTTGTCCCTGTCTGATCCAGGGCTGCAGTAAGCTCTGGGGTCCAGACATTGTTAGGTCGAAACTGCTTCGTTTGTGGAGTTGCTTTCTTCTGTCCGTTATCTGAATCTGCAGATGTCGACGAGTCTTCACCTGACTCTGCTGAGGAAGAAGATCCTTCCAGCTGAACTTGGCTTGTAGCACCATCAATCCAGCAGGGCTTGGGTTCACAGTCATTTGCATTTTTCCCCCTTCAGCAAAGGATATCTGTGCCTGGAGTTTGGCCAGCATGTCTCAGCCCAACAGTGGAATAGGGCACTCAGGCGCCTCGGCTTTGGCAACATGTTTTTGTCTGCGCCTTTTCAGTTCTTCTTCTCGCTGTTGCGATCTTGCTTCTGTGTTGGCCTGTTTCTTGTCCATCGCGCACATTGAGCCGCGGCGCCCTGGTTCTCGTTGTGCTATTAAGAATTCTTTGTCTTCTTGAATATGAATTAAAGACATTGCATTGGCATGCGCCACATCAAATAGGTTTTTCATTGCAACCTGGAATTCTTTTTCATTTGCCTCTTGTTTCCCTCCTCTCCCTTTGTTTTTCTTCAAAAGTTTCCACTGATTGAACAATTTCTTTACTTTTTCTTGAATTTTGTCATTTCTTTGAACAGGAAGCCTGGCCTTTTCCCAGTAAGCTTCTACTTCACTTGTTACAATAGATGCACTTTCACTAACACCTTTGTTTAATGTCATATGGTGATGTAAAAATACACTTAACACTTGCTCCTTGCTGGGGAGCTTGGCCCCCAGAATTGTGGTGGACATTTCTTCAATGAGATAAAAACCACGTTTTTTCACCATCTCAAAAGAATAAAGATACAAAGATAATAGTACAATGTCTTTGCCACCTCTCAGAGACGAGATTAGTTCAAATATGACACAATCAAATGTAATCAGCGTGGAACTGAGTGGATGATACAAGATGATGCAACATTTCGTCATCTGCTCCCAGGGGGAAATCTCAAGACTTGTTGAGCCACCCCTAAATATTATTTGATTGGCTTCAAACTTTGCACACAGTGTTTTCTACCTAAATGGAACCAGAATCTGGCCAGGGAGCAAAGGAATTCAGGAATTCATTTTTATGGACCACCCTAATGTATATGGATAATTTTGCAAATGATTTTTCATGCAAACAGGAAATTTTCTGCATTTTAAAGGGCTTTTATAAAATTTGCACAGTGATTACAGGTGTAAAAGTACATGCAGTGACAAGCTGCCGTTAATACACTGATACTCCCAAAGATGATCACAAAATGCTCCCAGTCAACAAGAAAGAGAGCCTTCACCTTATACACACCCACGTGCTGGAACGCTCTTCCACCCGCCATTCGAGCCATCACTGACCTCGCCCAGTTTAGAAAAGCGCTGAAGCATCATCTCTTCAACCAGCACTATACTGACTCATACGACACCTCTCAACCAGGTGCACCCAGGAACCAAACCACCACCCCCATCGCAGCCACCCTGCAGGATTGCAACCCCACTCACTAGATCACGAGACATTCTGCTGATGGAATTGTGCACATGCTTAGACCAGTCAATCTGTATATATTAAGTAAATAAACCTGTAAATAGTTGCGAGCTGACCACGTCGCCTGTGACGGCTAGCTTGCCTGTACATAGTTACCCTGTCAGTCCTGTTTAGAAACCCCTGTTCATTGTATGTCCAGTCGTGGGCTCTGTCTGCGCTGCACGAGTTGTTAAATGTAAACCGAGCTGATTTTAAAGAGTGCGGTATAAAAAAGACATTAAATAAATAAATAAAATAAATAAGAAGGCACATACTTGTCCCGTATGTAGACTTGTTGAGGGAAGGAGTTTGGGTGACAAATTAGTGGTGACACAATCATAATTTATAAAATATTTAAATGCACACTTTACATGGATGAATCCAAAACTTTGTGGCTAATCCAAAATACCTTAGATCCCAATTTGTCTTAATTGATCCCTTCCAAATCACTTATTTTTATGCACTATAACCGCACATATAAACTATTTTTTGATGATAGGGATAAGCTCAACTTCTGTTCGTGGACAACACCATTGAAGTTCTATATTATCATTGCACATTGCTATATTTTGCTTTTTATAAATAAAATATACTTATCTTCAATGCTGGCAATACGAAGTGCATATAGTTAATTTTAATCTTCATGCCACGTCAAGTGCTTCAATTTGAGAGATATCCTCAATTTAGTATAATTTCCTCCAGGGTTTCAAAATCCTCTTGCATGTCTGCATCAGCAAACAATAAACTCTGACCTAGCCCTATACAATTTCACCAAGAGGCTTCTTCAGGGAGTAAGATGGTATGACTACTCACTTCATGTGCTTGGAAAACACCAACTAAATTATTCTTTACATGGAAACATTTATACCTTCTCCAGAACAGGCATACATATCTGTTGCTCTGATCTAGACATGATTTCTGCCGCTTTGACTCACGTATTTTATAAAGCACATAAGCACCTATGTCTCTTTATATAACAGGTACCTACCTGGCCTTCACACATAGGCAACCTGCAATAAAACTACTCTCTATAGGCAGAGCTGGCCCAAGGGCATCTGACATCCTAGGCAAACCTTCAGTCCTGCGCTTAAGCCAGCTCAAGTGGTTCAACACCTTCCACCGTAATCCTGCATCACCCTTCCCTACCCCCATCACAGTACAGCATCTCCCTAGTCTAGCATCTCCCCTTCCCTACCTCTCTCCCAGTGCGACATCTACCCTTACCTGACTTATTCCTCTTTATGTCCAGCATCTCTCTCCCCTTCTTTTTCCCTCCCCAGATGTTCAGCTGATCCCCTCTCCCATAGGGTAGAATTTCTCCTTCCCTATCCCCTCCCTACATGATTGCCCTGTTCCCCTGTCACTGCTTTTGCCCTACCCTTGCTTCTTCTCCTGAGCCATGGTGGCAGGCCTCAGAGCTCTAGCATGTGTGGCATGGACCAGTCCAGCTCGAGCGAACATTAGAGATCTAAGGCTTCCTGTCACACAGAGTTTACTTGCAGTTATGGCTCAAGAGAAGAACCAAGGTAGGGTGATAGGGAGGATGAGATAATCCTGCAAGCAACAAGGTGGAAGAGATAGGGAAGAGGTCAGGGCAGTGGTCCAAGTGCCACCCCCTGTCCTTTGTGCCTAGTTTGCCTAGTAGTGGGACTGGCTCTGTCTATATGTCTATATATCCAAGCAAGGGCAATCATCAAAGGTATTTCTGTGGGAGAAAAAAACGTGCAGAGATGGGGGCTTTAAATATTGCCCACCCTCAATCAGGGCAAAATTATGTTTGAATTATGAAAATCAATAAGCACAAAAAATGCTAAAAACAAAACCAAACCAAAGTTGTTGGTTTTTTTTGCTTTTTTTGTGCTCATTATTTGTTTTTCCTGATTGGTATTTGTGAATACATATTTTTTGTGGAGTGTTATTCATTACTGTTTCCATGAATTATTATGAAACATTCCCAAGGACAGGAATAGAAAGGCATACTAGCTTTATATAATTAAAATTTGCAAGTTGTTTCTGACAGAAGCATTGCCAGCAGGAAAAAAACTGGCAAAATTCTCTCTCAATAATTTTTCAGGGGGTAATAATAAAAGCTAAACTATGAGGTAAAGTTACCTTTGAGATTTGCAGTATTACAGCCAGACTCATTGTCCCCTTCTGTCTTTATATTTATAACTAATGTTTTTATGCTTTATCTAATTAATCATGCTCCTTAATTAAAAGAGCATAATCTTTTGGACATGATATTGTTATGCTTACAGATGTGTGATTTTCATGAATTTCTGACCAGGATTAGTACAACATTGCCTTGATTTCCTTAGATTTATAATGATGGGTGAGGTCAAAAGGGAAAGTTCATGATTTAATATCACCTCAGAAAAGCAATAACAAGGAAAAAAGGGAAGGTCTTAATAAATTGTATCCTACTGCCAAATCAATTAGCTAAGGGATATAAAGGGCTTTAAGGGAGCTGCGGATAGCAAGCGGTAATGGCAGCATTAAGGGTGTCTGCGTGCGATAAAGGCTATGGTGGGCAGTAGGCGTTCCAGCAGTAAGGGCACTTGGCTCCACAAAAAGTGCTCTAAGAGGACACTGGGCACTAAGGTAACAAGCATGCACCTTAAAGCTTAAAAACGACTGTCACCTAAACACTGGATAAGGGAGCCCCTGTAAAAGATACATGTGAATGGATGGATGGAAGGAAAGGTAAGCACTGATGGGCATGTCAGATCCATAGGTATCCTATATGTCTGACAGTAAGTGTGATGAGCATGTGGTGGGCAACTGGACATATTCAGTGAGGGGTGTCCACGTAATATGCATGCATGTCTGTGTGGGGCATAGGAGTGGGCAGAGATGTCCCCTTGCAGAGCCACAATGTGGGCAGCAAAAGGATGATGGAGCAGGAGTGGTGACGTTCAGAGCAGTCACAGTAGAGGCATGAGTGAGACAACCAAATTACAAAAATGTGCCTTTGTGGGCCATGGTGTCTGGTGTAACAGCTGCCAGGAGATGACAGGATGGTACATAAAGGACTGAAGGATGAATGGTGATAAAGGAGTGGAGGAGTAGCCTAGTGGTTGGGGCAAGGTACTTCGGGCCGGAAGGTTGGGGGTTCAAATCCCACTAGAGGACAGCAACCTTGGACCGGAAGGACTGGGGTTTCTAGTCCCACAGGTGCTCCTTGTGGTCTTGGGCAAGCCACTTAACCCTCCATAGCCCATGTTCCCTGTAAAATAGTTCTCTGTGTGCTGTGCTTTCCTGTCTAATCAATGTGTTTATACCTCAAACATTTCCTGTCATGATTTGACAATTTCCAATCTGTAATCAAAAATCGCTGGAAGTAGCGGTATACAAATGTATACTAAATAAATAAATGACAGTGTGGCATGACCCTGCTTTCTGTATGTGCATGATGTGAGCACATAAAAGCAGTCGGAATGAGTGTGAAAAAAGTGTGGCTGTGTCAAGGGGATGTCCCAATACCAGCAAAGTGGGAATGACAGTGGTGTCAGCTATCAGAACAACCATGCCATCCCCCTGACAAATGTGCATATAACAACCGGGCAAGTGTCTTGCCAGTTGGCCATATGGAACATATAGGGATGTGTGATGATCCGTGCAGGTGGCCATCCCAGGAGTGGGCTGTGCCTGCATGTAATGCATACATGTGCTGGAGCAAAAGAAGGGCAGTCACAGCAATGATGAAATATTCACAGCATGTACAACACATGTGTAAGACAACTGCAGAGTGAGCATGTCTGACCCCTTGCAATCATTTACAGTAGAGGCAAGAAAGTCAGGCTGTCAGATGTGCCTGATTGCAATGTGCATGTTATCAGACCCTATATGCTACCGGAACACATAAAAAGGATAATGAGACTGCATGTCCTATGCAGATCCATGACCATATCTTAGGAGCAAGTCACCCAAAGCAAGAACTCACAAGACTCCGACAGATAGGCATAAACTATAATGTTCCTAAATGGTTCCAATCCTATCTTTCAGAATGTACGCAAAAAGTACAAATAGGACAACAGACATCCCAACCATATAAACAAGAGAAGGGTATCTGCACTCTCCTCATTACTATTTAATATATACTTACAACCTATTTGTGACATCTTCAAGAAGTTGAACCTAGGCTACCACATTTAAGCAGATGACGTAATGTGTTATCTCCCAATAAACATTATGAATCCCAATTTTCAGCAACTCACAACATTTTTCAATGAAATAATAAATTGGCTAAAACAACATAACCTACGTATAAAGCTCAACAAAATGGAGATCCTATTCGTACCAAAAACTAAAACTTTACCCCTCCACCAAAACTAAAACTCATGGATGCGGAACTAGAAGTAAAGAATGAAGTGAAATACTTAGGAGTTACCTTGGATAAGAATCTTATGATGACTACCCATATAAAACTGATCACTTAAACCATCTTCTACAAGCTATGATTGTTCCAACAGCTCAGACTATACTTGACTAAGAATGACTTCTGATCCGTATCCAGGGCTATGATCATTCCTCACCTTGACTTCTCAAACAGTATTTTACATGGTCTACCTAAACAAACCCTCAACTATCTACAAATGGCCCAAAATGTAGCTGCATGTATCATTTTTAAGATAAATAGCATAGAGCACATTACACCAAATTTTTTATGAACTACATTGGTAACCTCTATTGAGCGGAATAAAATATTAAATTCTCACGATCACTTTCAAGCTCATTAGGGAGATAGCCCCCTCATTTCTATCCTCATTGATTAGCACCCTATCCACTGAAAGAACTAGAAAAGAATGCAACAAAAATACCTTGATAGTCCCAGATAATTATCACAAAACCAACCACTCGACAAGCAACAGAGCATTCATTCATTTCTCACCCATTCTCTGGATATGCTAAGAGCCACCAAAGATCTTAAAGACACCCGAAAGGAAATAAAAACATATCTATTCAAAGAATATTTTGTTAAAGCAGAAAATAGGAACAAAATATTCCCAACACAACAATATGTATATTACAAAATCAGAGCCCACCCAATCAACATTATCCACTAATACCCTACATAACCTTCTGCCTGATACTAACCCATGTACATACAACGTTTGTAAATATGTTAATTGTAGTATTTTTTATGTAAATAAGGAATGACCATACCTTTATACTCCACAAATCAATTCAATGCAACTACACTATTCTAGTTCAAGTCACAAGTTTAATTCCACTAGTGGACAGCAACCTTGGGCCGGAAGGACTGGGGTTTCTAGTCCCACAGGTGCTCCTTGTGGTCTTGGGCAAGCCACTTAACCCTCCATAGCCCATTTTCCCTGTCAAAAAATAGTTATCTCCAAGTTATAATGCCCTGTTCAATGTCATTTCAGTTTGTTCAATGTAAACCGCACTGATGCAGAATAAACTTCCTACAGATATCAGATCAATACGAGACATGAAGCAGTTCAGGAAGGCTATCAAGCATTACCTATTCACCGAATACTTCCAGCCACCGTAATCCTAATATAAGATGTCATAAGACAAACTCATATGCATAACTACTCTATAAGACATACCTTCTTGAACTAAAATTCTGTTGTATTTCCGCTGCTCACTAAAATCTCTATACTAGTTGAACTTATGTAAATAGTTATTCGTTATTGTAGATAGTTATCCTTGTTTTCCCAAGTTTATTTCCCTGTTATATGTAACTCATACGTGTTTTTCAAAGGTATTGTGAATGTTTTGTTCCATGTAAACCGCGCTGATGCTAAAGAGCGCGGTATATAAGAAACTTTAAATAAATAAATAAATAAATATAAGAGAATGTAAATAAATAAATAAATAAAATAAATAATGTAAAAGTTTTGTTTTGTTAATTGTAAACCACTCTTGATCTCTAGAAGGGATGGTATATAAAAACACATAAATAAATAAATGTATTTATTTGTTCGATATTTGGACTTGACATACTTCATTTTGAAAATGTTTGTTCAAATGGGGACGTTGTACCAAAAACTGATACAAATCCACATGCAAATCAGTTCAAATTTGGAAACTGCTCAGGCTGCAAAGATTTATAAAATTGGATGAGATTTCCTTCTTTGTACTCATCTTTCAGCATGTCATCTGATTGGAGATCAATAATTTCCAACTGAAGCTGACTTGGGCATGTATAAATTGTTCCAAACAACAAAATCCTTAATTTTAATATAAGAGAAAAATGATGTGCACAATAACTGCAATAACTAAAGCACAGCGGAAAAAAGCTTATATAAGAAAAGAAAATTATTAGGATTTGTGCAAAGACAATAGTGTCTCACAGAGATGATACAAGAAGCAGGCTCAACATGAGCCGCTTATATAAGGTGGAGGCGAGCGGCACATGGCACACTTTCTCTGCCCCATTTGTTATGATTTGTTTACACATGTGCGAAAATGACGCTACTTTCTCACTACAATTGTTTTACAGCATTGTTGAAAGGTCAACGTGTGGAAACCTGATTTGTTTTGTCAGCAGGAGTGAAGTCACCATTGAATAATTATGGCTTGAGTGTCTTAATGCATATGGCCCAGGTGATTGAAAATGAGGGTTTGCCAGGCTGACACCACTCTGGTCATATGGAAAAGAGTGTGGTGGGCAGAACTGCATGTGTTAACTGTCTGACGGTGTAGTTGGGAAAAATATATTTCAAGTTGCTTCAGGCTGGATAAAATCTTGTAATGGGCTGGATATGGCCCCTGGGCCGTAGTTTGGAGACCTCTGTTATAGACCATAATGCAAGGTTTTGCCTGAGGTAGGAGCAAGGAATTGGTGCTAAATAAATGGTCTCTCGTAGGATGGGGATGGTATGAAACTCCAGACAAAGGCAATACTTTATACATTTTATTTTCTCTTTTGGCCAGGTAAGGCAAGCATGTTCATTAAAGCAACATTTATTTATTTAATTTAATTTTATTTATTTATTTAACGTCTCTTCTATACCGCGCTATTCACATCAGTGCGGTGTACATTTAACAAAACCTTATACAATGCAGTCAGGGCTGCATTGTATTTACAGAGAACAGGGACTGTAACTTGGACATAACTGGGGTAACTTGGAAATAACTGGGGTAACATATCAAATAAAACAAAAAAAACATTTCATGGCAGTCAACAAAACCACCAAACCTAAATATTATCTACCCAATATTTGAAGAGAGTTATGTGTTGGCTGCTGGGTAGCCAACCCATAGCTCCTTATGTAAATATTTCTAAAACTTATACAGATTTAATTATTAAGGGCCCAATTTTTGAAGTGCTAGGTGCATGCTGGATGCAGAACAGATGGCCGTATCTGTGGAAGGATGCCTTAAGCATGCATACCAGATTTTCAACAAAGCGGCTTGCTTCAAAAATCCATCCTAACCGGCCAATGCTTACCATGGACCCGTGAGGGTGTAATGGGGCGTGGTTCCATAACATCCAATTAACACTGATATTCGAAAGCACTGTGCAGTGCCAGTAGACATCACAAACCGCGTAAGCCTATGCGATGGTTTGTGGCACCTAATGTTTATGTTTATGTTTATTAGCTTGATATACCGCTATTCCAATTAGAACACAGCGGTTTACAAAAAAAAAATAATTAATATACAGAAAAGGCCAATGGGCCGGAAAGGAAATGAAGTTACAATGTACGACAGGAAGGCACCCAAGACATTTAAATAGACAGAGCTAAGGAGAGAGAGGAAAGAGAGAAACTGGGAAGGGGAAAAGTTATCACACAAGAGGGGAAGGGAGGTCAAAAGCAGTGGAGAAGAGATGTGTTTTTAGGTCTTTTTTAAAAGTGGGGTAATGCTGTTCTAGTCTGAGGGGAAGGGTAGAGAGTTCCAATAAGCAGGGCCAACAAAAAAGAAGGCTGAGGAGCATGTGGATTGTAGGTGAGCACGTGATGGGCATAGGGCAACAGCAACAGTGGCCTGGTAGGCCACCATCTCCCTTATCAGATGCAGTTGGGCCTCCTGGTTGTTCTCTATACTCAGTCAGTGTTCCCGCAACTCCTGGAGCTCAGCCTCCCTTGTCTATCCAGTAACCTGCAGGTCCTGCTGGATGCTGCGCATCTCGGACTGGATGCCCTCAGTGCAGGATGACAGACGTGCCCCATCCTGCAGTAGCTTCTGGTCCACATCGTCATGCCCCTACGTCCTCTGGCTCATCCAGGATATGGAACTGTAGCTCAGCCAGTGGTGGCTCATCTGTCTCTGGCTCCTCTGCTTTGGCAGCTACACCAGCCTCTGTAGCTGTGCTGCATCCTGGCTGCACAGTGGGATCATCAGCAGTGGGTAGTGATGCACTTCCCACCTCATCTGTTCCAGACTGGGTGGGTTCACTCTCCGGCAGGTCTGTGGGAGAGCAAAGACATCATAGGATAGTGCCTGATGGTGCAATGTGGGCCTGGGAGGGCCACCAGCCCCATCGTGGAACAGGTAGGGAAATCCCCTGTCATGCACTGTCCCCCATGTCCCCCATCTCACCAGGATGGACAGACAGACAGGCCCTAAATGGACAGATCCATGGTGGGATACACACATCCCCATCAAGGTGCCACACAGGCCATGGAGCGACCTCTACTCACCCTCCTGTATGCCTGGGGTGGAGCTGTCAAAGCCAGTGACCCCAGAGATGGAGACCTCATCCATGAACTGAAGAACCTGTTCCTCCAGGGCGCTGAGTCTGAGTTGGTGCTCAGGCGGCAACCTGCTGTTGCTGGCTCGCTTCTCCTTTGCAGCCTGTCGTACCATCCCCCACTTCTTAATATCCTCCATGTCCCTATTGTGGTGGTGGATGGCATTCACTCTCCTAACAATGTCCCACCATTCCAGCAGCTGTGAGCTGGCATGCTCTGCCGCAAAGAGGGTGGTCATGCACAGGTACCAAGACACGGCATCATACCTGTGCAAAACCGGTGGTAGGATGTCATGCTGCATGAGTATCGTGTCATGGCACCATACCCATGCACAGCAATGCAACTGACAGGGCACCCCTCCAATGCCCATGACCTGCGGCCTACCACCCATGGTCCCCAGCACCACCACGGTGGACACAAGGATAATGACACAATGGGATCGCAAACCAGAGGCACTTTATTGCAACATACATTAACATACAACATTGGCAACATTTGTAGCCTACAACAATACAAATCCTATCATGGAATGCCACCTGTGATGGTCCACAGTGACCATCTGAACTCAATGTGGCTCCCACTCCTGTACAGCCTGCGTGCCCCTAAGGCCCAGGGTGACCAGTCTGCAGGTTGGTGGCCCGCAGCTGTCCATGCCCTGCCATGTGGTGAGTCTATGGTGCAGGGGGGCCCTGGCAGTGTTCTCCTACCGCAAATATCATGGTGTGTAGGCACCTGCAGATAGCCTGTGCTGCTGCTTGGATATCCTCCCTGAGGAGGTGCACCTCCATCAAGAGGGTGGCCAGTGTCCCCTCACCAGATGCTTGTGGGGGTGGGGGTGTATGCAACATGGTGTGGGCAGTCCATGCCAAGGCCATGGGTGTAGTGGTGACAGTGGGAGCTCATAGATGGGGCATGGCGCTCACGGGTCTGCAGCACCCTGTGCACCAGCTGTGCCAGCCCATGTGGTGGGGGAATGGCACGGTAGTATGGCCATGGGCTAGCATGGTTGGGGGGTGCAGGGAACAGCAGGAGGCTGAGGCTTCTCCATTAGCTCTGCATTCAGATTCTGATGGCTGGCCATGGCTCTGTACCCCTATCTCTGGGTTGCCTGGTGGGTGGTGCCTGCATCCCCCTGGCACCCCTTTACCTCCTCAGACCCCCTCCCTCTCTGACTGATCTGGACTCTCTGACCTCTCATCCTCCCTTGACTGATCCAGACCCTCTGACTCCTCCTCCTCTGACTCCCCAGACTGATCCAGACCCTCCAGTCCCCTGGCCCCTCCATGGCCTCCACAGCAGACCCTACCATGACCCCCTCCATACCTGTGGGCCCTGCATCCCACATCTCCATCACTTTCTTCTCTTTCTCCCATGATCCCTCAACACACTCCAGCCTCACCTCCCCCTGACCTCCTGCACCATCCCCTGTGGACCCATCCACTGCCACTCCTGCCTCCAGCATTGCTGTGGGCTCTTCAGTGGCCTCCCCCTCTATGGTTCAGTCCTCTTGCTCTGTGCTGCTGTACCCCTCCTTTGCATCACTTCTGGATGATCTGCTAGGGAATGTACTTTCGGCCAGCTGCTCCACTGAAGGCTGCCTGCACAGTGGTGGTGCTCGTGGTATACCGGCAGTGTCTGGGCACTCCCCAGAACTGGCTGTGGGGGAGAGAAAGGGGGTATTACATGTATGCTTCACATGTGCCATGAGGTGGTACTAGCACTACACCGGGGACACACCACATGCATGCCACACCCAACATGCAGGCCACAGGGGCATGCCAGCCACCAGTACCCTCTGTACACCCTCCCCTGTGCCCCCTGCAGCCAGAAAGGTTGTCTCACACACATGCCCAGCTGTGGCTGGTAGGCCCCATCTCTGGCTAGCAGATCCCCCACAGGAGGCTGCATGGGCAGGTGTACAATGTGCATCTGAGACCACTGCTGGTGGCATATGACCCTGCAATACCATTCCATGCCATGCTACGGTCTGGTGTGTGTACACTTGGGTGTTCTGGGTGCCTGCATATGCACACCATACATTGCAGCACTGGAGTGTGGCCAAGCCCCACCTAGCACATTCTTATCATACATTGTGGGTGAACCCCCCACTTGTTGGTCTGCCTGCGCTATACACGTGGCCATGGTTGAGGCTCCTTGTGCCTGCTGTGTCAACTGTATGCCTCACTGACCTGCTTTGGCTGCCAGCTGCTCTCTGATGTTCTGCAGTCGATCGGGCCACTGGTGGTACATCATTCTGTATTGGCACTTGAGGGCTTCCAGGGTGCATTGCACACCATAGTCACTGTGAATGAGAGGTGGAGGGTCCACATGGGGTTAGTTGTATGTTACCAGCTCACCTATTGGGCATTCCTATATCCTGCTGGTGCCTGGTGGACTGCCCATCCATGCAGCATGGGCATTTCCATATGTATCCTGTGTGGTATGCATGTGCTGGTGGTATGCATGTGCTGGTATACCGCCAGTATCCGGTCCCATGCCACGTGCCCCATGCCACTGCCTCCATCAGCATCTATGCCCTGAATCCACCTTTATCACCCCTCTGGATCCCATCTCCCTCCTATTTCACTCTCTTCTCTTCCCTTCCTCCCATCTGTTGCACACTGTCTGTCCTTGGTACCATGGTACATGATGGGGGAAAGTGCTTGACTCAAGTTGTATTCAGGTGTCATGGCACTAGTGATCTGTTACTACACAGTCCACACTGCTGCATGGTTTGGTCTGCTCTGTGTGGCACAGGGTGTCTTGATTTGTGCAAACTGGGCTTTGCACATCTGTCTTGTTCTATGACATTGCATGTCTATACATGGTCATCTGTACTGCCTGTGATGTGGTATGGGGGCTGGGCATTCACTATGTGTGGGGTCCAGTGGCAGCCCCTGCAATGGTTGCATAACCTTAGCAGGGTCAGCCCATCCACCTGCCTTGCTAAGCGGACTCGTAGGGTGCCAGGCCCTGGTGGATGGTGGCATAAATGGCAGCAGCACATGGCGGGCAGCAGACGTGCATGGCAGGCAATGGTGCCACCCTCCCAGCTGCCACAGTTGCCATTTGGGGGAGGCAGGCACAGACAGTCAGTCAAAATGCAGCAGCACACAGCCACCACATTTGTGGATTCTGCCATTGGTCCCCTCAACCCCCAGAGACGGGTTCGCGGCAGCTGGTGTAGCATGTGGCAACTGTTTCTGTGGAGCTGGATCTTCCTCCAGATGGCCATGGAAATCCTCAGGTTCAGCCTCTGACCCTTCCTTGGATACAGCTCCTTCTTGTACTGAAGCACAGATCGTACAAGGGCCTCTGCCTCATCTGAGTTGAAGTTTGCCATCCTCCTCAATGCCATGCTGCTGCTATCAGACCAGCCACAGGGGTCTCCTGCACAGGCAGCTCATAGGGCCTACCAGATGGTGGTGTCACCACTGCACAGGTATCCAGATGGGTGCTACATGGGTTTATCCCCACATCACATCCTGCTCATCTGCACGGTGTTTGGGGCTCTTACATGGGTACTGCCGTATAAAGTTTTGTTTTCCCTCTACACACATAATCCAAACTCAGCTCCCTGTGCTTCTCCGTCTATGCCACACTACACATCTGCTGCCAAGCTAGGTTTGGGTCTCATTTTCGTTGCTTGCCTGTTTAGGCACCGCCTGCCTCACAATTCCAGTACTTTTACTGAGCGGGTATTTTTAGCCGGGTAGGTCCTGCATTGGCGCCTTGTTCAATATCAGGCCCTAAATGACCAGATACAATCTGTATAATTATGGACTGGGTTAGGGACAAGTGGAAGTAATCCTAAAAATTATTTATTTAGGGGGTAATTTTATAAAAGGATGTCACCAAGGGTATTTTAGTCATTTCCATGTGTAAATAGTCTCTTATAAATCACAAACAGCAAAAAGTAAGCACACTAATTTCTTCATGCAGTCTTCGGGGTCTCTCACACAAAAATATACCTGCTCTGTGTGAATGTTCTATGATATACTGATTCAAAAAAACTAAAGAAAAATAAAATCTTTATTTGATACTATTTTTCCATTATCCTCCATTTCCATTTTTTCTGGGAACTGATAATGGAACACAATAACTTTGTTTCTTCACCATCAATCTGATTACCTGATTTTTCAGAAATTATTGAATGTTTATCTTTTGGCATGATGGTGGATTATTTTTTATATTGTTGGTCTATTTGTGCTTTTTTTAATGCTTTGGTATTTATATTTTTATGGTTTGTTTGTACGTTGTACCTCACCTGGCAATTGCATAATAGGTGGGAGATAAATGTAATAAACAAAATTGAAAAATGAATTCTCTTTTACTTACAGCTCAAAACAACAGTTGACTGACACATCCTTCAGCAAGTGCTTCTCCCTCTCTCTTGGACAGGGCCAGACTCTTTAGCACCCTGCAGAACATCATGGCTTTCAGTGGTTCTCGCCCAATTGTGATCATTTCTGCTTCTCAAGAGCAGTCACTCTTTTTAGCTGGCAGGTTCTTTTTTAACTATGATATTTTCCCTCTGGCTGTCTCATCAGCTGCTTCTCTCCAGGAGCTGTGTGCTCCAGCTGCAGCTCTCAGCTGTCTGCCTTTCTCTTAGGGATTTACATTGCACTTGTCTTTCTGTTCTAGTCTCTCTTCTCTCTTCTGGACTTTCCACTGGACTCTGCTCTTCTTTCAGGGTCCCTCTCTCCAATCTGCACAGCTTCTGTGTTTTTCTGCTAGGTTCTTCACCAGACTCTGCTCCTCTGCAGGTGCCCATGGCCCAGTACAGCAGCTTCATTCTTAATAGATCTCCTTTCTCTCTTCATAGCTTGCCTCTATCCAGGCTGAGCTTTCAGATGGACTTTCTCTGCTGTTCTAGTAGTTCTCACCTGCCCATCTCTCCCCACTGTGCTCCTCAGCTGCCTTATTTCCCATTTGGGCTCTCTGCAGCACACCTCTTTGACATGCCCCCGATCAGGGCTTCTTGGCTCAGCACAGCCTCCAGTTGCTTTCTAGTCCTTGCAAATCTGCTCCCTTCTGCCAGCTCTTCCTTTAGGTACTTGGCCATTTTACTGAAGTCAGTGTTTTTGAAGTCTAGGACTTTGGGCTTGCTGTGATTGGATTCTACCTTGGCTTTTATCTCAAACCACATCATGTGATGATCGCTACTGCTCACATGGGCACCCACCCGGATATTCGATATGCTATCTCCGTGGTGAGCATTAAATTCAGCATCAAACTCTCCATGGTCAGTTCTATCACCATTTGTCTAAGCAATGCATCTTGGAAGGCATCCATAATTTTTTTACTTCTTTCCAGATTTGCAGAAGGAATACTCCAGTCCATATCAGGTAGATTAATGTCATCCAATATGATTGCTTCCCCCTTCATAGATATCTTTGCAATATCAGCAATCAATTCGCTATCCATTTCTTCGGTTTGAGTTGGAGGCCTGTAAACTACACCAATGTGGAGTGGAGGCGTGGCTTAGTGGTTGGGGCAAGGTACTTCAGGCCGGAAGGTCGGGGGTTCAAATCCCACTAGAGGACAGCAACCTTGGGCCAGAAGGACTGGGGTTTCTAGTCCCACAGGTGCTCCTTGTGGTCTTGGGCAAGCCACTTAACCCTCCATAGCCCATGTTCCCTGTAAAATAGTTCTCTGTGTGCTGTGCTTTCCTGTCTAATCAATGTGTTTATACCTCAAAAATTTCCTGTCATGATTTGACAATTTCCAATCTGTAATCAAACCACTGCTGATCGCTGGAAGTAGCAGTATACAAATGTATACTAAATAAATAAATATGGATGACAGTGCTATCTCCTCTTTCCAACACAATCCACAGTGCTTCTTCCTTTCCCCACATCCCCTGCATTTCAGCAGCTTTAATATTGCTAATGATATAAAGGACTACTCCTCCTCCTTTTCAACCTTCTTAGCAAACAAGAAATTAGAGGTAGCAAATTGATAAACACAGTGGGAAATACAAAGCATTACTCTAGGAGCCATTTGTCAATCAAACAAGGACACATCAGTGGTTAACGAGAGGTAAAATGAAACCTAAGGATAAAAGATTGATAGTTGCAGCCCAGGACAGTGGATTATGGAGAAGATGGTTCATAATGAGCATAGAGATAACAGGTAAATCAGAAATATGCAGATTCAGTAAAAAAAAAGCTGGAAACTATTACTCATCTTGTAGCTGGCTATGAAGATCTAATGGCAGAAAATTTCTATACAGAAAGAAACAAGAAGGCAGCACGTCTCATCCATTGGAAACTGCAAGCACTACAATGTTTGTAACAGAAAAGCACTGGGATCATGACCTGAAGAGAATTATGAAGAAGTTATGATAACTTGGGACATTCCCATTCCAATGGATAAGAAACTGGATGTGAGGAAACCTGACATAGTGGTAAAGGAGAAAAACAGCTGAATGGCATTGATAATAGTTTTAGGTTCAAAGTGATTATACTGTGAATTGCATGGAGAGGGAGAAATACCAAGAAATGCAGTCAGAGACCAAGATGTGGCAGAAAGATAAAGAAATATTTCCCATCATACTGGGAGACATAGGTCTGATAAAGAAGAACATCTAAGCATATCTTGACGAACTACCCATACATGTTATGAACTCCAGAAGGAAGCTCTCTTTGGCACAAAGCAAGCACTATGGTGAGCATTAGCAGTAAATGTGAGAGATTGAGATCATACTCAACATACTCTTGCTTAGGGGTACGGTTCATAATTGTCATGATATGCGCAAACTAACTCATTTGGAGAAATTTCCCCAGAACAGAACAAGGTGATGCCTCTATGAAGGAACATATCTCAGAGAGCCAGAGCACTGCATCAATGACCTTATGGTCAGAATACTAAAAAGAAAGTAAGACTTGAAGTTAAAAAGATATTTTGAAACTAACAAGAAAAGACTTACAAAGATCTGGGTTTCTTATCACATTATAAACCATAAAATTATAGGCTTTGTCAGCTTCTGATTACCCATCCGTCTCCGCCTCTGTTTTCCTCCCTATGCCCTACTTTTCCCCTTGAGACTATCATTGGAATGCTTAATTTATACATTCTAGAACTGTCATTTACTGCCCTGATCGGAGAAAAGGAGTCATTTTATAAGTGGGGCATGTACCTTACACGATAACATGCATGCCTACTTTGCTGGTATTTTTGTCATTTATGTGTACATGTGGCTGCATATTGTGGGACCCTAGCCTGGGCCTAAGGCTTACAGCTATGGGCTGCCTTTTGTCTGTCCTTAAATGCAACTTTATTCTTTGTCGCCAGGAATGCACCCTGGGACTTGTAGTAAATAATTCACATTCAAAGACAAACTGTAGTTGTCCAACCGTTGGTTGAGGCAAACAAGAATATTTATTTTGTGGATTTCCAAACGCATTAAAGTTCAGGCACACAAACACAATGGATACTTCTCCAATAACACAAGAGTAAAGTAAGGCAAACTGGAACTGAAGGTAAACTGAGCACAAGTCTCTTTAACAAAAACTGTTATCTTCAATAAAGCAAAACACAGCACAGCCTTATAAGCAATTTCAGCAAAGGTAGTTTTCTTCTTTTCCAAAACCTTCTTTTAACCCTGCTTACAGGTTTTTCAAGCTTCTTTAAAGCAAAGAGAGCAATCCATTAGAGAGTCCTCTGGAATGGATTGTGACTCACAGCAATCAATCTGCATGGGTTCTGGTACTACGGCTGGCTTATCTTTGGACTCAACAGCTTCTTCAAACTTTCTGGCTTGTAGGAATTCATAAAACTCATTCCATAACTTCTGTTTCTGGTCATGAACATTTACCTTCGAGGAGTGAGCTTTCCCTCCCTCTAATGCTTGCTTTAAAGTCTCTAGTGTGTCCACATTTACTGCTCTGCTTGTGGCTGGGTTACGGTTCTTTCCCCAAAGGAACATATCCACCCACCTTCTAGCATTTGGACCTTTCAGCATAGGGTCTTGAATATTGGACAGAGGTACCTGTTCAAGCTGGTTTGTAGCCTTTCCAACTAACCATCTGCTGGCTTTAGGTTTGGGAGTTTTTCTCAGATATGGAGTGCTTCCTTCTCTGCTTTCGGCCTTCAGCAACTGGAAGTCAGCCTCCTCGTGGCTCTTAGCTCTCCTTACTCTCTGAGCTCTTTCCTCCTGGGAACTTTCTTCCCCCTGGGAACTCTCTTCCTCCTGGGAACTCCTCCAGGCACGCTGAGAACTCCTCTGTGAACTCTGTAAGCTCCGTATGCTCTCTCTCTTCTTCTCCCCTGTGCTCTGTTTGGAGACGGGTTTAAAAACCTGTTTCTTTCCTGCCACACCTTTTTCTTTGCACATGTGCTCATAATCAGTAAGCAAGCCTGCCTCCTCGTCAGAGCTAGGGCGTGGCTTGGCTTGACTTTTTTTCAAAGTAGTTTTTCTACCTCTATGCAAAGCTTGGCTGTCAGTAGTTTTAAAGGCACAAGTACCATTTTCCTCTATTTCCATTCTTTCCTGATCACTCTCATCACCACAATACACACATCTTTTTTTGAAGTTGCCAAAATATCAGCAATCCAGTTGGTCTTAGATGAAACAAGGTAAACTTCATTACCACCCACCAGTTCTCAAAAGTTCTATAATACCTCTGATACACAGCTTTAAGACATATACTTCAACAATATTTTATATTTCAAAGACTGGCCAGATAGGAAAATCACACTAATGGTTTCCTAAACTGCAGATGATTCCAACATAAGACCAGTATGTGGTTAGGGGGTAGGTGACAGGGTAGAGAAAGTAAACCATGGGGAGATATTATTTGCCTAAAGAGTTACTTAAATGACCTGGGATCTTTAAATGCTTAACTTATAATTTCTTTTTAGTCTGTTATATTCTCTGCCACATAAAGAAAATACTCCAGCAAAATTTGAGTTTCCTCCCCACTGTTTTTTATTGATGTTCCCTTGTTATTTTCTTTACATGGAAAGTTTCCCATTGTTCTACAACAGTGATGCATATTGGAGTGTGAGGAGGAGCCACACCCAAAGAACTCTGGTTTCAATTTTCCTGACATTTCTAATTCTTCCCCTTGCTTCTTTCCCTACTGACAGCCCTTACGTTTTCTGTCTTTGTTGGCTCATTAAAGCAAGCTGCTGTAACATTCTCCATTCGGCCCTGATGTATGATCATATGCTTTGTGTAATTATTAAGTTTACTACCATTGACTCCTTTCAAGTAATTATGATAGATTTGAACATTCCAGCATAGTGAACAACTGAGTTCAGGTTAAAGCAGGCTTTATGCTGTCTTCTGGCTGTCAACCACTAGCAATAATATAGGAATAAGCTAAACTCTAAGAACTTTTTCCTTCTAGAGAAAAGCAAAAATGTCAAGAACTGACGAGATATGTTTCATTTTCATTAGGGGGGGGGGGGTGATTTTTCAAAGGGATTCGCAGGTGTTTACCTCTAAGAAAAAACTTTCTGAAACTTGTCTTGCATTCCTGGTGCAAGAAGGACATGGCCAGGGGGGATGGATTTGGGAAAGCAAGCATGGGAATTTTTTTTTCAAATACCAGTTGCTGTTTCTAACAGTTTTGACCTATATGTATTGCAAAAGCAAAATCTATAGGCTAAATACTTTCTGCAACATGGGCCCACTGGTTGGTTTTCAAAGAAAAAACTCTGGAGTGTTTTCTTTTAGCACAGAAATATGGAAACATAGAAAATGAAGGCAGATAACGACAACAGAAATAGAGAAACAGAGAAAATGAAGGCAGATAAAAGACCACATGGCCTATCCAATCTGCCTCTTCATGCATTTCAACTACTAAGCTCTAGAAACCTTTCTTCTCCCTTAGAGATCCTCTGTGCTTGTCCCACACTTTCTTGCCCCACCACTTCTGCAGGGAGGCTGTTCCATGCAGCCACTACCCTTTCTGCAAATAAATATTTCTTCAGATTACTCCTGAGTCTATCCCCCTTTCACCTTCATATTATGCTCTCTCATTCTGGGCTTCCTCTCAATTGAAAGAGACTCACCTCCTGTGCATTTATGTCATGGGGGTATTTAAATATCTCTATCATATCTTCTCTCTCCCTTCTTTCTTCCAAAGTATGCATACTGAGATCTTTAAGAGGTATGATTACTTAGCTGCGGTAGCAGCTTCTGTACAATATCGGAGCCGTGGCCCCATTGAATTCAATGGAGCCACGGCTTCGATATCAAATGGAAGCCGCTACCGCAGCTAAGTAATAATACCCCTAAGTCTGTCCTCATATGATTTATGATGAAGGCCACTGACCATTTTATTTATTTATTTATCGAGTTTTATATACCACCTTTTCCTTTAATCAAAGTGGTTTACAAGGTTGGGTTAGATACATATTATAGAAGAGGGGGACGGGGGTATGCAGGGTGGGTAGAGAGGTGATTATGGGGTTTAGTCTGGGAGAGTCCATAGTATTCATAGAAAAGAAGTGTCTTCAGCATTTTCCGGAAGTTCTTGATGTCATTTGTCGTTCTCATTGGTTCAGGAAATACGTTCCACAGTGCGGGCACAGCAAGGGACAGTGCTCTCTTGGTAGTGGATTGAATGTATCGTTGATATACCGCTGGGGTGATGAGTTTATTTGCCATGCTGCTTCATCTTGGTCTTGTGATGGAGTCCTTAGTGAGTAGGCTCTGGAGGGTGGTGGCTGAGAGGTTATGGAAGATTTAAAAGATATTTAAAGTTGCTTTGTATCTCACTCGTGAGTAGATAGGCAGCCAGTGCAGTTGTTCAAGAATTGGGGTGATGTATTTGTTTCTTGCTGTATTTGTGATAATCCGGGCTGCCATGTTTTGAACCAGTTGGAGAGGATGGAGGTATTGTTTACGTAGTCCTTGGTAAATCAAGTTTGCATAGTCTAATATGGGCATGATTATTGCCTGGTATACTGACAGGAAATGATTGTTCTCCAGGATGGGTTAGAGCCTTCTGATGATTTTGAGCCTGTGGTGTGCTTTGTTGTCAGCTTTGCTGATGTGGGACTGGTGGGTTAGGTTGCAGGCCAATGTAACGCCCAGGTATTTTACTTCTTCTTTCACTGATATGTGTTTATTGAGGACATTGAGAGTGTGTGGAGGAGTAAAAGTGGAGCTTCTACTGATGAACATAGCTTTTTCTTGTCCCAATTCACTGAGAGTGAGTTGTTGAGCCATACAATCATGTCCTCAAGGCACTTGAGAGAGATTGGGTGCAAGTATGTTGATGGGGGCGTATACCATAATGTTGTCAGCATATAGATAGTAGATCATCTTATGGTGTTTGATGATGTTGCATATTGGCTGAATGTAGATGTTGAAGAGGATGGAGTATAGCGCAGGTCCTTGGGGTATGTCATGTGGTATGTGGAGTTTGACTTTGCCACATTTGATCTACTAGGATCGATCGTTGAGGTACAATTTGAACCACCTTAAGGTGTTGCTGCATAGGCCGATTTCTTGTAGGTTTTGTATCATTATGGAGTGGGATATTGTGTCAAAGGCTGCCAAAATGTCCATGAAATGTCCATGAGGTTGACAAAAAGGATGTTAGTAGAGTTTTGACATTGTGCTGTGGTCTGAACCCGTGTTGATATGTGTCTAGAGGGGTGTTCAGGTTGATGTGATTCTGTAGCTGCCTTTGTATGGCTTTTTCAATTTTTGCAATAAATGGCAAGCTAAATACTAGTCGGTATGATTTTGGGTTGGTTGGATAAAGAGTGTTCTTCTTAAGGACTGGATGTATGGTGGCCTGTTTGAGGGCAGGTGGCATATAGCTCTGTTGCAATGATAGCTTTACCATGTGTTGTAGATTCTTGCTGATTTGTTCCTTTGTGGCTTTGATCCATGCCACAGGGCTGGAGTCAGTAGAGGAGGTTGTGATGTTAAGTGATGTAATGATTTGCTCTACTGTATGTGTGCGGGTGATGGGACTGTAAATTCATCCCAAGTTTGATTGGGTGCAGTGGTTGTTGTGCAGGATAATTTGGGTGCTTGGCATTGTTGGAGGTTGTTGTGCTTGTTGATTATGAAGTCTTCAATATGCTGGGGATCGATGAGGTGGGCATCTTGTTGTGCGGTGTCTTTGGTGAGCTTTTGCATGACACTGAAGAGCTCCCTGGGCCTGTTTGCTGATTTCAGGATGGTATTAGTGTAGTATAGAATTGTTGTTTGAATTCATTGATTAGGTTGTCGTATTCCTGTTGTTTGATCTGTATTATTGAAGAATGTCCTGATTTTTATTATGTCTCCATTTCTGTCGAGTTCCTTAATGTTCTTTTCGCTTCTCTAATATTGGATGAGTACCATGACACATTGGGTCTTTTGCTGGCACAGGTGTGTTTTATGTCAGTGATTGCAGCAGCTGTCGAGATGGTGGTGTTCCATTTTTTAATGATGTCATCCAGGTTGTTGTCTAGTTGAAGCCTTGAAATGATTTCCTGTAGGAATGATTCCTTGTCAAAGATTTTAAACTTCCTATTTGGGAGCCATGGTTCCTGATGATTGTAGGGGCTCCTGATGAGGGTTGTGAACGTAATTGGATAGTGACAAGACCAGGGCATAGGAGTGATTGTTGGTGCTGATGTCGGGCTTTGCTCCATGAGTTGATTTGGGATGAAGATCAGGTCAGGGGTCGTACCATGTTGGTGTGTGGGAGCGTTCACTATCTGGGTGTATTTGAGGGCAATCATTGCATTGAGAAATGTGTTTTCTTATTTGCTGGTTAAGGAGCAGATATTGCAGTCACCAAGGGCAATGAGCGGCTTGTGCTGTGATCCATTTGCACAAATGGTCTCCAGGATGGAGGATAGTTCCTTGTTTTTGGCATTTGGTGGCCTATAGGTGAGGCACAGACTCAGATATTTGTTGGGTATGATGATGGTGTTGTTCTCAGCTGAGTCATTGGTAAAGGTGGTTTTAAGTCAGAAGTGGCTTCTTGCTAGTATCAGAATACCACCTCCTTGTTTGTGTGTTCTGGGGCAATTGTATGATGCGTAACCAGTTGGGGTGATTTGGTTCAGGATTACTTGGTTTGTATCTGTAAGCCAGGTATCTGTGATGCCGATGATATCTATTCTGCGGGCTTGAATGTAGTCACTGATGGTATGCAGCTTGTTTTGACTGATCTGGCATTGATTAGGGTGATTTTGATTGGGGAGGCAACAATGGGGTTTGAATGAATGATTTGGGGAAGAGTTGTGCATTGAAGTTGCATTAAGTTGAGTCCTTTGCATGAGGAGGGTCTCTGAAACTGGTGCATCAGTGCAGCAACTGGCCCTGGAGACTAAGGTGCCTACAGATGGGCTGGTATGGTATGTGACCTGGTTCCTGTGGAGGATGTCAGGTAGGATAGGAGCAACACCAGTAGGAGGTGGTGTTTGAGGTTCATGCCCTTTGGTAGCATTTTGGTGCTGTTAGCTGCCTGTGGGTGAAGAGGTGACCAGGAGCTGGATGGTTGTAGCAGTCACTCTAGTTGCTTCAGATTTGGATTCAATACGCTTGCCTTGCGGATCCACAGTGGAGTAGGAGTGAGATAGTGTGGTGACCTCCCTTGGGACTCCTTATTTCAGCGGTAGTGTCTGTGGATAGCCATGGGCCGGCGGTGTTCTAGGTTATGGGGGTTTGTAGTTGTTTAGTACCAGGTCTGGAAGCACTGTGTAGATCGAAGTCCAATGTGTTGTCCAGTTGTAGCATTGTAGAGGACAAGCAGGATCCATGAAGGGTATAATGGCAGCGTTGGTCCCCCACCATTGGTCCTCGCCTAAGGGCTGTGCCAAAGTATCCAACCTCTTCACTGACTCTATCCTGTTTATATCCTTTTGAAGATGAGGACCACAGAATTGAACACAGTAGTCTAAATGATCCAACTGTAGGGTTGGCCCTGCCCTGACCTTTTGCAGCGCCAATGCATGACTCTGTGTTTTTAAGTGTAAAATCTCAGCGGACAAATTCTAGATTATTCTTCAGGCTTTGCAATATCCCTCCCCATGTTGTCCACACCTTCCAAAGTGTCAAACCTATTGCAAATTTTGTTATAATCCACAAAGAGGTAAGTCTTATCCGATAACCTTCTCAATGTTAAAAAGAACCAGACCAAGGACCGACCCTGTGGCACAACACTGGTAGTGAACCCCATTTACCAGAACCCTCTGGTGCTGCCCACTGAAAATCAGTTTTGCAGGCCCATAACTCCTTTTTAGGGAATTTTTGAGGAAGTTTAAACAACAGAGAGATAAGCAAAACGGCCTCTTCAATTACTGGTTCAATCTTTAGGGTCAAAAGAGCAGATAGCTGATACTTAGGCCCTCCTTGGAGCAGGTATAAATGCTGGTGTACATATTTTTTAAATGTGCATTGCCATTGTAAAATCGGAAATGCATGCATACTTTTCCAGCCTGCCCACAACATGGGTCCCTATCAAGCTGTGTGCTGTGGTTTTTATACAAACTATAATCTAAATAACACCACTCTAACTCTTAAATCACTACCTAAACTACAGTGTCATGAAATAACTGAATTGTAAACAAAGCTTAATTGTAATTGTATATTTTCTGTTTTTGTCGGACGTTTTTATCTTGAGGGGATTCCCCTCTCGAAGCGTAACTTCCCTTTTAATCAACAGCACGGTTCAATCCCATAAACTTACTGATAGTGAGAAAATGCACACATTTCAGTGCCTCTAATCACCTCGAAGTTTAAACGCCCTGCTTATCGATCTAACTTTAATACTCATTTAATCGATGGCGAGCTCCAGTGTCTTGAGGAAGATTCAACTTATTCTCCCCAACATCCGCAGTCAGAACCGGACACAGTACAGCATTTACGACCAAACAATCCTTTTCAGGTCCTGTCTCAATGCTTTATACTGCTGCAGCAAAATGGCCCCTTCAAACTGTTCAGACGCTGCTCTCAGCTCAGTCAAAATTTCCTGACCACCTGATTTCTAAGCTGGTAATTTAAAGAACCACTTCACCAATCAAGTTGCAACATCGTCACAATAGGCTGGCCCAATCCTGTTCCTGATTGAGACCTCTTGGCTCTACTGATAACAAGTGAAAAATCAAAGACTGTTCAAGAACTTGGAGCCGTTACTCTCTATCTCTTCCTCTTGGATTTTCAGGAACATGATCCAAAATCCTCCAATGAAAATCAATAAATGAATGATGGTAATCTATACAATGTTGCGCTATTGGGGCAGATAATACCTTATTCCGAACTCTCGATGCATGCTCTTGTAAGCGCCTTCATATCATGCAAGTAGTACGCACTATGTAGATCTTATCACAGGGACATATCAAAACATATACCACAAAAGTAGTGGAACATGTAGTCCGATATTTAGATACATGCTTGAAGTCCATTTTAGGCACTTCCCATTCTTTGCCTGTAATAGTCTGAGAACAATAATCACATTTTTGACAAGGGTAATGACCCAATTCTACACCTAAAGGATTTGACCCGTTACCTTCCAAAGCATATGTATTGCCCACTATATCTCTAAGATTCGGGCCTCTAGTGTATGCGAACTGGAGTTGTTTTTGAAAACAAGGATGCAAAAATATTACATGCCAATGTTTTTGCAAAATTTGTCGCACCTTGACTATATGTGACATATATGGTAAAATGCCAATAATTTTGTTACTTTGATCATAGTCCTTTGTTTTCTTATGAGTGTCAGAAGCAAAAAGCCACTCTCTATGAGTAAACCGTGCTCTCAAACAAGCTTGTTTTATAACACTATCCGGATAGCACCATTGTGCCAATCTATGTGTTAATTCCTGTGCGTGGTGATCATAATCCCAAATGGTACTACAAATCCGTCTCAATCTCAGAAATTGGCCAAACGGTAAACCTTTCTTCAGGGCCACAGGATGAAAACTAGAAAACTCTAATAACGTATTTCTCGGTACTGCCTTACGAAAAAGTGTCGTATGTAGCATGGAATCTCTTTTATATATCAGGACATCCAAAAACTCCATTTCAGAGAAATGATGATGCATTGTAAATATTAAATGAACCTTTAATGAGTTTAACCACTCCACATAATCAATTAGATGAGTATTAAAAAGAAAAGTTAGATCGATAGGCAGGGCGTTTTTAAACTTTGAGGTGATTAGAGGCACTGAAATGTGTGCATTTTCTCATTATCAGTAAGTTTATGGGATTGAACCGTGCTGTTGATTAAAAGGGAAGTTACGCTTCAAGAGGGGAAAAACTTCTGACAAAAACACAAAATATACAATTACAATTAAGCTTTGTTTACAATTCAGTTAATTCATGGCACTAGTTTAGGTAGTGGTTTTTATACATGCAAATGCCTCTATTTACAGATGGAAATCCATGCAAGTCTTCTGAAAGGACCTTCATGATGTTTTACTTTATGATGTATTATTATTTATTGTGATTTTTTATGTTTTAGTTTATGACATGTTGGTATTTATTGCTGGCTCAATTTTCAAAAGGACTCAGACATTTGCTGGCAACCCATAAACATGTAATTCTACAATCTGCAGATTTTTACCTCCTATAAGGATAGTTGTAGGCTGAAAATCCTTCTAACCACTCTGCAACTATCTGCAGATGTATGGTAAAGCATGTGCAGCAACCCAAAACTATACATATAGCAGCAATGTTCCATCACTATTAAGGGTATGCAGGACAAAAATTTCAATTTTTGGAAAATTCCCTGCATGGATTTCCCATGTCATTTGTGCGATTTTATTTTTTATCTCTGTTTCAGAGGAAATGTTGTTAATAGCACACACTATTGCTCAAAAGTGCAAGCTGTGAGTAAACAGTTGCTATATGGATGGTTTATATGTTTAGTTTAGGCCTACTGAAAGGCAAGCCTAAATAGTGGTGGATATGTATATTTAATGCTGCTGATTATATGCTGAAAATCCAGCTTAATGTTTGAAATCTCTTTTGGACAACCAGGATCTAGATTAGGCTTGGTAAGTGTCTCTGATGGCATATTTAGACTTGGGTTTCATAGAATTTCTCGCACAATAATATGGCAAAAGAGAAAATCTTTAGAGTAAATCTCTACAACAAGAGTCAAAAGGTTCACAAGGTAAAAAATCCAGTTAGCATTTTCCATACAGCTCCAGAGCAGACAAACTTTGGGCCAATCAGGAAACAGGAAGGGATATCATCGGCAGAGTTAAGAGTAGGCTGGATAGAACACCCCCCCCCCCCCCCCATTGAAACACGATGGCTCTTTTGCCTTCTAACTCCAATGTTACCGGTTTGAGGCCAGCCTGTGACAAAATTGGTAAGGAAAGCAATATAGGGGTAAATTAATGTGCATAGAGTTGTCAAGTAAGTGTAGGTAGATTAAGATAGTTTAAATTCAATGCAACTACTTGCAAACTCTGTCCACACTCAGTCCAGACTGCCAGCTACACCATCTGACAAAATACATACATTCATGCCAATGCAAGCACTTTTACGACAGTCACCTTTATAAGAGGCCATTAACATGTATATGTGACCAAATATATATGTTAATCAGTTTATGAAATTATCTCCATAAACCAAAACCTTTAAGGAAAGACCCCTATTCTTCATTTTCCTTAATTTAAAATCAAAGGAGTGTGCATTCAGTGGCAGCAGCCAGTGCAATTGAAGTAGATGATCTCACTGCTTTAAATTATGCCCGGATATTCAGTGTCGGGACCTTATCTGGCCACTGGCACTGAATATCCAATATGCCCAGATTTAGCTATCTGTTCAGCAGTGATATTCAGCCACTGGCCAGATAGCTAAACTGACTAAAGTTAGACCTGCTTTTTTAAGCCTAGCATTAGCAGATTTGGGTTAACTGGTTAGTGGCTGAATATCACCACTGACCAGCTAATCCTTGGTGCTGCCTCCACTCCACCCCTGAAATTTACTGATGCTAAATGGTTAGCAATGGAGCATTCAGCTGAGCTAAGAGGGTGTTTAGTGGCACAAATGAGATATGTGCTGCTGAATATCCCACTCAGTTGGATTAATGCAGTTAGCAGATTGGCTAACCGCATTAAAGCTTTTGAATATACCCCCCAAAAAGTTTTCAGATACTGACTCTCCAAACATATTTTCAATTGTTACTGTATAAAGCAGAACTGTCTGTGGTTATTTTTGTATTCTTGTTCAATGCAAATGACTGACTTGTGGTGCATAGGAAAAGGCTCGATAAAGAAGAGGAAAAAGGCAAATTCTTAAGATAATCCACTTCTGATGCTGATATTGTAACTAGTGGTTTATAATCAGAATGAAAACAGAAAGCTTTTTTGGATTTCAGGTGCCTTTGGTTTGTTGGTGGTGCTTGCACTGGGCAGGAGAAAGCTGGAACAGTGTCATAAATAAAATAAAGATCACCTCAAAATAAAAAAAAAACAGACCATACAGTTTCTACAAGATATATAGAGGACCTCAAATAAAAGTGAGCTTTATATAGGCCAAAAAACCCCTCTAGTAGAACAGCCTCACAGGGCCCTCATTTAGTATGCTCTTAACTCATCATCGGTCCAGAGTGAAAATATACTAACATATTGTGATAGTGATAGTAACTTCCCAAGCATATATAAAACAATAGCCAACACAATATTGTGTTTCAATTAGGAAAAAAAAACACTTATCTGTATCAGGGGAAAAGCCCAAAGTTTGAAATTCATGATTTACATCAAGAATGGGCGTTGTTTAAAAATACTATCTTGGAAGTCCAGACTAGCTGTATTCCATGCTTTAAGAAAAGTGGAAGGAAGTACAAATACCTGCCAGCACGGTTTAAAGGTGAGGTCAGAGAGACTGTTGTAGACAACAAAAGCATCTTTCAGGAAATTGAGAAAGGAGCTAAAAGATGAAAACTGGAATTAACATAAGCACTGGCAAGTTAGATGCACGTCATTCATAAGGCAGGCAAAAAAAGAACTGAAAAAAAAAGCTTGCTATGGAAGCAAAAACATAGAATAAAAACTTTTCAAGTACATTTGAAGCATAAAAGCTGTGAGAGAGTCAGTTTGACCATTAGATGATAGAGAGGTAAAAGGGGCCCTAAGAGGGGACAAGGTCATAGTAGAGAGACTGAATGAATTCTTTGCTTCAGTCCTTCTGAAGAAGATTTATTTATTTATTTATTTATTTACATTCTCTTATATACCGCGCTATTCTGCATCAGTGCGGTTTACATTGAACAACTGAAATTACATTGAACAGGGCATTATAACTTGGAGATAACTATTTTACAGGGAACATGGGCTATGGAGGGTTAAGTGGCTTGCCCAAGACCACAAGGAGCACCTGTGGGACTAGAAACCCCAGTCCTTCCGGCCCAAGGTTGCTTTCCTCTAGTGGGATGTAGTAAAATTACCCATGATTGAAATGATATTTAAAGGTGATGCATTGGAAGAATTGAAAGAAATATTGATAAACCAGGAAGATATATTACAACTATTTGATAAACGAAAGAGTAGCAGTTCACCTTGATCAGAGGGTATATACCCAAGGATGTTGAAAGAACTGAAATATAAGACTGCAGACCTATTATTAGTGATCTGTGAACTATCATTAATCATCTGTAATACCTGAAGATTGGTGAATGGCCAATGTAGCACCAATTTTTAAAAAGGGTTCCAGGAATTATCTGGGAAACTACAGACCAGTGAATCCGACATCAGTACAGGGCAAGATGGTGGAAACCATTATAAAGAACAAAATTACTGAACATGTAGATAGTCATGGTTTAATGGGAGAAAGCCAACATGAATTTAGCCAAGGAAGGTCTTGTCTTTCTAATCTGTTATATTTTTTTGAAGGTATGAATAAACAGCTAGACAAAGGTGAGTCGGTTGATATCGTGTATCTGGATTTTCAGAAAGCCTTTGATAAGGTCCCTCATGAGAGACTCCTGGTGAAATTAAAAAGTCTTGGGAAAGGAGACAGTGTACTATTGTGGATCAGGAACTGGTTAAAAGATAGAAAGCAGAGGGTAGGGCTAAATGGCCAATTTTCCCAATGCAGAAAGGTGAATAGTGGAGTACCGCAGGGATCTGTGCTGGGTCCGCTGCTTTTGAGCATATTAGTAAATGTCCTAGCAAAGGAAATAATGAGTGAGGTAGTCAAATTTGCAGATGATATAAAATTATTCAAAGGTGTTAAAACCCAAGAGGATTGTGAAAAATTGCAAGATGATCTTGATAAATAGGAAGACTGGGCATCTAGATGGCAGATGAAATTTAATGTGGACAAGTGCAAAGCTATGCATCTAGGAAAGAACAACCCAAACTATGGTTATACAATGTGGGGTTCCATGTTAGGAACCACCACACAGGAAAAAGATTTAGGCATCATTGTGGATAAAACGTTGAAACCTTCTGCTCAGTGTGCAGTGGCAGCCAAGAAAGCAAATGAAATGCCAGGAATTATAAAGAAAGGAATGGAGAATAAAACAAAGGATATTATAATGCCTCTGTATCATTCCATGGTGCGACTGTACCTTGAATATTGTGTGCAATTCTGGCCCCGTATCTTAAAAAGGATATAGCGGAATTGGAAAAGGTACAGAGAAGAGCCACCAAAATGGTAAAGGGGATGGAAGGATAACCCTATGCGAAGAGGCTTAAAAAGTTAGAGCTCTTCAACTTGGAAAAGAGACGGCCAAGGGGAGATATGATAGAGGTATATAAATTAAAGAATGGAGTGGAAAGAGTAAACGTAGATCGATTGTTTATGCCATCAAAAAGTAGAAAGACTAGAGGATATGCAATGAAGCTACAGTGTAACCCATTTAAGATTAATAAGAGAAAATATTTTTTCACTCAATGTGTAATCAAACTCTAGAATTCATTAGTAAATGCTGTTAGTGTAGCTTTGTTTAAAAAAGGTTTGTACAAGCTCCTGAAGGAAAGGTCCATAAACCATTATTGAAGAGGACTGGGAAATACACTGCTTGCCCCAGGACAAGCATTGTGGAATCTGTGTGTCTTTTTGGGTACCTTCTAGGTAATAGTGACCTGGATTGGCCACTGTTGGAAATTGGATATTGGGCTTGATGGACCTTGATCTGACACAGTAGGGCATTTCTTATGTTCTTATGTTAAATGTTTATCACAATCCCTGTAAACGCTTGGAGGGGGTGAGACAGAAAATCTTCAAAATCACTATTTTCTCTGGTTTGGGATCAACAAAATCTCCTTACAATATTTCTGAAATAATATAGTTGCAGATAACAAACGATGTTGAGGAAAATTTAACAACCATAAATTCCCAGCTCTCAAGTTGTTTTCTAATAATTCAGTCTTTCTATAAAGCAGAAAACTATCCTTAAGCCCCAAAGCCCCAGCAGCCAGAAAGGTGCCCACCTGGTCCTTCAGCCTGTCAAGGTGCTGAGCAAAAAGAATCAAAGAATCACTCACCAATCAAAACTTCTCAACAACTTGTACAGAAAAAGACACTGTCTGATCCATAAAGTACTAAAAAACACATTAGTCTTAGGCACCTGATGCCAGATATCTAGCAGTATCACCTCCAATGCCGGGTCCTCCAAAGAGATGGGGGGGGGGGGGACACAGACCTTTGAACAGCCTTTACTTGAAATAGAAACATAGAAACATGATGGCAGAAAAAGACCACATTGCCTATCTAGTCTGCCCTTCCATATTGACCACTACAATAGTCCCCTTTCCTTTAGAGATCCTCCTGAGACTATCCCCTTTCACCCTCATCCTATGTCCCTTTGTAGTAGAGCTTGCTTTCAATTGAAAGAGACTCTCCTCCTGTGCATTTATGGCACAGAGATCTTTAAACATCTCTATCTTATCTCCTCTATCCCACCTTTCCTCTAATGTATACATATTAAGATCCTTAAGTCTTTCCTTATATGCTTTATATTGAAGATCACTAACCATTTTAGTAACCACCCTCTGCACTGACTCCAAAGTGTGATTTCCAGAACTGCACACAATGCTCCAAATGAGGTTGCTCCAAAGACCTATACAGAGGCACTATCACCTCTTTTTTACTGTTGGCCATTCCTTTCCCTATATGCACCCAAGCATCTTTCTAGCTTTGAACGTCACCTTTTCCACCTGTTTAGCTACTTTAAGATCATCAGATACAATCATGTCCAGGTCCCATGTCCTGCTCTTCTTTGCAGACAGAAGAACCTCCCCCCTCCCCGCCCCCCCCCCCCCCACTGTACTGCTCCCTTGGATTTTTACAGCCCAAATGAATGACCCTGCATTTTTAGCATTAAATCTCAGCTGCCAAATTCTAGACCATTCTTCAAACTTAGCTAGATCCCTCCTCATGTTATCTACTCCCAGGGGCGGCCCAAGGGGGGTGCAGGCCATGAGCGTAGATCAATTTTGGGGCCTCATTAGCATAATGACCCTCATTTGCATAAATATTTGCATAATGTCAATATGCGCTTTTAGTAAACATGCCACTAACATATTTCTACATAACTATATTGCAGTGACAACCACCAGGCCCATTAGGAAGTACTACAAACACTGATCATTTAGAACCCATAGCAAATCCACCGTATCATAACAGCACTATCAGGACTCACAAAGCACCAAACCCTATCTATCAAAAGACAACACTGCAGATATTAAAACCAGTACATCTCAGAGAATATCAATACATCCCACTGGGGGAAAGCGAACAAGTGGGACTGTCAAATTGAAACAATATGAATAGAATACCTCAACTTGGTTACACATGCAGAATATAGACTGTCACCACACAAAGAACAAGGGACCACAATTTAGAAATAGGAAGATGATAATTAACTAGGAACCCCAAAAGCCAAACATGAAATGTACAACACTGGAAAAATAAAACTATAAATTAATTTCCGCTTGCACTAAGCAAAAACACAAAGATGTTAGCAATACACACTTCCCATAACTGACAAATTCCAGTTAATAAATTCAAAATAAAAAGTAGTTTTCTACCTTCTGTTTGGGATTTTATTTTTCAGCTGCAATTGCTCCAGTCACTTTCTTCTGGTTTCTTTGTTTCTATCGCGAGCTATCCATTTGTCTTTTCTTCTCTTTTAGATTTTTTCCATTCTCTCTCTGTATCTGATTTAACAAACTGATCTTTCCCCTTTTACTCTTTCCCCCTTTTCTTTCCTTATTCCTTTATCATCCACTCAAATTTCACCCTTCCATTCTCAATCCCCACTTACTCTCCCAATACCCAGCCCATCATAGACTTTTCTTCCCTCCCACACAAAATATATTTTCCCCTCTCCATTCTCATTCCCCATCCCCAACCCTTTCTAGTCCTCCCCCACAATCAACTCCCTTATAGTTCTAGACCCACCCAACATCCACTTCCTTCTATTCCCAATCTCCCAAGCCCCCACATCAGCCCATTTCCAGTCCTAGCCCCCATATGCTTTTTCCAGTTCCATTCCAGCCCCCCATCAGCTCATTTCCATTCCAAGCTTCCCCATCAGCCAATTTCCAGTTCTAGCCCCCTTGTCAGCCCATTTCCAGCCCTATTCCAACTCCCCTCAGCCCGCTTCCAGTCCTATTCCAGCCCCCATCAGCTCATTTCCAGTCCTATTCGCCCATTAGCCATTTCCAGTCCTATTCCAGCCCATCAGCCATTTGCAGTCCAAGCTTCCCCCATCAGCACATTTCCAGTCCTAGCCACCCATATGCTCTTTTCCAGTTCCAATCCTAGCCCCCTTGTCAGTCCATTTCCAGTCCTATTCCAGCCCCCATCAGCCCATTTCCACTCCAAGCTCCCCCATCAGCCCATTTCCAATCCTAGCCCTCTCGTCAACCCATTTCCATCCCTATTTCAGCCCCCATCAGCCCATTTCCAGTCTTAGCCCCCCATATGCTCTTTTCCAGTTCCATTCCAGCCTACCCCATCAGTCCATTTCTACTCCAAGCTCCCTATCAGCCCATTTCCAATCCTAGCCTCCTTGTCAGCCCATTTTCAGCCCTATTCCAGCCCCCATCAGTCCATTTCCAGTCCTAGCCCCCCATATGCTCTTTTCCAGTTCCGTTCCAGCCTCCCATCAGCCCATTTCTCCATTTCCACTCCAAGCTTCCCCATCAGCCAATTTCCAGCCCCCTCATCGACCCATTTCTAGTCCTAGCCCCCATCACAGCCCATGTCCAGTTCTAACCCCCCCCCACACCATTACAGCTCATTTGCAGTCCTAGCCCCCCATCACAGCCCATTTCCAGCCCCTGTTCCCCCTCCCTATATCACAGTTCATCCTGTCCCTCCTCCCCCCCAAACAGCCCCACGGCCGTCTAAAAGGCTGCAGAGGGAGCCGGGGAAGCCCTTTAACCTTTCCCAGCATTCGCGGCTTCACAGATACAGCCGCACACGTGAGGGAAAAGACTCTTCATGTGGGCGGCTGTGCAGAGGGAGCCGAGGCCTCGCGAGGGTTTCCCCGGCTCCCTCTGCAGCCGTCCACATTGGGCAATAATGAGGTTCGCGCGGGGCCCCCTGAAGCGCGGGGCCCTGTGTGAACAACATTATTACACAATGGACGGGCCGGCCCTGTCTACTCCGCAAAGAGGCAAACCTTACCCGACAGCCCTTCCGCAATATCACTAATAAAGATAATAAAAAGGATCGGACCATGGACAGATCCCTGCAGCATACCACTGGTAACCTCCCTCTCCTCAGAGTGAGCTCCATTTACCTGTATACTTTGTTGCCTCCCCCTCAACCAATTTATAACCCATTCAGTAGGGTCGATCCCTAGGGTGCTCAATTTATTGATAGGTCTCCTGTGTGGAACGGTGTCAAAGGCTTTATTGAAATCCAAGCACACCACATCTAGGGCTCTCCCTCATTCTAACTCCCTGGTCACCCAGTCAAAGAAATCAATCAGATTTGTCTGACAAGACCTGCCTCTGGTGAATCCATGCTGCCTTTGATCCTGTAATCCATTGGACTCCAGAAACCTCACTATTTTCTCTTTGAACAGCATTTCCAATAATTTGCTCACCACAGAGGTTAAACTAACCGGCCTGTAATTTTCAACCACATCCTTCTGCTTTTGTGTAAAGGGACCACATGTGCCCCTCTCCAGTTCTCTGGTACCACTCCCAACTCTAAAGAAGCATTGAAAGGGTCAGTCAATGGAGCCACAAGAACATCCCCAATTCCTTTAGTATTCTTGGATGTATCCCATCCAATCCCATCACTTTATCTACTTTTAGTTAAACTAGTTCCTCCAAAGCACAATCTTTGTTTTAGGTCCCCGTTGTTTCTGTTACAATTTGTGGGTGTTTTCAGAGGTCCTGCTCCTGGCCCTTCATTTGTGAATACAGAAAAGAAATATTTGTTAAGCAATTCTGCTTTATCCTCATCAGCTTCTACAATTCTCCCCCTTCACCCTTGAATCTGACAGTACCACTTTTGCCCTTCCTCTTCTCACTAACATATCTGAAAAATGTCTTATCCCCCATTTTATTGCATTGGCTATTTCTTTTAGTTTCTTTGCTTTCCTGACTACTTTGCTAGCTTGTCTAAGTTTTTCCAAATATAGATGCCTGTCTTCTGCTCTCTGTGATCTCTTGTATTTCATGAAGGCCTCAGCAGGAACCCACAATAGTCCAATGGTAGAGGCTCTATTCACAGCCTCTCTGGTGCCTATAGAGGGAGATGAACTCCCATCTAATGCAGCCAGTTTTTCCCCTGGATTTGATTGCGGATTTCTAGCTATAGGTCTCAGGAGATACCATGTGGGTCTAAAGTAGGTGAGTCTTCCAATCCCATAGATGACACAGACATAAACTGAACATGTCTATCCATCGGCCCACTCAGGGCCTTAGGTGTAGACATTTGTAGCCATAGGTACTGATGATTTTACCTTCTACTTGCTCTTCTGTTTCCCTGATCCATGGGGCATCTCCAACAACAGAACAGGGCCCCTCCTGCCCCAAAATTGCACCGAAGGAGCGCCAAAGGAGACAAGCCCCTTGATCATGCACCCCTTCGGACATGTGACCATGGGCTGTGTCTATAGCCACAGAAAAGCTGCAAGTTCTTTTGTAGTGTCCAAGAAACACCCACAGTTGGAATCAGTGGGGGCACCTTCCTCTGCAAAACCAGAGCAATGACAAGCAGGCAAGGACAAAAGCAGCGGGATCTCTCTCTCTCTCCAAAGTACCTCACCTCCAACAGCTGAGAGACTACAAGGTTTTTTGTAGTGTCCAGGAAACATGCACAGTTGGAATCAGTGGGCACCCCTCCCTCTGCAAAACCAGAGCAATGGAAAGCAGGCAGGGACAAAAGCAGCAGGATCTCTCTCTCTTTCCGAAGTACCTCACCTTCCTGGATGAATTACTTTTGAGGGTGGAAAGTTTTGCTCAAAGTTTACCTCAACCACAGACCCCAGTGGTAACTACCTTGGTGATTCAATGGGAAAAGAACATTCCAGATGTTTATTAATTTCCCACATGCTCGGGTGACATGTTCATTGAAGAGTGGATTGAAAAAGCTCGCTCTGCACTAAAGATTTTGAGAGTTCTGTGGGAAGACCATCTTAAGGGACAAGCAAGAGGTATGGTCAAACATCTAGCACCAAGAAGAGGTTATTCGGTTGAAGACATTTTTGAGCTACTATTACAAGTCTGGGACTTTGTCTAAAGGAATTTTATGACCGTCATCAATGTGTTGGAGAATCTATCAGAATGGATGCATACCAATTATGAGAAGTTAACAACAATACTGGAAAGAGATCATAACAGGTTGGTTGATCTGGAAGAAACTCTGAAGTAACAGTTTGTTCTTGGTTTAAGAGATGATACGCTGTGAAGGGAGATTAGGAAGAGAATGGAAGAACATCCCCGCATGATGTTTCCTGATCTTATGCAGACCACAATTAATTGGGCTGAGGAGGAGCAAGTTCCTTATAGAAGAGATGATAGTTCACCTGTAAGAGTTCTATAGCATACTAGAAATGAAGTACCAGTGAGGAATACAGTGGCAGAGGCTGGAGCGTCCAATACAGTGTTGCAAGAAATTGTACAGTCCCTAACCAGAATTGAACAGAGACAGAATGAAAATGAAGACAAGTTGAGAAGAAGAACTGAAAGAGAGTCATCATGTGATTCAAAGCCTTCAAGTCATGAGGACAGGAATGATTATTTTGCCAGAAGACCTCCTTCTCCATTGAGAAATGAAAGGGGCAATGTTGTGTGTTACCAGTATAATAAGCTGGGACATATAGCATGTCATTGAAGAAGTGAAACACCTAGGAGGGATACAGACAATTGGAGAGGCAGAACCCATTCACGGGGTGATTGTAAACCTCAACTACATCTGAGTTCTGGAGCTCCTGTACACAGTGGAACACCTGAGATCAAGGGCGTAAAAGGAAAAGAACCCCTTCAGTCTCAGGTCCGTCAGAAAATTTCAGAGGGAGATATGATAGAAGTCTATAAATTAATGAACGGAGTGGAACGGGTAAACGTAGATCGATTGTTTACGTTATCAGAATATAGAAAGACTAGGGGACATGCAATGAAGCTACAAGGTAAACTATTTAAGACTAATAAAAGAAAATATTTTTTCACTCAACGTGTAATCAAACTCTGGAATTTGTTACCGGAGGATGTAGTAAAGGCTGCTAGTGTAGCTGGGTTTAAAAAAGGTTTGGACAAGTTCCTGGAGGAAAAGTCCATAAACCATTATTAAGAAGGGACCCAGGATATCAATGCTTGACCCAGTACAAGCATTGTGGAACCTGTGTCTTTTGGGGAAACTGCTAGGTACGTATGACCTAGATTGGCCACTGTTGGAAACAGGATACTGGGCTTGATGGACCTTGGTCTGACCCAGTATGGCATATCTTATGTTCTTATGTTCTTATGTCCTAGATGCTGAATGGGAAAAGTTGAGAGAGAAGACTATTGGTCAAAGTCCTGTGTTAATTCTTTCAGTGGAAGGTGCCATGAGAAAATGTATGGTGGATACAGGCTCAGATGTGTGAACCATCATGTCCAGTCATTTTTATAAGTATTTTAAACATCCTAAAAATTAAAGGCTACTAGTTGGATCAAGCTCACAACAGCAAATGGTATGGATCTTCCAGTTTTAACAGTGTCTTGGATAAGTGATTCCCACCAGTTGTATGTTCATCATAAAAGATAGTTGTAATCAGTCTGGCCAGCTAGAAGAACATGTTCTTGAATATCCTGCAACATCTAGAAGGATTGTTTAAAGATTTAACAGAGCTGTTCCAAGGAAATAAGATTGGAATTGCCAGAATCCTGAGTGACATTCAACAACTGAAGACATTTGAGAAAACAGAATCTGAAACTAGACTGGGATTTGTAAAAACAAATCCTGTAAATATCATTGAAGGAAGATGCCATAAAATAAGACGTTTTAAAGCTTGTAGTTTGATCATAACCCTGGAGGTGAACTTGCCAGACAAACCTTTGGTGGTCTGAAAAGATTTTGTGCCTGTGAGAATGCTAAATGCAGGAGAAAAGGATATACAGTAGTACTGTGTCACAGAACGAGAGTAGTTGAAATTTATAAGCCAGCAGAAACTCCAGGTACTGCTGTCTCTATACCAGCGCACTCTAATTTGTAAATTTTAATATCTCCAAAACGCTAAACTAAAGGGTGCCGTTCTGCCTAAAGAACTTTTAAACTACTGTTGAAAACGGCACAATATGAACTTAAAAAACACATACATACTACAACCATTTGCTATTGCAAAGACATCTCTTTGTTTAATAAAAACCTTTCACTTAAAAAACAAAGTTCATCCATACCTGGTATTAGTTCACTCAGCGAACTGAATAGCAGCAAAATGAGAAAAGTAAAGCGCAATGCAGTATCTCTATTTAAGCTTGAAATTCCCCTTTTTTAGGCAGAACAGTAATTTTATCGATATTTAGTAACAGCCCAGAATGAAGTTTGCAATTTTACTTATTTGGCAGAATGGTATTTAATTTATTGTATTTATATTTCTTTATTATTAACTATGGTACTGTATCTATCTAAAGAGTATATAATTCAATTACTTGATAACATATGATGTTTAATATCTATCTTATTAAAGATGTTTTTATTTAAAATATAGGTATTTATGTAAATGAATGAAAAAGGTTTGTTGTCTTTCCCTTTATAACTGTTCATTGTAATTAGCATTGTGATTTTTGATGATATGAATTATAATTTTTTTGTGTTTTCTTTTCCTTTTCCTCTTCTTTTTCCTTTTCTCCTCCCTTTTCTTTTTCTCCTTCCCTTCCACCTCCTTCCTCTTCCTCTTCCTTTTCCTCCCCCTCCCCCTACCTCTCCCTCTGCCCCTCCCTTTCCTCCCCTCCTCTCCTTCATCCTTCTTTCTTTTTCCCCTTCCCCCTCCCTTCTCCCTCTTTCCTTCTTCCTCTCTTCACCTCTTCCCCCTCCCTCTCCTCTTCTTCTTTTAACCTCCCCCCTTTCTCTTTAATATATTTTGGTCTATAATATTTACTTAATATATTTATGTTCATGAATATATTTGAGCATCTGTTTGTATAACACTTTGATTTTATCTATTTATATAGGCTTTTGATGAAGGCTAGTTAGCCAAAACGTGGCCAAGTTGGATCTTCTAATAAAATCAGTTTGCCACATTGCTGCCTTCTGCTTTTGGTGTTCTATTCTGCTGTGCCCGTGTATTCTCTCACACTGCAGGTTATGGGTCACACACTGTTGTCTCTCATTAGAAAATACATGGTCAATCCTAACTCAGCTTCTCATGACTCACAGTACCCAGGGCCGCCGCATCCACTAGGTGAACTAAGCAGGTGCCTAGATCTACCAATCATGGTGGACGGCATGTTGGCTGATCCCTCTCTCCCTGCAAGGATGGCACAGCCACTGCTTCAGTGCTCTGGGTGGCCCTATTCCAAAATGGAGGGGAGCCGGAATGGCATGTCGTGACCACATGGGCTGCTGCCTTTAGCCTCACCCCTATGGAAGGGAGGAATCACCATGGGCTTCACTTTAGCTGCCAGTGACAAACTTTTAATGCCCCTGATAGTAGACACAGTAGCATTGCACCTGACAAGCAAGGCAGGGACTACGGTATTTTCTGCCCCGGCAGAAGCTGCTACACATGCCACCCCCACCCCCCCCACACTACTAAAATGGTTGCAATGGCATGGCTCTTTTATGACAGTGGGGGCATGTATGTGTGCCACCGCTATCACAGCAGAGTTGCAACAGACATTGCAGATGTATTCCCTAGGCGGACACCTTATCCACCTAGAGGACTAACCATCCCCGCACAGTCACTCACATGGCACCACCTTTGTCACTTTGGCACCAACAATATAGTGCCCTTCATTGAAAGGGCACCATGATGTGCTGCCAATAGACCACTTCTATCACTAATTTCAGGCCTCCAACCTGGTTGCTGCACACTACATGCATACATAGTAATATAGTAACATAGTATATGATGGCAGATAAAGACCAGTATAGTCCATCTAGTCTGCCCAGAAAGGCAGCAAGAGTAGGTGCACCTGCCACTCCGTGCAGGTCACTCCTCTCCATGCCTTTGTTTAGGGGTGTACCCAGGGCTCCGTGTAGGTCACCCCTATTTTATTTATTTTTTATTTATTTGAACTCATTTTATACCGCTCCTTCCAGTGATCAGCAGCGATTTACATTTTAACATTTAATTCTGCAAGGACAGCAGTTACATATAACAATAAAGAAACTATGTACATGGCAAGGGTAGTGTAGGGATTCAAAACTCAAACTATTTACATATAGAAAAACACATATTTGTTGACATATAAGAGATAGTTATGTTTATTTTTATTTTATCCTGTTGCTATAAAGGGATCCACTGTGTCTGTCATATGCCATTTTGAATTCTGTCACTGTAACATAGAAACATAGAAAAATGATGACAGAAAAAGACCACATGGCCTATCTAGTCTGTCCTTCCATATCAACAACTACAACAGTCCCCTTTTTTCCTTTAGAGAGCCTCTGTGTTTGTCCCATGCTTTTTTTAAATTCAGATACGGTCCTCATCTCTACCACCTCCACTGGGAGACTATTCCACAGATCCACCACTCTTTCCGTAAAGAAATATTTCCGTGTGTCACTCTTTAATCTATCCCCTTTCACCCTCATCCCATGTCCCCTCGTAGCAGTACTTGCTTTCAATCGAAAGAGGCTTTCCCCCTTGCATTTATGCCAAGGAGGCATTTAAACGTCTCAATCATATCACCTCTATCCCGCCTTTCCTCTAATGTGTATATATTAAGATCCTTAAGTCTGTCCACATATGCTTTATAATGAAGACCACTAACCATTTTAGTAGCCACCCTCTGTACTGACTCCATCCTGTTTATATCCTTTTGAAGGTGCGGTCTCCAAAATTGCACATTGTACGCCAAATGAGGCCACACCAAAGACTGATACAGGGGCACTATCACCTCCTTTTTTCTGCTAACCATTCCTCTCCGTATGCACCCAAGCATTCTTCTAGCTTTTGCTGTCACCTTTTCTGCCTGTTTAGCCATTTTGAGATCATCAGACACAACCACGCTTAGGTCACGCTCTTCTTTAGAGGACATAAGTACTTCACCCCCTATACTATATTGCTCCCTTGGATTGCTGTAGCCCAAATGCATGACCTTGCATTTTTTAACGTTAAATCCCAGCTGCCAAATTCTAGACCATTCTTCAAGCTTAGCTAGATTCCTCCTCATGTTATCTATACCTTCCTGGGTGTCTACTCTATTGCAGATTTTGGTATCCTCTGCAAAGAGGCAAACCATACCCAACAGCCCTTCCGCTATATCACTAACAAAGATGTTAAAAAGAATCGGACCAAGGACAGAGCCCTGGGGCACATCACTGGTAACTTCCTTCTCCTCAGAGTGAGCTCCTTTTACCTGTACCCTTTGTCGCCTCCCACTCAACCAATTTCTAACCCAAACAGTAACTTTAGGGTCCATCCCTAGGGTGCTTAGTTTGTTTATAAGTCTCCTGTGAGGAACGTGGTCAAAGGCTTTACTGAAATCTAAATACGTACATCACATCTAGGGCTCTCCCTTAGTCCAACTCCCTAGTCACCTAATCAAAGAAATCAATCAGATTTGTCCGACAAGACCTACTTCTGGTGAATCCATTCTGCCTCGGAACCTGTAATCCACTGGACTCCAGAAATCTCACTATTTTCTCTTTCAGCAGCGTTTCCAATAATTTACTCACCACCAAACTTAAACTAACAGGCCTGTAGTTTTCAACCACATCCTTACTTCCACTTTTGTGTAAAGGCACCACATGAGCCTCTCTCCAGTCCTTTGGCACCACTCCGGACTCCAATGAGGCATTGAAAAGGTCAGTCAGTGGAGCTACTAGAACATCCCCAAGTTCCCACAGTATTCTGGGGTGTATCCCATCCAGTCCCATGACTTTGTCTATTTTAAATTTAGCTAGTTTCTCATGAACACAGTCTTCTGAAAATAGTTCAAGATGCCCCTCGCTTCTGTTTCTGTTTGTGGGTGTTTTCTGAGCTCCTGTTCCTGGTTCTTCATCTGTGAACACAGAACAGAAATATTTGTTAAGCAATTCCGCTTTATCTTCATCAACTTCTACATATTCCTCCCCTTCACCCTTGAGTATCACAATACCATTTCTGCCCTTCCTCTTCTCACTAGCATATCTGAAAAATGTCTTATCCACCCATTTTATTGTATTGGCTATTTCCTCCTCTTTTTGAATCTTTGCTTTCCTGACTACTTTGCTAGCTTCTCTAAGTTTTTCCAAATATAGATGTCTGTCTTCATCTCTCTGTGATCTCTTGTATTTCATGAAGGCCTCCCTTTTTTTCTTCACCTTTTCAGCTACTTCTTTCGAAAGCCATAGCGATCTCCTTTTCCTTTTACCTTTATTTACCATTTTAACAAAAAGGTTGGTTGCCCTTAATATATTCCCTTTCAGTTTTGCCCACTGTTTTTCTACATCCCCCAGCTGTTCCCATCCCGCTAATGACTCCCTGAGGTATTGGCCCATATTGGCAAAGTTAGTTTTCCTAAAGTCTAAGACTCTTGCTTTTGAATGGATTCTAACAGCCCTAGTCCTAATACTGAACCACACCATCTGGTGATCACTGGATGCAAAATGATCTCCCACTATAACATCAGAAACGCTTTCACCATTGGTAAGCACCAAGTCTAATATGGCCCCTTCACGTGTGGGGTCTGTCACCAATTGTCTGGATAGTTCTCCCTGTAGAGAATCCAGGATCTCCTTACTTCTAGATGATACTGCAGCAGGAATGTGCCAATCAACATCTGGCATATTGAAATCCCCTATCAGTAGCACTTCCCCTTTCCTAGCAATACTGCATATGTCTTCAATTAACTCTCTGTCCACTTCTTCCTCTTGTGAGGGAGGTCTGTATATCACGCCAATGCAAATAGATTTCTCTTTCTCTCTTTCTAGTTTAACCCACAGTGCCTCCTCTCTTCCTTTTAATCTCTGTAATTTGAAAGCTTTAATATTATTTTTTACATATAGTGCCGTTCCTCCTCCCCTTCTTCCTACCCTGTCCTTTCTGAAAAAATTATAGCCTGGTATAGTTACATCCCAGTCATGATTTTCTGTGAACCATGTTTCTGTAACTGCCACTAAATCCAAGTCAGCCACTCCCATCAAAGCTTCAACATCAGGGATCTTATTTCCCATGCTACAGGCTTTTATACACATTGCTTTCCATATGTTACCCCTTTTACCCATTTCCATAAAGGTATTTAATGTTTCACTTACCTGGGGACTTTCGCTTACCTGGGGGTTTTCTTCACCCATCCCCAACGAATCTAGTTTAAAGCCCTCTTCAGTAGATTAGCCAGTCTACTACTGAAGATGTGTCGACCTTTCTTGGACAGATTAACATCATCTCTGCTCTGCAACCCTTGGAGCAGCATCCCGTGGTCCAGGAAACCAAAACGCTCTTGATGACCCCATCCATGCAGCCATGCATTCATCTCCAGGATGCGAGCCTCTCTGCCTTGGCCTTTATCCTTAACAGGGAGAATTGAAGAGAACACCACCTGTGAACCTATCTGCTTCACCCTCTGTCCCAGAGCCATGGAGTCACTTTTGATATGCTCACAGGGATACCTGGCAGTATCATTTGTTCCAACATGGATTAGCAACATTGGGTAATAGTCAGTGGGCTTGATGAGTGTCAGAAAACTTTTCATAATGTCTTGGATTTTGGCAGCTGGCAGACAGCAAACCTCTCTGGACATTAAGTCTGGTCGGCAGATGGACGCCTCAGTACCCCTCAGAAGAGAGTCACCAACCACCACTACCCTCCGCTTCCTTGTGGTAACTGATTCTGAAACTTTGAGGTACTGGAGCTCTGGTTATTCCCTTTCCAAGGATGCTTTCACCTCCTCCACTTCCAGGGCTGCATAATGGTTCTTCATTTCAAGGACTGGAGAAGGTGGATTGATGATTCTGCAGGCCCTGGTGACTTGTGTCCAGTCTTCGCCATTTTGTAGGCACTCATCTTCTCTTCTGCTGGATGGCTTAGTTGTTGCAAGAAGCATCTCATCAATATATTTTTCACTGTCTTGAATGCTCCTCAGCCTCGCCACCTCCTCTCTGAGTTCCTCTACTTCTTTTCTGAGAGCTTCAGCATGCAGGCATACTGCACATGGAACCAGTCCTTCAACTGGCATTGGGACCTCTGTCTGGACAGAGGCAGAAGCTGTAACAGAGGCAACAGCTTTAGCAATACGATTCTTCCCAGCCATTGTCCTGTTCATGCAGCTTAGGTATTTGTTAAAGCAAAAGAGAGAGATCTACCAAAGTACCAGCTGGTTTCCCAGCTGTCCTTTCAGAGAAAAAGCAGTTAAATCTCTTTAATTATATTGAAAATGTGGTGTTCCAAGTCCCTGTGCTGTGTTAATTTGACAGGTGCCCTATAAAGCAAGACTGCTCACTAGGAGTGGGTGGGTGGTGGGGGGGGGGGGGGGTAGGGAGGGAACTAACACCTGATTAGGTGTCAGTGGCTTCAAAGAGCTGAGAAAGTTCCTAAAGCAGAATTTTAAACCTACCCCACTAAAGAAAACATTCCTCCCTTGAAACTAAAGCACCACAAAGAATGTAACTAGGTTTTAAAAATGTACCAAACCCCTTTTAAGAGCTCCCAGTAAGAGAGCTAGCAATTTAAAAAAAAACACAAATGCTTACCTTTGTTTGAAATGTATAGCCCCTGTTAGGAATTGCCCCCACTACTTCCATTGTGAGGGCATTCCAAGTATCCATCACCCTTTCAGTGAAAAAGTATTTCCTGACATTGCCTTTCAGTTTACCCCCTTACAGCCTCATGTTAGACCCTCTAGTTTTACAGTTTATCTGTCTTTGGAAGAAGTTTGTTTGTCCATTAATACTCTTTAAGTATTTAAAGGACTGAATCATATCTCCCCTGTCCCTCCTCTCCTCCAGAATGTACATATTTAGGTCTTCAAATCTCTTCTCATAAGTGTTCTAATGCAGGCTCCAACTCATTTTGGTTGCCTTCCTCTAAACCATAAGAACATAAGAACATAAGAACATAAGATATGCCATACTGGGTCAGACCAAGGTCCATCAAGCCCAGTATTCTGTTTCCAACAGTGGCCAATCTAGGTCATATGTACCTAGCAGTTTCCCCAAGGGACACAGGTTCCACAATGCTTGTATTGGTTCAAGCATTGATATCCTGGGTCCCTTCTTAATAATGGTTTATGGACCTTTCCTCCAGGAACTTGTCCAAACCTTTTTTAAACCCAGCTACACTAACAGCCTTTACTACATCCTCCGGTAACAAATTCCAGAGTTTGATTACACGTTGAGTGAAAAAATATTTTCTTTTATTAGTCTTAAATAGTTTACCCTGTAGCTTCATTGCCTGTCCCCTAGTCTTTCTATATTCTGATAAGGTAAACAATCGATCTACGTTTACCCGTTCCACTCCGTTCATTAATTTATAGACTTCTATCATATCTCCCCTCAGCCGTCTCTTTTCCAAGTTAAAGAGCCCTAACCTTTTAAGCCTTTCTTCATAGGAGTATCCTTCCATCCCCTTTACCATTTTGGTGGCTCTTCTCTGAACCTTTTCTAAAATCGCTATATCCTTTTTAAGATACGGCGACCAGAATTGCACACAATATTCAAGGTGCGGTCTCACCATGGAACGATACAGAGGCATTATAATATCTTTTGTTTTATTTTCCATTCCTTTCCTTATCATACCTAGCATTCTATTTGCTCTCTTGGCCGCCGCTGCACACTGGGCCGAGGGTTTTAACATGGTATCCACAATGACGCCTAAATCTTTTTCCTGGGTGGTGGTTCCTAATGTGGAACCTTGCATCGTGTCACCATAGTTTGGGTTGTTCTTCCCTAGGTGCATAACCTTGCACTTGTCCACATTAAATTTCATCTGCCATTTTGATGCCCAGTCTTCCAATTTATCAAGATCCTCTTGCAGTTTTCCACAATCCTCTTGGGTTTTAACAACTTTAAATAGTTTTGTGTCATCTGCAAATTTGATAACCTCACTCGTTATTCTGCTTTCCAGGTCATTTATGAATATGTCAAAAAGCAGCGGACCCAGCACAGATCCCTGGGGTACACCACTATTCACCTTTCTCCATTGGGAAAATTGGCCATTTAGCCCTACCCTCTGCTTTCTATCTTTTAACCAGTTCCTGATCCACAATAGTACACTGCCTCCTATCCCATGACTCTTTAGTTTTGCCAAAAGTCTCTGATGAGGGACCTTGTCAAAGGCTTTCTGAAAGTCCACATACACAGTATCAACCAACTCACCTTTGTCCACCTGATTATTCACTCCTTCAAAAAAACATAACAGATTAGTAAGACAAGACAAGCCCAGTATTTTCATTCTTTTTATATCCTTTGCGAGATATGGTCTCCAAAACTGAACACAATATTCCAAATGAGGCCTCACCAGCGACTTGTACAGTGGCATTAGTATCTCTTCCTTTCTACTGGTAATTCCTCTCTGTATGCAACCCAGCATCCTTCTGGCTTTTGCCACCACCTTGTCACACAGATTCGCCAACTTGAGATCCTCAGAAACAATCACTCCGAGGTCCTTCTCCTGGTCCATGCACACCAACCTCTCACCCCCTATCATATATAATTCCCTTGGATTTCTGCTTCCCAAGTGCATGACACTGCACTTCTTCACATTAAATCTTAGCTGGAAAGCAATAGACCATTTTTCCAGCTTTTGTAGATTTTTCCTCATGTTATCCACTCCCCCAGGAGAGTCTACTCTGTTGCAAATTTTGGTGTCATCTGCAAAAAGACAGATTTTTCCATTCAGTCCTTCAGCAATATCACTCACAAATACATTGAACAGTACCAGTCCCAGAACCAAACCCTGGGGCACACCACTAAGCACATTCTTTTCATCCGTGAGTTCCATCTACTGTCACCTTCTGTCAGTCAACCAATTTCTTATCAAGTTCACCACCTTGGGACCCATCCCCATGCTGTTGAGTTTATTGATAAGCCTCCTATGAGAAACAGTATCAAAGGCTTTGCTGAAATCTAGGTAGATCACAGCCATCGCATGTCCTTGATCTAGTTCTCTGGTCACCTAGTCAAAGAACTCAATCAGATTTGTTTGGCAAAATCATCCTTTGGTAAAACCATGTTGCCTCGGATCATGCAACCTGTTGATTTTGAGAAAGTCCACTATTCTGTCTTTCATGAGTGCCTCCATTACTTTTCCCATCACCAAGATAAGGCTTACTGGCCTGTAGTTTGTCACGTCTTCTCTATTGCCATATGTGAATGGACTCCCTGTGTGGCATTTAACAACCGAGAATGACTCTCTGTCTTCAAAAGGAGCCCTTAACACCAGCTTTTAGCTGATATTAAGATTCCCAGCTGCTGCGCCTGTAACACAAGGTACTGGAACAACCGATAAGGACACACAGACTGTTTCCACCATGCTCCACCCAGTTAGTGCTCTTTCTCCACCCCTTTGCAACTTGCTGGCCGGTAACATGTTACGCCCGTTAAGCTCACATCGGTGCTTTCTGCAGCTGTAACCACTATCGGGCGCCGCTAACGCACTCACACAGCACCTTTGCACCCTTAGTAAACAAACTCTGATGAGCAGCGACTGTGCCTAACATCTGTTTATACAGCATTACATGTGTCTTGTAGTGCTATACAAATGATTAGTAGTAATAGTAGTAAGGTATGGGAGGAAGTTTTGCTTTTCAATGAATCCCCTGATATTGCACTTGATTATTGTGGGAAACCGCAAAAGCATTTTTAAGAGGGCATATCATCTTAATTGCTGCAGTCCATAAGAAGCAGGGAACTGAAAGAAACAGAACTCTATACATAGAGCTACTGAAGATGGAGAGATGTCATAAGGATCAAGAGGGAGAGGAAATATTGGCTTTGATTGATGCAGGCATGTAAGGACATAAATGTCTTAAATGCTGAAAAAAAACAATAAAATATTTGCAGTTAACAAAATGCCACATTTATGAACATTCTAACAAGGCTAGTAAACTCCTAGTGTGGCTATTGAATAAGATTCAACTTAGGAAATATATCCATAAAATTAGAGAGGATAATGGGAAGGTCACCCTGCAATCCAAGAAGATGGTGGCTTGTTTTGCTAGTTTCTACAAACAATTGTACATCTCCCAACTCGCCACTCTGGTGTCAAGGATAGAGGATCAGGTTCAGGAAAGGGGACTTCCACAGCTTTCAAAATCGATGTCTGAATTCTTGGACAGACCCTTTAGTGTTGAAGAAACTGTCCAAATTATTGCTTCCCTTAAAACAATAAAGTAGCTGGCCCAGACCACTTACCTGTTGAACTATAGAAACATTTCCGAGATCAGTTCACTCTGCTGCTCTTGGATGTTTTCAATGATATAATTGTCCAAAAAATACTGCTGAAATTTTTTTATGAAGCTATGATAACTGTTATCCCGAAGGAAGGAAAAGACCCACTACTTAGTAGTAGTTACAGGTCCATAGTTGCTGTTAAATCTTGACTATAGGATATTTACAGTACAAAGATCTAATGCTTTTGTATGGAAAGGATTATTCATAGATTAGTACATCTGATCTGATGGGGTTTAGTAAAAACAAGTGTGGGGCCGACAATGTGCGCAGGCTAATAAGCATCATTCAGATTCTGAAATGAGAGGAGACTGCTATCTTATGATTAATGACCTTACCTATTTACTGTACTAGAGGGTTTTGGTTTTGGGCCTACATTTTTTAGTTGGCTAAGGATACTTTATAGTGCTCCTATATACTACTACTACTACTGATCATTTGTATAGCACTACAAGACATATGCAGCACAGTACAGACACATGTAGAAGATTGCCCCTGCTCTTCAGAGCTTACAATCTAGTCAAGACAGACAACACAACAGCAGGGGACAAAGATGTATCTATGGGGATGGTAAGGAAACATGCAGTTGGAGAGCAGGAGACTATGCAGATCAGGATCTAAAAGCAGCTTCGAAGAGGTACGTTTTCAGCCTGGATTTGAAAAGGGCCAGAGATAAAGCCTGGCGTACAAACTCAGGTAGTTTATTCCAGGCATAAGGGGCAGCCAAGTACAAGGATTGAAGTCTGGAGCTGGTAGTAGAACAGAAGGGCACAAATCGAAGCAATCTGCCAGAAGAATGGAGTTCCCAATGAGGGATGTAGGGAGAGATAAAAGAAGAAAGGTAGTGAGGAGCAGCAGAATGAATGCACGCATAGGTCAGTAGGAGAAGTTTGATCTGGATATGGAAACAACCTATGTCCTCTATATAAGCAAATAGTCACTCCTCCTCTCTTTTCTCGCTAGGATGAGGAACAAGACAAGGGTGCCTGATGTCATCATGGCTCTTTGCCCTTGCTATTAAGCCTTTTGCATTTTTAATCCAGGAGAGGGCAGGTTACTTCAGATTATCTATTGGAGATGTTAACTCTACTGTATATTGATGATACTCTAATTTATGTCAGAAATTCTGCCATATCTTTACCTCTAATTTTGTATGGGTGTGCAGGCAAAAGCATTTTATTTCTTTTCATTTCCTATTTCATTTGTAGGTGTTTTGTTTTGTTTTAATAAATGTTCATTCTGTTTTGTTTAGTTTCTATAAATTTTTATTTTGGGGTAATTTTATTAATTATATTCTCTTATATACTGTGCTATTCTGCATCAGTGTGGTTTACATTGAACAAACTGAAATTACATTGAACAGGGCATTATAACTTGGAGATAACTATTTTACAGGGAACATGGGCTATGGAGGGTTAAGTGGCTTGCCCAAGACCACAAGGAGCACCTGTGGGACTAGAAACCCCAGTCCTTCTGGCCCAAGGTTGCTGTCTTCTAGTGGATTTGAACCCCTGACCTTCTAGCTTGAAGTACCTTGCCCCAACCACTAGGCCACTCCTCCACTCCAAGAGGTAGCTGTGCCTGCTGCCCAAATGAAAAACATAGCTGAAAGGTTATTAGAGGTTTCAAGCAAAAGAAAAAAAACAACTGTTTTTGTTTCTCTCAATCAGGGGCTGAGCTTGAGCCAGTGACCTTCTGGTTACAAGGACTGCATATACCACCATGTCTCCATGGGGCATTGCTGGTGATGTTTCTTCCTGTTTCCTGATTGGTCCAAAGTTTGGTCAGGAGCTCTATGTAAAATGCTAACTGTATTTTCTGTCTTGTTAAGCTATTAACTCCTGCTGTAAAGATGTTTTTTTAGCTATGATCTTGTACCAAAACCTCTGTGAAACCATATCTATTAGAGATGTTTACCAAGCCTAATGAAGATCCTAGTTGATCACTGGGCAAGAAAGATAATCAGAAATACATGAGTTAAGAGCAGGCTGGCTAGAGGGAGATGCTATAAAGATGTGATGGCTCTTCTGCAAGGTGTCTGCCTTTTAACTCAATGGTTACTGGTTTGAAACCAGCCTCTGATGTTGAGAAAAAAAAGGTGGGTTTTATGTTTGCCTCAAATCTCTAGTAACATTTCACCTAAGTTTTTCATTTGGATAGAAGCCACAACTTACTCTTTAAGAAACAAAATCACCCTGAAATGAAAATTTCTAAAAATAAAATGAAACAAAACAAAAATTGATTAAAATGAAACACACTGCAAATGCCACTGAAAACAAAACAAAATGAAATTATTTTCTTTGCCTGCACACCCCTTTTTCACATTAGGAATCTCCAAACATGAAAAGGATATGGGGAAAATATAGATCATGGAGAAGTTAAAACTGACACACCATGTTTAGAGCTGTATCAATCACTAAATTCCATTATAACACATTAATAACCTACCAAATGTTATTCAAGTTAGTAAATAGACCTCAAAAAGATTACTAAATTATTATATCAAATATTGCATAATAATATTCTAATGTGTGTTCATCTTATATCACTCAATATAAATGCATTTACTAGATATTGTTCGAAACAATATAAGAAGTATGAAAAATAAATATAATGTTTTGTTGTTGCTCTTTTAAAATCAAAATGTGCTTACTTTCATGGATTTTTAATTTTTGTTATAGGGCTCAAAACATTTCCAGCAGGAGACATTCAGAACTCTGCAACTCAAATCTTGGCCACATTTTGAGGAATAAGAACAGCATTTACTATTCAAGACAATTTCACTCTTCCACTGAGATTTTGCAAAATAGAGAGCATTAGCTATTGCATTTGTTGTGATTCTGTAACTCAGAAACATTTTCTTTTCTACATTACAAGCTCCTATCTTGATATGAACTCCTTTCTTAGAGTGAGTTAGTACTGACTCCCTTTCAAGTATTCATCTGACAAAAATCAAAATGTATTACATGTGGCACTTATACCTCCAAGGAAGGTTAACATATTGTTACAATATGCTTGACAAAGGGCGGGAGAGAAGCATGGACTGATTATACTGTATAAATAAATATATTTATTTCAGGTCACATTGTACCTACTCAGAGCTAGTTAATCTAAACAAGCTTGTAAAATGAGCTTTAAACTAGAGTTTAAAAATATACAAACATCCAATATGTTATATTCATCTGGATCATCTAACTATTGATTAACCGAGTCTTGTACTTATTAGGGATGTGCACAGAAAATATTAATTGTTCAGTTTGTTTCTTGATCAATTGCCTTTGTAATTCATTCTTTGATTCCCAGGGATGTACACAGGCAAAAGACTTTTGGTACGTTTTTCCTATTTTCAGGCAGTTTTTGAAGGTCTTTACATTGTTTTAATACAGTTTTTTTTAATGCATTAGAACTTATATCAAGCAGAACTTGATTTTATGTGCATTCATTCATAGGTTGGTGTGTATTAAGTTGATTTTGCATACTGTATTTACTAAATGTTAGCATGCAGTATCTGTTACACCTATGGACAGGATGGCAGATAGTGCATGCTAACATTTAGCAAACATGGCCCCTTCAGTGAACATGGTAAGTGGAAAGCCTGAATTGTAAATGCAGGGGGTCTGCTCAGCATCTGCCCTGCATTTAATGGGCAGGGCAGACACTTATCGCATGGGTCCACATTCCATGGCTCAGCATGTAACAGGGATGCTGAACGACAAAGTGCCACATGGTTATGCATGCTGACACCCTGGAACAAACTCACTGCTCTGAGGAAGGCTCTTCCTGGACCAAGCCCCTCCTCCAGCACAGACCCCCCCCCCTAAACAAGACCTCCAGATACAGATGCCCCTGTACAGGTCCACTGCCACCAAGAACTCCCTAATACAGCCCCCCCCCCTCTGGCACACACATCCCTAGCAGAGACCCCCACCACACTAAAACCTAAAAAAGGCTCCAACCCCCATCCAAAATCCTGATTTTCCTTCCACTCCTGCTAGGATTTACATTTGCTATTTTGAACTAAGGTGGCAATGGAACAGGAATAAAGAGGAATAACTCCTGATGTTCAGTTGGCACTAGAAATCTTGGTTTGGTGAGTGCCTGGAGTGGTTGAGGGAGAAGGGTCAGCGTTTTGGATGGCAGGATGGGGGCCTTTTGCAGGGGGGGGGGGTTCTAATGGTAACATTCCCACTAAGCAGCTTTGAGCTGCATGGGAGTCCTCCACCGGCATTTTTGCTGGTTGGAGTATTACGACATGATCGTGCATTGACTTGAGAGTGGCCAGCAGGTCCCAAGGAATAGACATGCCTATTCCTCAGGATCTGCCTGTGCTTCCTCTACCATAACTTTGCTATGAGGGGACATAGGATGAGGGTTAAAGGGGATAGATTCAGCAGTAATATGTGAAAATATTTCTTTATGAAAAGAGTGGTAGTTGTGTGGAATACTCTCTCAGTAGAGGTAGTAGAGACGAGGACAACGAAATAGATACCAGGACTGGCAGAAATTCAGGTTTGAAAAACCCCTTTTATTACTGACCCCTACGCGTTTCGGCCACCGACCTTCTTCAGGGGGATTTCAAATGAGGAAACAAACCTCAAAGAAAGATAAGATTAAAACAAGTAAATAAGAAATAAGAACACCATCAAAAGATCAAACATTAAATGAATAAGTAAATAATCAAGTAAATAAATAAATAAAACCAAATATAAACATACAGATTGTTGTACTTAAATAAAAATAGTATGGCAACAAGCCAAATTATGAATTAAAAACACCAATAAGTTATAAATATATGTCCAATAAAAACATGTATAATAGAACATTTATATGTGTGCAATAAAACATTATTTATCAAACTTATTGTGTGTAAGAAAAGCCTAGCTTTGTTTGTTTTTAGTGGTCTCCTTAGCTTTATGGATACTCTCATGGGAATTTCATCCAGGTGTTTTATGCAAATTTAGTTGTGATTCAAGTGTTGTATATATGTTTTATCATTTTAGTTCATTAAGTTATTTTTATCTGCTTCTAATTTATTATTTCTTAATTATTTATTTCAGTGGTCAATGTCTTTTATTTACACGAAAGATTTTATCTGAAGGTATTGGTGTTTATATGAACACATTATTATATGTAATGTTTTTATGTTCACTATTTATTATTATTTTGATTTACCTGCCATATTGCATCCTCCTCATCTCTTTCTTTTCTTATACACAATAAGTTTGATATATAATGTTTTATTGCACACATATAAATGTTCTATTATACATGTTTTTATTGGACATATGTTTATAACTTATTGGTTTTTTTAATTCATAATTTGGCTTGTTGCCATACTATTTATATTTATGTACAACAATCTGTATGTTTATATTTGGTTTTATTTATTTATTTGCTTGATTATTTAATTATTAATTATTTATTTATTCATTTAATGGTTGATCTTTTGATGGTGTTCTTATTTCTTATCTACTTGTTTTAATCTTATGTTTCTTTGAGGTTTGTTTCCTCATTTGATATCCCCCTGAAGAAGGCCGGTGGACGAAACTCATAGGGGTCAGTAATAAAAGGCTTTTTTCAAACCTAAAATTCTGCCAGTCCTGGTATCTGTTTCTTTGTTCCTGTGTATTTTACAGATACTTTGTTGCTTCTGTTTGCACCACCGGTAGTAGAGATGAGGACACTATCTGAATTCAAGAAAGCATGTGAAAAACACAGAAGATCTCTAAAGGAAAAAAGGGGACTGTTGTAGTGGTTGATATGGAAGAGCAGACTAGATAAGCCATGTGGTCTTTTTCTGCTATCATGTTTCTATGTTTCTATGATATGTGCTGGGAGGGTCTTGGTCAGGATGGACCTCTGTCGAGCCAACCCGTACTAGAAGGTGTCAGTGTTGGGAGGGGACTTGGTTAGAGGGGGGGGGGGGTCTATGCTGGGAGGGACTTGGTTTGGGGAGTCTTTGCTCAGGCTGGGTCTTCTTTGGCACAAGGATCTCTCACATATGAGAGAGCCTGGCAGCTGCTATGCTACCAGACTGCTGGTAGCATGGCTGTACTTAATACCACCTTTTGAGGTGGTGTTAAGTGCAGCCATGCTATCCATTGCCTGTGAATTACAAAGAATGGTATATCATCATCCTGCACGCAGGCTGTCACCAGCTACCATGTCCACTCTCTGCCTCAAACCTCTCTAGATCCTACCTAAACCAATGCTAAGCACTTAGGACCTAATATTCAAAGCATTAGACAGCGAATAGATGTTGCATACCTATGTAACTCTAAACAAAAATAGAGTAGACCTATAAAACAGTGAGCATACATATATATGAATTTATTTATTTATTTATTTATTTATTTCTCTTAATATACCGCGCTCTTCAATATCAGTGCGGTTCACATGGAACAGTTATGTTTTACGGTGGGTTAACCGTAAAACTACAGATAACAGGAAATTCAACTTGGATAGTCAAAAATTTAAATTTACTATTTACACATTTTTTTTTAAAGCATAGTATTATTGAATGTGTTAATGTCGGAAGATATGCCGTGAGGATACAACTACCTCTTGAGGCTAAATTTCCATTTTACTCAAATTAATAAGCCTCAATCAGAGCTTTCAAAACATAGGCAAAAACACAATGAGTTTAGTGTGACCTACACCATAATGTATTAAAAAAGTTTTACTTTCTCTTGCAGTCCATGTTTAATCACGAGATCCAAACAGAAAGACCACCAAAAAGCTACTTATCTTATCTGTTGTCCCGACGACTCTGAGTCTCGATAATTTCAAACTCAGACTTAACCCACTGGAGTCGGCAACTTTTAACCTAAACTCACAGGAGTTCAGCAGCAGCAGTTTTTTCAAAGTACATAGCACTGCATTTCGGGCAAATGAAATCTTGATGCCCTGTTTCAATGTTTAATTCTACTGCAAACAAGTGTTCGGCTTCCCCATTCTCCGAGACGCCAGCTCATGCTCATTGTCAATCTGATGCCACCATTGAGATTCGTGAATTTAAACTTTGTAACTAGCCAATCACAGCTTCAGTTGTCATGGATTTGTAAGATACAAAAATTACAACCACTATAGGACTTCAAAGAATACTGATCCAATCCAATTCTTTATTAAGTCTCGCTGGTTCTACCATGGAAAGTTTAAATATCCAAGTCTGTTCAAGCGTCTAAAGTCGCTGCTCACGATTACCTCCCCGAGGATTTTCTGTTACATGATCAAGGATTCTCCAAAACATGTCCTTAAACAAATGCTGGTGGTCGAGACAATGTTGAACAGTAGGTACAGATATAGTTTTCTTTCTAATCCGAGATGCATGTTCTGCATGTAACTGTATAATGTGCAAACATTGGCACATTATGCAGTTACATCCATGTTTTCAGAAGAGATTGCAAATAGCCCATACAAGAGGCCCTAATCTTCGGGATTTTGTTGGCATCACCTCTTCTCCTGTAGATAAACTGATGTCGAAGCAACATTCAAATTCTGGTCACTTTGTGTGTACTGCTTGTGATTATTGTTCACAGTCCATTGAAGGCAAGAACTGGCATGTGCCTAATTCACATTTTATTCATGTGGCAAAATGGCACACTACTTGTTGTACTTCTTTTGTAGTATATGTTTTAGTTTGCCCTTGCGATCTTTTGTACATAGGCAAGACAATTCGCCCTATACGAACTTGATTGGGTGAACATGCATCTCGGATTAGAAAGAAAACTATATCTGCACCTATTGTTCAACATTGTCTCGACCACCAGCATTTGTTTAAGAACATGTTTTGGAGAATCCTTGACCATGTACCAGAAAATCCTCAGGGAGGTAATCGTGAGCAGCGTCTTCAGACGCTTGAACAGACTTGGATATTTAAACTTTCCACGGTAGAACCAGCGGGACTTAATAAAGAATTGGATTGGATCAGTATTCTTTGAGGTCCTATAGTGCTTGTAATTTTTGTATCTTACAAATTCATGACGACTGACGCTGTGATTGGCTAGTTACAAAGTTTAAATTCACGAATCTCAATGGTGGCATCAGATTGACAATGAGCATGCGCTGGCGTCTCGGAGAGATGGGGAAGTCGAACACTTGTTTGCAGTAGAATTAAGCTTTGAAACAGGGCATCAAGATTTCATTTGCCCCAAACGCAGTGCTGTGTACTTTGAAAAAACTGCTGCTGCTGGACTCCTGTGAGTTTAGGTTAAAAGTTGCCGACTCCAGTGGGTTAAGTCTGAGTTTGAAAATTATCAAGACTCAGAGTCATCGGGACAACAGATAAGATAAGTAGCTTTTTGGTGGTCTTTCTGATGGATCTCGTGATTAAACATGGACTGCAAGAGAAAGTAAAGCTTTTTTAACACATTATGGTGTAGGTCCCACTAAATTCATGGTGATTTGGCCTATGTTTTGAAAGCTCTGATTGGGGCTTATTAATTTGAGTAAAATGGAAATTTAGCCTCAAGAGGTAGTTGTATCCTCACGGCATATCTTCCAACATTAACACATTTATATATATGTATGCTCACTGTTTTATAGGTCTACTCTATTTTTGTTTAGGGTTCATTGGATGTAGAGTAATAGTTATTTTTGTAAGATTGGCATACCCATGTAAAACAGCAATAACTGCGTAAAGTGGATCATCACATACCTGGCTACATACGAAAGTGACCACCCGTGGGTAATGTTAAGTGAATAGCAGTGGGGGCATAACAGGGCGTGCCATGGGCGGGGCACCGCACAAACCACGTAATATACATATTCAATGGGTATGGCCGCCTCCCTGAGATGCCGCAAACCACTTAGGACTAAAAGAGGTTTTCTGATGTCCAGGAGAGCAGGAACAAGCACATCAAAGCCATGTATCGGGCAATAAACAGGTATCAGCAAGGAGCAGGCAATGTGGGAAGTGTTGAGACTTATCCAGAGGTGCAGACGGAGCCGAAGAGCCCAGGCACAGTGGAGGAGGCGGCAAAGGGTTCAGCAACTGTAGCACTAGAGGCACAGATACCATGTCCCCTGAGTGCACAGGCCCAGTGTAACCTACCTCCAACTATCAGAGGAGGAAGTCTACCGGTGCTACTGACTAGATAATGCCTAGACTAGATAATGACTAGATAATGACTAGAGGGAGGAGTGGTCTAGTGGTTAGGACAAGGTACTTCAGGCCAGAGGGCCGGGGGTTCAAGTCTTACCTGGGGACAGCAATCTCAGGCCGGAGGGACTGGGATTTCTACTCCTATAGGCACTCCTTGTGGTCTTGGGCAAGCCACTTAACCCTCCATTGCCCATGTTCCCTGTAAGTATTAACGTATGTGTGTCATATCCCCTCGTGTTAAATGTATCCCCCAATTGACTGCTTTGACCCGGTGAAAAGCGGAATAAAAATACAGCTAAATAAATAAATAAAATAAATAAATTATGTGACAATAACAGAACTCTGTGCCATCCTCAGCCAGGATGTGGAGCCAGCCACTGGCAGAAGTCTTCCTGGACACAGGGAGCTTCCAACATGTTACTGGGGCCTGGTCAGGATCACCAAGTCTTCCACCAGCCACTGTACTGCCGCCATCAGCAATTCCCTGCTGGGACATCTGGGCCACCTCATTGCATTCCCCAGAACCCCAGAGGAGCATCATGATACAATGCAGGCCTTCTATGACATTGCTGGCTTCCCCACGTTGCTTGGGGTGCTGGACTGCACACACATAGCCCTGAGGGCACTCAGATAAGAACAGAGGGCCTACAGAAACCACCACAATTACACCTCACTGATGTGTGTGCTTAGTTCCATGGCTTGTGCCATGATGCATTTATCCTGGCACAGTCAGGACTGGGCCATGCAGCTGCCAGAGGCGACCTTGCAGAGGGATGGCTGCTCGGTAAGTGCACGCAGCAATAAGTCTATATGCATCACGGTATGTACCGCACTAGGGTGTGTCAATTTTGGAGATGTCATAATTTTAAAAAGCACTAGTGAAAGAATGGCACAATTATATGTGGCAAATCAACAGCTAGCTTTAAATTTTGTGTAATATGTTATTTACCTACCTGAAATTTCTAGGAAATTACGCAAAAATACACAAATTACAGAAATATGTTTACGTGCTCTGATAATAGTTTTTATGTGTTTGCATTGCATATTAATGCCTTTTGTGCCTCAGTAATCAATTTATCTTATTTATTTATCCATATTGACACTAACACATTAGTTTCATTTTCTCATTCACAGGTTTTCAATATAGCTTCATCATAATGATAATCTTATATTGAAAATGTCCAATAGAAAACAAGACTGCAAGTTTGGACTCATTTACATCATTTGGTGGGATCAGGCAGAGCTGAACTACCAACTGTCAGGGATCTTATTAGATAGGGGTTGTATTTGAGAGACCTCAATGATCAAGACAGACAAAATTACAGCACTGATAATTTGGTCAAAGACCTAATGACTAGATAACTTGGAGGAGTGGCCTAGTGGTTGGGGCAAGGTACCTCAGGGCGGAAGGTCGGGGGGGTTCAAATTCCACTAGAGGACAGCAACCTTGGGCCGGAAGGACTGGGGTTTCTAGTCCCACAGGTGCTCCTTGTGGTCTTGGGCAAGCCACTTAACCCTCCATAGCCCATGTTCCCTGTAAAATAGTTATCTCCAAGTTATAATGCCCTGTTCAATGTAATTTCAGTTTGTTCAATGTAAACCGCCTTGATATTATGAAAGGCGGTATATAAGAAATGTTAAATAAATAAATTACTTGCTCAGTGGAACAAAGCAAATACAAAATTCAGTGGTGCTGTTATAAACAGCCATGTTAGGATTAAAGCAAAGTTGAAATCCATATGGGAACAAGCCAGCAAAGGTTCTGTGGGCAGATCAAAACTGGTGGACAAAGACAGATTTACGGAGAAGCTCCATAGACTGATGGATATACTTACCTGCGAATGTGAGATGAAGTGTTGTACTGATGTGGGAGGCAATTCTGCCTGTGTCAGTGGAATACACATACTTTGTGACTGCAGCAGAGAGAAGATTCCTGTGATTGAGTTAGCCTTTATAAAAGGTCAAAGAGAGAAAGTTGGGAGTGTTGGATCTCATCAGATTGGATCAGTCGACCTCCATGAGACCAGAAGACAAGAACTACAGAAGGAAAGGCAGATAAAAAGGAAGGAGAATGAAGAAAAGTGGAGAATGAGAGGAGGGAACATTATATTAGGGGTCAGATGGTCAGCAGGGAGCTCATGAGTTGAAAAAGAAGCAAACAAGATATGGCCTCTTTGCTGGATTTTGTTAAATAACATTAAATTAACTGCATAAATACCATTATAAAGACAATTATGTGGCTACAGGTGTTGTTCAGACTATTAGTACGTTGAAATAAATGTTATTTAATTTCCACATATTTCAATTGTGATTTGATGTAGGTAAGACTCACTTTAAGCAGTTTCTGAAGATAGCTTTAGATCAGTGGTTCTCAACCTTTTTTGTATCGTGACCACTTTTACCATTGGTCAACTTGTGATGACCCCCAATGATAAAATCAAATGCGTCTCTCTTCCTTTACCGTTAACGCATTGTCACTGTAAGCATTTGTTGAATGATTAATATATTATAGGTCTTTGCATTATGTTTTTATTTATAACATTTACTTATTTAAACCACAATAATTAATCCCAAAAACAAGTAACTATAATTGATTACAAAATTATTATGATTTTGTAGTCAAATCACTAATATGAAATACAATTATTTTTTCTACCTTTGTCTGACCAATTTATTCTCTGAACATGCTGGTCCCGATCTGAGGCTTCTGCTTTCCTGTCTTATCTAGGTGGTGCGTGAGGTCCGCTACCTTCGCATCAGGCAGGCATGTTACCAGGCGGACCTCACGCGCACCTAGATAAGGTCTTAGATAGTGCTGGGGAGGAGTCTGCTGTCTTGGTACATGTCGGTACCAATGACATAGGAAAATGTGGTAGGGAGGTTCTGGAGGCTAAATTTAGGCTTTTAGGTAGGAAGTTGAAATCCAGAACTTCCAGGGTAGCATTCTCCAAAATGCTTCCTGTTCCACGCGCAGGACCCAAAAGGCAGGCAGAGCTCCGGAGTCTCAATGCGTGGATGAGACAATGGTGCAGAGATGAGGGTTTTGGATTTGTTAGGAACTGGGGAACATTCTGGGGAAAGGAGGGGCTCTTCCGAAGGGATGGGCTTCACCTTAACCAGGATGGAACCAGGCTGCTGGCATTAACCTTTAAAAAGGAGATAGAGCAGCTTTTAAACTAGATATTAGGGGAAAGCCGACAGTCGCCCAAGAGTGGATGGTTTGGAAGAATGTATCTTTGAAGGATACTACCAAAAGCAGAGAGGTTCCACAAAAGAGTAAAGTAGCCTAAATGCCCTCAAGTATGGAGCAGACTGAGCTTAAAGATCCCAAATTACCCATGTCTAACAATAGCCAAATTAATATGAGTAAACTACATTCTCTAAAATGCTTGTATGCAAATGCTAGAAGTCTAAAAAATAAGATGGGAGAGTTAGAATATATAGCACTAAATGAAAGGTTAGATATGATTGGAATATCAGAGACATGGTGGAAGGAGGACAACCAGTGGGGCACTGTGATACCTGGGTACAAACTAAATCGTAATGATAGAGCTGATCAAATTGGTGGAGGGGTTGCACTCTATGTTAGAGAGGGCATTGAGTCAGAAAGGATTAAAGTTTTGCAGGAAACAAAATCTGCTGTAGAATCTATATGGATTGAAATTCCATGTAAAAGGGGAAGGCAATGGCAGTGGGGGTGTACTATCGAGCGCCTTGCCAGAATGACCAAATGGATGATGAAATGCTCAAAGAAATCAAGGAAGCTAACAAAAGTTACAGTGCAGTAATAATAATGGGTGATTTCAACTACCCCGGTATCGACTGGGTCAGTGTCACGTCAGGACATGCTAGGGAGATAAAGTTCCTAGATGAAATAAATGACTGCTTCTTGCAGCAGCTGGTTCATGAACCGACCAGAGGGGAAGCCATATTAGACCTAGTCCTTAGTGGAACACCAGATCTAGTGCAAGAGATAAGGGTGTTGGGGCCACTTGGCAATAGTGATCATAGCATGATCGCCTTTGATTTAATTAGTGGAGGAGGGATAGTAAGGAAATCCACAGTACTACCTTTTAACTTTTGAAAGGGAAACTATGATAAAATGAGGAAAACAGTTAAGAAAAACTAAAAGGAGCAGTTGCAAAGGTTAAAGATGTACATCAGGCTTGGCTGTTGTTGAAAAATACTATCTTGGAAGCCCAGACCAGCTGTATTCCATGCTTTAAGAAAAGTGGAAGGAAGTCCAAAAAACTGCCAGCATGGTTTAAATGTGAGGTCAGAGAGGCTGTTGTTGCCAAAAAAGCATCTTTCAGGAAATGGAAAAAAGAGCCAAACGACGAAACCTGGAAACAGCACAAGCACTGGCAAGTCAAATGCAAGGCATTGATAAGGCAGGCAAAAGGAGAATTTGAGAAGAAGCTTGCTGCGGAAGCAAAAACACGAAGTAAAGACCGTTTCAAGTACATTCGTAGCAAAAAACCTGTGAGAGAGTCAGTTGGTCCATTAGATGATAAAGGGGTTAAAGGAGCACTAAGGGGCGACAAAGCGACAGCGGAGAGATTGAATGAATTCTTTGCTTCAGTCTTTACTGAGGAAGATGTAGGGATGTTACCCATGACTGAAGTGGTATTTAAAGGTGCGGAAGAATTGAAGGAAATATCAATACATCGGGAAGATGTATTACAACTATTAGATAAACTGAAGAGTAGCAAATCACCTGGGCCGGATGGTATACATCCAAGGGTGTTGAAAGAACTGAAATACGAGATTGCAGACCTGCTATTAGTAATCTGTGAACTATCATTAAAATCATCTCTAATACCTGAAGATTGGAGGATCGCCAATGTAACACCAATTTTTAAAAAGGGTTCCAGGGGTGATCCGGGAAACTACAGACCGGTGAGCCTGTCGTCAGTACCGGGAAAAATGGTAGAAACCATCATAAAGAATAAAATTACTCAGCATGTAGATAGTCATGACCTAATGGGAGACAGCCAACATGGCTTTAGACAAGGAAGATCTTGTCTTACTAATCTGTTATGTTTTTTTTGAAGGAGTGAATAATCAGGTGGACAAAGGTGAGTCGGTTGATATTGTGTATCTGGACTTTCAGAAAGCCTTTGACAAGGTCCCTCATCAGAGACTTTTGGCAAAACTAAAGAGTCATGGGATAGGAGGCTGTGTACTATTGTGGATTAGGAACTGGTTAAAAGATAGAAAGCAGAGGGTAGGTCTAAATGGTCAATTTTCCCAATGGAGAAAGGTGAATAGTGGTGTACCCCAGGGATCTGTGCTGGGTCCGCTGCTTTTTGACATATTCATAAATGACCTGGAAAGTGGAATGAGTGAGGTTATCAAATTTGCAGATGACACAAAACTATTTAAAGTTGTTAAAACCCAAGAGGATTGTGGAAAATTGCAAGAGGATCTTGATAAATTGGAAGACTGGGCATCAAAATGGCAGATGAAATTTAATGTGGACAAGTGCAAGGTTATGCACCTAGGGAAGAACAACCCAAACTATGTTTACACGATGCAAGGTTCCACATTAGGAACCACCACCCAGGAAAAAGATTTAGGCGTCATTGTGGATACCATGTTAAAACCCTCGGCCCAGTGTGCAGCGCCGGCCACGAGAGCAAATAGAATGCTAGGTATGATAAGGAAAGGAATGGAAAATAAAACAAAAGATATTATAATGCCTCTATATCGTTCCATGGTGAGACCGCACCTTGAATATTGTGTACAATTCTGGTCGCCGTATCTTAAAAAGGATATAGCGATTTTAGAAAAGGTTCATAGAAGAGCCACCAAAATGGTAAAGGGGATGGAAGGATACTCCTATGAAGAAAGGCTAAAAAGGTTGGGGCTCTTTAACCTGGAAAAGAGACGGCTGAGGGGAGATATGATAGAAGTCTATAAATTAATGAACAGAGTGGAACGGGTAAACGTAGATCGATTGTTTACCTTATCAGAATATAGAAAGACATGCAATGAAGCTACAGGGTAAACTATTTAAGACTAATAAAAGAAAATATTTTTTCACTCAACGTGTAATCAAACTCTGGAATTTGTTACCGGAGGATGTAGTAAAGGCTGTTAGTGTAGCTGGGTTTAAAAAAGGTTTGGACAAGTTCCTGGAGGAAAGGTCCATAAACCATTATTAATAAGGGACCCGGGATATCAATGCTTGAACCAATACAAGCATTGTGGAACCTGTGTCCCTTGGGGAAACTGCTAGGTACGTATGACCTAGATTGGCCACTGTTGGAAACAGAATACTGGGCTTGATGGACCTTGGTCTGACCCAGTATGGCATATCTTATGTTCTTATGTTCTTATGTCTTCTCTTAGCTCTCTTTCTGTGGTCTATGGTCCATCTGCCATTTCTTATTTCTTCTTTCGTTTTCTTCACTTCCTTCCATCAGCCTATTTCCAGTCCCAGTAACCCTCCCCAGGATCAGCCCCTTTCCAGTCCTCACTCCCAGTACCTTCCAATGTCAACTTGCATTCCCATGACTGCCACTGGTGTCTATTCCCTTCCAGTCCCCCTCTTTCCCCACTGAGCAGTCCCTTCTAGTACAAATACCATGGCACCCTTCTCAAATCCACTCCCTTCCAGTTCCATTCTCCCATCCCCTCATATCAGCCCATTTGTAGCCTTAGCCCCCAGTTTTCTTCCAGGGCCAGCAGCTCTATCCTCCCCTCCCCACAATCAGCCCATTCCCAGTCAAAGTCCCCCAATCAGCTCACTTCCAGTGCTAGTCCCCCCTCAACCCCATTACCAGTGCAAGCCTCCCTTAATCAGCCCAATACCAGTCCTACCCCCCATCAGCTCATTACCAATCCTAGCCTCCACTAATCAGACCATTTCCAGTCATAGCCCCCTGATCAGCTCATTTCCAATGCTAGCCTCCCATCAGTCCATTTACAGTCCTACCCCACCCCATCAGCCCATTACCAGTCCTAGCCTCCCCTAATCAGCTCATTTCCAGTGCTAGTCCCCCCTCAACCCCATTACCAGTGCTAGGCTCCCCTAATCAGCCCATTACCAATCCTACCCCCCATCAGCCCATTTCCAGTCCTAACCTCACCAATCAGCTCATTTCCAATGCTAGCCCCCCATCAGTCCATTACCAGTCCCAACCCCCCTTGATCAGTCCATTCCCAGCCCTAGCCTTCCCTAATCAACCCATTACCAGTCCTAGCACCCCCCCCCCATCTGCCCATTACGAGTGCTAGCTCCCCCAGCAGCCCATTATAATCCTAACCCGCACTGTCTCTCCCCTCTGTCCAGCATTTATCCCCTGTCTGTCCAGTATGTCTCCCTGTCTCTCCCCTTTGTCCATGTCAGCCCCCCTCCCTCCATGTCAGCCCCCTCCCTCCCTCCATATCAGTCCCTCTCTGCCCATGTCAGCCCTCTCCCTTCCTCCATCTCTCCATGTCAGCCCCCCATCCATGACTGCCCCCTCCATCCATCAATATCAGCCCCCTCCCTCCCTCCATGTCAGCCCCCTCCATCCATGTCAGCCCCCTCCCTCCCTCCATGTCAGCCCCCCTCTGTCAATGTCAGCCCCCCTCCATGTCAGCACCCCCTTCATCCATGCCAGCCCCCTCCCTCCCTCCATCTCCGCCCCCTCCCTCCCTCCCTCCATGTCCGCCCCCCTGTCAATGTCAGCCCCTTCCCTCCCTCCTTCCAACTCAGCCCCCATCTGTCCATGTCAGCCCCCTCCCTCCATGTCAGCCCCCCTCCCTCCCTCCCTCCATCCATCCATGTCAGCCCCCCATCTGTCCATGTCAGCCCCCCTCCCTCCCTCCATGTCAGCCCCCCATCTGTCCATGTCAGCCCCTGCCCCTCCCTCCCTCCCTCCATGTCAGCACCCCCTCTGTCCATGTCAGCCCCCCTCCCTCTCTCTCCCTCCCCCATGTCAGTCCCATTGCAGGTTCCCTGCCCCCTCCTCCCCTCTCCCCATGTCTGCCTCCTTCTTCTGCAGCCATGGTTCCCTGTCTCTTAGGGAACTGCGGCTGTGCCTGTTAAGCCATTGCGGAGCCTTTCTGTCTCTAAACGGGCTCCGTGCAGCATTGTCCCGCCTCCAAAGGAAGTGGTAATCAACTTCCTTTGGAGGCAGGACAATGCTGCACGTAGCCCGTCGAGAGACAGGAAGGGCTCTGAAACTGTTTCAAAGGCTCAGCCGCGGTTCCTTAAGAGGCAGGAGCCGCGGCTGCATTAGAACTGAGGCGGTGAGTTTGCCACTGCTGAGAAGCGGACTCAGCAGCGGCAGCAACTTGTGCATTTTTTTTTATTATTTTATTTATTTATTTATTTATTTATCCAATCTTATATATCGCGCTATTCAAGGTCAGTGCGGTTTACATAAAACAATAACATTTGCATTACATCAGAACAATGATATCAATGCTTACATTGTAACAGGAAAATAAACTTGGATTGAACGTGGTGAGGGGAAACTAAAATGCTAATAACAGAGTTAAATTGTGAGCTATTTACAGATTTACAGGTTAGAAATTAACAGTGAATCATGTGTAAGAATGTGGGGACTGTAAGATGTACCTGATGTGGTGGTCAGGTATATTATTAGCTATGGATCAGGTTGTGGGGTGGGGAAACTAAAATGCTAATTTTAACTTGGCGGAGTGAGGCGACCCCCGCTAAATCCTGTGGCGACCCCTGTGGGGGTCGCGACCCACAGGTTGAGAACCGCTGCTTTAGATTCAGCATGCAAAATGACATAATTTGGTCACTAGTAGTTTGTAAAGTTTGGAAAAATAAAAATCTACTCCTAAAATTGACACGCCCTAGTACCACATGCAGTCCTGTGTAGTGGCAAAGCAGGATCAGAGGCCCATGAGGTGGCAGACAAATGCTGAGATGCCCCCACACAGGTGCCAAGTCAGGTGGGTGTGCTAAAGGGCGTGATTGTGCTGATGAGAGAGATGATAGAGGAGGAGGTGGACTGGAACTAGAGGTGGAGGCAGGGGATAGGAGGGAGTGGAGCTTGGGGGGAGTGGGTTGGGGAGGAGGGTGAGGGAGGTGCAGAAGGAGGGGGAGGTGGGTGGGGGAGGAAGGTGTTGAGGGGGGCAGGAACCCCAACACACCATGTATATGCCATGTGTGCCATACACATCCCCCCAACCCACTCCCAATACTATGGGCCACCAGCAACAGACAGCTTACAGCATACATAACACAGACACCATGCAAGGCACACCACTCCCAGGTATCCACAAGTGACTATCCTAGCCCTGTGCCCACACACACCACACACCATGCCCCCTGTGAATGTCATGCCAATCAGCTGCAACTTTCCTGCCCACCCCGGGTTGGTAGGACCCATACCTGCACATATGCCTACCACCACAGTGCCCATGCCCCCTGGAACAGCACTCACAGGTCTGCAGCCCTGACGGCCACCCAGTCACACCCTGACCCATTGAATGATCCTCTTGAACTGCCAGTCCCCAACTCCTACATGCCCTCTGCCACCCCCCCCCCCCATTCCCATACCCCTGACATGTCAGGACCAGCCAACGGTGATGTGATGTAGCCCCTATTCTATCTGAGACAACAGGTGATTGGTGCAAACACCAGCCTTCTGACCATGGGTAGGATGTCTAGGCAATGCATGTGAATGTGGACAGACAAACATCTGGTTTGCTGATGTATGCATTCCTCCCGCCCCCCCCCCCCCCCCATGCCTGTGGGTACCCCTTGATGGCATGGCTACTCACACCACTGTTACATATACAGACCCTTCAGGAGGAGCGCTACCATGCTGCAAACAACCTGGGCTGTGGTGGAACGAGCCATAGGGATCCTGAAAGGCAGGTTGTGATGCCTGGACAGGAGTGGGGACGAGCTGCTATACAGCCCGCAGACAGTCTGCACAATATTCACAGCATGCCATATACTACACAATCTTGCACAGCTGTGTGTAATCCCCGTCCCTAAACTAGAGGTGGCAGGCGACAATGATACCGCAGAGGCAGACAATGTGGGCATGGAGGAGATGGGGACTTGACATATGGAACAGACTCATTAGGGAGTCATTCTAGGTAGCAAGGACACACACACTGAGCAAGGATGTCATGATTTTATTTGCCCACAGGCATTAAGAGCAACTATGTTGCCCCCTTACCCCGCCCCAGAGTGCTTTGCTACACGTGCACTCTGGACCAATGGAGCCATGTCTGAAGTTGTGCTGGCTGCATTATCCCCCTCACCAGTGGGCTGGCCCACCTCGGGCTGCTCACAGCCATCTGGCTGTGTCAACAGGCCAGCCTCCTACCTGTTTCCCTCCCCCAGACCCTTCAGTACTGCTACCAGCTGGTAAAATGACCCTGAAATTGTGGCCTGGTAGACCATCTCCCACAGAAGATGATGCAGCTGTGCATCCTGTTGGTGCTGCACTCTCACATGGTGCTCATTCATTGCCTGATGTGCATCCTCCAGCTCCTGGTGTATGCCCCACAAATAGTGCAGAGCTCAGACGGGATCTCCTCAGTGTGTTCCAGCATGCACGACCCCTCCTAAAGCAATTCCTGGTCAATATCATCCAGACCACTGTCGGATGCCTCCTCTGGGATAGGGAAACTAGGTCTGCTTCAGGCTGCTCCTCTGTTGAAGCACGTGCTCATATTGCATTCTGGATCATCATGGTGAGAACCAGTGGCAGGAGGTGTCTCGCCAGCAGCCTGGGATTCCACCAACTGGGATGGTCCAGCCACCGCCTGGTTTGTGGGAGGGCAGAAGAGACAGAGGTTAGTGCCAGCATGAGTGCCAGGTGTCATAGTGAGTGCGGGGGGGGGGGGGGCAGCTGCAGTGGCAATATGACAACATGCAGGGAACAGCAGGAAGGCACACACGACACCACTAAGTGCCCATCATCATGTGTATTGCAGTATCTACTCACCCTCCTATGTGGCAGGTCTAGAGCTATCATAGCCAGTCACCCCAGTAATGGTGACCTCACCTACGAACTGGAGGACCTGATCCTCAAGGGAGGAGAGCTTGTGCTGGCAATCTGGGGGCAGCCTGTTGTTCACTGCCCTCTTCTCCTTGGCTGTTTTCTGCACCACCTGCCACTTTTTTAATGTCCTCAACATCCCTGTTGTGGTGGTGCACCACATTCACCTTCTTCGCAATGTTCTGCCATGCCTTCTGTTGGATGCTGACATCTTTGGTCCCAAAGACGGTGGCATGGTGCTTCAGGATGAATCCCACGACCATGGAGGTCTCAGAGGGGCTGAAATTTGCCTTCCTGGCATGCTTGTGCTTCTCCCGCCCTGCCTGTGACATGCTGCTGGTCATGGACTGGAGTCGCAATGAGTTGCCTATGTACATCAAATTTGAACTCAGTGGGTACGATGCCGAGGCTGGCCACGCCCCATCCAAGCCCATGTGAGCTACCTGCATATGGCCTTGTATGCGAAGCGAATGAATGTGTGTGCCATCACTTGGCATTGGAAGCCGTCATATTCATGCAGCAGCATAAGCGGGGATTTTGGAAATGTTACGCGGCTATGTTATGCGTGGGCAGTGGTGACACCCACCCACTCTGCATTTAACAGGTAAATACAATATCTCCCTATACAGGTAGGTCTTTGATCCCCATCTCGCGTTACATTACTCACATACCCAGCACATCTAGACCTGCAGGCATGGGTCGGTCACCTGCCTCAGGGGACTGTGGTACCCTACACACCCAAACATGCTGTCATTCTAGGGGCAGAGTGCATGCTGCTGTGGACGGAGCCCCCTACAGAGCCAACTGGGTGTTTGCTTATGTGAGACCCATAGTTGGCAGCCATGCCCCGCTGCTGCAACAGTAGGGCACCACACACATCACTACAGGGTCTGGGGTGACTGCCACCTCCACTGCTTGCCCCACCAGTGTTGTAGTGGAAACGTGGGCTGTCATGATGCACCACAGATTAGCTGCCATCAGCCTACACCACTGATGCCAACACTGCACTGTCTGGGGCTGGTGACCTGTTGGATGGTGCTGACCTGGTGGTCCCATGGCCCTTTCCCCCCCAGGTGACACCCACATGAGCCCATAATATCAATACCCTGTGTTCCAGTGGCTCTCGGGACCATGCCCACCCCCTACCTGGTACTGTATCATATGCCCGGGCAGTGGAGACACCCACCCACTCTACATTTGTCAGCCTGGGACCTGGCACCATCTGGCCCCATGTGGTGCATCCTGTGGTGGACCATGCAGGGTTCAACCATGTGACAAGGAAGCCTGTTTTGAGCCTATGAGTATAGAAAAGGTCAATGACTTTAACTTAGAGAAAGGAGAAACCCCTGCAGAGCTTGGATTTCAGGCCCCTCATAGAGAAAGAAACCCGAGGGAGAGAAAGTTCAGGCAGTCACACCCTAACTCCTATGACGTAACTGCAGGCTTGAGAGGTGATTACAATCACCTGGGAGGAGTGGAGGAAGGGCTGGAGCCCTGGAGAGGGAAATATAAACCCCTGCTGAAGCAGAGGAAAGGGGAAGCTCAGAGGAAAGGAGAAGCTCAGAGGAAAGGAGAAGCTCAGAGGAAATGAGAAACTCAAAGGAATGAAGAAGCTCTGGGGAGGCAGAGGTCTCAGGAGGTTTGGAAGACTCAGAGGATTCAGGGGAATCAGGAGTGGAACCAGGAGTACCTGCAGATCTCCAGGAGAGAACCCAGAGAGGAATACAGAGAGCTGTTCCAGAGAGGCTGGAAGGAGACAAGGAACCATAGCGAGCACAACCAGGGAGAACTGCCCAATGCTTCAGGTACTTACTGTCTTTATCGGGGAGAGTTGAGCTCAGGAGAGACATTAGAACCCCCAGGGAGGCTATATTCTGAGCACTGCGTCCAGAGCTCAGAACAGGACACTGCCCTAACAACACCAGAGGATATGCAGATTGAGTTGGCAGGGGAGGAATTGCAAGATCTAGATATCCCCATGAACTGTACCCTGTGTCAAGCTGCAAGCATGGAATCATTATGCTAAAGGCTAGAATTGAATGAGAAAGTCTCCTAGAAGCAGGTAACTGGAATTGAGCCAGGAATTGGGTTTGAAGAAAACTCCACGTGTTTGCATTTCTCAGGAAAGTGCTGAGTCACGCTGAAGAGAAAGCTTGTGAATGTTTGCTACTTGTTTTCTTATTTTGAGTTTAAAACGTATCCTGAAAGGAAGGAGGGAAATAAGAGGTTGTTCCAGAGGAAATGAGTTATTCTTTTTGCTATTAAGTGCTTCACAAACACAAGGTTAAAAAGAAGTATTTTTACCTTGCTGAGCAGAGCTGTTTCTCTAAGACTGAGCAACGTTGTTAACCAGCTGCATGTGTTTAAAAGACTGTGAAGCAGTTATACTGATCTAAATGCTCTGTTGCAAACAATCCTGAATGGACAAAATTCCTGTGTACAGTTTACTTGAACCTTTACTTTAAAATAAATTCTGTCATTTGCCTTAACATCGGACCATGACTACACTTCTTCTTAAGAGCCAAACTACATGTCCCAGAATCCACCTGAGGAAAAGCTAGTTTATTTGAGCTCACCAAGAGAAGTTCTCCGTTACCTTGTCCCTCAAAGCCAGAGGCCAGGGGCAAGGGTGTGACAACCACCATAGTTGGCACCGTCCACCAAGTATTGTGGTCTGCACACACCTGGTGCATCCCAGGTAGCACTGTGTGTTGGCTGGCACCGCCATATGTCTGGACGGCAGACACAGAGCAGGGGTGTGTTGAGGTCACCGGGTTCTGACACTGACTCCAATGAACACATGCTCAGATATGAAAATACAAAAACCTTTATTTAACAACTGCAGCAGAACAAACATTTAAATGGTGCCTGTCAACTCGCACCATGCACACAGCAGCAACAGCACCCCCATTATACGTTGCCTGTGCCCCCCTGTACACTTTTCTCCTGCCACTCCTGACATAGACATGCCTCTCACTGATTGGGTGGCCATGTCAGCCACTGTCATGCTCCTTCCTACCTGGCAGATGGTCCCTGTGGCCCTGGGGTTGGTGCACCTTGGCTTCTCAGCACTGCCGCTATTGCACATAGGCCTTCCATAATTGCCTGGATAGACAGGCGCATCTCCTGATAGAGGAGCCACACCTCTGCGACCAGGCTGTCCTGTGCCACAGGCAGGTCCTGTGGCCTGACGATGGCAGTGGCTGGGCCTGGTGCAGTCCCACAGGACAGGGACCTAGGGCCATGATGCCTAGGCTGGGCACCTGGTCTGATCCTGCAGCCGCTCTGACTGCAGTGGCATCAACTCCTCCAGGGATTGGCTTAACCACCCACATATCATCTGCATGTGTGGGCATGCCACTGTGGGGGGTTGGTGGCACTGCAGACACCTGTGGCTCCACTTGAGGCTCCTCCTTTATGCTCTGGGGCAGCCGGCAGGTAGCTGCCACCTCCATCCCTGGCCGCACAGGGAACTGGTGGTACAGTCCAGTCTTCTGCCCTACAGTCTTGTCTGACATTGGGGACCCCTTGGACTCTATGCATGATTCCAAAGAAGTGCTCTTCTCCCCTATCCCAGGCCTCCTCATCCTCGGACACCTTCTCCACCTCCTATCCCTCCTCCACATCCTCCCCCTCCCTCTCTGCTCCCTCCCCCTCAGCCACTTCCGCCATTCACCTCTCCATGCCCCCCTCATCCCCTTCCCCATGCCCCCTCCACCTCTTTCTCCATCTCCTCTGCATCCTCCTCCTCCTCTTCTTCCTCCTCCAGCTCTAACTCCATTTCCTCCTCCCCCTCTGCTTCCTCCTCTGCCCCGTGTTGTCCACTGTTCCCATCTCCTCCTCCTCCTCCCCCTCCCCCTCCATTGAGGTGCTGAAGGTACTGTCGCAACCACCTGCAGCTGCCTGGGTGAGTGTGCCATGTTACAGCCTCCTCTCCACTGCTACAGCTGATGGGTACTCTGGACCAGCAGCTGTAGGGAGAGGGAGGGCATGCAGTTGCAAGGCTGTTGGCACAGACCACAGGACATGGGGCAGTGTGATCACATGGTGGCCCCTCCACGCATACACAGACACACACACAGCACCCCCATGGACTGCTCACTGACAGGAGCCCACAGTCGCTGACTTATCCTCTGCCTAGTACCGATCATTTCTCTTGGATGGAGGTTATCACCCAGCTCATCACATACCTTCCTCTGCTACAACCTGCTCATGTAGGCATTATAACATCTGGGGCCTCTGCCACCGCATGGTCCAGAACCAACACTTCAACACTTCCAGTGTGCACTGGACACTGAATTAACTGTGGGATGGAGGGCACGGATCACATTAATCCACATGATTTGGCCCCCCAATACCCCAGCTGTCACATACAGTGGGTACAGACGCCATACCAGCCACACACTGTGCAGCTGCACATGCTGTAGTGCTCGGGTGAGTGCATAGAAGGCTGCCATCAGCATCAGGTGGACCACCCTTCACTATGCATGGTGTTTGTTTTGAGCACCATATGGGCAGTTGCAGCAGAACATGGCACACAGCTGCATCTTTGTGTTTTTCATCCACCTGACTAGCCCAGGTCTCTAAATCCACCATGGGATATCATTGCCACATTTCTGCTCCTATTTACATTGTAATGGCCAGGTCTGGCCCAAGGGTTTCTGGTGCCCTAGGCTGAAACCCAGCCATGCCACACCAACCCCCCCCCCCCCGCACCAAGCAGCCCCTCTGCTGAGCTGCACTGCCACCCTCGCTGCTGCCGATTACATCTTGGGGGAGGGCAGGGGGGAGGCTGGCTGTGGCAGTGGCAGTATTTTTAAAGCAGCAGCTTTGTGCTGCTGCTTTGTTGCCATGACAGATCATGTGCTTCAGCAGACTTCGCCTGCTGTTTCTGACACTCCTTCGACACTAAGTTGCATTGGAGGGGTATCAGAAGCAGCAGATCATGTGTGCCAAAGCACATGGCCTGCCACGGGCTACCAAATGGTGGCATAAAGCCACCCACCTGGACCGGCCGCCCTAGGTGGCTGCCTAACTTGCCTAGTAGATGGACTGGACCTGGTAATACATATGGCATATGTGCTCCTTAATGTGATCCATTTGCCATATTGCTGCCTGTAGGCTTTGCACCTGGCTGCAGATGTACCATACTGCCTTGATCCATTCCAGGGTTTATCCCACTGCATGCAGGGATTGGTAGTTCCAAAACCTCCATGGCACCCCATAAAAAAAGTTAGATTACAAGTCCTTTCATTCAATAGGGTCAACCACAGATGACACCAAGCCTGTCAGGTACATCTGCAGACAGTTGTGAATCCAGCTGTATGTCCCCCATTACATCAGGAAAGTCCTGTCACAAATATGGCCATGGATTACACATGAGTTCCTGGAAATGGGTGGGTGCACACATCAGGGTGGGTGCTGCATGACTGTACAGATACAGAAATGTCACTACAAAATGGCTCCTCTGGGCCTATAAGAGAGTTTTCATGTTAGGCACCTCCATGATTGTCATGTGTGACCACTCCTTCATTTCCAACAATCTCATCAGGATGCATCATCATATAAGCAGCAAAAAATCACAAGAGTATGACGCATGCCATTTGCCACCTAATACAGACAGGGCCAGGCCAACCACATGGTAAACTAGGTAGTCACCTAGGGCAACAAGCTCTGGAGAGCAGCAAAAGCAGGCCATTCAAAGCAAAATAATAGCCTTTGACAACCAGAGGGGGTGTAAATTTTGAGGCTCGCCTAGGGCTCGAATACTCGGCGCCAACTTTAGGGCTGGCCCTGAATGCAGTCATAGTATTTGACTGATGGCACTGCATGCCTTAGCGTCCTGGCTGAGCCCAGTGTGCCTGATCCTGCCATACCTTTCCCTCAGTGCAGACTGACAATACACCTAATGGACTCCAAACATCTTCACCAATGTCCCTAATCAAAATGTGGATAGAGAATATGGCCCAATATCTTTCCCAAAGCTTGTCCTGTGTTCCTCATTGATCCATGGTCTTTCATATCATGTTGCTGACATACTTCCAACATCATACATATGGCAAGTCTTCGAACTATGTCCCAAAGGACAACATACAGGGGCTCCAAGAGTCATCTTACAGGCCACAACATAGGAACCCTGATGTAGACATTCCATCATCTTTGCCCCAATTTGTGATAATTTTATGGATTCCAAAAGTGCTCCAGTTTCTCAGAGGACATGTGGAAATAACTTCTCTTACACTACAAAGAAGAGTGGAAGTGCTCAGGGAATCCATATCAATATGAAGACGTGGGACAATGAAGACAGAATGTGAACTGTGGTTGGAATATTTTGGGTCCTCTAACACTGCCTGTTGGTTCCCTAGATATAGTCCTTTGCGTCCTTGCTCATGCATTGCAGAGGTTTGTGTCTTGCAATGTGTATGGTGTCAGAATGATATTTGATATCATTTGATAATGATATTAATATTAGAACAGAATCATAGAGTAGATTAAGTGATAAGGTAATACTGAAGTTTTTGTTTAAGTGGATTGTTTTGTGTCCTCAGTTAGTGTTTTGTTGTTTTGAGAATGATATTTGAAACATATCATATGGGAGACGATAAAGGAATATGTCAGACATGATATATTTTGGCCAGATATTGATCTTTGTTTTGCCCAAGCCAATATATGCTGGGATACTTACTTCTCATGTTTCTAAAATGCTGGCTCTGCATACTATATAGTTCCAACAGGATGGTACATGAAACAGCAATTCACTGACTATATGGGACCTTGTAATAAAAGTTGCTTGGGGCAACTTCCCTTTTGAGTCAATAATGATTTCACACATATTAGCTCACATTCATGTACATATCAAATGCCTTCACATACATTAGCACCCTCGTGGTTCAGAGTTCTCTGTTTTCCCTGGTCTAGGACTGAGCTCCTCATACAGTGCTGATGTTGGGAGTAGCTCATCCTGAGGCATTTAGGGACTTGCAGCAGAACAGAACATGAGTACAAGCAGGGTGTGCACATACCATACAGCATTGTTATATGACATTTGCACCACAACTGCCAACACTACTCAGTCCTTGGCCTACTTAAGTTGACAATCATGTCCTTTCCAATATACACCTAGCATTGCATCTCATGGGGCTAGATAATGGCGTGTGGGCATTGACTGTGTACATGTTTCTGAGGTGCTTGCTATAAATAGATGTGCATTGCTGTACATCCCTCACGGGGGCACATCTGTCTGCCACATCCATATTAGCCACATTAACACATAGCAGCAGTGAAATCAGTTGCCACTTCCAGTTGTACCTGTGCTTTGCTATGCATTCTGGTGTTTGTACCCCCAGGTTTAAACATTGACAGCAGTGCTGTGTCACACAGTGTTTCAGAGTAAGCAATGCAGACATCCTAGACTTAGTTCAAAGTGCACTCCTGAAAGTGGGTGAGTTGGCAAGGACGCACATATGGGGACAGTGGCCACTCCCAGCAGTCCTGGATGTGAGGAGGGAGCAAAAGATTGCACCACATCATGGTGAGGCAGCGCAGGTGCCCTGCTGCATCTTGCTCACAATCCGCTATGCCTGATCATGTTTGGTACAGCCTAGATGCAGCTGAGTTGGCAAATGTTATAGCTCAAGGAATGCTTTGGGGATACTCTCCTGGAGATGTAGGAATCTCATGGCAATGGAATTAGGTCCCTGGCACAATGATTAGCTGAGATGAGGGACAAGACTAAAAGATCAAATACTTCCTGACAGTGGGAATGTGAGACCGCCCCCAAGATGGAGCACATATTCTATCTTGGGAATTTGGGCAGAGGTTCACACATACCGTGCTCCTGGAATGATTTCAGAGTGCAACCCAGAAAGTCTCATGATCTGCACCCTGTGCATTCTAGAACAAGCAGGGCTCATTCACATGACAAACATCATTCAAAACACATCAGTGAAAGTCTGTGGAGGCACATTCATACCTACATCTGGCCTGGTTGTCACCTACTCAAGTATGTGACCACACAAAACCAGACACATAGAGTGGGTTTTATGCAGCCTCATGCAAGGCCATGTGGTTGTCACAGGGTGGTCACAGCACTGGTCTGATGGCACACAGCCCTCTGTACTGTGTTCCAGATAGGTTCAGCCAGACCACAGTTCCTGCCCATGGCACTTTGGGGCCACATTAACATTCTGGACAATCTTTATACTTGGGATAATGTAGGACACAGAATAACTGGCCTTTGTTGTAATACAGACATGTGTTTGGCAACACACTGCTACAGGATGCATGTGTCGACATGTGGATCACATCTGAGGTGCAGGAAGGGCACCAGATGACACAGGGCAGCATTGTCATGTGATGGCAAGCAGTGAGGGAGCATTGTGCTAATAGTCCAGTATGCATAACACGTCTGCAGTAATCCTGCATCTGAGCACACTGTATTATCTGTTTTGGCAGGTCTCTCATAGGAGTGGAGCCTTTAATATGTATCAACTATTTAAAGAACATGTAACTCAACTCTGCACTCTTTCCATGACAGCTTGAGGATTTGAGGCAGAAAGCCCAGGAGCTGTGCTGGAAGCAGCCAGGCTTCATTGCAGAGGTGCTGGAGGAGTTGTGGCTCCAGCAGGAAGGTGAGTCAATAAAACTCTAATCTCCACACACCACGCTCAGTAGTGCATACGTTCCCAGCAATTGTCTTAACAAAATTGGCCATTGGCATGTCTTCATCAAACTATAATGTATGGCTACCTTGCCCAGGGGGATGTTGCAAGGAACATGTATGCAGCCAGTGTGGTTTGCCACTATGGCAAAAAGCTTCATCATGCATTTTTGAAATGGTACACATAATACATATGTTCACACTGTACATTTTCTGTGTGTAGCTCTGTCTACCTGTCTGTATGATGTACATTCCCTCCACACCATCTCTAACAGGACACAGTTCACAAACAGGGGGCAAGTTCAGCGATAAGAAATCTTAGACTATCCCCACAGTGCAAGTCCTTTTACTATTGGCTGTGAGCTCTATAGGCATCATGTATAGTGTGTGAGCTCAGCCCCTTCTCAGTATATGTGCAACCAGTGGCAAGGACATGAACCACTTCCACATCTTGTTACTGTCTTGTCTGTGGCCATACAATGGATCACACTGTCATCCTAGCAGTGGGGGAGGTGGACACATGTCATCATGTTCCTCAAATGTGGCTCACAGTGTAGTATACTGAGCCAAAGGGACTTGTTATGCAATGTGTTCACATGCCTGTATGGTGAGTTTTACCACCTTGCCAATGCTTTCCTTTCTTCTTTTGCTGCTCAGTGGCTTTGTGGCCCTTCCCCTATTGTTAGAACAGACACCTTTCTGAAATGCCACAATGCTATATAGCCTCTGGCACAGTTAGCTGTGTTGTCAGAGCCCAATGTTCAGGCAACAATACATGTATTAGCTGCTAGGATGGGTGGGACCCCATACAGGGAGAGCTGTTCTGCCTGACTTTACATGTTCTATCAGCTGAGCTGGACCTGTCAGATTGGGCACAGATCATACTCCTCTTTAGGTATTCTCCCTTATGAGTGTGTTGATCTAACTCTGTCCTAATGTACCTGGTAGAATGCCCTGGGATCAACAGCAAGAAACATTGACTGTCACTGAGAACATACATAACAGCTGATCAGTTCTATCAGTGGCACAGCCATATTAACAGCAATATACAGTGTTGTCTGCAAATGTGCTTGATACCTGGTTTGGCACTCAACCCCATGGGATCTTTCAGGACCTACTAGTCACAGCAGGTTCCCTGTCAAATGATCATAATGGCTGTCCATGTTCTTTATGTGGCACCAGGTCCCCAGTGAAAGTGGTCACAGCACATATAACCATTACACAGTTGCAGTGTTGAGAAACAATGACTCTCTGGAAGCCAGACAGACCACAGTAAATTGTACTTGCAATGTCATAGCTCATATGCAGACATTATGTGTGAGTGTAGCCATCTTCTGAAGATGCTTCTCTGGAGTCCTTCTGGCAGCACAACCATTACAGTGCAGAATATGGCACACAAGTATAACACATGCCTAATCACCTTCTCTCCATCTTGCAATCCCAGGAGATATGTCAATACTCCTAGAGCAGTTCACCATGAGCATTGATCAATGACATTACAGGTGGCCCAAACTCAATTTCATATAGGCGGAGCAATGGCATTTATGAATGCAGTTAACACACATACCAGCTGATGATTGTTCCTGCTCCACATGCCAACACATAATGAGCATGTAGGCACTTGACATATGTTCATGATGAGGGAGGAGTGGAGGAGTGGTCTAGTGGTTAGGACAAGGTACTTCAGGACGGAGGGCCGGGGGTTCAAGTCCCACCTGGGGACAGCAATCTCAGGCTGGAGGGACTGGGATTTCTAGTCCTATAGGCACTCCTTGTGGTCTTGGGCAAGCCACTTAACCCTCCACTGCCCATGTTCCCTGTAAGTATTAGTGTATGTGTCTCATATCCCCTCGTGTTAAATGTATCCCCCAATTGACCACTTTGACCTGGTGAAAAGTGGGATATAAAGACAGCTAAATAAATAAATAAATATGATGTTCATATTATCCCTCAGGATAAACCACACACATGTGCCACAGGAACACTGAACAGTACATGTCTGTGGTTCACATAGTGAGCTTTGCCAACCAGGCCTTTCAGCAATCACCTCATACATGACTGCATGCATATCCAACTGTTCCACTCTGGATCTGGTGATATGTGCAGTGAACCTGCTTGGTGGATCACTCTGGGACTTGCATTTTATGGTCTGTACCTTGCTTTAACATTTTAGATGTTTTTATTGGTAGTCACTGGAGGTGCAAGCAAATGACAGCATTTCTTAAATGCAGGTCCCCTCAGATACTTTGCTTTGCGGCTCTCATTCCTGAAGCTCCAGGTGATGTGCAAAGCACATCATGACCTTACATCACAAAGCATGAGAGTGTATATTTTAAAGGTCCACACTGTGCACTCAGTGAGGCCAATTCTGTACTGGTCATCCAGCCCCTGTGCTGCCAATCAGAATCAGAGTGTACAGAGCTAGATCCGATTCTGATCCTGAGGGGGCTAGATGTGCCCATGGGATCAGAATCGGGTCTTTGGCCTGGACATGCAGGCTGGGCCCTGATTCTGATCGGCAGCACGCCCAGCCCACATACCCAGCTAACTCAGCCAGGCTCCTGAATGGAGCCATAGTGCCATGGAGTCCCATCGCCATGGCACTGCAGCTCCATTCAGGAGCTGCGATCCCCAGCCAACAGTGACAACATCCTTTCCCCATAGCCGAGTCCCCGATCTGGCCTCCTATTACTAGAGTAGGGCTGTGGGGATCCCCCAAACCCCCTCACCTTCCATCTCTGCACAGCGCCAAGGTCCCCTGATGTCCCCTGAGGTGGAGTAAGAACCCTGTCTCTGTGGCTGACCCCGGATGTACAGGGCCAACCTCAGAATCAGCCCTGTATGTCCAGGGTCACTCTCCACCTACCGCCCACTCTCGTTCTGCCTTTGTCCCATGAACAGACCTCCCTGTACAAATCACCTGTTCGTACGGGGTGCTCGGTCCTCGGCAGGCTGCCCAACCATTTATCAGAACTGGACATCCGGATCAGATGTCCAGACCTGCTAAACAGAGTTCAGAATGACCCTCAGAACAGATCTGAGCAATCCCAACTGACTTAGGTCACGTGTTGTAATTAGCTTGTCAATGTCATGGCTTTCAGTGAGAATATTGTCCACACAGCAGCTGACAGATTCACTTGGAGGGTACAGAGACACATGCTTATATCCGGTGACCAATTGAATAGTATAACTACAGCTGTGTTACCATTATGAGTTGATTAGAGAAAGTGAGGCAGCAAATGATCCCAACAAATAGCGGGGCCGCACGTCCTTTCGGGACGTTCAGCCCCACTATGCACGTCTCAGTATCGGGCCCCATGAGGTTTAGTTCAGAACATGAATAAGGGGTTTATACATGTGGCGGGGATGTTTATGTGCTGAAAACATCCTCGACTGTATTCTGAAACACTGGCGGCATGGACGTCCACGGCGCTAGCACGGGGATCTCAGAATGTTGGCAGGAGAGGATGGAATGGGGGAGTAGCCAGCCATGGACACGTAGAAAGCATAGTCAGGAAAGGCCCGTGTATATATAAAGTTTTCCCAGACATGTCCACGTTATACCTGCTGAAATGTGATATAAGGCTAGGACATAGAAAAAATTCTGCTCTTCTCTGCAATGAGGCCCATACTGAGGAATGATTGTGACAAGTATGTCATGAAATGGTGTGACTACAGTCTGGAAAAGCACGAGATACAGTCTAAAGGTATAGGGAACAGAGGAGAGGGAATGTTGTAAGTTAGAGACAGATTAAAAAACACCCTCACAGAAATATTAAGAAGAGCAATAGTGCTTATTCAGGCTATGCACCAATGTGCTACTCGTGCTAAAGGAGCCAATCTATGGGACACTAACAAGTCCCATGTTCAGAAACATGGGACTGCTGATGCAGGGACAGTATGAGCATGGTCAGGGAAAAGATTACTTTTTGGGTGAGAAACGGAGATTGTATTTATAGTTCCGGCACCTCATGCGATTATGTGATGCCATAGCTGTCATGTATAGGTTCAGGGCATCTTTTTGGCAGAATCATGTTTTTATGACAGAACGTGAGAGTGTGTGTGTGGTTTGAGGGGTGTACAGGGGGATCTGGTGTGTTCAGCTGCAATTCAGGGGGGACATGAAAGCCAAACCAGTACCTGGACTGTATGGATACCGCAGCGTCACCAGGTGCAAGTGTGATTGGACAGTCAAACTCAGAGAGGGCTCACTATAACAACATGTCCAAACATACCTCTGCCAATAATAAGGGACCTTCAGATCACTAATGTATACCCATAATGCACATTTTGTGGCACCAATGGTTTTGCTATTGAGCATGTATTAGTTTTGTCTGTACTGCTGAAAGCTCTTATTCTGAGAACCCCTATTATTGACATGCATATTGTCACACCTACTCATCAAGGCGGTAGCCTAGGAGCAGGTGAACTTGCCTGTCTTACTCTCTACAATTACTGTCCAAGATGGCCACCAAGGAAGGCTGCTGGGTAATGTAGTTTTTAGAGCAAGGTGTGTGACCACAGGGTAAATAGGCAAAACAGAGAATTTTATTTCGGGGTTTCCCCTCCGCATTGAATTCAAAAACCTCAACTGAAATTGGATAAACTCTCCAATAAGGCAAACAAGAATGTGAAAACAGGTTGAATACAAAAATACAGGATTTCCTTTTAAAACATCAGCTTTCCACTTCCCGTGAGGAACAAGCTTCTAAAGCTCAATCTGTTCTCCAGATTAGCTTCTTGTTATTCACTTTCAAACAGAATTTTTACTTTGTACAAGTTGGAAGACCAACACTTGTCATTCTTTTCAACAGCTTCCTTTCTCCCAGCCATGCACAGCACAAGTCCTTAAATGGCTTTCCTGATACAGTCTTTTACATAGGCAAAGAATCAGCAGCTATTCATGCTCTTGGCCAGACACAGAGAACACTGCATTTCTTCTATATCTGAACCATTAGGATCCTCCAGCAAATCTATATCCATTTCATTTCCAGATTTGCTGTGTCTATCCTGAATATCAGCTGACTGGTTATTCTCCTGCCTTATCAGCTCCTGCAATCTTAACAACAGCTGTTCCCTATGGTCTCCAGCCACAGGCTCTTGCAACAGAGTTTCTCTCCCTTTCAACAAGTTAGCAAGCTCTGTTAGAGTGGAGGTTTGGCAGTCACTGGCATAAGTTCTAGGCTTAATAAAGGTTTGCTTTCCAGAGTTCAGGGGCACACCGGGTTTAGCACTGTCTCTTAATTCTTTAACAATGCCTTCAGCCTGGCTTTGGTTAGGAATTAAAGAAAAGACATTTTCATTACCTTCAGGTTTTAAATGGTGTCTTGAACTACTTCCCCACCTGGAAACACTTCTTTGGCCTGGAAACTGTTGCCTGCCCTGGGTTCCAGACACCCTCTGTTTCTCCTTTACTCTTGCATGTGAATCAGCCAGGTCTCTTCCTGAAGCCCCTCTTTTCAATGGAACTAAAGTACCTGCTTCAAAACTGAGCAAGTTTCTGATTCCAGGCTTGTTCCCTTCAGAATCAGCTCCCCTTACTTGAACTGCTTCTGGAACTCCACGGATTCCAAACACTGCCTGCTCATCTTGCTGCTGCTTCGTTCCTGTTTCTTTCTGCTGTATATCTCTCTGCTGCGTTTCTCTCTGCTGCGTTTCTGTTTGTTCTAAAACTGAAACTCTTTTAAACTGCTGCCTTTCAGGCACCATGCCTTTCTTCCTGCCCATGTGCAGCTCATTAGTGCTCAACCTAGCCCTGACGTCACTAGGTGGGCGGGGCTTAGCACTCGGAATGCTCTGCCCTGGAGGCTTGTGGTTTCTATGGGAACTGCTTTTCTCTATAGATTTAAAGGAACAGGGCTCCTCTCCCTGCCATTCCATTTCCTCTGCAGCGTCCTCCTCACCACACATTCCCCCCTTTAAGATATTACGGGCTGGGGTGCAATTCCCATCACAGCACGTAATTCTCGCGGAATACTCAGTATCTTTCTCTCGCTCTTGCCTCCTAGTCGAAGAGATAGTGAAATGGGACAAGGCCACCCTCTCATGCCAAGGGCGTAACAGATTGACATGGAAAACTTGTTTACGTCCTCGCCTATTCTGAAGCAAGTAAGTCACGGGGCCTACCTGTTTTAGTATGCGAAAGGGGCCTTTCCACTGACTCTCGAATTTCGGGACTGCTCCCGGTACCATCACAATCACTTTATCGCCAATAGCTAGCTGGCGAGGCTTGGTATTGCGGTCATGACATTCTTTTTGCTTTTGCTGGCTTGCCCTCAAATTATCCTCTGCTATCTGGGAGGTTCGGGACAGACGACCTCTCAGATCTCGGAGAAACTGTGGAACCTCTACTTCCGTTATTGCTGGTTCACCCACTGTTCTCTGAGGATGTCTAGGATCCCTCTCGGAGCTCGCCCAAACATTAACTCATACGGGGACGTGCCAAGGGATGCTTGTTTTCTTTCCCTACACGCGTATAAGGCGAAGGGGAGCATCATGTCCCACTCTGCCATTTCCCCTTCTAAACCCCGTCTCAACATGTTCTTCAGGGTCTGGTTAGTCCTTTCCACTAACCCATTAGTTTGCGGATGATATGCCGCAGTCTTTACATGCCTTATCCCAAAGGCATCCCAAACCTGTGCTAAGTAGTGTGACATAAAATTACTGCCACGGTCAGATAAAACTTCCCTGGGGAACCCGACTTCACAAAATAACTTAATCAATTCTGCTGCGACCGTGCGAGCAGAAATGCTACGGAGAGGTACTGCCCAGGGGAACCTTGTCGCATGGTCCACCATGACCAATATGTAGCGGAACCCCCGCGGTGTCTTGATCAAAGGGCCGACTATATCGATAGCTACCCTATGTATAGGTACTGAGATGACTGGGACTGGGATCAAGGGTACTTCTGTTGGCTTAACCGCCGTGACTCTTTGGCAGGCGGGACAAGCCTCGCAAAACCTAGCGGTCTCCTTATATACCCCCGGCCAGTAAAATCTCGCTAAGACCTGGTCCAAGGTCCCTTGGATGCCCTTGTGCGCCCCCACAGGATGATCATGGGCCAGTCTAAGTACTATATTCTTAAATGTGGTAGGCACCACCAACTGTTTCCTTAAATCTCCTGTAGCTGGATCAGGATTCTCCCAATATAGGATTCCTTGATCTAGCCGAAAATGAGATAGTATGTCTCTCTCCTCCTGGGCATATTTAAAAGCTTGACAGAGCGCGGGATCCGCCTGCTGCTCTTTTGCAAAGAATGGAAATTTCTCCATCAATTCTTCGGGAACCCAGGGTAATTCCCTCCCATCTCTGACCTCAGCTCTGCTTTGTGAGCGAACTCGCCTTCTACTCCTGGTTTTCTTTGCCTTAGCCACTGAAGGGGTAATCAAGTCCTCATGGGACGGAAGCTGCTCTGGCTCTTCCGGTGTAACTTCCTCTTCTCCCTCTGGGGTCTTAGACTGGGCTCTGGTGGAAATCAACCCCTCTCTGGCAGCTAACCCCTGCTGTACCCCCCTCTGGAATTGAGGCCAATCTCTTCCTAGCACAACTTCCTGGGGTAAACGGGGTACTACGGCCACAGGTATCTCTTTCTCTACTCCTAGTCCTTCTACTAGGACTTGATAAAGAGGATAGGTGGACGCAGTTCCGTGTACGCACTTGATGTTAACTGTGCCAGTGGATAAAGGGGGTGTCTCCCTACCTTGGGCCTTTATCCTGTTCCAGAGGTTCTTAGACACCATGGACTGATTAGAACCCGAATCCAATAATGCCTTGACTGGTATCCCTTGCACAGTGACTGCCAATAGGAAACCCTCCCTGGCTTTCCCTGAATCATCCAGTACCAAAGCGGTTCTCACTCTACAGTCACGCTGTAGGTGTTTCTCACTCCCACACTTAAAACATGCTCTCCTAATATTTTTTCTTCTCACCTCTGGCAGAAAAACATCCTTACCAACATGTTTTGGCTTCAGATCACTTTCTGACATTGCATAAGGGTCTTTTGCAAAAGATAGGCTCCTCTCTTGAGCGCCTCTATCTGCCTCGAGAAATCTCTCAGTGAGCGTAATGGCTTCTTGCGTATTTTTGCACCTTTGCAAAATCAGGAAGGAGCGAATCTTTTCCGGAATGGAAGTCATAAACTGCTCCAAAATAATTACATCAATTATCATTTCTAACGTTTTGCCCTCTGGCTCTAGCCATTTGGTAGCCAGACTTTTTAGTCGGTGGAACAACGCTCTCGGTGTTTCACCAGCTGCTGGTTTAGCATGCCGAAACTTCTGGTGATACACTGAAGGTGTTAGACCCATCCTCTCCTTTATGGCACGTTTTACCTCCATATAATCATTGGCAATAGGGGCTGGCACCGCTTAGTAGGCAGCTAACGCCTCGCCTGTGAGCGATAAAGCCAAGCGCACTGCCCACTGTCCCTTTGGCCACTCAGCCAGTTGAGCCATGCGCTCAAACGCCTCTAGAAAGTCATCAAGGTTGTCATTGTCCCTCAATTGCCCAAACCTTAATGTTTCTTTGGACCATGGACCAAAGATACTGGACAAACCCAGTCCTGGTGACTCTGTAGAAGGTGGATCTGTTGTCTTCTTGGACTCTTTCATCCACGCCTGCATTAGGTCGACCAGCGGCTTCTGCTGCGCCTCCAGCCTGGCAGTAGCCCGCTCCTGGATTTCCAATGAAAGATCCTTCTGCCTCTCAAATTGGTTCTCAATCCATGATAGGACTTCCTTCATTTCCAGCGACATGTTTCCTCTGTAACGAAAAAGAGAGAAAAGAGACAACCCAAGTGCGGTACCACAAATGACGCACTACTCTTTTGTCCCCAGACTCTGCACTCCCCCCAGTACCGGTATCCTAGCTGGCCCAGTTAGATACCCTTTACCTGGTACTGGCGTGCTTCGTGCTCAGCTCCAAAGTTGGGTCACCACGGGACCTTCCGTCTTCGTCACGGACTTTCTCCGCTCCCATGAAGTGGTTTTCCTGTAGACTTGGAAGTGTTCTGTCAGCTTCACGATTCTGGCGCATGCGTAGCCGAGGTCCAAAAATCCGTAGCAACTACGCCACTCTGTCACACCTACTCATCAAGGCGGTAGCCTAGGAGCAGGTGAACTTGCCTGTCTTACTCTCTACAATTACTGTCCAAGATGGCCGCCAAGGAAGGCTGCTGGGTAATGTAGTTTTTAGAGCAAGGAGTGTGACCACAGGGTAAATAGGCAAAACAGAGAATTTTATTTCGGGGTTTCCTCTCCGCATTGAATTCAAAAACCTCAACTGAAATTGGATAAACTCTCCAATAAGGCAAACAAGAATGTGAAAACAGGTTGAATACAAAAATACAGGATTTCCTTTTAAAACATCAGCTTTCCACTTCCCGTGAGGAACAAGCTTCTAAAGCTCAATCTGTTCTCCAGATTAGCTTCTTGTTATTCACTTTCAAACAGGATTTTTACTTTGTACAAGTTGGAAGACCAACACTTGTCATTCTTTTCAACAGCTTCCTTTCTCCCAGCCATGCACAGCACAAGTCCTTAAATGGCTTTCCTGATACAGTCTTTTACATAGGCAAAGAATCAGCAGCTATTCATGCTCTTGGCCAGACACAGAGAACACTGCATTTCTTCTATATCTGAACCATTAGGATCCTCCAGCAAATCTATATCCATTTCATTTCCATATTCGCTGTGTCTATCCTGAATATCAGCTGACTGGTTATTCTCCTGCCTTATCAGCTCCTGCAATCTTAACAACAGCTGTTCCCTATGGTCTCCAGCCACAGGCTCTTGCAACAGAGTTTCTCTCCCTTTCAACAAGTTAGCAAGCTCTGTTAGAGTGGAGGTTTGGCAGTCACTGGCATAAGTTCTAGGCTTAATAAAGGTTTGCTTTCCAGAGTTCAGGGGCACACCGGGTTTAGCACTGTCTCTTAATTCTTTAACAATGCCTTCAGCCTGGCTTTGGTTAGGAATTAAATAAAAGACATTTTCATTACCTTCAGGTTTTAAATGGTGTCTTGAACTACTTCCCCACCTGGAAACACTTCTTTGGCCTGGAAACTGTTGCCTGCCCTGGGTTCCAGACACCCTCTGTTTCTCTTTTACTCTTGCATGTGTATCAGCCAGGTCTCTTCCTGAAGCCCCTCTTTTCAATGGAACTAAAGTACCTGCTTCAAAACAGAGCAAGTTTATGATTCCAGGCTTGTTCCCTTCAGAATCAGCTCCCCTTACTTGAACTGCTTCTGGAACTCCACGGACTCCAAACACTGCCTGCCCATCTTGCTGCTGCTTCGTTCCTGTTTCTTTCTGCTGCGTTTCTGTTTGTTCTAAAACTGAAACACTTTTAAACTGCTGCCTTTCAGGCACCACGCCTTTCTTCCTGCCCATGTGCAGCTCATCAGTGCTCAACCTAGCCCTGACGTCACTAGGTGGGCGGGGCTTAGCACTCGGAATACTCTGCCCTGGAGGCTTGTGATTTCTATGGGAACTGCTTTTCTCTCTAGATTTAAAGGAACAGGGCTCCTCTCCCTGCCATTCCATTTCCTCTGCAGCGTCCTCCTCACCACAATATATATCGTAATGATAGATCTGATCAAATTGGTGGAGGGGTTGTGCTCTATGTTAGAGAGGGCATTGTGTCACAAAGAATTAAAATTCTACAGGAAACAAAATTTGCTGTAGAATCTCTATGGATTGAAATTCCATGTAAAAAGGGGAAGGTGATAGCAGTGGGGTTGTACTATCGACCGCCTGGCCAGAATGAACAAATGGATGATGAAATGCTCAAAGAAATCAGGGAAGCTAACAGAAGTTACAGAACGGTAATAATAACGGGTGATTTCAAGTCCTATAGGCACTCCTTGTGGTCTTGGGCAAGCCACATAACCCTCCATTGCCCATGTTCCCTGTAAGTATTAGCGTATGTGTGTCATATCCCCTCGTGTTAAATGTATCTCCCAATTGACCGCTTTGACCCAGTGAAAAGCGGGATATAAATACAGCTAAATAAATAAATAAATAAATAAATAAATAAAATTTCAATTACCCTGGTATTGACTGGGTCAGGGTCATGGCAGGACATGTTAGGGAAATAAAGTTTTAGTTGAAATAAATGACTGCTTCTTGGAGCAGCTGGTTCATGAACTGGCCAGAGGGGGAAGCCATTTTGTACTTAGTCCTTAGTGGAACACCAGATCTGGTGCAAGAGATAAGAGTGTTGGGGCCACTTGGCAACAGTAATCATAGCATTATCACGTTTGATTTAATTAATGGAGGAGGGATGGTAAGGAAATCTACATTACTACCTTTTAACTTTTGAAAGGGAGACTATGATAAAATGAGGAAAACAGTTAAGGAAAATCTAAAAGGAGAAATTGCAAAGGTTAAAGAATTACATCAAGCTTGGGTGTTGTTTAAAAATATTATCTTGATAAATTGGAAGACTGGGCATCAAAATGGCAGATGAAATTTAATGTGGAGAAGTGCAAGGTTATGCACCTAGGGAAGAACAACCCAAACTATGGTTACACGATGCAAGGTTCCACATTAGGAACCACCACCCAAGAAAAAGATTTAGGCGTCCTTGTGGATACCATGTTAAAACCCTCGGCCCAGTGTGCAGCGGCGGCCAAGAGAGCAAATAGAATGCTAGGTATGATAAGGAAAGGAATGGAAAATAAAACAAAAGATATTATAATGCCTCTATATCGTTCCATGGTGAGACCGCACCTTGAATATTGTGTGCAATTCTGGTCGCCATATCTTAAAAAGGATATAGCAATTTTAGAAAAGGTTCAGAGAAGAGCCACCAAAATGGTAAAGGGGATGGAAGGCTACTCCTATGAAGAAAGGCTAAAAGGTTGGGGCTCTTTAACCTGGAAAAGAGACGGCTGAGGGGAGATATGATAGAAGTCTATAAATTAATGAACGGAGTGGAACGGGTAAACGTAGATCGATTGTTTACCTTATCAGAATATAGAAAGACTAGGGGACATGCAATGAAGCTACAGGGTAAACTATTTAAGACTAATAAAAGAAAATATGTTTTCACTCAACGTGTAATCAAACTCTGGAATTTGTTACCGGAGGATGTAGTAAAGGCTGTTAGTGTAGCTGGGTTTAAAAAAGGTTTGGACAAGTTCCTGGAGGAAAGGTCCATAAACCATTATTAAGAAGGGACCCAGGATATCAATGCTTGAACCAATACAAGCATTGTGGAACCTGTGTCCCTTGGGGAAACTGCTAGGTACATATGACCTAGATTGGCCACTGTTGGAAACAGAATACTGGGCTTGATGGACCTTGGTCTGACCCAGTATGGCATATCTTATGTTCTAAGTCCAGACCAGCTGTATTCCACGCTTTAAGAAAAGTGGAAGGAAGTCCAAAAAACTGCCAGCATGGTTTAAAGGTGAGATCAGAGAGGCTGTTGTTGGCAAAAAAGCATCTTTCAGAAAATGGAAAAAAAGAGCCAAATGACGAAAACTGGAAAGAGCACAAGCATTAGCAAGTTAAATGCAAGGCCTTGATAAGGCAGGCAAAGAGAGAATTTGAGAAGAAACTTGCTATGAAAGCAAAAACTCATAATAAAGACTTTTTCAAGTACATTCGTAGCAAAAAACCTGTGAGAGAGTCAGTTGGACCATTAGATGATAGAGGGGTAAAAGGGGCAGTAAGAGGGGACAAGGCTATAGCGGACAGACTGAATGAATTCTTTGCTTCTGTCTTTACTGAGGAAGATGTAGGGATACTACCCATGACTGAAGTGGAATTTAAAGGTGATACTGCAGAAAAATTGAAAGAAATATCGATACACCGGGAAGATGTATTACAACTATTTGATAAACTGAAGAGTAGCAAATCACCTGGACCAGATGGTATACATCCAAGGGTTTTGAAAGAACTGAAATATGAGATTGCAGACCTGCTATTAGTAATCTGTGATTACACAAAAGATTGGTCAATTACTGAACGATAAGGTCAATATCCCAAATAATAACAAAAAATCGCTCATGTATTAATACGGGTGTTTAGATCACTTCTTCTTATATAGATAACTTAGAACATAATCTATTAATTAACTGAGGTCTCAGACTAATCTTGGCTTCTGCTACTGGGACTCACGTCCATTTTTAAAGCAGATTGCCGATTTATGAAAGCATATCTAATGAAACGCAAGACTGGTACCCATAAAGGGCGTCGGGATTCCTTAACAGTCCTACTCAGCAGGTGCATTCAGGCTGTTCAGATAAGTGCAGAGCTTGAGTCTTTTTAAAATTGAACCTAACCTGAACTGGTCACCCGCGTAGTTCCTAGAGGTCGTTGATGCAAATCGGCAATCTGCTTTAAAAACGGACGTGAGTCCCAGTAGCAGAAGCCAAGATTAGTCTGAGACCTCAGTTAATTAATAGATTATGTTCTAAGTTATCTATATAAGAAGAAGTGATCTAATCACCCGTATTAATACATGAGCGATTTTTTGTTATTATTTGGGATATTAATAATCTGTGAACTATCATTAAAATCATCTGTAATACCTGAAGATTGGAGGATGGCCAATGTAACGCTAATTTTTAAAAAGGGTTCCAGGGGTGATCCAGGAAACTACAGACCGGTAAGCCTGACATCAGTACCGGGAAAAAACCATCATAAACAACAAAATTACTCAGCATGTAGATAGTGTCATGCAGCAGGAACTGATGGAAGCAAAGATGCAAGAAAAAAAGCTGTTTTTCATAATATAAAAGATGTGCACGGGATGCAATTCCCACACAGAGCAGATAGAGGGAGCAGGCATGCACTCACAGAGGCTGACTGGACACACCTAGCTAATCGACACCACCTGACAAGCAGCCTAGAAAGCTCAAACACAGGAGAGCTTTATAAGCAAGAGGCTGGAGACAGGAAAGGGTGTGGAGGTAGAGGTGGACCGGAGAGAAGCACCAGGAGCAAAGCCGTGCGAGAGAAATGCACCACGAGCAAGGGCCAAGAAGAAGGAAGCACCAGAAGTATTGAGCTAAGCCCTAGGAGTGAATGGGAAAGCAATGCTGAGCAAAGGAACAGTTACTTTGGGAAGCAGAGCAGTGCTGAAAGAAGAAGCCAGAAGTTAGGCTTGGAAAGAGGCCTGCGCTTACCGGAGGAACCAGTGACCAGACTGAAAGGTAACAAGAGCTTTCAGGGAAAAGACTGGCACGAGGATTGTATCCCAGGAGAACTACTGGAAGGAGAAAGTTCCTGTTCTACATGCTGTTGTAAGCCAAGGTATGCTAACTCTGTTTTTAAGAGAAAAAGCTCATCTCATAAGTGCCCTTTTAAAAGCAATGCTCGTGTTACATGAAAGGAAAGTAAACTTACTTTGTATAACCCAGATGGTAAAAGCACAAAGGTAGGCCAAGCTCACTGGCGAACCTTAGAAGAACTCTACAAACACCCAGAGAATAAGAATAGCGACTGGCCAGTTCCAATAGCCAGAGAAACCCCAGATACAGAAAGGGATAACTCTGACTCGGAGCCGATGCAAGTGGAATTTGTGGAGTCTAGTCTTTTGTCTCAAGAGGAGATGGACTGTTCTCTATGCATTACAAGCAGTATAGAATCACTGCTAGACTTGTAAATAATATATGCTGTCTCCAGAGTGTTACTTGTATTCTAAAAGGAAGAAGAGTGTTGAAGTGGTTGAGTTACTCTAGGAAGCCTTAATTAATCCTTGTTACAACTGTGAAACATAACAGTTTTTCTTTACCATGAGTTTGTTTCATTCCTGAAGTAAAGGATATTTTCCTCTATGTTGTGACCCACCTGAACTGTTTGCGTAAAGGGAAATAAAAGCCTATGTTATCCCTCTACTCTGCATTCACAATTTACTTCTTAATAGGAGCTGAACTACTAAGACCAGGTTGCACCTGGCTCTTAAAGGAACCTCCTCTCATAAAAAAATATCTTTGTGTCCAACCTACCCCTATGACCACTGGCCACTAGGGGCGGTACGCGACAATAGTCATGGCCTAATGGGAGACAGCCAACATGGCTTTAGACAAGGAAGATCTTGTTTTACTAGTCTGTTATGTTTTTTTGAAGGTGTGAATAAACAGACAAAGGTGAGTCAGTTGATATAGTGTATCTGGACTTTCAGAAAGCTTTTGACAAGGTCCCTCATCAGAGACATTGGCAAAACTAAAACGTCATGGGATAGGAGGTGATGTACTATTGTGGATCAGGAACTGGTTAAAAGATAGAAAGAGAAGGATAGGGCTAAATGGCCAATTTTCCCAATGGAAAAAGGTGAATAGTGGAGTACCGCAGGTATCTGTGCTGTGTCCGCTGCTTTTTGACATATTCATAAATGACCTGGGAAAGGGAATAACGAGTGAGGTTATCAAATTTGCAGATGACACAAAACTATTTAAAGTTGTTAAAACCCAAGAGGATTGTGGAAAATTGCAAGAGGATCTTGATAAATTAGAAGACTGGGCATCCAAATGGCAGATGAAATTTAATGTGGACAAGTGCAATGTTATGCACCCAGAAAAGAACAACCCAAACTATGCTTACACGATGCAAGGTTCCACATTGGGAACCACCACCCAGGAAAAAGATTTAGGCGTCATTGTGGATAACATGTTAAAACCCTCGGCCTAGTGTGCAGCGGCGGCCAAGAGAGCAAATAGAATGATAGGTATCATAAGGAAAGGAATGGAAAATAAAACAAAGGATATTATAATGCCTCTGTATTGTTCCATGGTGCAACCGCATCTTGAATATTATGTGCAATTCTGGTCGTCGCATCTTAAAAAGGATATAGCATTATTAGAAAAGGTACAGAGAAGAGCCACCAAAATGGTAAATGGGATGGGATGATACTCCTATGAAGAGAGGCTAAAAAGGTTAGGGCTCTTCAACCTGGAAAAGAGACAGCTGAGCGGAGATATGATAGAGGTTTATAAATTAACGAATGGAGTGAAACGGGTAAATGTAGATCAATTGTTTACATCATCAGAATATAAAAAGACTAGGGGATATGCAATGAAGCTACAGGGTAACCTATTTAAAACTAATAAGAGAAAATATTTGCTTCACTCAGCGTGAAAATTTGTTACCGGAGGATGTAGTAAGAGTTGTTAGTGTAGCAGGGTTTAAAAAAGGTTTTGACAAGTTCCTGGAGGAAAGGTCCATAAACCTTTATTAAAAGGGACCGGGGATATCACTGCTTGACCCAATACAAGCATTGAGGAACTTGTGTCTTTTGGGGAAACTGTTAGGTACTGTCGGACGGGCGCCCCTACTGGCGTAGTAGAGTAAGGGCGTCTGCCGACATTTAATTTGAATCAGGAAGTATTTGAGCTGCAGGACCCAAAGGATTGTGGTCCTTGTAGTGTAGTGCTCCCTGAAATGAATAACTACGCCAAATGGAGGGTAAATAAGGCTTTATTTCCCCGCTTAATGCTCTAGGTTCAAATGAGACAACAAACTTAAAGTGGAGGTAAGGCTTTCCTCAAATAATAATAAAGATCCACCATGGACTAAACAGTGAAACGTTGTAAGCTGTACAATTGACTGTTTAGCTGGGTTAAGGGATTTTCCAAACAATAGAAACAATCAGAATGGTTATCAACTTCACCATTTTCAGACTCATTTCTTCACTGTACAATTAGCATGGCAGGCAACTACCTCTTAAGCACAAGTTACATTCCATAGGTTCTGTGTGAGGCATGGGAACACTGGAGCTGTAATCCAAGTCCATTGATTCTGGCTCACTACACTCTTCAATGTTTAGAGTATCCTCAGTGTTACTTAGTTCCTCATAGAAGTTCCTTGGCTTCTCATATAACTTCTGTAGAACCCTTTTTGAAAGTGGTTTTAAATAGTTAACTTTGTTTCTTCTCTGATAATGAGGTTTATCTACCTGCATAAGTCTGCCTTCATTGAAAGTCCCTTTTAGAATAAAAGGCTTCTCATACCTTATCTTCGGTGGAGTGCCACGCCTAGGATTCAGCTTACTCTGTAGCTTTTCTTGTTGATCCTCTGTCCTGTGCACTGCTCCACAATTAAGGCTGCTAGGAAAACCAGACGTGGATTTCCAGTCTTTATTTGGAGAACTTCTTTTAACAGGCAGGCTGCTTCTCTGGGTCTTATCCCAAGGCTGAGACTTGCCTCTGTCTGTATCCGTTCTTCTCCTTCCTTCTCCTGTTACTATTCCTGGTACCCTCGCTGGTACCCTTCCGGTTGGTTTGTCGGCTACCCTCCTGGGTGCCTCTCTTTGCTGGACTCCTTGGTCTCTCTGCTGCACTCCTGTGCTGGTAGCTGAGCTCTCTTCCCGATCTCTGTGCTGGACTCTTTGCTGCAGTCCTTGCTGCACAACTGGGTCTCTTGAGCCCTCTTTCTGGTCTCTGTACCGGTCTCCTTCCCGGTCTCTATACCACTCTCTCTGTTCTCCCTCTCTGCTCATCTGATTTCCCTTATAAAGGGATTTCCAGCTTGCACGCTGTGAGTTTGAGGACAGGTGAAAACACTCATCATTAAGGTGCTCAGAGCTTGAGCACGTGGGTTCAGGCATTGTGTAACTGTTCATGCGCCCTCTGGCTGAGCTACACTGGAACTGCGTTCTCTGGCTTTTCTGAGATTTATGCAAATCAGGAGTTTTTTTCAAGGCTGTTTCTTCCCTAGCTCCAGCCTCATGACAGTACTTATGACCTAGATTGGCCACTGTTGGAAACAGGATACTGGGCTTAATGGACCTTGGTCTGACCCAGTATGGCATATCTTATGTTCTTATGTTCTTATGTGTTGACATTTAGCATTAGGGAACCTATGCTGATTCCTTCTGGATTATTTTACATAGGGTACTCTAATAAGATCAGATATTGTTGGCATTGTGATAGGAGAGCCATACATCCGCTATGCCTGGCACTGGGAGGCATGAATGATGTAGTGTCAACATTCCCCAGATCATTCCATATGGCCTACATCCCTACCCAGGCCAGGATCACTGAGAGCTATGAAAGTGGTGATATATCTGGAGTCTGGCTACTTGGTGCGATGGCACAGGGATCTCTCCTCCCATGCCCACACAACCCTGACCAGGGGAGCAGTGCCACAAACCTGGCTGTGAGAAGGCAGACAGGATTGCCCCACAGGTAGCGGATGTATACAGACTGACATATGCCACGATGGGACAGGTGTAGCTGCTATGAGAAATGCCAGTACCCAGATAGGTGGGCCTCAGATGCCATAGCCAGAAGGCCCTACTACAACTACATCTGCTACTGATCATTTGTATAACACTACAAGGCATACGCAGAGCTACAGAGACACACATAACAGATGGTCCCTGCTCAGCAGAGCTTACAATCTAGTTGGGACAGACAACACAGCAGCTTGTGAACAGGATACATCCAGGAGGAATGGTCAGGAAACACAAGGGAGCTTAGGCGGATCTCATCCAACAAAGTTACCGATGAGGTGAGTGCTCAGTCTCATTATGAGAAGGGCCAGAGATGAAGCCTGACGTACAGACTCGGGTAGTTTGTTCTAGGCTTATAAAGCAGTAAGGGGAAGGGAGCAACATCAGTATTTGCCAGTAGAAGGGAAGGGCACAGATAAAAGCAATCTGACAGAAGAACAGTGTTCACAGGGAAGGGTGTAGGGAGAGATAGGTGGGGAATGGTAGTGCAGATCATCAGAAGGAGTGCACTTACAGTATACGCCAGAGGCATGAAAAGGGCTTACATTTGTTGCTCAGCAATATTATGCATCCTTTGGAGATCTGCAAGGTTAGGTCGGGGTTTTGTGGACTTGGTGAGGGTCCATCCCTATCAGTTTAAGGTGTATTTGTAGAGATGAACAGGACAGGAATCACTGGGGCCAATTCCTAATGCCACGTACCATTTGATGCAAGGCATGTCCTGACATACGTGTTCACATTTACATTCTTGGGGAGGGAGACTGGTATATGGTCTAGGTTACAGCACCTGTCATTTCTCATTGATATTTATGTCTAGTGTGCACCAGCATACTACTGTCTCTGATAGGCAGCTTAGGAAATACACATTTGTCCTGAGGGGTGTGGTGTCCGTGGGTACATCGCGAGGGACAGGCAGGATCCAAAATGTGTAATGTTTCAGAATATGGTGGGTGCGTGGACATCCAAAACATTTACACACATGTGAGGCACAGGGCCAGCTGACTAGCAATTGCACATGACCGCCAAACATGTCTATCTCCCCGATTCCGGCCCCGCAGGCATGTCCAGAGCCATGGATGTGGAATTAGGTTCAAAGAAGGCCCATTCTTGATTTAGACGTGTTTGCAGACTGGACATGCACGTTGTGAAATCGGGCTCCATATGGATAAATATGGCAGGCTTAATTGGGTAGAATTTTAACAACGTGATATTTTTCTATTTTGTTACAAGTCATTGAAAATGTGATTAAACATGCTGATAGAGGTGAGCTGGTCAATAAAGTGAATCTGGAGTTTTTAAAAAAACATTTGTTTAATTTAGCCCCCTACTCCCGGAAAAGGGTGTGGCCAAGATCTTACAACAATACCTGGGATGTTATAGTGTAGACTAGTGGGCCAAGTGTGTACCTCAGAGTTTGACATCCCCCTCCAGAAGAGCTTACAGAAGTCACTAACCTTGTCTCATCCAGCTCCGCTGTTGGGCAGAGAAAGGCTGAGAGGAAAAATAAACTAATTTGGATAAGCTCCTACCAAGGTGATGTTCCAATTATTGTGATAGGGTAGATTTTGCAAGGATGGAACACAGAACACTTTAGTGTCTAAAAACAGAATTTTCAGAAAAATTTATTAAGCTCATATAACTTGTTGAACAAGCTTAAAGATGGATTCAGAAATTTTAACATTTAAACAAGTTAAATCAATAAGGTATTTATACACGGTTGCACCTTAGAACTCAGAAATAAATCAACATTCAGTGTTTGTTCAATATAGTCTTCTAATACAAAATATTCACGTTTTTCAGTTTTTCTCTTTAGGATACTCTTTACAGTTTATCACTTACTATGAATATACATTTTTGTACAAGAACGCCCATCTTTTAACAGGTGAGTTCTCTGATTATCCAGAGTATTTTGTATGCATTTCAATCGGTAATGTAAAGTATGAGCTCAGAAATGTAGTTCTTTTAGTCTCTCAGGGTGTTTGTGAACTGGTACCTTTCTTCCCAGAAACCTTTTTGTGAAGGGGCCCAGTCTCTTGTCTAGAAGTCCCGCGGTGTCCTCTCCCAGAAGATCTGATGTCACAGTAATTCAGGACTCCTCTGGTCCAACGATGATCCAGACTTTACCTACTCACTAACTTTAATAAATCAATAAATAAAACTAATCTAATTTGAGGCTGTGTCCACAGTCACTTGGGGGTTAGTATGTTGAAAGTCCCTATCTAAGTCCACACAAACACTGTCCAGGCACACCTTTCATAGTCCTAAAAGGTTATTCCTTTAAGAACTCAGGAATTTTCCAATTTAAACTTAATTAGGCAGTTTCCTTCTGCCAGAAGTCTAAAACCAGTACATCTCTCTCCCTCTGCACTGCTTCCAATAGCATGCAGTGGTGTCACTACCCTTGGGATTCTAAACTGCCCAGACTCAGCAGAACTATATCTGGATTCCTTCACAGGATTAAACATATATATTTTCCAAAGAGCTTCTCTATAGTTTCAGCTTCCAGAAACCTTAGGTTCCTTAGAAGAGCTCAATAAAGCTTTCCTTTCCAATTTCTCAAGCTGTTTCAAAGAAAGGCAGTTTCCCCTTTCCCTCTTGCTGAGAGGACTCCAAACTGCCAAGCCCAGCAGAACTATCAGCTTCTCTCGCACAGGATTTAAAATATTCCTTTCCTCTAAGAAGCTTTGCTACAATCTTAGTTTTCAGAACATTTAGGGGTATGTTTACTAAAACCCCGGTAAAGTGCGTGCCGCGGTAGTGTGCGTGTGCCATATAAGGAGTGGGCGTTCCGTCTTGAAAAGGAAAAGCCGGAATTTACATATGCGCTAAGGTGCGTGGCGCCCATGTGCACCCCGCACCTTAGCGCATGAGATAGCTGCGTGGGAGGCATAAGTGGCGTGCTGATATGCAAGAAAACAAGCAGAGCCACAGCACAATGGTTAAGGCAATTACCAATGGTGCAGGGGTCAGGGGTTCAATCCCCCACAGTACCCAATGGAGACAGCTGGCAGAGGCATTTAAATGATGGGCAGTGTAAGGCAGCATGCTGATGTTTTAGGAGGCTCTTTAATACTGGGCGGCATAAGGCGGCGTGCTGATGTGCAGTCACAAGAACAGAGCCACAGCACAATGGTTAAGACACTGACCAATGGTGTAGGGATCAGGGGTTCAATCTCCTACAGTGCCCAATGAACAAGGCTGGCTGTGGCAGAACATATTAAGAGGAAGATTGCTTTAGGAGGCATTTTATTCATATTTTAATTATCACTACTAGCAAACACACTCCCAAAGCGTGGTAACATAAGGTGCCCTATAAGGCACATTTTAAAGTGCACTGTCAGTCAAGGCACCCTAGAATGTTGCTTATAGGGCACTTTAGAGGGTGCCGTATGAGGTACCGCAAGGTCAGTGTACTGATTTTTATGGCAGCACTGTGCAGTTTAAGGAATGAAAAGCATAAGTAGGTGCGCTGACAGGCAAGGAGGAGCAGCAGTGGAGCACAATGGTTAAGGCACTGACTGCTGGTACAGGGGTCATGAGTTTGTTCCCCAGTGTGCCTAATACGTAAGGCTGGCTGTGGCATCAGCTTTGCATTGTACATATTTTGTCCTGCAGCACTTTAATTTTATGTTATTAATTGCTGCCAGCAAACACGCCCTCACGTGCCGTAATGGAAGGTGCCGTATAAGGCACCCTATAAGGCACTCCATAGGGCACATTAGAAATTGCACTGTCCGCCGCATCACCCTAAAATGTCCCCTATAGGGCACCCTATAGATTGCGTCACAAGATATTGTATAGTGCACCTTATATGGACGGGAACCATAAGGTGCCCTATAGGGCGCCCTATAAAGCACCCTCAGAGGCACCTTATGGGTACAGTACGCTGAGGGCGTTTTTGCTGGCATCAAAATATGTACATTAAAAAGATTGCACTGGACAACCCTATCAAAAAACCCCACTGTGGGTTTGAACCCATGACCTCTGGTTTCAGAGGCAGTGAAGTAACCATTGGGCTACAGCTCTATAGCTGCTAGCAAGCCCCTGGCTGGCTGCAGAGAGCATGCACGTCACCACACAGACAGTCTGCTGTGGTCACCAAGATAGGGTTAGCCCACCCATACCCATGATGCACTGCACATGCAAATCAGCTGTCCACAGATTAACACAAGATGGGCAATACACCCCCACAGCACCTCGGCCCGGTAGAGGGAAGTGACCATGTGCACCCACACACCACCTCGGCCTAGTAGGGGGTACTGACCATGTGTTTTACTGGCACAGAGTAGCTACACACTGTCACATTGTGCGGGTACTGTGCTCACCCTGAGGGTGCTATGAGGCGCCCAGGACCAGGTCCACAACACCTTCCATAGCTGAAAGAGGCCATGCTGGAGGTCCAAAGCAGTGTTAATATGTGAGATAGGTAGTTCCTGCACAAACACCTTGGATATCTCTTTCTGACTCAGTTAGGTGTAGCCCCTATGGACCCCCTAGGTGGGCCATGCACCACCACCACCCCCCTCCAGGGCTGAGGGTGGCAAACAGGGCCTCCTATCAATCAAGCCACATTCTACCTCCCTGCAAAGGTGGCAGTAGAGGGGTCCATCAACCCCGGTCCTACTGAGGAGCAGGCACCCCACAGCGCAGTCAATGCAGCTCTATATACATCCATAACACAATAGCAGACAGATATAAGGTCTGGATATGTGTAAGCTGCACCCCATCACTATCTGATATTCTCCTGCAGCAAGTCATCAGCCACTGCACTCTGTAAGCTGCTCCATCACAACACATACCAGCTGCAAACAGTGTGCTAGTTAGTCCACAGTGCATGTTCCCAGTGGAGATGCATACACCCAGAACTGGGATGTCAGCATACACAACAAGCAGATAAATCAGTGACTGAGCCCCAAAAGGAAACCCATATCTATCACATGAGAGAAGCACTATGGGGGTGTCTAGCCATGCTGTGGTCACTGCACAGTCAGGGTGAGAGTGATCTCTCAGCAGGACATACTGAGGTCACCCTGTCTGTGTAGGTGGTGGCCGGGCACTAAAATGTCCCAGTCAGTGCCCTATGCCCTGTGCAGATGCACCCTGGCCAGGCCACCCTGTCCGGCCTATACCCATGGTACCTTGCTCCTCATTATGCACATTGGCAGCCCAATACTGGCAACATTGCTGGCAGTGTGGGCTGTGGAAGGTGTTTGCAGCCACCACACACTGGATAGGCAGACAGCCACCCCCACATCTATGCCAGCATTGTGCTACTATAGAGGAGTCCAGCAGCCATACCCACCACACCAGTCCTGTGCACAGTACAGGCATGGATATGGTACGCACTACTGTTGGGGGTCACTCCCCAGGGTGGTAAACACTGTCAGAGACCAGACCTGCAGCGCACACCGCAGACATCACAATGATTGTTATGGTGGAGATCAATGAGCAAAATGTGCTTAACGTAGGAATTGATATCTGCCAGTTATCATGGGCAACGTTTGATAGCTGTGTACCATATACCCAGGTGTAGGGTGGCAGTGCTAAGGTATGCAACTGCTGGTATTGGGAGATACAGGCAGGGCCCAATGTCCTGCCTCTCCAGGAGGCATTGGCCAATGGGGCCTGTGAGTGTGTGTGGGGGTGTGTCTGGCCCTGTTGACTGCTGTTTTTTACGGCAGAGTGTCCCAACTCCAGTCCTGGTGTTCCAAACAGTGTTCGGGTTTTCATGCTGTCCCTCATAAATATGCATGAGCTACATCAGCATACCATGGGGGTGGTGCATAGATATGCAGCACAGGCATCTTTATTAGAGGCAGCATGGATCCTGAATGGTGTGAGGCCCTCCAGGACTGCATTTGGGAGACTCTGCTCTAGGTAATGCGGCTGTTTATGGTGTCTGTGTCTGGTGTGGTAAAATATAGGTGTTGGAACCATGCTTATGTTTTCTGCAATAAAGGAGTGTCTGTACTATCACTGTTTAGTGGTGGGTAAAACTAAGGGGACTAGGTTGGCAGGAGCCCCAGCTGGGATTTGAACCTGTGACCCTCTGGTCCTACAGGTACTGGCTGTGTCCACTGCACCACACTGTGACCACAGGGACAGTGTTGTCTCTGGAGATAGGTAACCTGGCCGCACGAGTCAGACACCCTGCTATGCACAGTTTTACTGTGGGCTCCTTTACCTTGTATGGGGACAAAGGTGCAAATAAACCTCAAAAATGACCTCCAAAAAGGGGAACAAAACCAAACCAAGTTGGGCAACAGTGATATTAATGGGCAACCATAAACAACACTCCCAGGAAAGCTCCACTAAAATGCAGTGATTTTTGAAAGAGTCTATGGAGCGTAGACCCTTCCAAAAATCATTTCTTTTATTTGGAGCTTTCCTGGGAGTGTTTTTTATGGTTGCCCATTAATATCACTGTTGCCCAGCTGGATTATAATTTTTTTGGAATTTGTTGTGGTCATTTTCAATTTATATTTGCTATTTTGTTCTGTGCACATATATCACACTGCTCACGTTTTGCAGGTTTCCCCGGTTTTGCTGTACATTGCTGACGGAAATGGTTTCTCTTCCCTTTAAATCGGCTCTAACGCGAGGGTTTCACTCGCGGTATTTTTTTGCCGAAATTCAGCCCCGCTCCTGTGCGTGGAGCCTCTCCCCTCCCACTCTACACCCATTGACCCCATCCCCCCGCCCCTCGGGAGCCTTCCTCCACCCTCGAAATGCCTTTCCACGCCTCTATCGCACATCAGCGCACCGCATACTTGCGCGGCCCTGTCAGTGTGAGGCGCACGTGTGCAGGGGCCCGTTAATGTGACGCGCACGCGTACGGGGCACTTAAGAGCACTTAAGTGCATCATTAGCGTACGCTACTGTGCGCCGCGCACGTGGGCGCGGTTTAGTAAACATACCCCTTAGTTCCTTGAAGGAGCTTAATCCAATATTCCTTAGAAACTTTCCAGTTTATAAAGCAGGAAAGGTTTCCCTGTTTCTTTTCAAACCTTGCTCCAAGAAATCCTTTTTCAGGATTTTGATTGCATTTTTCAACAAACAAGAGCTAAGCCGATTCTTTATGCTAAGAAGCTTTTCACTACTACAAAAATATTCTTAAAATAGCTCCCTTCTGTTCCCTCTTTATACATTCTCTCTTAGTTCTGTCCAAAACCAGAACTTTTAAAATGAAAACTCAGTCTGAGCTGTTTGAGCAAATCCTTTCCCTCCAATACAGCTTGTAGCCAGCAAATCTGTGCTTCAAACACAGGGTAGAATTTATAAAACTCAGTCTGTTAACTCTCTGTCTTCCAATTCTCTCTCTAAGCAGGCACCAATCAAAAAGCAGACCAATGACTTAACAAAGTTAAACCTTTTTTAACCCAATTTCTAGTTACCTTAAACTTTCAAAGCACACACAGACCTTCTTCCCTCTTCTTTTCCAGCCTCCAACTGCTTCTTTCAGTTTAACTTCTGCCCTCCCAAGAACAACTGTTTAGTGGTCTTCCACTGCTAGAACTGCAAATAGTACCCTGGTGCTGCTCTTGAAAAGGGCAAAAAACCTCAAATCTCCAGATGCAAGTATTTTTCTACAACACATCAGAATATATCCTAGGATTGTGTGCTGTTCTTGTAAGCCTCTGAAAAAGCAAATTTAAATATTTCTTCCCAGCATCATAGATTGTGAGCCCTTTGGAGACGAGGGAATGCATCCAGTATCTGCTTGTAGTGCTTATAAATTGCTCTGATGTCCTTCAGCCTGGGCAGTATATCAAGAAATTGCAAACATAAACATAAACCTCAGTCTTTGCAGTTTCTCTCCTGAAAGACTGCTCACTAAAGATATTCCTGTACTTCCCCCAGCCCCTGAAATTCCCCCAGCACCTGAAATTCCCCCAGCACACTCATTGCTTTCCTATGTGGCCAGGACTTGTTTTTAAATTAAACTTCATATTTAGCATTAAAATAGGCTTTTAAAACCTGCAAATCCAGGATAACACTTCTTTTAATTGATCTGAGTCTCCAGTGTTCTCTCTGGATCCTGGGAGTGAAGCCCTACACACCTCCTGGGGCACCAAACAGATAGAACCCGATTCCCTAAGAGGCACGTCCTGGCCATCTGGATGGCCTTAAGCAGGATGAGCCAATTTAGACCCAATTCTGCACAGCGGGAGCAAGATAGCCCTGTGGGTGCAGGATCAGGTCCTGGGAAATGCCCCTGCATAGCTGTTGGGATGTTCCTCTACAGTTCAAACTGCCTGCTGCCTCAGACGCCCCCCCCCCCCCTCATTTCCCCACTGCCTAACTCCTAAGGGGCAGACAGGACCTGAATCGGGTGGCGGAGGCTCTCCCTGCTCTCCGACATCGTTGCAGGGGGCTGGCTGGAGGATGATCCAAGGGAGATGGCCAATGCTTATTCCACCTCTGAGGTGCAATACACTGGCCACCCCCCTGGCGATCCCCGAACGTATAGGGTCATCACAAGAATTGGCCCTAAATGTCCGAGGGTCAGTCCTGCCCACATACCATTCACTCTCCACCCCCGTGCCACCCCCATCCCCCGCAGCATGCACAATGGCTCTATGCATGCAGAGGGGCCAAGAGGCAGCATATGGTGAAGGTGGATAGTGGGGCTGCGTGACCCGGCGAGACGTGCAGCCCCTCCATTCGCCTTACAGAATTGGGACCATAATCTATTTATTTTAACCTACTGGTTACATTAAGTACCTCAAAAAATACTTCACAGAAAAAGTCATGAGATTTGAGGTTTGCTATGGATTTGTAACTGGTTAAAAAAAATAGGAAACACAATAGTGCCACAAGGTGTATACACAGAGCTGTACATAAAGATGTAAGATACAGTCCCTTCTCATAAGAGCTTATAATCTAATCAAGACAAAACACATGGTGAAACTGGGGACTAGAGTATGGAAAGATACACATAAGTAGTGGACAAGAGAGTGAGGGGCATCAAGATCCAAAAGCGGCTTAAGAACATACATAAGAACATAAGAGTTGCCATATTGGGTCAGAACAAAATCCATCAAGCCCAGTATCCTATTTCCAGCAGTGGTGAATCCAGGTCACAAGTACCTAGCAGGTTCCCAAAAAGACACACAGGTTCCACAATGGTTCCATTGAGAAAATTGGCCTCTGCTTTCTATCTTTGAACCAATTCCTGATCCACAATAGTACACTGCCTCCTATCCCATGACTTTTCAGTTTCGCCAAGAGTCTCTCATGTCAAAGGCTTTATGGAAATCCAGATACACTATATCAACTGGCTCATCTCTGTCTACCTATTTATTCACACCTTCAAAAAAATGTAACTGATTAGTAAGACATGACCTTCCTTGGCTAAATCCATGTTGGCTTTCTCCCATTAAACCACGGCTAGCTACATGTTCAGTAATTTTGTTCTTTATAATGGTTTCTACCATTTTGCCCAGTACTGACGTCAGGCTCATTGGTCTGTAGTGTCCTGGATAGCCCATTGAACCCTTTTTAAAAATTGGCATTAAATTGGCCATTCACCACTCTTCAGGTGCTACAGATGATTTTAATGATAGCTCACAGATTACTAATAGTAGGCCTGCAATCTCATATTTCAGTTCTTTCAACACCCTTGGATATATACCATCCAGTCCAGGTGATTTGCTACTCTTCAATTTATCAAATAGTTGTAATATATCTTCCCGGTTTATCAATATTATTTTCAGTTCTTCCAATGCATCACCTTTAAATGCCATTTCAGGCATGGGTAGTTTCCCTATATCTTTTTAGGGTTTTTTAAACTATTTTCATCATTTTATCATAGTTCCTTTCTGAAAGTTAAAAGGTAGCACTGTGTATTTCCTTGCTGTCCTTTCTCCATTTATTAAATCAAACATAATCATGCTATGATCACTATTACCAAGTGGCCCCAACATTCTTATCTCTTCAAGCAGTTCCTGTGTTCCACTAAGGACTAAGTCCAAAATAGCCTCCCCTCTTGTCGGTTCATGAACCAGCTGCTCCAAGAAGCAGTCACTTATTTCATCTAAAAGATTTATCTCCCTAGCATGTCCTGCCATGACACTGACCCATTCCATACCAGGGTAATTGAAATCACCCATTATTATTAATGTTTTGTAATATTTGCTAGCTTCCTTGATTTCTTTTAGCATTTCATCATCCATTTGTTCATTCTGGCCAGGCTGTCAGTAGTATACCCCCATTGCCATTGCCTTCTTCTTTTTATATGAATTTCCTATCCATAGAGATTAAAACATAAGAATATAAGAAATGTCTTACTGGGTGAGACCAAGGTCCATCAAGACCAGTATCCTGTTTTCAACAGTCGCCAATCCAGGTCACAAGTACCTGGAAGGTTCCCAAGGAGGCACACAAGTTCCACAATGCTTGTCCTAGGGTAAGTAGTTAATTTTCTGGGTCCACTTTAATAATGGTTTATGGACCTTTCCTTTGGGAACTTGTCCAAAGCTTTTTTAAACCCAGCTACACTAACAGCTTTCACCACATCCTCCAGTAGCGAATTCCAGAATTCAATTATCTGTTGAGTAAAAAAATATTTTCGCTTATTAGTCTTAAATGCGTTACATTGTAACTTCATTGTGTGTCCTCTAGTCTTTCTGCTTCTTGATGGTGTGAACAATCAATGTTTACCCATTCTACTCCATTCATTAATTTAGAGACTTCTATCATATCCCTCCTCAGCTGTCTCTTTTGCAAATTGAAGAGCCCCAACCTTTTAAGCCTCTCCTCATAGGGGTATCCTTCCATTCCTTTTACCATTTTTGTTCTTCTTCTTTGTATCTTTTCTAATTCAGCTATATCCTTTTTAAGATATGTAGATCAGAATTGCACACAATCTTCAAGGTGCAGTCACACCATGGAATGATAGAGAGGCATTATAATATCTTTGATTTTTTTCTCCATTCCTTTCTTTATGATTCCTAGCATTCTATTTGCTTTCTTGGCCACTGCTGCACATTGGATGGAGGATTTCAACATATTATCCATGATGACACCTAAATCTTTTTCCTGGGTTATGGTTTCTAAGGTGGTACCTTGCATCGTGTAAGCATAGTTTGGGTTGCTCTTTCCTAGGTGCATTTCCAGGTCATTTATAAATATGTTATAAAGCAGCAGGCCCAGCACAGATCCCTGGGGTACTCCACTATTCTACAGTGTATTTTGTTTCCTGAACAACTCTAATCTTGTGTGATTCAATGCCCTCTCTAAAATAGAGCTCAACCCCTCCACCAATTTGATCTACTCTATTATTTCGATATAGTTTGTACCCTGTTATCACAGTGTCTCATTAACTATCCCATCTTATTTTTTAGACTTCTAGCATTTGCAGACAGGCATTTTAAAAGTTGTATTTTATTCATATTGATATAGTTATCAGTGGACAGAGGTAATTTGGAATCTTTCAGCTCTGTCTGCTCTGTACTTAAGGGCATCTGGGTTACTTTTATCTTTATTGGAACCTCTCTGTTGGGATGCCTTAAGTTCCCTCTTTGGCTAGTCTCCTTCAAGGATACGTCCTTCCAAACTATGGGCTCTTGGGAGACTGGGCTTCAAAGAAGTAGGTTTTTAGCCTGGATTTGAATAGGGCTAGAGAAGGAACCTGATGCACAGCAGCAAGAAGAAATGGACAAAGTCTGGAGTTGGCAAAGGCAGAGAAGGGCGCAGATAAAAGGGATCTGCCAGAGGAGCAGAGTTCCCAAAGAAGGGTGTAGAGCAGCGGTTCTCAACCTGTGGGTCACGACCCCCACAGGGGTCGCCACAGCATTTAGCGGGGGTCGCCTCACTCCGCCAAGTTAAAAAAAATAATAAAAAATCGCACAAGTTGCTGCCGCTGCCGAGTCCGCTTCTCGGCACCGGCAAACTCAACGCCTCCCTTGCTCTGCAGCCGTGGCTCCCTGTCTCTTAGGGAACCGCGGCTGAGCCTGTGAAACAGTTGCAGAGCCCTTCCTGTCTCTCGATGGGCTCCGTCACTCCGTGCAGCATTGTCCCGCCTCCAAAGGAATGGTAAACAACTTCCTTTGGAGGCAGGACAATGCTGCACAGAGCCCGTTGAGAAACAGGAAGGCTCCGCAACGGCTTCACAGGCTCAGCCGCGGTTCCCTAAGAGACAGGGAGCCGTGGCTGCAGAAGAATAGGGCAGTAGCAGGCAAACATGGCGGGAGGGAGGGGGGGGGGGGTGACATGGAGGGATGGATGGAGGGAGGGGGGCTGACATGGAGGGAGGGAGCTGACATGGAGGGAGGGAGGGAGGGGGCTGACATGGAGGGTTGGATGGATGGAGGGAGGGAGGGGGCTGACATGGACAGAGGGGGGCTGACATGGATAGAGGTGGGGACTGACATAGATGGATGGATGGAGGGAGGGAGGGGGGCTGACATGGACAAAGGGGAGAGACAGGGGGACATACTGGACAGACAGGGGATAAATGCTGGACAGAGGGGAGAGACAGTGTTGGTTAGGATTATAATGGGCTGATGGGGGGGGCTAGCACTGGTAATGGGCAGATTGGGTGGGGGGCTAGGACTGGTAATAGGTTGATTAGGGAAGGCTAGGACTGGGAATGGACTGATCAATGGGGGGGTTGAGATGGCAATGGACTGATAGGGGGGCTAGCATTGGAAATGAGCTGATCGGGGAGGTTAGGACTGGAAATGGGCTGATTAGAGGAGGCTAGGACTAGTAATGGGCTGAATAGGGGAGCCTAGCACTGGTAATGGGGTTGAGGGGGAACTAGCACTAGAAGTGAGCTGATTGGGGGGGGGGGGCTTCAACTGGAAATGGGCTGATGGGTGGGGTAGGACTAGTAATGGGCTGAATAGGGGAGCCTAGCACTGGTAATGGGGTTGAGGGTAGACTAGCACTGGAAGTGAGCTGATTGGGGGGGCTTCAACTGGAAATGGGCTGATGGTGGGGAGGGGAAGATAGAGCTGCTGGCCTTGGAAGAAAACTGGAGGCTAGGGCTACAAATGGGTTGATGCTAGGGGATGGGAGAATGGGACTGGAAGGGAGTGGATGCTGAGAGGGGCTGCCATGATATTTGGACTAGAAGGGGACTGGAAATAGGCTGATGGAAAGAAGTGAAGAAAACAAAAGAAGAGATAAGAAATGGCAGATGGACCATAGACCACAGAAAGAGAGCTAAGAGAAGACAGGAAAGCAGAAGCCTCAGATCGGGACCAGCATGATCAGAGAATAAATTGGTCAGACAACAAAGGTAGAAAAAATAATTTTATTTCATATTAGTGATTTGACTACAAAATCATCATCATTTTGAAATCAAATATTGTTACTTGTTGTGATTAATTATTGTGGTTTAAATAAGTAAATTTTATAAATAAAAACATATTGCAAAGGCCTATAATATATTAATAATTCAACAAATGATTTATTTATTTATTTACATTCTCTTATATACCGTGCTATTCTGCATCAGTGTGGTTTACATTGAACAAACTGAAATTACATTGAACAGGGCATTATAACTTGGAGATAACTATTTTACAGGGAACATGGGCTATGGAGGGTTAAGTGGCTTGCCCAAGACCACAAGGAGCACCTGTGGGACTAGAAACCCCAGTCCTTCCGGCCCACGGTTGCTGTCCTCTAGTGGGATTTGAACCCCTAACTTTCTGGCCTGAAGTGCCTTGCCCCAAGTACTAGGCCACTCCTCCACTCCACTGTAAATGATTACAGCGACAATGTGTTAACGGTAAAGGAAGAGAGACGCATTTGATTTTATCATTGGGGGTCACCACAAGTTGACCAATGGTAAAAGGGGTCACGGTACAAAAAAGGTTGAGAACCACTGGTGTAGAGTGTGATAAGAGATGAAAGACAGTGAGGAGCTGAAGAATCAATGCATTTGTAGGTCAGTAGGAAAAGTCTGAACTGGATGTGTAAATGGATAGGCAGCCAGTGAAGCGACTTGAGAAGAGGGGTAATATGAGCATAGCGGTGTTGGCAGAAAATAAGCCATGCAACTGAGTTGTGAACAGATTGAAAGGGAGAGAGATGATTCAGAAGGAGACCAGCAAGGAGCAGGATACAATAGTCAATAGTATTTGTACCCTTGGAATCTACCTTGGTCTATCCAAACATGGTATGGCATGGAATACACATTTTGTAACTTTAATTATTCACTTTTCTAAGCCCATGCTCAAGACAAGATACAAATGCAGGAATTTTGAGTACATCCTTTCCAGAGAGGGTTCTAAGTTGGTACCAGGAGAAAATGAAGAGTGAAGTGACTTTCCAAAGGTCACAAGGAGCATCAGTGAGAGAAGCAGGTTTGAAAGAAGTAGCCTACAGCTCTAATCAATAGGCCATTCTTCTGTATCCATCCATGGTGCAGCCTCACCCTAAGTACTGTGTTAGTTTAGTTTAAATTGTTTGCTTAATCACCTTTCTTTGATGAACAGCAAATGCTGTTTCCAAAGTAAATACAAATTTAAAGCGCATAACACTATATAAATGAGGAAGCTCATTAGTGTCTATATAAGAGAGTAGCACCTACTAACATAGCAAGGATAATGAAAAAACAGCCATTTAGCCAACAGCCCAAGCAAGAAGAGACATAGACCATAATAGACTGGTCATGAGATATGGACTCAACTTGTCCTATGACAAGCAATCTTTGCATTCGGGCCACCTCATCACAAAAGAAGATAGCGGGACTAGAAAAGGTACCAAGAAGGGCAGTACAAAGGATAAAGGAGATACAAAGGCTCTCTTATGAAGAAAGGATGAAGAGGTTAGTGCTCACTAACTTAGAGGTGACTCACATAATAGGAACAGTGACCAATCCAGATCACAAATGCCCTGTTAGGATCCCAAGGAGTTGATCCATTCCTTATTGTTCATCCCCAGTGCTGTTTCCAAGCCTACATGTCTTATAGTGATTTATGGACTTCTCCAATATCTTGTCTAAATCCTTTTTAAACCCAGTTATATTAACTGCCTTGTCCACAAGACTAAAAGACGAGTGGTGTGGTACAGGTTAATACTACAGAATGGTCATTTACTCTTTCCAATAGCACTAGAATTCAATGAGGCTAACTAGTAGCTAATTCAAAACACATTTTAGAAAGGATTTTTTTTTTCAGCAAATGTACAGTTAAGCATCTGAATGTATTGCCAGAGGATGCGGTCAGTGTTAATAGCACACCTGGATTTAATAAACATTTGGACAAGTTTCTGGAGTGCAGATTCATTAACATTTATTAGCTAGGCTGGCACAAAGATCGCCATCTACTACACCTGGGTATGAACAATAGGGAATTGATCCTTCAGCTACTTCCAAGGGACCTGGATTGACCACTGATAGAAGTAAGATGTTAGCTTTGCGTGAAGTGGAATGGGTAGATACAAATCAATTGTTTACTTTTTCAAAAAATAAAAGGGCTAGGGGACATGTCATGAAGCTACAAAGTAGAATATTTAGAACAGATAGGAGAAAATATTTCTTCTCTCAACATATAATTAAACTTTGGAACTCGTTGCTAGAGATTGTGGTAAAAGCAGGTAGTGTAGCTGTGTTTAAAAAAGATTTGGCTGACTGCCAATCGGGGCTGGTGGAGCAGTGGTGGAAGGCTTCAAGAGGCAGAGTCTGAGCACCCGTTGGCTTTTAAAGTTCCTGTAACGGCTCCAATTGGTCCTTTGCTGCAGGGGGACAGAGGAATCCCTCATCCTGCTCCCCTGTTGCTGACTGACAATTGGGGCTGGTGGAGCAGTGATGGAAGGTTTGTCCACATTTAATTTTATCTGCCATTTGGATGTCCAGTCTTCACATTTTTCAAGGTCCTCTTGCAATTTTTCACAATCCTCTTATGTTTTAACAACTTTGAATAATTTTGTGTAATCTGAAAATTTGATAACCTCACTCGTAATTCCATTTCCAGGTCATTTATGAATATCTTAAAAAGCAGCGGGCCCAGCACAGATTCATAGAGTACTCCACTATTCACCTTTCTTCATTGAGAAAATTGGTCATTTAGACCTACTCTCTGCTTTCTAACTTTTAACCAGTTTCTAGTCCACAATACTACACTGCCTCCAATCCAATAACTTTTTAATTTTGCCATGCAATGCAACACCATTGCCCCACTGTTGCAAAGGACCAATCAGAGCCACTCCAGGTACTTTAAAAGCTAACGCGTGCTCAGGCGCACCCGTGCCTAATGGCCTTGCCAAAGGGCCCTTTGGCGTTGCCCTTAGGCATGGATCTTAGGCTGATCCAACCACATTTACTGAGACCCAGGAATAAACGCTTCTCAACACAAGCTTAACCATTCAACTACTACTCAACTGTTATTTCAAGTACTTCTATCTTTTGTATTAGCAATGTTCCATCCAGCATTATCTCCTGTATCTCTCCTGCACCTAACCATTTTATTTCACTTGATTTATATCTGTTAGTCTTGTACTCTGCTAGCATTTTACCATCTGATTGTATGTAATAACAGTGTTGTATAACCCACCAGCTAAGTCCTACCCAACCATAGCAAGTACCATTGCCCCCACGTTTCTATCCACTGTTCGCTATCATGTCTTGACTTACTCACCACTAAAAGCTACCTAGCCAGCCCAATGACTGAATACCACTACAACTACTAGAGGTTTTCTGCAACCATTCTGTTCACCGTCTCAAGAACCCCCCCCCCCCCATGACTCATCCCACCATAATCTCCCAACATGGAGTTCCTCAAACCTTGACACACAACCATGTGGACTCACCTCTTAACACTATCCATTATTTCAGCTCTACTTTCTAATGCACTAAAAGTGAAACACAACATAATAAACCCAATCCCAATAATCCATCACACAGACTTCCACCCACTACCAAATTTCTATCCTATCCTCAATTATATCAAACTCCTCGGAAATGTAGACTTACTAAGATTATTATCAACCCCCTTACCTCTTCCACACCGTTAATGGAACCGAACCACCTCCCACTTCAATGTGCACTGATCAATGTATGCTTTGTGAGGAATAAGATCCCCCTCATAGCTGATTTAATAATCTAGACATGTTCTGCCTTACTGAGACATGATCTAGACATTTTCTGCCTTACTGAGACATGGTTTCACGAAGCTCTGCCCACCAACTTACTCAATCCACAACTGCAACAGGACAGCCAACAGAGGCGGAGGAGTCTCAGTAGTTTCAAGGAAAGAACTAAACTTCACTTCCATCGAATCAAACTCCACTGCAGGAATGGATACCATCACTGTCACCAACAACACATTCTCACTATGTCTCTTATATAGAGCCCCCCAATCTGATACTCTTGACCTTTCCATAATACTTGAATTAGCTTGTGCCCCCCAAACCTCCAAGCACCTTCTCATCGCCTTAGGAGATCTTAACCTTTCTTCAACCTCACAGAAACAGGCTTCTCCCTTCTTAGATGTCATGGAAGCATTACACTTCTCTCAGATCCTCAAATCACCAACCCACACTAAAGGTAATATCCTTAACCTGATCTTTATACCACAAACGATATTAACTAACCAACATATCTCAAACTCCATCTACCCTGTGCCTTGGTCAGACCACTCGCTGATACTATTCTCATTTCCTACCCATCACCATAAAAACCCCTTACCTACCGCTCCTCTGCGGACCCTTAAATTCAAACAGTTCAACATTAACATGTTCCTTAACCTAGTTACACCTCAGCTAGAAACCCTTACCAACAACAGGTCTACATAGCATTACAAATTGATGGATGGAATAATATTATGACCTCTGCAGCCCAAGCACCTTCCAGACCACCTCCTCATAAACACTGCAAAAGAGCACCCTGGTTCTCTACTTCCCTAAACGAGATAAAGAAAGATCTTAGATGGTTGGAACGCCACTGGTGATGCTCCTGTGACCCTTCCATCCATACCATCTACACAGAAAAGCTCCGCTCATACTGCGCCAAAAATTTAAGATGGAAAAGAGAATACAATGAAATGTAATAATGCGCTCCATAAACAAATCTAGGGAACTATTCTCATTCATTAAATCTCTATTTAATGAACCATCACAACAGGAGATGGATACAAAAATATCCCCACAGGCCATAGCAGACCACCTCTGCTCTAAATACTGCTTAACCCCATTTTGACAGCCTCCATTCAGACTCTCCTACCCCTAACGCAAGTCTCACAGTAACCTGGAATGAATTTGACCATCCATCTCTTGACAACATAATCACAGTCATCAAAAACCTCAATGCACCCATCTCTGATTTTGATCCATGCCCAGTCACATGGATAAAAAGTACCAAGGAAACTCTTAGCCCCTACATACTGACTGTGTTACATCATTTAAACAAGGTTTATCAAAATGTTGCTATCAATACCATCTCACAGTATAACCATGATCACTCATGCAACCCCTCCAAAATAGGCTAGGCAGGCACGGAAACCTCTATATATAGAAGAACTCCACCCCCTTTCTCCATCAACAAATCCACTGCAAGGGAAACTAATAACCTTTTAACCAACTCTAGCAACAGGCCCCTCCAATCAATTTGTGAATTTAGCCCACCAGGAATTACAGTCTGAAGCAAAAAAATCCAGCACTGTTCCCAGAGAACAAGATGTTGTTCTCGCATTCACACTCCCCGGTCCCATAAGTCTTGTGATGCCTGTGCTTTAGATAAGAGTAAGCAGAGGGCTCAGAAAGACATTGAAGAGGGTGGAGTGAGAATGGAGCCTTGGTGGGCCCCACACGCAAGTGGGAAACTTTCCAAGACTTTACCATTGACAGAGATAGAAAAGGAATGGTCTGCCAGAAATGTTTGGAACCATTGAAGGGCTCTGCCACCAATACCAATAGAATAGAGGCACAATAACAGAAGTTCATGATTGATAAGGTTGAATATCCATAAGAGATCTAAGCAGATGGCTAAGGCTGAATTCCCAGAGTCAAGGACACTACAAATTTCACTTAAGAAGGCTGCAATTATAGCCTCACTGTTATGTACCTCTTGGAAGCCCAGTTGCCATGAGTATGTTCTATATGATCGGGCATGAGCAGGACATGAGTATGTTCTATATAATTGGAGAGTTGGGTGAAGACAAGGAGCTCTGCTAATTTTGAAAGGAATAGGAGATTAGAAATAGGATGGTAGTTGGATGGATCCTGTGGAATGAGATTGAACTTTTTTAGTAAGGGCCTTACCAGAGCTTGTTTCCAAAAGGGAGGGACCTGGCCGACCTCAAAACTATGGTTGGGTAATGTACCCACAAGGGGCAGGGGATCTATGTATTTATTTAACCGCTTTGATTCACAAAAAACGGTAAATAAGCACTAATAAATAAATAAATGTATTTATTTATCAGGGGGTTTTTAAGCTAAAGCGGTTCACAGAAAAAGAACAACAAACAAACTCAGTTGAGTTGTAGTTACTTAGGGATGATACTAACTTGGAGTTAACAATAACAGGGGGTATGCAAGTTTCTGTAGGGGTTAGCTTGTATGGAGTTATGTGTTTTCATTGGCACTATAGTGTTCAGTGAAAAGATGAGTTGTTAGTAGTTTCTTCAGGTTCTGTGTGGACTGTGCAGATCTTATGTGTTCTGGTAATGAGTTCCAGAGAGTGGGGACGAACAGAGTTCCCCATCCCATGAAGATGGGATGGGGTCCAGGACACAAGCTGTTTTGTGGATGGAAGAGAAGGTCTTCTTCTGTAAGCAGTCAGCCGCTGGGGTAAAGTGGGACCAAGTGTGGATTGGCAAAGAGGGGACATACAAGGAGATTGGGTAGGCAAGAAAGGGTCTGGAGCTGGTAGTTGATGGCAGAACCTCTTCATCTTGTGCGAGAAGTATACAGCGAGAGTATATGGTGAGGGGCCTTCCCAGATACAATGACTATAAGGTGGTATGTTTAAAGGAGATGGTGTGGAGACCGCTAAAAAAGTGCTTTAGGATGAACATGCTGAGGTGGAGATAGTGTTGGAAAAATAAGCTTTTTTAGCAGCTGTCACTTGAGAGTGATAGTATGCATGAAGGTTTTGGAATACTGCTAGAGGCAGCGGATTTTTCCACCAAGATCTGTCAGCCTTTCTCAATAGCCACCTTGTAAGAGCCAGACCTGAATGAAACCAGGGGTGATTGATCCTTTGACACGGTGTGAAAATACTCCTTGGGGCATGTCAGTCCAGGGCTTATGAAAGCCTTGAATTTCAGAAAACTGCCTGATGCTCTATGGAGAGGGTCTCAGAGTCTGAAGGAAAAAGTGAAACTGCCACTGGAAAGCAGGAAATGCATGGAGTCTCAGCTTCTGGCAATAAGTGGTAGGTCTCTCTGAAGCCAATGCTGGGGTAACTTGGGTGGGATGGGAAGGGGAGATCAAAACAGATGAGAAAATGGTCAATCCAAGGAAGGATTGTATGATAGACTTGAGAGGGGGAAAAGGACAAGCCAGCATTTAAATATTTACATTTTACATATTCTTGGGTTTTACAACAATTACAGCAGATTCTCTAGGACATTAATGGGATCAACATGATTTATCGTTTGAAACAAGCTCTTTGTGGGTAGAGGAACTTTTCAAGAGCTGTGAAAATGAGTCACTTTTGAAGAATGTGGTGTAGCTGTGTTGGTATTAATATTCAGTTACCACCAAACTTAGGCTTCTAGTTGATAATGATTTGTGGTAGATAAAATTATTTACACATGTTAAATTACAGCATTAGCCGTTATAAACTGACAGGAAAATTAGAAGATTTCTAAATGAGGCATTTAAACAAGGGTGTTATTTTGAAATAGTTCCATGAATAAACATCAACTTATAGAACAATAAAGAAGATGGAGTGATTAAAATAAACAATACAACTCAAATCACAAAAGAAAAATATAAATAAAGCATAATTATTTGTCATAATATTAGGGATCATCATTGCCTTTATCATCATCATCAACTTCACAGGTTAGGCAACAGTGTCAGTTTTGGCATTATCTATTCTTCTGGTTTATTTCTATGTTAAAATTTATCAGTAAGTTTAATTTTTATGTGAACAAATTACCAGTTTGGAATACCCCCCCCCCCCCCAAAATGAGAGACCCGTGATCCATTCTGCACCTGACTGTTCTCTTGACTTCTGTTGAGCAACGGTATCACGAATGAGAATTTGTGTTTCCTCACCAATGTGAAGGTGTTGGTTCCAGCAACAGGGATAAATGAGGCCACTGTGGAGCCCTTTAATTAAAAAAAAAAGCTTTGGTTTTGCACTTGATGCATATTTACAGTGAAAAGTAACATGTAACTAAGTGCAGACTCTGCAGTAACTTTTAGGGGTGTGACTGGCATGTTCTTGGCATTTAGCATGGAGGTAATTGCAACTGCGCTATTTGCAACATTCACAGTGTGTGATATGTATCCCTGCGCTAATTGCAATGTGCTCATTATGCCCACTTTCCATCTGTAACCCACCCCTTTGCCACCCCAGTGCACAAGTGGTAACTGTCATGCCCCTGGGATAAGTTACCGTGGGCCCGAGCATGCAGTTACTGCGCACCAAGAAACAACCAAGGAGCAAGGTGCCACAGCAGCTTGTGTCTAAAAGCCTTTATTCTTGAGGTGCCCCTATGCATTTAGGCTTTGCCTTCAGGGGGTTGAAAAGCCTCAAAAACATATAATAATGAAAGTAAATAATACTAAAATAAAATCCACAATTACACACAATGATAATAATAATTTAAAAAACAAGATGCTTATGATCATTAAACATACAAATAAAATAAATAAATAATGTAAGGTAGTAAAAGAATAAATAATTAACAAATGATGATATGGCTACCCATACGTGCATACCTCCACTCTTCTCTCACGCCCTTCCCTCCTTCCTCCCTCTTCCCTTGTTCCCCCTCCCCCCACCCTTCTCCCCTTTTCCCTCTTTCCTTGCTGGCCATCACCTGGCCAGAATGACCAAATGGATGATGAAATGCTCAAAGAAATCAAGGAAGCTAACAAAGGTTACAGCACAGTAATAATAATGGGTGATTTCAATTACCCCGGTATCGACTGGGTCAGTGTCACGTCAGGACATGCTAGGGAGATAAAGTTCCTAGATGAAATAAATGACTGCTTCTTGGAGCAGCTGGTTCATGAACACCAGATCTAGTGCAAGAGATAAGGGTATTGGGGCCACTTGGCAATAGTGATCATAGCATGATCGCCTTTGATTTAATTAGTGGAGGAGGGATAGTAAGGAAATCCACAGTACTACCTTTTAACTTTCGAAAGGGAGACTATGATAAAATGAGGAAAACAGTTAAGAAAAAACTAAAAGGAGCAGTTGCAAAGGTTAAAGACGTACATCAAGCTTGGGTGTTGTTGAAAAATACTATCTTGGAAGCCCAGACCAGCTGTATTCCACGCTTTATGAAAAGTGGAAGGAAGTCCAAAAAACTGCCAGCATGGTTTAAAGGTGAGGTCAGAGAGGCTGTTGTTGCCAAAAAAGCATCTTTCAGGAAATGGAAAAAAGAGCCAAATGACGAAACCTGGAAACAGCACTAGCACTGGCAAGTCAAATGCAAGGCATTGATAAGGCTGGCAAAGAGAGAATTTGAGAAGAAGCTTGCTGCGGAAGCAAAAACGCAAAATAAAGACCTTTTCAAGTACATTCGTAGCAAAAAACCTGTGAGAGAGTCAGTTGGTCCATTAGATGATAAAGGGGTTAAAGGAGCACTAAGAGGCGACAAGGCGATAGCGGAGAGACTGAATGAATTCTTTGCTTCGGTCTTTACTGAGGAAGATGTAGGAATGTTACCCATGACTGAAGTGGTATTTAAAATTGCGGAAGAATTGAAGGAAATATCGATACATCGGGAAGATGTCTTACAACTATTAGATAAACTGAAGAGTAGCAAATCACCTGGGCTGGATGGTATACATCCAAGGGTGTTGAAAGAACTGAAATATGAGATTGCAGACCTGCTATCAGTAATCTGTGAACTATCATTAAAATCATCTCTAATACCTGAAGATTGGAGGATCGCCAATGTAACACCAATTTTTAAAAAGGGTTCCAGGGGTGATCCGGGAAACTACAGACCGGTGAGCCTGACATCAGTACCAAGAAAAATGGTAGAAACCATCATAAAGAATAAAATTACTCAGCATGTAGATAGTCACAACCTAATGGGAGACAGCCAACATGGCTTTAGACAAGGAAGATCTTGTCTTACTAATCTGTTATGTTTTTTTGAAGGAGTGAATAAACAGTTGGACAAAGGTGATTCGGTTGATATTGTGTATCTGGACTTTCAGAAAGCCTTTGACAAGGTCCCTCATCAGAGACTTTTGGCAAAACTAAAGAGTCATGGGATAGGAGGCAGTGTACTATTGTGGATCAGGAACTGGTTAAAAGATAGAAAGCAGAGGGTAGGGCTAAATGGCCAATTTTCCCAATGGAGAAAGGTGAATAGTGGTGTACCCCAGGGATCTGTGCTGGGTCCGCTGCTTTTTGACATATTCATAAATGACCTGGAAAGTGGAATAACGAGTGAGGTTATCAAATTTGCAGATGACACAAAACTATTTAAAGTTGTTAAAACCCAAGAGGATTGTGAAAAATTGCAAGAGGATCTTGATAAATTGGAAGACTGGGCATCAAAATGGCAGATGAAATTTAATGTGGACAAGTGCAAGGTTGTGCACCTAGGGAAGAACAACCCAAACTATGGTTACACGATGCAAGGTTCCACATTAGGAACCATCACCCAGGAAAAAGATTTAGGCGTCATTGTGGATAACATGTTAAAACCCTCGGCCCAGTGTGCAGCGGCGGCCAAGAGAGCAAATAGAATGCTAGGTATGATAAGGAAAGGAATGGAAAATAAAACAAAAGATATTCTAATGCCTCTATATCGTTCCATGGTGAGACCGCACCTTGAATATTGTGTGCAATTCTGGTCGCCGTATCTTAAAAAGGATATAGCGATTTTAGAAAAGGTTCAGAGAAGAGCCACCAAAATGGTAAAGGGGATGGAAGGATACTCCTATGAAGAAAGGCTAAAAAGGTTAGGGCTCTTTAACCTGGAAAAGAGACGGCTGAGGGGAGATATGATAGAAGTCTATAAATTAATGAACGGAGTGGAACGGGTAAATGTAGATCGATTGTTTACTTTATCATAATATAGAAAGACTAGGGGACATGCAATGAAGCTACAGGGTAAACTATTTAAGACTAATAAAAGAAAATATTTTTTCACTCAACGTGTAACAAACTCTGGAATTTATTACCGGAGGATGTAGTAAAGGCTGTTAGTGTAGCTGGGTTTAAAAAAGGTTTGGACAAGTTCCTGGAGGAAAGGTCCATAAACCATTATTAAGAAGTGGCCGAAGATATCAATGCTTGACCCAGTACAAGCATTGTGGAACTTGTGTCTCTTGGCGAAACTGCTAGGTACATATGACCTAGATTGACCACTGTTGGAAACAGAATACTGGGCTTGATGGACCTTGGTCTGACCCAGTATGGCATATCTTATGTTCTTATGTTCCTTCCTACTGTAGTCCTTGGTCAGTCTATAAATAAATAGATTTGATTTCACTCATTGGGGTTCATTCAGAATTTTATAACATAACCCTTAGATACTCTTACATATATGATCATCCGTCCACACTCGAAATGCTAACAGCATTACATTACAATAGAAGAGTCACATGAATGAAAAACATGCCCTTAGGGTCTGTATTCATCCATTAATTCAATTTTTGCATGTTGCCAAAAGACCCCTTCTTCAGTAAAGATAAGGATACAATTAATACCAATGAAAACTGGGGAGAGGCAGTTTGTCTTACTCAAAAAAATAATACGAGAAGAGATGCAAGCATCTTCTTTACTTGAGTACTATAGAAATAAGATCATTCCTAGAGGACTATGCATAAATGTTTATGGAATGTTGACGGAATCGGGCTGCACGTATCTCAGTCTTCTTCAAAACATACAATGACACATTACCAGATCTATCAGTAATAAAAAAAGTATTTGTCCTCAATACCCCTTGATTCAAATAATATGATGATCGATGCCTTTGAAACCATGGTTCTCAAGAGAGTCGAGGAATTGTACAAAACAAACCATCACAATTATTACAACATTAGTAAAGTCAAAAACAAAGCACTAGTGGACCTCAGAAATGATACTAATATACTGATTAAACCAGCAGATAAAGGAGGTGCCTTAATAATACAGAATAGAGAAGACTATGAGCCTGATTCTGAGACGCGACTTACAGGGCTGCCTCTATTCCCCCTCTGAATCTCCCCACACGGCTAGAGAAGCAGGACAGGGAGAGTCGTCAGGGGGTGGAGTCTGGGTGGAGTGGGGGTGGGCCAAGGCGCAGGATGTTCAGGGCCAATTCAGGTCATGGCTCTGTATGTCCTGCAGGGTCAGGGGGAGTGTGCTAATTATTCTACCTCGAAGGTGGAATGATCAGCACTAACCAGGCGATTGGGGCCCGACATTCCCCCCTGGGGCTGGGGCCAGGTGCAGGAGATCCCTGTCATCCAATCCAGACCCCGGCTGGCCAGTCATGGGTCAGGTGGTGGGGAAGAGAAGGAGCGAGGGGAGCCTGTGGAGAAGATGTCCCAGCAGGCATGCAGGGGCATGCTGGGCTGTCCTCGGGCCCGATTCTGTATGCCATGGGAACGTTTTGCTCCCACGGTACAGAATCGGATCCTAACAGGCTCATCCTACTCGGAGCTGTCCGGACATGCCCTTCATAGAATCGGGTTCTATGTCCAAGAAATCTATCGACAAATCCAGGATAATACTTTTTATGAAAAATTTTACAAAGATCCTACACCAATGCTTAAAAGCAAAGTCGACACATTATTATAGTCCTAGAAGCAGGATATCTTACAGAAAAATAACATGAGTTTATGACAGTCAAACACCCACAAAAAATTCATAAATCACTAAAAAACCTTCCTTGATGCCCCGTTATCTCCACAATAGCCTCATTCTTTGAGTCAATTTCCAAATTTTTGGATGTTTATCTTAGGCCTTTTGTGACACTGGCACCTTCTTACCTCAAGATTCCTCTCATGTTATGCAGATTCTCAATGCATTTCAGGGCTATCATGAACAATTGATACTTGTAACCATGAACATCAATGCTTTATATACCAATATTCCTCAACAAGCTGCTCTGGCTATATTAGAAGTTATCTTATTAGAAAGGATCAGAACAGTTAGAACTCAAACTTGTTTTTTAATACAGCTAGCCACCCTAATTATGACCGAAAACTTTCTTTGCTTTAGAGAAGTCTACTATAAACAAATCGAGGGGGCAGCCATGAGTCCCTCTATGGCTCCAGATGTTGCTAATTTGTATGTGGAACATTTTGAAAAACATTTTTTAACCAGATACGTTTATAGTTCACACGTAAAACATTTTTATGATTTGGGAGGGTGATATACCAACATTGGAATGTTTTCTAGATTGGTTAAACACCCTGGATCCCAACCTACACTTTTAGAGTCATTACAGCATGCAGCAAGTTCCCTTTTTAGATATTGTAATCCAAAAAGATCATGAGAGATTCATTACTATTACTACTACTGAGCATTTGTATAGCGCTCCAAGATGTACGCAGTGATGCACAGACATGTAAGAGACAGTTCCTGCTCATCAGAGCTTACAATCTAGTCAAGACAAACAACACAGTAGCTGTAGACATGGGATACATCTAGGGGGAATGGTAAAGAAACACAAGGAGATCAGGTGAGTCAAGATCTGAAAGCGGCAGCGAAGAGGTGAGTTTTCAGCCTGGATTTGAAAAAGGTCAGAGAAGGTGCCTGACGTGCAGACTCAGGTAGTTTGTTCCAGGCATAAGGTGCAGCAAGGTGAAAAGAGCGAAGTCGAGTTAGCAATAGAAGAGAAGGGCACAGATAAAAGCAATTTGCCAGAAGAGTGGAGTTCCCGAGGGGGTTATAGGGAGAGATCAGAGAGGACAGGTAGTGGGGAGCTGTAGAGTGAATGCACTTTGTGATGCTGCAGACCCTCCGAGAAGAAAAGAAAGTGTTTTAAACACAGGAAAAGTCAAGCACAAGCTGCAATATTACGAGGAACCAGATAGGGGGAGCAAGAGGGACCTCCGAGGAACTGAGGAACCACACCTCCTAGTCCATGAGGTAATGCCAGCCAGCTTCCAATCAAGGAAGAGAGGAGTACCTCTTAAAGAGAGTCTGGAAGACTGGAGGGCAGGACAGCCAGGAGAAGGAGAACGGCCAGAACAGGCAGAATGACCAGAGCGGGCAGAACCAGCAGAACCAGCAGGATGGGCAGGATATCCAGAAGAAGCAGTAACCCCTGGACAAGGGTTTCGCAGGAGGCAGCAGCAGCCGCAGTGGCTTGAGGAAAGGAGCAACCGTGGAGAAGGTGGGATAGCTCCATCCAGAGTGGGTGCTTTTCGTCCAGAGAGGCAAAGGCGTGGCTGTGACTGCGGTCTAAAGCCAACAGAAGGACGGTTGGAGAACCTAAGGCCTATTGCTCAGGCCAGGCAGGATCCCAGCCGGAGTAGGCCTCAAACCTCACCGGGAGTAGACAAGCCAAGGAGAAAAGGTAATCCATGTTTAGCTGAAAGCAGGTGCAGACTGCTGGTGTATGGGGAGGACAGGGAGCAGAGGAATACTGTCCGTGTGAAACTGCCTATGAGATAAGGTGCAAGAAACACATATCGAATAAGAGACTTGTTGATGACAAAGCTTTACATGAAGCTAAGGTAAAACACTTGCAAAAGGAAGACGGTTCCCAGTATAGGAGGGCGCAGGACCGACGCCCTACATTCAATCCTGAGCATTGGGAGGTTGTACAGAGGATATATAAAAAGCCTGATTACAATTTGCCAGCAAGTACTGACTTGGTTTCAGAGGCTTCAGAAGGGGAACCGATGCAGGTGGAATTTGCTTCAGATACCGAGATGGACTGTAGTTATTGTCAGACAGGAAGCCCGGAGTCCTTGCTTAGCACATAAGCTCTATCTTGGGGAATAGAGACTGTTTGTTTTGATACACCATTTATTGTGAAGATAACAGCTTTGCTTTAACGTCATGTTTTACTTTTTTCTTTAACCTGAAGTAAGGAACTTGTGTTGTTTTTGTCCAAGCATATGAACCTTTTTGCAAGAAAGGGAAATAAACGCCTTTGTTTTCCCTCCACTCGAACCCTTGTATTCTTTGGGATTTTGGTAACAAAGGAAGCTACCAGGGCTGAAAGTCCCTGGGCCCTGTAAGACATTAGCCAAACCCAACCTCATATATTTTTATGTCCAACCTACCTTAGTCCATTACGCTGCCAAGGTAGGCCCTGTGACAACTTATAGGTTAGAAGGAGATGTTTGAAATGAATGTGTAAACAGATAGGGAGCCAATGAAGTGACTTGAAAAGAGGAGTAATATGAGCATGATGAGGCTGGTGGAAGATTAGCAGCGCAGCAGAGTGTTGAACAGACTGAAGGGGAGAGAGACGATTCAAAGGGAGACCAGCAAGGAGTAGGTTACAGTAGTCAATTAAGGAGTAGATAAATGTCTTAGTAGTGTGTTCAGAAAGGAATGAGTGGATTTAGTTGATTTTGTGGAAAAAGAAATGGCAGGTCTTAGCCATTAGATGGATGTGTGTGTAAAAAGAGAGAGAGGAGTCAAAGACAACCCCAAGGTTGCGAGCTTAGGAAAAAGGTAGGAGTAGAGAGTTTTCCACAGAGACTGAGAAAGGAGGAAGAGGAGAGAAGGTTTTAGAGGGAAAAATAAGAAGCTCAGTTTTGGTCATGTTCAATTTCTAGTGGCGGTGAGACATCCAAGCAGCAATGTCAGTAAGGCAGGCAGAGATTCGGGTCTGGATTGCCGGAGAGATTTCAGGTGTAGAGATGTAGATCTGGGAGTCATCAGCATAAAGATGGAACTGAAAGCCATGGAAAGAGATGAGCACACCAAGGGACTGGGTATATAGAGAGAAAAGGAGTGGACCCAAGACAGATACTTGGGGTACACCAACTGAGAGCGGGATAGCAGCAGAGGAGGATCCAACAGAACAAACACAGAAAGAGCAATGGGAGAGATAAGAGGAGAACCAGTATAGTACAGAGTCGTTAAAACCAAGCGAGGACAGGGTATCGAGGAGAAGGCTGTGGTCAGCAGTATCAAAAGCAGCAGAGAGGTCAAGAAGAATGAGGACAGAGTAAAGGCTGGGCCCTTGGATTTTGCCAGGATCAAGTCATTGGAGACTTTGGCAAGAGCCGTTTCAGTAGAGTATAAAGGACAAAAGCCATTTTGTAAATGATCCAGAAGGGCATGAGAGGAGAGGAAGTCAAGACAATGGTGGTGAACTGCACACTCAAGTAGTTTAGAAATGAGGGGGGGGGGGGAGGGAGATGGACCAATAATTAGAAGGACAGGTAGGATCAAGTGAGGGTTTCTTGAGGAGAGGTGTAGCTACAGCATGCTTGAAGGCTGCAGGGACAGGTGCAGTGGAGAGCTATAGGTTGAGAATATGAGAGATGGAAGGGACGACAGTGGAGGAGATGGGGCTTAGGAGACAGGTGGGGATAGGAGCAGAGGAGCAGAAAGTGAGTTTTGGGGAAGAAAGAAGGTGTGCAATTTCCTCTTCAGAGATCACAGAAAATGAAGAGAGGGTAGCAGAGGTAGAGGGGGAAAGTTGGGTGTGAAGAGGGGAAGGAGGGGAAGTAGCTGACTTTGTGGGGAATTGGAGGGTGATCTTGTGGATTTTGACATGAAAATAGTCAGCCAGGGTTTGGGCAGAAAAGGAGGGAGGGGTTGGAGGTGGAGGCACCTTAAGGAGAGAGCTGAGAGTAGTAAAGAGACAGCGAGTGTCAGAGGCAAGAGAGTTAGTCAGATGGGCATAATAGTCTTGTTTGGCAAATGCTATGGCTGACTGGAAAGAGACAAGCATGAATCTGAAGTGTAGAAAGTCTGCAAGGGAGTGGGATTTTAGCCAAGCACTCTCAGCTGAACTGGCACAGGAACATAGATAGCGGGTAGTGGATGAAAACCAGGGCTGGGGTGCAGTACGCCTCACAGGACGTGGCATGGGCAGAGCGAGAGCATCCAGAGCAGAGGAGAGTATAGCATTATATGAAGCTACTGCCTCATCAACAGACTCAGATGACATAGTGGAGGAAAGAGATGATGAAACAGTGGAGGAGAGAACCAAAGGATCAATAGCATGAAGATTTCTAAATAGGTTGGAGGAGACATGACAAGGTTGAGGCTGCGGGTGATGAAGAGTGAAGCTTAGCAGGTGATGGTCAGATAAGGGAAGAACTTAGGTACAGAAGTTTGAGGGTAAGCAATTAGAGAAAAATACCAGGTCAAGGCAGTGGCCATGCTGGTGAGTGGGGGCAATAGAGCAAAGCTGGACGTCGAATGAGGAGGTAAGGGAAAGGAGCTTTAAAGCATAAGGATCCAAGGGGTTATCAAAATGAATGTTAAAATCCCCATGAATAAGAGTAGGGGAAGAGGAATCCAGAAAGAAGGAAAGCAAAGAGTCAAAGTCAGTGGGAAAGGTAGAAGTAGACTTTTCAGGAAGTCGATAAATAACAGCTACCCGGAGAGGTAGTGGAGTGAAATGGTGGATGGAGTGGACTTCAAAGGAGGGAAAGGAGTGAGACTGAGACAGGAGGAGGGGTTGGACTTGGTAGGAGGAAGAAAGTAGAAGCCCAACAACACCACCATGGCCAGTGAGATGAGGCATGTGGAAGAACTGATACCCACCATGACAGAAAGCAACGACAGATGTGGTGTCTTCTGGGAGGAGCCAGGTCTCAGTTAGAGCAAGAAGATGGAGAGCATTAGAGATAAAGAGATCATGAGTAAAAGCAAGTTTATTTGAGATGGAGTGTGCATTCCACAAGGCACATGAAAACGGGAGAAAGGAAGGGGAAAGGAGAGGGATATGAATAAGATTAGAGGTGTTCCATGAAGATCTCTTCTCAGAGTGCAACAAAAGTCTAGGGGGGGGGGGCAGGGTTGGGGTTGATATCTCCGGAGGAGAGAAGGAGTAGAAGAGTGCAGGGCAGAGAGGAGACAATATGGCGGAAATGATGGTGAGGTTGTCTTAGAGAGAGAGGAGATGGCTGAATGAGAAGGAGAAAGTGATGAAGCTCAAGAGCTGATGACAGGGTAGAGGAAAGAATGGAGGGGGAAGTGAGGATGGTAAAGGGGAGATAAGGAGAGGAGGAGTGAAGGTGTTGATAGGAGGTGAGACAATTAGGGTGTATGAAGAATAGGAAGACAAAGTGATGAGGAGTCATAGAAGAGAGATGTAGAGGAGAACAGAGGCCAGAAGGCATAGATAGGTGGAAGAGAGCCCACAGGGGTTTAGGTGCACCTGTGAATAAGAGAGGTAATGAGCAGATGACAGCTATAAGAGACTGAGAGCCAGGGGGTGGGTGGGTAAAGGGGAGAGGGGGTGGAGTATAAGTTATTCAGCTGAGAAAAGCTGAACGAAAATGCAAAAAAGATGCAATGTGGTAAGAGAGCACACTAACAATGATAAATGCATAAATATATATAGAGAGAGACAGACAGGACTCACAGAAAGTGTGCAGATTCATTCACAAAAAGCAGGCAGAATTCACCTTTCCAGCAGAGCTAGCAATGGAGACTGCTCTTCCCAGAGGAGAGAGAGGCAAACAGAGCTAAACCCACGTGAAAGACAGGAAAAGGGACTATACAATGCCTCAGCGGTGGTGGTGGGGGTTAGCCACTCAGGTAGATTGGAGCAGAGAGAACAGAGACAGGAAAGCGTTTTAAACTCTGCAGCAATGGAGATGGAGTTAGGATAGGTATTGAATTAAATGTTAACCTGGTCTCCACAGACAGGCCAGATAGTAGAAGAAAAGTTGCAGTTAGTAATGGAGAGGAGCAAGAGAGAGCTGAGAAAAGTTGAACAAAAGTGCAAAAAAAGGCGCAATGAGGTAAGAAAGCATACCAACAATGATAAATAAATATAGAGAGAGAGACAGACTTCTATCACAAACCAATCAACAGGAATTGTCTTCTACATTATAATAACTTCCACAACAAAGGCCTGAAGGACAAACTTCATATCAGTCAATTTCTATGCATATGGAGAATATGTGCTAATGAAAATGATTTTGAACACCAAGGGGGTTCATTCTGTCCCATGAATAGCAGGGATGGACATCCTGTCCCAACAGGACGTCCATCCACGCTATTCCTCCCACTGCCGGCCTTGGCAAAAGACTCCCCATATGAACAGCAGGTTTGTACAGGGAAGCCTAGATGGGGACAGGAGGGGGCATTCTGGAGGCAGAATGAGGGCAGAGCATGGGTGGGCCATGACCCTGGACATACAGGGCTGATTCAGAGGTCGGCCCTGTATGTCCAGGGTGTCGAATCTAGACGGGGGACTTATTTCACCTCGAAGGTGGAATAAGTCCCCCTGGACAGAGGGGGATCGCAACAAGGCACCTGGGGACAAAGATGAGGGGGCGCAGGGGGTTCCCCGCAGCCTGACCCAGGCCTTGGAAGGCCAGATCTGGGTTAGTGGCTGGGGATTGTGGCTCCTGAATGGAACACATCTAGCCCCCACAGGCTCAGAATCGGGTCTACCTCTGTGTGTCCCACTTCTGATCGGCCGCACAGGGCCTGCACAGCCTGAATGGAATAGGCCTCCATGTATCTAATATGAAAATTCACTTTAGGGACCATGGCAACCCAGAAGAATGCATTCAATGGGCATATCAGAGAGTAAGAACTGCAGATCACTCTCAGCTACTCTAGGGATCCAGAAGAAAGACAGAAGACAAGCTGATTTGTTCGCTGACATTTTCTAGCCTTTCTAAAGGAAACTTGGAGACTTAAAGAAGAATGGTGTCTCCTTTCAACTATACCAACATTCAGTTCACGCCAACCTATGTTGGCATATAAAAGAAATCGGTACCTCCAAAACATTCTGGTCCCCTCTGCATTCTCCAAACCGAGAATCACACTGAGAATTAGGAGCCATTTTCTATGTGGCAGATGCTCCGTCTGTAGAGACGTAGCTACAAAGGACTTTTTTATTCATCCAATCACCAATGAAAAGTTTACACTTGAGAGTTTTTCCAACTATGAAACCCAACAAGTTATATATTTGATTATCTGCCCTTGTAAATTGATCTACGTAGGGAAAACAAAATGATCTGTGCGCATCAAAATAGTGGAGCACAAGAGTTGCTTATGAAGAAAACTAGAACATAAGCCTTTAGTCGCCCATTGGAGCACACAACAGCATACTCTGTCAGATCTTAAATTTTTGGTTTTAAAGGTTGTGCACATGCATTGGAGGGGAAGAGATGTTGACTGCATCCTATTAAAACTCAAACGGGGGGGTGGAGCCTGGTATCTGATCAAGATGGACGTGTTAGAGCAGTGCTCCGGAGGGCAAAGACAAGAATCATGTTTTTTCTGCAATATTTATCCAAGTTGATTGCTCCTGTTCATTGTAATGACCTGACTCTTGTTCATTGTCGGATTATGTATTGTTTTATGTAAACCGCGCTGATCGTAAATAGTGCGGTATATAAGAAATGTAAAATAAATAAATAAAATAAATAAATATAGTTCCTACCTACGTGGTTGCCACTAGATCCAGGATATGTCAGGTTCCAAGCAGACGCGGTTGGATTTCCAACTATCTCAAAATGCTAATGCAAAGAGAACCAAGATGGAACCTCTCACACCTCATAAGACGGCAGTCTTCCAAGATGGCCCTGAGACATTGCAGGAGATCTTGGCTGAGATTCAGGCAAAGAAATGTTCAAAGTTAATGGACAATCGCTAAGTGCAATGCAGAAAGATATCAATGCTTTGAGATCTTCATTGAAGTTAAATACGGCCCATTTGGAGAAGGTAGAGAAGGTGGTGGCATCACATGAGGAGAGGCTTGAGGCCGCAGAGAAGCAGGCCAAGTTGATCCGCTCACTGCAAAGAGAGGTGGAAGATGGCAATACTCGATCGCGCGAAACAACATAAGGATACTGGGAGTGCCTGAGGGAGTAGAGGGGCATGACTTGATATCCTTTCTGCAGGCTATGATTCCAGGTGTGTTAAAGCTGCATTTCACTATGCCATTTGAGATTGAGTGCACCCATAGAGTGACTATGCAGTCCAGTGCCATGAACAAGCGTCCATGCCCAATTATCCTGAAAGTTTTATGTTTTCAACAAGTGTTGAAAATAATGGTAGAAGCCAGAGCATTCACAGCTTTGGAATATCAGGGGCATAAACTCCTGTTCTTCCCGGACTTCACAAAGGCGATGGTGGATCAGAGAAAGAGTCTTTTGGCACTGCGTCCACGCTTGGTACAACTGAAGGCCCGTTTTGGACTGCTATATCCTGCCCGCATGAAAGTCGCGCTGCATAACCAGACCAAGACTTTTGATTATCCTGGAGATTTATGTGCATTTTTGGAGGATAAGGAGTTGGCAGTGATGCAGTGAAGGACATATTGTATCTTCTATTTGCCCCAGTTTTATGGTGCTTGTCATTTGGGCGTTCAACTGGTCTGAGATTGTGGGAAAGTGAGTTATCCATGCAGAATCAGCATATAAGCATGTTACACTGCTATTTCCTGGGACATTTATGCTGTCTCGCTTATATGACATTATTTTTACTTTTAATGATGGAAGGTGGGCAAGATGTGATATTCAGAGTATTGCAGGAATGTGGGAGGGTTGGTTCTCTGAGCCCTCCATATCTATATTGTCCTAGTGGGCTCACCCGTTAAGTTTTGTGTGTTATATAGCCCCCTGGAATGTTTTCTGGGTTTTTTTTCTTTTCTTTTTAGAGTTTATTTAGCTGTATTTATATCCCGCTTTTCACCGGATCAAAGCGGTCAATTGGGGGATACATTTAACACGAGGGGATATGAGACACATACGCTAATACTTACAGGGAACATGGGCAATGGAGGGTTAAGTGGCTTGCCCAAGACCACAAGGAGTGCCTACAGGACTAGAAATCCCAGTCCCTCCGGCCTGAGATTGCTGTCCACAGGTGGGACTTGAACCCCTGGCCCTCCGGCCTGAAGTACCTTGTCCTAACCATTAGACCACTCCTCCCTCTGAGTGAGTTGAGTGTTTTATTGCATTTGATCATATGACGGGGCCTTTGCGTGTTTCTTTCGGCTATAGATGCAGCTACACTTTAAAAGCGCTTAAGAAGCTGTTCTATAATCTTAAATGAAAGGCTACAACACTGAATTGTTTCTGTAACTTATGAATGCTTCTTCGGAGGTATATTCAGCATGTTTTTCTCTGGGATTTGGTACCTAATAGGTTAAGGGCATTAATATTTGCTACCAAGAGGAGTGTTTCTCTTCTGTATGGTAGGATAGAAAATGTTGACATCTCATTGCTGCAAGAGACAAACTTGAATGCAATGGAGTTATTGAAATTTGGCATGCTGGCCCTATTTCAAAGGAATTTCTGTTGTCCATGTCACAATCTCATTCACCCTTTTTGATTTAACGAGCTCTAATTATGCACAGTAAAGTGGTTGTCGGTCTGATTCTTGGTGGGGTCGTTTTGAAGATATAAGTATGTCTATCACTCATAAAGTGAATTGTATAATAGGAATACTACCAGTGTTCCTTCAAGTAAAACACATTGTTAATATTGATACAACTTTAGTTCAGCTTTCAGGGAGAAATAACCACCTAGATTTGCTCGTGGAAGCTTGGGTTTGAATAGGAGAGTGGAGGGAGGAGTTTCCCTGAATATCTGGCCTTTATTACAGCTTTTGTCAAAACAAAGTTCATGATGGGTGGAGAGGGCCGTAGGTACACGTTCAATATGTAGATGAGAATAAGTGTTAGTCTCATCAAGCAGATGTCAACAAATTGGGATATGTGATGTAGGATTGGCCTAACATTCAGTTGCACTGGGCTTAAACATAGAATCGTATTGGGTGGTGCTGAGACTCAGGGTCACTCTCTCCTGATCTGGGGTCATTTTCAATCAGCAAATTGGCATCTCGTCCTTATAAGGGACTGTCAGTTTGAATTAGCTCCATATTGGGGAGTGGCCCTTTCCCAATACTCCTAACTGTAAACATACTACTAAGTTTGGTAGATATTCATGGTGGCGTATTTACGCCTATGTTTCTCTGTTGTGGAGTTCTGGCTCTTTTATAGCCCTTGCAGGCCTTGTAGGTTTGCAGAAGTTCTATGCTTTTTCTTTTTCTCTCATTTGGCTCCTGATGATCATAGGATAATGGGAGGGACACGGAGATAAATTGTGTATCTTAATTTTGTTGTAATCCGGTTATTTTCTTTTTTCTGTTTTACTCTTCTGTTTGTATTTTGTTGGAAAATATAAATAAAGACATTAAAAAAAAAACTCAAACAAAGATGCATCTTTATATTAAATACCATAATACCACATGGATTGAATATAGACCAGGATTTCTTTGTGGTTTTGTAGTTTTTTTATTGTCTTCCGGTATATATGCTTGATTACTTCTATATCTTTTATAAGAACTATGGTCTTTTCATCATTTTATTATATACTTTTATATAAACACGTGCCCTTTTTTTCATTTAACCAACTGAAGCCTTGTATATTTATTTATTTAGTAATCTCCAATCAGGAGTTGGGTTTATGTTTTTTATTATCATTTTGCAATCTTAAACCTATTTTCAGTCTGACACTTGACACATTTTAATTTTTGTAAGCTGTTTTAATTTTCCCGTTCTAATATATATTTTTTTACTACAGGCATAAGTTCTCATTTTAATTATTTATTTTTTGATTCAAGCGCTTTTTACCTTAACTTACTTTTAAAACAGTTCTGCCTGGAAGTCAAGATACTTTGGTTAGCATTCCATTTGGATAGAGTTTTATGGTTTAATAGTATCTCTTAATATGTTTTTAACATGATTGGATTAAGAGCTCATTCATTACTATTGCATTCAGTTATAATGGATTATGATATCATGTTACCAGCCTGTTTTAATGACAGCTCAGTATTCTGTTTTATTATATTTTTAACTATTGGCATAAGTTCTCATTCCATTTATTGATTTTTTGACTCAAGTGCTTTTTGATAGAGCTTATTAGAGTTTTATGGTTTTAGAATACCTTTTAATATGTTTTTTGACTTCAGTTTCTTGTTTTTCAGTTCTCATTTTTGTTTTAATGATGCACCTATGGCTCCCCCTGTCAGCTTCTCATTTTTATTTACATACATTTTTACTTCTTACTTTCAGTTGAATACATTTATATTTAGAGGATATACATGTGATTAGCTTGGCAAAACATGGCTTTATTCATGCCAGCACAGAAAATTATTTCCAAATAGTTATAATTACAATGACAATTCTGGTTCACCATCCACCAGTTCCCTGATATCATGCTCTTTGTAGGCCAAACAACTCAGCAGACACCATGTGGTGCACACATTTTGTTATTGCAACATTATAGATACATGGTTTCTTGTGCCCTCCTCGTCACACTTCTCCATGCACACATACACACACACACACACACACACACACACACACACACACACACTCACACACTCACAAAACACTTCTCCCCCCCTCGCCCCCTCCTTCCCCCAACTCTACCCCACCCCTCTTCATTCACCCCTTCCCTCCCCTTTTCCCCCTCCCCCTCCTCCCCTCCCCTTTTCCCTCTTCCCTTCCTAGTCCTCGGTCACTGTCTATAATAAATAGATTTGGGGTTCATGCATCGGGGTTCAATCATAATTTTATAAAATAACCCTTGTGATCCTATAACATATATGATTATCTGTCCAGACTCGAAATGCTAACAGCATTATATTACAATAGAAGAGTCGCATGAATGAAAGCCATGCCCTTAGGTTCTCTTTCATCTAAAATATATGAATTCATCCATTAATTCAATTGTTGGTACCACAGAGATAGATACAGTATATATAACTTCCTGACATAGCAATCCTGGTCCACCTATTGTTAATAGTGCTTTTGTATGACTGCTCTTTAACCTCAAAAGTGATGTGAAAAGTCCTTTTAAGATAGTACTACTGGATGCTGTGTTTTTTAACTTTCTACTACGCACAGATGCCGACTTCACAGAAGACAGTTCAGGTTGGTAGATTCCTTTCGATTTCTCATTCCATATTTTAAATTCTCCCTTGTTCTCTTCATGTAGAAGTGAAAAATACTATATCGTATGAACTTTTGAGAGTGGACCCCATTCATACTTCCTGTCAGGATATGCACTGAACTTTTGAGAGTGGACCCCATTCATACTTCCTGTCAGGATATGCACTGTTGAATATGCTGATAGGAAGTGATAGTATTATACAATGCACTACACACATACATCCACATTCATCCAAATCTGGTACTATCATTTCATTTGTACTGATCTTGACAACATTTATATATACAATTCAAGGGACATCAAGATTATTGATTTACACTGATACTCTATCTTTTACTAGGGGACTTCATATGTTTCACGATGAAATCTCATTTAGTATCCCCATTTAGATTCATAACTGAAAATGCATGAGATATAGCTAAGGTGTTTGTTTGTTTTTTTTAAGTGAGTATACATTACTTTTATGCTGTCCGTTTATGCTCATAACTGAAAAAGCATGAGATAGAGCTAAGTTGTTTCAAAAAAAGTAAGTACACATTACTCTTATGCAGTCTGTTCTATAGTTTCCTCCTCATCTCCATACCTACAATGTACATTTCAGTAAGTTTTACAGTGATTGTCTATTTTTTTTTACTTTGTATATTTGTTGCATTGTCATTTTTAATATGGTCCCTTTTTTATTTATGATTTTATAATTATCATAATTATCTATTACCTACCATGTTAATAAGTTCTTTGTTCAATATGTTCAGAGTTATCGTTTTTAGTTCTTAGTCTGTTCAACATCTGTTCCATGTAAAGTTAATGTTCTTTGTTCCATGTAAACCAATATGACTTGTAGATATGGTGGTATAAAAGTGTCATTAAATAAATAAATAAATAATAAACAAGTAAATATCCTTTTGAGCTGTTTATATTTTATAATGTTTATAATTATTTTTAGGTTCATGCAAGTCATCATTTGTTAATTATTTATTCTTTTACTGCCTTAAATTATTTATTTATTTATTTATATGTTTATTGATCGTAAGCATGTTATTTTTTAAGTATCATTATCATTGTGTGTAATTGTGGATTTTATTTTAGTATTATTTACTTTCATTATGATATGTTTTTGAGGCTTTTTGACCCCCTGATGAAGGCAAAGCCAAAATGCATAGGAGCACCTCAACAATAAAGGCTTTTAGACACCAGCTGCTGCTGTACCTTGCTCCTTGGTTGTTTCTTTGTTGTTTGTGAGAGTGTGGGCTTTGGGACAGGACTCCTGTTACTGCATACCAAGACATGCATTAACTGCTTAGCACAATTTAGTAAAATGGGACCCAGTGTTAGTTACTGAATATGGAGAATAAGAACCTAGTTATAACTTGGCTATCATATTTCAGGATGTAATCTTGAATATTAACATTCCCCCATCATTCTGCTTTCCTCTAAGTATAAATCATTACTTATTCTATACCAAATATGTACCCTCCAGATTATAAACATGGGCAAGGAAAAAATGAATGTGATAAAAATTGTCTCTCTTAGTATATGTTTTATTATTTTAGGCTTGATTCACTTCTTGGCTTTTTTGGCCTGTGAAGGGTGAGCATCAAGAATAGCCAAGTTTACCAAAAGAGAGACTGTTGTGAAAAGGGATATTTGGGTGAAAGTCAAGTTATCCAAAAAGATATTCATTATGGCCCGATATTTGAAACGCATTTATACAGTTTGCAGTTCTGTAAACCATGTAAATGCCTTGGACAGGAATATTCAACAGCACCTATGTGATTAGTGCCATTGAATATTCCCATCTATGTCCTCTATGTGCCCCAATGCTATCCAGTTAGCATCAGGGCATATTGGGAGCATTCCGGGGTGGAACGGAGGTCGGGGGTCCCAGTAACTGGGTAGTGTCAATATTGGACCACTACCCGGTTAGCCATCCATGACTAAAATTAGACAAACGTTTGGCTCACCTAGTTCTAGCTATGGATGACTAACCAGGTAGCAGTCCAATACCACTGCTAGCCGATTAGGCTCTGCGGGTGAATCCCCTCAGTGCTTAACCCAGATATTCAATGCCTTTGCCGTGGCATTGACTATCCAGGTTTAGACGTCACATAGCCCGTCCAAATGAATATTGGGCCCCATGATTTTAAAAAGATATGCAGGACATACAGGGGGAGTGCCCACTGACATCCATCCTCCGCTCTACCCAAGGATTATTCATTTCCATATATAGAAGTCTGTAATTTGATATCCTGCTAGTTTTTGGAAAAATTAGGGAGACATATTCAGCAGTGATAGCTAGGTCATTTAAAGTGCCTAGCTGCTGCCATTTTAGTTAAATCTGGATATTTAGTGCTGGAACTTATCCAGTTTCCAGTGCTGAATATCCAGGTTCTCCAGACAGCAGCATTGGTATTCGGTTATTGGCGCTATTCAGCCACTAATTGGATAGCAAAATCCTGTTAAAGTTAGGACAGCTAGAGAAAAGACAGATGACACTGCAGAGAAAGAACATGCCAGTATCTCTCTCTTCTTGGTTTTTCAAAATTTCTGTTTCCTTTTTTCCTATGGGAAGGAAAAAGTAGGGACGAAGACTCCACCCTCATCCCAAAAACCCTCGATACACCCAATGAAGATTCTTGAGCTGCTCACTGCTCAGGCACATAAACTTCCAGAAGGTGCAGCCACTGTGATGGGATTGGCAGGAGACAGTTTTGAGACTGGACTTGAGACATTTTTGAGTGCTACTGGTAGACCCTTTATCCCCTTGGACCTTGACAAGCAGCAGTCTGAAGCGGTGTGCAGTTTCTGCAGGACAGTGGAGAGGTTCCAGGGATGAGTAATTCCCAATGTAAAAGAGCACTACGAGGAGTATTAGAGCAAGGGCTATTGGAGGTTGGGAACCAGGCATCATGAAGGCCTCACCAAAGAGTTCTGAGGTGAGTGGCAAAAAACCTACACAGATTGGTGAAGTGCAGTTGGAGGTTATGAGTATTGTGAAGAAAGCTCCACAGGAACAGCCTCTAACATGATACTGGATAGTGTTTGGCAGGTTGTTGCCTTGATGGATAAGATGATTTTCACTATTGCAACGCTGACTTTAGATATCCATTCTAGATCTCAGATTAGGGATTTGTTATACTCTTAAGTTAGACCAAAGGGTTAAAAAGGTAGAAGTCAGTGAAGAAGTTGGGAGAGGCTTAGATTGTGTTCATGCAAGGTAAGAGTTTTAGGAAAACTAAGAACATAAAAAACATAACTCCTAATCTAACTTTCCTGGAATTCCAATGCTGTCCTCAAAGTCCATCCTTCAAAAGTATCGGAAAGAATTTTTGAAGCTGCCAGCAAATGCAATATCATCTTTTTCCAAAGTTTATTATTCTCCAATTAAGAAGGAGACTTTGATGCTCAAGGTTTTAGGACGTCTGAAGACGTGCACATGGACATCAAAATCATGGAGATATCTCTGAAGCCATTCTACAAAAGATGTTAGTAGATGTCTCCATTACAAGGACATCCAAGTAGGCGAGGGGGCATGGTATAAGCACCACAGACATGTCTCAGTTTGATTTCAGGAATGACAGGGATGTCTGCAGGCACATCCATATTTATACCTGCTGCAGGCATGATAGGCATCAGGAAAGTGCTTGTTTTGGCCTTAAAACATCCAGAGAAGATGGAGAGGTAAGCAACTAGCCTAAGATCACAAAGGCCCACACTGGGATTTGAATCCTGATCATACTGCGCCCAACCCACTACTTTAACCATTATGCTTTTAGACATCAATGCTCTGAGAGGCTGTTCTAGGGATGTCTTACATAGGCCTCTCTATAGACATCCATATCATGCACGTCCACATTTCTGAAATTGTGCCTGAACTTGCATGTGCCCACTTTTTTTTTTCAAATGTTCTGGTTTTGACATCCCAGATTGCTCTTGCACTTTTAACATACACTAATCAAATTAATGTGCTTTAATTTGTATGCATTGAATTTTTTAGGGCACACTAATGAATCAAACATGTACTAACAAATGCAGATCCTTAGAAACTAGGCAGGGTTTCAGTATGACATATAGTACAGAAAAAAGGAATGGAAAGGAATCAATCAGCTGCATACAACCTGTTTCTTAAATCACACTGTAACATGTACCTGAAACAGAAAAGGGGATCCTATACAAATATTTCCTGATGTGAGTAAAGTTACCCAGAACCGTAGGAAGACGTTTTTGGCTTTGAAAAATCGAATCTTGGTCATTGGGGCTTCCTTTTTCCTAAAATATCCCTGCAAATGTATTTTGGTGTTAGAGGATACTAAGTATGTTTTTCTCGATGTCGGGCAACTTGAGGCATTTTTGATTAGTAAGGAATCTGTGTGAAGTTTTCTTTTTCCTTTCCATGTATAATTTGGGCTAGATAATGATGTGGGTTCCTGTTGTCTTGTATTATTTTCTGTATGGGTGATTGTCCTCTTGATGTGGACTTGAATTTGTATTCTTTCTTTATTTTTTTGTTAATAAAGATTATTTAAAACGGAAAAAGAAAAGGGGGATGCTTAATTCGACTTAGGAGAGTAAGAAATTAGGGACTTCCATATCTTTTTTCTGTATCATTCTTCCTTGACCAACCAATAATTTAAGGTTCAAGAATTAGCTGTGTATTATGCAGCGTTGTATCATCCATTAGTGTGAACCCATTTAATTCCCAAAGACTTGACAACAGCTAGGGAAATGCATAGAAAGCGTAGTTACTCACCTGCAACAGGTGATCTCCAGGAACAGCAGCAATTTAGTCTTCACATATGGGTGACGTCAATACCGATGGAGCCCTGCGGGAATACTCTCCAGAGTCCAATAGGAAAACTTTTGGGAGCATCCCACTGTGCTTGCATAGCTGCCTTCCTTCCTTTGCCATTCTCCCTCCACAGTTGAGTTTGTAGCTGAGATCAAAAAAAGAGGAGAAAAGAAAACCTACAACTCCTAGGGGAGGAGGGTGGGTTATGAAGACTAAATTCCTGCTGTTCCTGGAGATCACCTGTTACAGGTGAGTAACTACACTATCTCCAGAACAAGTAGGAATAAAGTCTTCACATATGGGACTCTAGCTGGAAGATACCAGAGAGAGACTTCAGAACCAGTAATGGTTCTCCTCAGGAGAGGTTAAAAGAGGCCATGGATCCTCCATGGAAAATTCCTGGATGGAAGGTAGGAGTTGCTCTAAGTCTGAAAGAGATGCTGGAAAACAGCATGGCCAAACATGGCATCTCAGCAGGAGTCCTTGTCCAGACAGTAGTGAGCAGCAAAAGTATGGACTGAAGACCAAGTTTCTGCTTTACAGATTTCATCAATAGCCACAGAGCAAAGATTTGCCATCGAGGTGGCCATAGCCCAAACATTATGGACAGTGACATGACTTTCAAGGGCTAGGACTGCTGCATCATAAGCAAAAGTGATGCAGTTTGCTATCCATTTGGAGAAGGTACACTTGGATTCTAGCAACCCCAAATGACTAGGGTCAAAAGAGACGGGGTTCTTTCATCCTCTGAAGGTAAAATGCTAAAGCACATTTACAATCCAGAGTGTTGAGGGTTGCCTCTGCCCTAGATGAATGTGGTCTAGGGAAAAAGAAAGGAAGGTTTTCGGCATAAAGTGAGGATTTATTTATTTATTTTATTTATTTATTTATATAGGATGAGTCCTAAAGAGAACCTTGTCATGGTGGAATCGAGTGTAAGGTGGGTCGGCCACCAAGGCCTGAAGCTCACTAATGCGTCTTGCTGAAGTGAGAGCAATATCGAAGATGACCTAACATGATAGAAACTTGAACGTGGTTACGGCTAAAGGTTTGAAGTGCAGTTTGAGAAGTTGCCCTAGAACAACATTAGAAATTGGTTGACTGACAGACAACAAAGGGTGACGGTAAACAGAACTCACTCGGATGAAAGGAAGGTGATTAGCGGTGTGCCCCAGGGTTCAGTCTTGGGACCGGTACTGTTCAATATATTCATGAGTGATGTTGCCAAAGGGCTGAATGGAAAAGTCTGTCTTTTTTCAGATGACACCAAAATTTGCAACACAGTGGACTCCCCTGAGGGAGTGGGGAACATGAGGAAAGATCTACAAAAGCTGGAAGAATGGTCTAATGCGTGGCAGTTAAGATTTAATGTGAAGAAGTGAGGAGAAGGACCTTAGTGTGATTGTTTCTGATGATGTCAAGGTGGTGAAACAGTGTGACAAGGCGGTGGCAAAAGCCAGAAGGATGTTGGGTTTCATACAGAGAGGAATTACCAGCAGAAAGAAAGAGGTACTAATGCCACTGAACAAGTCGCTGGTGAGGCCTCACTTGGAATATTGTGTTCAGTTTTGGAGACCATATCTTGCAAAGGATATAAAAAGGCTGGAAGTGGTTCAGAAGAAGGTGACGAAAATGATTTGGAGCCTGCATCAGAAGATTTATAAGAAAAGACTTGAAGACCTAAATATGGAGGAGAGTAGGGACAGGGGAGAGGAGGGACAGGAACTGGAGGAGAGGAGAAGAGGGACAGGGACTGGAGGAGAGGAGGGACAGGGGAGAGGAGGGACTGGGACTGGAGGAGAGGAGAGGAGAGGAGAGGAGGGACAGGGGAGATATGATTCAGACCTTTAAATACTCAAAGAGTATTAATGGACAAACAAACCTCTTCCAAAGACAGGGAAGCTGTAAAACTGGAGGGCATAATATGAAGCTGCAAGGGGGTAAACTGAAAGGCAATGTCAGGAAATACTTTTTCACTGAAAGGATGGTGGATGCTTGGAATGCCCTCCTGATAGAAGTGGTGGGGGCAAGCACAGTGACAGAATTCAAAATGGCATGGGGCTGACATAGTGGATCCCTTTATACTCATAGCAACAAGATAAAATCAAAATAAACGTAACTGTTGCTTATATCTAAACAAATAGGGGTGACCTACACAGAGCAGTGGGTACACCCCTAAACAAATGCATGGAGAAAGGTGACCTGCACTTACTCTTGCCGTCTTTCTGGGCAGACTCGATGGACCATAATGGTCTTTATCTGCCATCATATACTATATTACTATGTAACATTAACATCTCATGCCACTGGTGGTGGTCTGATGGGAGACTTGGTTAAAAGAAGTCCTCTCATAAAACGTGAGACAAGCAGCTGCAAGGAGATGGGCTGCCCATTGTAGGGGTTAAGTGCGAGGTTAAGTGTTATATAAGTGTCAAGGGATTATTGCGAGGTTAAGTGTTATATAAGTGTCAAGGGATTATTTTAAGGGTTAAGGGATTATAATGTTCCTGGTTCATAATCACTCAATGGCTACCCTGAATCTCAAAAGATTCTAAAGAACAGCCAGGCTGCTATATCATGTGGGCAACACTTGGGCCAGTACGAGAAGTAACCCAGCACAAGAAAAACCATATAAGGAAATATCATGAGCCTAGTAGGTGTAGGTCTGAATTGAAAAGTCCAGACATAGGCCTACAGGGGCAATGTGCAAAGGAGCACGTACACAGGAAACCATAAGCTGGCAATGTATATGCTAGGCCTCAGCCCTGAAGAAAGCAGGTGGCTGAACGACAGTTGGTAAGTATGAGAGCAGGGGGGCCAAGGGGATTTTGCAACAGGAACTAAGGGGGATAAAAAAGGCAATAATAGGAAATAAAAAGGGAGGGGGGAGAGGACATAGGAGGGATAGATCTGGGGACTGTATGCATAAACAGAAGCAAGGAAAGGTATATATGTAGCAAGCTTTTTATATTCGGGGGAGGAGTTATTCTGGAGATGCCTAGTGCTCGATAGAACTCTCTTCCCCACACCCTTGCCTGTATTGGTCATCAGTTATCTAATAAACAGAGACTCTGATTGCACCTGTACTGACTTTCGGATCTGATCATTACAGGGAATTAGTAATAATAGTTGTGGTTCATTTTTGTGAGTAACAGGGCCTCACAAATTAGTGCCGAAACCCGGGATTGGGCACGGGTGGGTCTTTATGACCAAGATACCAATTTAACAATTTGGATTCCCCTCAAGAAAGAAGAGGGAGGTACGTTCCCGGTGCGTAGTAGAGACCGGAGGAGAAGAAGTGAGTGACTGATTCCCTAGGAAGACGACAGTTGTGACGACAACGTCGTGAGTATACTTATTTTTGACCAAGCTTGGTAAGTGTTGTTTAAATGTTGTCTTGTTATATTGATAAACCATTGTAAGGATATTTTGCTGCTATTAGCCAGGACTGAATGAGGTGTGTCTGAGACTGTACGTATCGGCCGATACGAAGCGTGTGTGTGTTCTTACTCACGGTTCCATACTTCTGCGAGGAGATTGGCTGGGTCTGAACAAAGCGAATTTCTTGTCTGAAAGGTGTCCTGGACATTTTGTGCACCGACCTTCCTCTGTAGATAAAGAGGTGGGATATTAAGATCCTTAAATAAAGGCTGCACGTAGGTATTATGTCTCTGTTTAGGAGAAAGAAAGATGACAATCAGGGAATAATGGTAAATCAGGTTTCCCCAATGACTCCGGTCGAACGGATGATGAGAGATAATCCCATATTAGGAAAGGAAATTTTGAAGGTTTACCTTAAATGGGCAAAATGGAGTGCTGCTCCCGGGACACCTCATGGCTGGCCACCGGAGGGGTCTTTTGACGGTTGTTGTTTAGCAAAAATTAGGGATTATGTTTTGTCTCATAAGACCAATGCTAGTCAGTTAAAACATCTGCAATACATTTCCATGTGGATGAAACAGGCAAACCCAGGTACCCTCAGTAGTGATGCCCCTCCTCCTTATTGTACGATGGAGAGTCGTACCATGGCAGCAATAGGGTACTCAGACCCCCCCATGCCCAAAAAGGAACAATCAGAGAAGAAACTTAATGATAAACAGTTGACAGAAAAACAAAAGGAGAACATCAAGAATAAAAATCAGTCAAAGCCTTCAGCACCAGATCTTGAGACCCCCTTATATAAGCCACTATATAGGGAGATGGAAGATATAGTTTACCGAAAGGACCACCAGCCATGTAGGAGATCCCGGTCTGCATCCCCCCACCGAGAACATCATACAGGATGGGTCCAAGTAATGGGCAAATTACATTTGACTCCTGATACAGGTTCTGAGGACCCAGGTCCATGCGAAAAGTCAGTCTTGGGGGCTATGGGCGGAGATCCCCTTCCCTCTACTCACACACTTCATGAGGAAGTTCAGGTCTCATAAGAGGATAAACCCTCAGGGGGTACCCTACGTAAGGTACAGTCTACTCCCTCTGTTCTTGGTTCCGCTGGTTGCGATAAATCCTCCAGTGGAACACGTAGATCACCAGATTAATGGAATCTAAGTTACTATAGTAACCGACCACATGAAAGTTTGCATGATATTGTGACCCGAATGACCCGGGCACATGACTATCATGTACTGCCCGTACAGAACACTAAAGAGCCAGTTCAGCCTAAGAAAACCCCTGTAGAGTTTGTCTTTCATGAGGAGAGAGGAGAAGGATTTTATGTATATCGTTGGAGTTCCAATCTACATGGCTGGACCTCCGCATGTGCCCCACAAATGAGAATTTGGCCAGAACAAGGATCACTGGACACCAGAGATTTAAACCTAGCTCGTAGGTGCATTCATGGAGGGGAAGGGGACCCACAATGGGACTATAAGTACATGGAAGCAGGATTGAGGGTATGGGAAAAATATGAGGGACAAGATCCCAATAACCCAAAGTTGCCAGGTTATATGATGTTTCCTGTGCGACGTGCTCCCCAAGGACAGGAGATATATATCCCCTGGAGTTTTACCGATATGACCAACCTGTCAGAACAACTCCCTCCCCTAAATCAAGGTGCAGGGGCATGGATACAGAAGTTTGAACGATTGACCGCAGGTTATACCTTAGCAATTGGTGATGTGAAAGCATTGTTGGCCTGGATTTTGGGTAATAATGCTGCCAATCAGGTGTTTAACAATGCACGTATAGATGGGGTGTTGGTCCACGAACCAGAATACGATGGGGCTTTGTTTAATCCCTATCTTAATTTGGTTTGGGACTCACTAAGAGACATATACCCTACCCAAAGAAGTATGGGACCCCTCACATCGATGCAGTTTAAGGTAGGGGAAGATATTAGTGCTTACTTGGCAAAGTTTCAAGATCTGTGGGAAGCACAAATGGGTGCACCCCATAATGCCCCACATATGGCCCTTATGTTTTTCCAGACTCTGTGTAACACCTTACCTTTGCCCATCCAGTTGAAACTCAAAAACATAGTTGCGCTGGAGTCAGAGCCATGGCAAAAGCAACAGGCACATATTTTTCATTTTATCAGACAAGCTGAAGAAGAATTAACCAGACCAGAAAGAGACAGGAAAGCTGCACAAGCCCGTTTGTTTAACTTACAGTTGAAAGAAATAGGTCAGGGGAAGAAGGAAGGATTAGTCAATAGATCTCCTGCCGATGAAAAATTAATTAAAGCTCTTCGGCAGCAAGTCAAAGAGGCAAAGCAGCAAGCTAAAGACACACGGAAACAATTTGAGGCATGTATGGAATGCTTGGATGATTCTTCCAGTGGTGGTAGCAGTTCGGATAGTGATTTTGAAGAAGCACCCAGACCAATGATACGTGCTTTGAACATACAAGGGCGTGGTCAGACCTTCGGTCAGGAACCACGACCCTTCCCTAGACAAAAACAGGACAAAGAGAGGGATTTTTGCTGTTGGCAATGTGGTGAAAAGGGACACTTGCAACGGGCCTGCCATGCCCCTCTGCCAAGAGGGAAGAGAGAGTATAACCAAGGTCCCCCACCACCTGCAAGACCCCGCCAATACCCTACCTGGCAGCCCCCAAATAGGACAGGCTATGGCAATAGGGAAAATAGACAATGACTAGGTGTCTATAATATGCAGGTGATGCTGGGAACAGAAGAGCCCCACATAAAATTAACATTGAATGGCCAAGGGATGAAATTTCTAATTGATACTGGAGCCACATTGTTTGTTCTGAATACCATGCCCGTAGGTGGCACTATTGGCAGGGACAGTGTAATGACTACTGGGTTTGATGGTAAGTCAGTAAAGACCCCTGTCACCAACCCAATTCGCGTGGAAGGGCCAAAATTTGATCTCTATTATAATTTTCTGTATGCCTCTCACTGTCCTATAAATTTGATGGGGCGAAATTTAATTGTTAAGGCCCAAGTTACCCTTGTGGCAGGGGAATTCCAATCTGCAGGAATAAGTGAAATTGGTATGTACCTCCTTAGCCCTTATGGCCGGGTACGGGGTACCCCGGTCCACATACGACTAAAACCAGGGAAAGAGGGTCCGAAATTACCACAGTACCCCTTACAGCAGGCAGCTATAGACGGTGCACGAGAAGAAATTGATCAGCTCAAACTGCACGGCATTACAGAGCACAGTACCTCTTCATATAATACCCCTATTTTTCCGGTCAGTAAACCCAATGGCAAATGGCGAATTGTCCATGACCTACGGGCACTGAACCAGGTTGTGGAAACCCAGTTTCCGGCAGTAGCTAACCCGCCCACCACTTTAAATACTGTACAACTGTACAAGTATTTTACAGTATTGGATTTGAAAAATGCCTTCTTTAGCGTTGAAATTGCTACTGATTCCAGGCCCCTACTAGCTTTTCTTTTTGATCAAGTACATTACCAAGGGACTCGACTACCACAGGGATATGTCGACAGTCCTAGTATCTTTTCCCAGATTCTCTCACAAGATTTGCAGGAGTTTAATTCACATTTCCCAGGAGAAATGTTTTTGTTACAATATGTAGATGACATTTTGCTGTCTGGGTCTGATTATGAGCAAATGCAGAAGTACACACAGGAACTAGTACAGGAACTGCAGGACAAAGGGTACAAGTTGAACGCAGAGAAAGCACAGCTGGTGCAGACGACAGTTACTTTTCTGGGGTTTCAGTTAAGCCAGGGTTCCATACAGGTGGGGTGGGGGAAAAAACTGTTGAACATGCTTTACCACTACCTTTACCAGACACAGTAAGGGAACTGAGATCTGTTTTAGGCACACTTAATTTTTGCAGGAATTGGATCCCAGCTTTTAGCTCTCGGACCCTTTGCTTCCGCCCTTACTTAAAGGGTGGTGTAAAGAATTCTGACAAAATCACTTTGGATCCTTGCCATGTAAGTGTGCTCCAGTCCGTTTTGGAAGATTTAAAGTGTCTTCCAGCCTTACATTTGCCAAATCATCACAAACCCTTTCAACTGATGGTGGTAACTGGTTCCCAGGCTTGGGCAGCCATCCTATTTCAGGATAGGATTTCCACTTTATCATTCTTGTCTGGTACTTTCGGATGTACTGAACTCCCACTGCCTGAACTTGAAAAACTAGTCATTGCAGTAGCAGCAGCGATAGAGAAAGTCCTGTCCATTTTCACTCCCACTACCCTGATTCTCTATCAGTCCATTGAACTGAAGGCTATTCTAAACAAAGACACGTTACATTTGTCCCCGACCAAATTGCTGCAAGCTTGTGCGTCTATCCTGAATAGTGGGGTGTTCTTTCATCCTCTCACTGCCTCCACATGTCCACTTAGTTGGCTACAGACAGCAGTAGACGTTTACACCCCAGTACGTGAGTCATTCTATGAGGAAGTTCTATCCTTTATGGTATCACCCTCTAACATGCCACCAGAGAGTGAAATTTGGTTTACAGATGGATCAGCACAGAAGGGTGCTGTGGGCTTTGCTGCTGTGCTGGTGACCCCTGATGGAGTGTCTGAGCATCGCTTGCAGTATGCCCTGGACTCGGATCAGGGATATTCAGCACAGGCAGCTGAACTGTGTGCCATATTAGCAGTCTTAGAAGAACGTCCGGCAACGCCCTTGATTTTCTATACTGACTCACAGTATGTTCAAAAGTTGTGTGGGGAATACCTTCAGATTTGGTTACAGCAAGGATTTGTTAATTCATCTAGTAGTCAGCTAGTTCACAAATCATTGATTTTGTACCTCTATGATCTATTATTACAACGCTGCCAGAAAGATATTCTAACTTCCTGTAACTGGGTCCCTGGCCATTCCCGCCATTATGGTTTCCTGCAGTTTGGCAATGCCCTAGCAGATGAAGCAGCTAAACAAGTCACAGATACTGTCCCCATTTTAGTTACTACATGGGCAAAAACTTATCCCTTACCTTCACTCCAAGATTATCAACAGAATCTTGTGCAGGATGAAGTGCAGAAATGGAAATTGTTAGGGTGCTCTGAGCATAAGAAGTTATGGGTCCACCCTTCTGGGAAAGTTTGTATTTCCTTTTGGTCCTTGCAACAATTGTGTTCTCTGCTGCATTCTGTTAGTCATGCATCAGCTTCCAGCGTGTCTGCCCAAATTTCTGAGATTTTCTGGCATCCACGTCTTAAGCTCAGAATACAGGAGTGGTGCCAAAGGTGTCCCCAGTGTTTAGAAAACTCTCCAGTGAAGGGCAAGCATATTTTGCAAGGTCACCTCCCAATAGTCCAGGGTCTGTTCATTTCCTGGTATGTTGATTTCACAGATATGCAGGTTCGTGCAGATGGATACAGATTCCTTCTTGTCTGCATCTGTCCATTCTCCAAGTGGGTCGAGGCTTTCCCGTGTAAACAAGAGAAGGCCTCAGAAGTATTTAAGTGCTTTTCTCAGCACCTGTTTCCTCGTTTTTGCATACCACAAACTGTTTATTCTGATAATGGCTCTCACTTCCGGAATCAGCTAATACATCTTTTCTCCACAGCTGTGAGCCTAAACTGGAAGTATGTTTCTGTCTATCGCCCCACCTCCAATGGCCTCGTCGAACGAACCAATGGCCTGCTCAAGACTGCCCTGCATTTGATACAATCAGACAAAAATATCTCCTGGTTGCAGGCCCTGCCTCTGGCACTGTTTCAACTCAGAAATCGCCCACTGAAGAATGTTGCTCTAACACCACATGAAATATGTACTGGCAGGCGATTGATGCTATACAATCTCTCTGACACTTCTATTTCTTTACCAGATTCTCTGTCTCCTTATATTGCAGGTCTGTGCCTAGCTTCGGCAGAGATTTCCTGACGCTGTGCCATTCGTGACCAACATCCGCATTCCCCAAAGGATACTTTGATTCCAATTGGAACCGCTGTCTATCGCAGAAATCCTCATCGGAGTTCCTGGCAAGATCCAACATATTCAGGACCCCACATCGTTTCTGCCTCAACTCCATTTGCGGTCTTGCTGGACGCTAGCCAAACCTGGACTCATATAGCCCATCTCTGGGTACCCTGAACTTTAATATTTGGACATTTAAGTGCCTTTTTCACACCATGCCTCACCTTGCTTATAAGTATGGTTTTCTATATTTTGCTATGTTACTGTCCATTTTTTTGGGGTGGTTTCTTTACTTTATCTCTTTCCGCCCCACCCTTTTCACTCTGCTCCCCCCTCGCCCCGTCCTCTCCTTCTCCGAACCGCTCCCTTAGGTCTGCTTTCCCCCTCACTAATACTTGGAAAACAACCGTCCTCGAGGTGGTTGACCTTCTGAATATTAGTGACTGCATTATATGCACCCCGTTACCCCAAGGTGGTAATTATGCTCCTGTTCATGTGCTCCCTGTCCCATTTGAAGAATTTGTAGGTGCCATCCCGTGCTGGAATAACCCCCGCCTTATTAGGGGTTGTGTAGAGCATGGCCCCATTTACTGTAATGATACCTGGGCGGCCCATCAAGCTGCTTCCTTTCCTGTTCGTGTCTCTGTGTCCCCTATGATATTTTATTACTGTCTTATTACCAACTCCTCTGTTTCCTTTGCCGACACCTGCAATGTTTCCTGGAATGTCCAAACGAATAAGTTTCACTTTTTGCATGGTACCATGCGCCCTTTCTATTATGGGCGTAATATGTCTAGGGAACATTGGTACCACACCCAAGTCCGTAGAAATCTTGTCAATTCCACCCACTGGGGCCCGCGGGTTAAAGCACACTCTCTGACTTTTGGGCTTCTGCTTTTAATGTCGGTCCTATGGATTCTACACATACTCTCCTTTTTCGTAAGGGCACTTACACGCACTCTCCTTTCACTTCCTGCTATGCACCAATCCTTTCCTGCAACGACGTAGCCCGATGTGGTAGAGCAAACACCACTGCCAGGCAAGGCCGCAATGCTCCTACTACTATCATAGGCCACCAACTTGCTGGCCGCATCCACTGGAAACCTTGTAAGTCCCGTGATGATCATCCTCTCTGTCAGACTCCTTGTACTCACTCCACTACCTCAGGCTGCCATCCCCATTCCTCTATGGAATATCCCATTAAAACCTACTTTACTTGGAAACCTTCTTTTTCTCTATCTGCTATTGTGGGCCATTACTGGCTTTGTGGTGATGTTTTGTACCAGAAGGTTTCACTGTCCAACTTACCCTGTGCTTTGGTTAAAGTATCCCCCTATTCCGTCCTTATTCCCCTGAATGTCTCATATGACCCCTTGCCTTCTTCCCCTACTCCTCCACACCAGTGCCATAGGTGCAGTTATGTTAGCCCCTGGGATTCCTCTATTGCTGAAGATGCTGCGATACAAACTTCCTATGCATATGTTAACTCTACTTACCCCATGACCAAAGCTCATCTTGTAGCCCTTAGTACTACTGCCTGGCTTCCTTGGGCTACCCCTGCCCTTACCGTTGAACTTGGTATGGCTGTCCGCCGCTTGCAATGTTTGCTGCATATACAAATGAAAGCTGTTACTGAATCTATTTCTCGCTTAGCTGAATCGCTTGAACAAAATAACCAGATGACTCTGCAGAACAGACAGGCTTTAGATTTACTACTTGCTGCTGAAGGCGGGACTTGTTCATTTGTTAATGCTACTAACTGCTGTACGGTCATCGCAAACCATACGGTATTTGTATTGGATGCTATGAATAAGATTAAGCATTTATCTGAACTTCATCTTGATGATTTTAAGGGTGGCCTCCAGATTGGAGATTGGTTTTCATCTCTCTCCTCCTGGTTCCACTCTCTTGGATCTGGCCTAAAAGGCCTATTGATTTCTGCTGGCATATTATTATTCATTGCTTTAATCTTCTGTTGTATTGTTTCCATTTTCATATCCTGTTGTAAGAAACATTGTACCAAGGTGTCCACTTCGTTCATGCCTGTTCAAACCAGTCATGCTCTTGTCAATGTTTCTTATGCTGCAGTCCCCACGTCTGACTATTCTGACTTAGATTTCTCCCCTTCCCCATAAAAAAAAATAAAATGGGGGAGTTGTAGGGGTTAAGTGCGAGGTTAAGTGTTATATAAGTGTCAAGGGATTATTGCGAGGTTAAGTGTTATATAAGTGTCAAGGGATTATTTTAAGGGTTAAGGGATTATAATGTTCCTGGTTCATAATCACTCAATGGCTAACCTGAATCTCAAAAAATTCTAAAGAACAACAGTCAGGCTGCTATATCATGTGGGCAACACTTGGGCCAGTACGAGAAGTAACCCAGCACAAGAAAAACCATATAAGGAAATATCATGAGCCTAGTAGGTGTAGGTCTGAACTGAAAAGTCCAGATATAGGCCTACAGGGGCAATGTGCAAAGGAGCACGTACACAGGAAACCATAAGCTGGCAATGTATATGCTAGGCCTCAGCCCTGAAGAAAGCAGGTGGCTGAACGACAGTTGGTAAGTATGAGAGCAGGGGGGCCAAGGGGATTTTGCAACAGGAACTAAGGGGGACAAAAAAGGCAATAATAGAAAATAAGAAGGGAGGGAGGAGAGGACATAGGAGGGATAGATCTGGGGACTGTATGCATAAACAGAAGCAAGGAAAGGTATATATGTAGCAAGCTTTTTATATTCGGGGGAGGAGATATTCTGGAGATGCCTAGTGCTCGATAGAACTCTCTTCCCCACACCCTTGCCTGTATTGGTCATCAGTTATCTAATAAACAGAGACTCTGATTGCACCTGTACTGACTTTCGGATCTGATCATTACAGGGAATTAGTAATAATTAGTTGTGGTTCATTTTTGTGAGTAACAGGGCCTCACACCATCTAAGTGATGATCAGAGGCTGCAATTATTTTATTTATTTTTTATTTACAGTCTCTTTTATACCTCGCTATTCAACATCAGTGCGGTTTACATGACAACAGAAAGCTTATATGGTGCCAGAATCTGCTCCGCACTTACAAAGAACAGGTGCTTAAACTTGGGTGCACTCTTACTGAGTTGGTCTTGAGACCAGATGAGGAAAGTTGGAGGAGATATTGGAAAAATGCTTCCACCGGAGCTGAGAAGGGATTAAGATCCTTTTGTGAACACCAGAGTGAAAGTCTATGCCACTTAAAAGCATAGAACATCTAGTGGATGGCTTTCTGGAAGCTAAAAGGATGTCCTTAACCTCCTGAGAAAGGTTAAGGTGCTGAAAAGCTATGTCTTCAGCAGCCATGCTATAAGATGGAGAGATTGCAGATTAGGATGGAGCAGCGTCCCCTCCTTCTGAGAAGAGTAGATTGTAGCAGATCCAAGATCTATCAGCTGAATCTGAGACAGTCATACCAGGAGAGAAAGAGGAAGAGGAGAAAAGAAAACCTACAACTCCTAGAGGAGAAGGCTGGGTTGTGAAGACTAAATTCCTGCTGTTCCTGGAGATCACCTGTTACAGGTGAGTAGCTACACTATCTCCAGAACAAGCAGGAATGTAGCCTTCACATATGGGACTCTCTAGCTGGAAGATACCAGAGAGAGACCTCAGAACCAGCAATGGTTCTCCTCAGGAGAGGCTAAAAGAGGTCATGGATCCTCCATGGAAGTCTGGTATCAAAAATTCCTGGACGGAGGGTAGGAGTTGTTCTAAGTCTGAAGAGATGCAGGAGAGAAAACCACGGTTGATATGATCAGCATGGGACTTTGAGTATCATGGACAGAGTTTTGGGAATTAGGGGAATAGGGGGAAAGGCTTAAAGTAGGCCTTGCCCCTAGTGGAGGTGAAAAGCATCCACTTGTTGACTATCTGAAGTGAGAGTCCTGGTGCAGAAGCGAGGGAGCTTGGCATTCTGAGCTGTGGCAAAGAGGTCTATCTCTGGAATCCCCCAGGTCTGAAAAATGTAGGATACTGTGTCTACATGGAAAAATCATTTGTGGGGAAGAAGGATCCAACTTAATTTGTCTGCTAAGACATTTTGTTTGCCTGGAAGATACACTGCTTGTAGGTAGATGTGATGAGCAATGGCAAAGGACCAGAAATATAGAGCCTCCCTGCAGAGGGACCAATAGCCTGTCCCTCCCTGCTTGTTCACATAGAACATGGCAACTTGATTGTCGGTTTCGACCAGGACTCTGTGGTAACAAAGGTGATTCTGAAATACTTTGAGAGCATTGAAGATGGTTCGCAGTTCTAGGAGATTTATTTGGAGTTATGACTCCTGTGGTGACCAGAGGCCCTGATTGGAAAGATGCCCTAGATGGGCTTCCCAGCCCTGTTTGGATGCATTCGTCATTAGGGTACATTGATGTGGAGGCATCTGAAAAGGTGACCCTATGAGGAGAATTTCTGGTGAACACCACCATTGGAGAGATGTCGTCAGAGGGGAGATACAAGTATCTTGTCCCCGAGACGTCTTGAGGCTTGAGTCCAATGGGAAGCCAGAGTCCATTGTGCTGTGCGTATGTGGAGACGGGCATATGAGACTACATGCACTATTGATGACATATGACCAAGAAGTTGCAACATTTCTTGGGCAGTGAGGTAGTCCTTGAGACATGCCTCAGATGCCAGCTGACTGATCCAAGTTCAGCATGGTTAGGGCAAAGAATGCCTTCGACTGCTGAGTTTTTAAGAGAGCACCTATGAACTCTAGAGTCTGAGTGGGAACTAGTTGGTACTTTGGAAGATTTACGATGAATCCCAAGTGTTGCAGCATCTGCATGGTATGTGAGAGAGACAGGCTGGCTTCCTGAGAGGTGGTTGCTCTTATAAACCAATTGTCCAAGTAAAGGAAGACAAATATCCCTAGAGTTCTTAGGAATGCGGCTATGACCGCCATGCATTTTGTAAAGTCTCTTGGGGCAGATGCCAATCCGAATGGAAGGACCCTGTATTGATGTTGTCTTCCTTGGAACATAAAGCGTAGGAACTTTCTGTGTTCTGGATGAATCAGGATATGAGTGTACACTTCTTTTAAGTCTAGAGAACAGAGCCAGTCCTGACTCTGGAGAAAGGGGAGAAGGGTCCCTAGAGAGAATATTTTGAACTTCTCGCATACGAGAAACTTGTTTAGGTTCCTGAGGTCCAGGATGGGCCTGTACCCTCTTGTTTTCTTTGGGATGAGAAAGTACAGAGAATAAAAGACCATTCCCTGCTGGGATGTTGGAACCTCTTCTATTGCGCCCTGCAATAGAAGGAAGGTGACCTCCTGTAGTAACAGAGCAGTGAGGGGGGATGAGAATGATACTCTCTTACTGAGGTAGAAGGAGGCAGGCTTTGAAGATGAAGCCGGTACCCCTCCATGACTATCTTCAAAGTCCACTGCTCTGAGGTGATCAGATGCTGTCTGTGGGCATAATTTTATTTTATTTATTTATTTTATTTATTTAGTATACATTTGTATACCGCTACTTCCAGCGATCAATAGCGGTTTGATTACATGTTGAATGATGTCAATCATGACAGAAAATTTGGGTTATAAACACGTTGATTTGAAGGGACAAGCACAGCACACAGGAAGATGGTTTAAAGGAGCGGATTCAGGATTTACATATCTACATTTTTACATTTTTACATTTCGTATCACAGTTCTCATTGTTTCGTAGCGAGGCAGCTTGGGGTCCCCTGGGAGTTACATCATATTGTATTGACACTGGAATAGATGTGTCTTGAGTTTTTTCTGAAAACTATTAGGTCTTTTATTGCTTGTATCTCAGGTGGTAGTTGGTTCCAGAGGGTGGGGGCAGCGTATGAGTATGCTCGGTGGCTAGTACTGGCTTTGACAGATCTGATATCAGTTGGAACATGTAGGGTGTCCGAGTTGACGGTTCTTCTGTCTCAGTTTGAGGGTTGCGTGTTGATAAGGGTGGAGAGAAAGGATGGCGCTGTGTTATGTATGAGTTTGAATGTGGTTATCAGTGTTTTATATTTTATCCGAGCCGTGATGGGGAGCCAGTGGAGTTCAATTAATACAGGTGTGATGTGTTCAGTAATGTTTTTTCTCATGATGATCCTGGCTGCCACATTTTGTCCCCATCTACCTGTCAATACCTTTTGTATTTGTATATGTCCCTCATAATATGCTTGGACAATGATTCATATATTGTTTGTCTCTTAAACTCTGTAAACCTATGTTTTGTTAAATAAATTTTCCAGTGCAACTCTATGATCTAGACACTAGAATGGTAAGAACTAACAGGTCTCAGACTTGAAACGGCACTATCACTCAGGTTGTACCCTGGATCAACGTCCTGGACTCATGTCCAGTGCGTGTGCCTGTTATTGCATCAATGACCTCAGTTCTTATATAGTATATCAATGTCTTGATGAAAGAGTGTTAATTCTGAAATATGCTGCTTCAATGCTTCATATGCACTAAAACAAAACTTATCTTAAAAGATGGTGGTTCCACCGTGTCTCAAAAGCTCGACCTGGTTGTTCTTCAATTGCGGAGGATTTGCCTCATAAGAATGTTGGTGCTCCGACGCCTTCAATTGGTACCATGTCGCGTTTCACGGTCTCGTAGTTTCTTCAGGGGGTTCAGCATCAGATCTTCTCTTAATTCTCCATATATCGTTCAAGCTGTACACTGAGAACTCATTCTATTAAACAAAACATATTCATCATCTCTAACTTCATTGTGCCGTCCTACTAATTCATATATTATCAATACGAGGATCTATGTGAAGAGTAAAGAATTTTTTTGATGGACTAATGAACAGACTAACCGTTTATCAAACTTTCTCAGCACTCTCGCGTCTTGGCTTCGGCGTGTTACTCAGAGCCCTGTTGCTTCTAAAAACGCCGCGCATGCGTATTACTTGGCTCAAAGACGACATTTAAAAGGAATCTCAATGTCTAATGACCAATGTGATTTCACACATGTGGCCACTATATAATTAATTCCATGACTTCTATCTACAAATTGTAGATAGCATCTGCATTGGATTGCTTGGAATACATCCAGTTGATAAACGTTTATGCAAAACATTCTGTCAAAACGATTCTTTGATCTAGCATCCTATGCAATCTCAAATGCAGGCTGTCCATTCTATCATGCTATTTAAGCCAGAAGGGTTAACAGAGTGTAACCGGTATATCCATCGTTGTTCCTGTACAATCAGTGTTTGCTCTCTCGACCTGCCAGCTTGCCCAAATTTCACTGTATCTATGCAAAAACAGCGCAGATCATCGAATTGATGATCCAGGTCAAGACAATGAGCCACCATGGGGGCTTCCATGACCTTGTGTTTCAATCTGCTACGATGTTCACCCATTCGTATTTTGAAGGGTCTGATGGTTTTGCCAATATATATCAAGCCGCAAGGACATCTGATGTAATAGACCACATATGAGGACTCACAGTTGGTACTATATTTCAATGCATAGGTCAGGCCATTATGTTGAAAATGTGTCTTTTCTTCTGTGATCGGACATATGCTACACTCTCCACACTTCATGTGGCCCTTCGGTAATCCTGGAATTGAAATGGGTGCACTTCTCAATACTGTCGGGGCACCAACATTCTTATGAGGCAAATCCTCCGCAATTGAAGAACAACCAGGTCGAGCTTTTGAGACACGGCGGAACCACCATCTTTTAAGATAAGTTTTGTTTTAGTGCATATGAAGCATTGAAGCAGCATATTTCAGAATTAACACTCTTTCATCAAGACATTGATATACTATATAAGAACTGAGGTCATTGATGCAATAACAGGCACACGCACTGGACATGAGTCCAGGACGTTGATCCAGGGTACAACCTGAGTGATAGTGCCGTTTCAAGTCTGAGACCTGTTAGTTCTTACCATTCTAGTGTCTAGATCATAGAGTTGCACTGGAAAATTTATTTAACAAAACATAAGTTTACAGAGTTTAAGAGACAAACAATATATGAATCATTGTCCAAGCATATTATGAGGGACATATACACATACAAAAGGTATTGATTGAACCCTCAATAAACAAGCCCATCTACCTGTCAGCAATGTGGATGGGATGGGGGTTCTCCAGAGGCAGAGCAGCTATGATCTCTAGGAAGGAGTCAAAAAACAGGAGCAGGCTGAGTCTGTTAAGCTGGCTGTGCCTTAGGAGTCTGTGACTTCCTCTGCTGTTTTGAAGGTTGTTGTTTCTTTGGGGGAGCATGATGCTGGCATTGAGAAGCAGGGGTGTAAGAAGAATAGTATTTCTTCTTTGTAAAGAAGGCTTTATTTGCTGCCTTCTTTTTAGCTGGGTTGGCAGTGGATCTTGAAAGCCTATTCAGGGTAGAGTTTTCAGATTCTAACTGAGATGCTTTGTCTTGCCAAAAAGGTATTCACTGGTGCAAGGAATATTAACCAACTTATCTTGAACCCATTATTCAAGATCCAATGGAATTCTGTGTGCACTGATTCAGATCGATGTAGTTCTACTGGTGTACTCAAACCAATCAAAGGTTGCTCTATTGACAAACTTTGAGATGTTTTGAGCATGCTTGACTACAGTGAGGTAGTCTGTTCTCTTGCCATCAGGGAGCAGAGGAGCCATTGATTCTAAATCCCTAGTTATCTTCTTGAGGGACATACTCATGTAGAGTATGTAGGAACTGATTCTGGTGATAGCATGGAGGCCTGAAAACAACATTGACCAGAAGCAGTGAGGGTTCTCAATTCCCTACCTGGAGGGTTGGAAGAATGTGTCTTTGTGCTCTTGATTTGATGCACTGCCAATTCCACTACCATTGAGTGGTGTGGTAATTGTGTCTTATGGAAACTGGGACATTTATTTTATTTACATTCTCTTATATACCACACTATTCTGCATCAGTGCAGTTTACATTGAACAAACTGAAATTACATTGAACAGGGCATTATAACTTGGAGATAAGTATTTTACAGGGAACATGGGCTATGGAGGGTTAAGTGGCTTGCCCAAGACCACAAGGAGCACCTGGGGGACTAGAAACACCAGTCCTTCTGGCCCAAGGTTGCTGTCCTTTAGTGGGATTTGAACCCCCAACCTTCTGGCCTGAAGTACCTTGCCCCAACCACTAGGCCACTCCTCCACTCTAACAGTCCAGTGCTCTGTACATGGTATTGAGCCTCAAGTATGTAGGGAAATGGTAAGGAGTGTCTCTCACATACAGAGCATGAGGTCATGCTCTGTATGTGACGTGCCAGAGGGCCCTGCTCACACAAACATGAATGCAAAAATCACACATGTACCCTGGTCTGATCACTACCTCATCAGCATATCCCACAACTGCCAACACATGAACAACAAGAAAAACAAACAACACATAAGAAGATTTAAAACATTCAACAACGAAGATTTCCTGGCTCAGACCCTACCAGAACTCCAAACAGGCTCCAACAATATTGATGACCTGATCAACAACTGGAACACCACAATTTCCTCAGCATCCAACGCAAAAACAAACAACAACAGGACCAGACACACCTCCACAAGAGCCCGATGGTTCACCCCCAACCTACGGAAGCTAAAGACCAAACTCAGAAGAGCAGAAAGAAAATGGAGAAAAACCAAAAAAGAGAACGACAAAACGAACTATATGCATGAACTAAGCACATACCACACAGAAACGGATAAAGCAAAAAAAGGCTTCCATTCAAAGATCATAAACACATCCATAAACAAGCCATGAGAACTCTTCAACATTGTCAAAAAACTGACAAAAGTACCAAACCACTCCGACCAGCTACCAAACATCCCACCCGAACTACTCGCAAGACAATACAAACAGCTTCATCAACCACAAAATCCACAACTGGAAGCTGAGACAACAACAACAAGCCAACCCACCACTATAGCCAGAGACTGGAGCACATTCGAAGCAACCACAGAAGAGGAAATAGCATCCACCATCTCTTGCCTAAATACCACCACCTCTTCTCTTGACCCCTGCCCTACAGAATGGATAAAGAAAACCAAAGACGACCTGAACACACCACTAACCCACATTGTCAATGAATCCCTCAGCCAAGGGCACATGCCAGACCTCCTCAAAACCTCAGTCATTCGACCAACCCTAACGAAACACACCCTGGAACCCCTGGATCCCGCCTCCTACAGACCTGTAGCTAGCCTCCCATTCACCGCCAAACTCATTGAAAAAGTAGTCCAGAAACAGCTCCAAGAACACTTGGACACCAACAACATACTTGACCCACAACAACATGGCTTCTGCCCACTCCATGGAGTCGAGACCCTCATGGCGTCACTAATGAACACCCTCGTCATAGGTACCCAAGTCAAACACTCTGGATATGCCATGATCTTCCTAGAAATATCAGCCGCTTTTGACACCATCTCCCACAACATCCTCATACGCAGACTACAAGCAATTGGCATCAAAGATACTGTACTCCAATGGTTCTGCTCATACTTAACCAATAGACAACAACTGATCCACACAAACTCATCAACCTCCCCCCCCCTTCCAGCAACACCAAGGAGTACCACAAGGATCCACACTATCAGCCATGCTCTTCAACATCTATCTGCAACCACTCTGCTCAATCATACGGACACACAACATTCACTACCACATCTACGCAGACGACATAATGCTCTATGCACCAATTACAACCTCCAACCCATCAAACAAACACTTATCAGAATGCTTCACAGCAGTATCCAGAGGCCCTCATAGTAACAAAAGACCCGGACTTCACGCCACCCTCACACCTCAGCATTGGGACCACTCAAATAAAAATACAACCGCAGATAAAATACCTGGGAATCATCATAGACCATGCCCTCACACTTGAACAACAAATAAAAAAAAACGCCTCTACAATATTTCACAAGGCTAAAACAATGCAACGACTTAAACCTCTTCTCGAACCACAAGACTTCAGAACAGTGATGCAGGCCCTAACACTCCCCCACCTGGACTACTGCAATATAATCTACCATGGACTCCCGGCCACCCATACCAACCCACTCCGGACTGCCTTAAACACCACAGCAAGAATTATCCAATCAGCAAAAAAACAGGACCACATCACCCCAATTCTGAGAGAGCTACACATATTCCCTCTGGAAGCATGAATCAAGTACAAGTCCGCTCTACTCACCCACAAAGCTCTCAACCAAACCCAAACCTCACAACTCCGCACACTACTGACCCGACCAGCCCACAACAAAGCAACCAGACAAACAACCAACAACTCCCTCACCATCCCCCACAAAAGAACAAAATGCAATCAACGAACCTGCAACAGAGCCTTGGAACTGTACGCACCATCCATCTGGAACTCTCTACCAAATCACATCAGAAACAAAGACCCCTATCATTCAGGAAATAACTAAAAAACACAATATTCCAGGAAAACCTCGGACCAGAAACAAACACCCACCAAGGAGACTGTCGCTCAATGTTTGTGTTTACGTCCCAAATATTTGTCAAAATCATGAATGTTGGCCCGCCTGGTGACGGCACTACCCTAAAATTGATTATTGTCTCCTCCCCCCCCCCCCTCGTTCAATGTTCCACCGCTTTGACACGGTGAAAAGCAGGATATAAATACAGCTAAATAAATAAATGAGGTCATGGAGAATGCGGTGAATAGGAAGAATGACCACTTCCTTAGGAGCTGTTGGATATTGGAGAATTTCCAATTCTTCAGCTCTAAGCTCTTTCTCTGATGTTACTGTTATGGAAAGGCCCCTGGCAACATTGCATAAAAATTCTTGAAAAGACATGTACTCTGGCGGGGACATGCAACATTGCGGAGATGGGAACGGGTCCTCTGTTAGGCTTTATAGGCCTTGAGTATCAGCCAATTCATCATTTGATGAATCCGATTCCAAAGATTTGAAGTATCATAGAAACATAGAAACATGATGACAGAAAAAGACCACAAGGCCCATCTAGTCTGTCCTTCCATAACAACTACAACAGTCCACTTTTTACCTTTAGAGATCCTCTGTGTTGGTCCCATGTTTTTTTAAATTCAGTTACTGTCCTCATCTCTACCACCTCCACTGGGAGACTATTCCATGGATCCACTACTCTTTCCGTAAAGAAATATTTCCGCATATCACTCCTGAATCTATCTCCCTTCACCCTCATCCCATGTCCCCTCGTAGCAGAACTTGCTTTCAATTGAAAGAGGCTCTCTCCCTGAACATTTATGCCACGGAGGTATTTAAACATCTCAATCATATCACCTCTATCCCGCCTTTCCTCTAAGGTGTACATATTAAGATCCTTAAGTCTGTCCTCATATGCTTTATAATGAAGCATAATTAATCATTTTAGTAGCAACCCTCTGCACTGACTCCATCCTGTTCACATCCTTTTGAAGGTGCGGTCTCCAGAATTGCACACCATACTCCAAATGAGGTCGCACCAAAGACTTATACAGAGGCATTATCACCTCCTTTTTTCTGCTAGCCATTCCTCTCCGTATGCACCCAAGCATCCTTCTAGCTTTTGCCGTCGCCTTTTCTACCTGTTTAGCTACTTTAAGATCATCAGACACAACCACGCCTAGGTCCCGCTCTTCTTTAGTGGACAAAAGTACTTCACCTCCTATACTGTATTGCTCCCTTGGATTGCTGCAGCCCAAATGCATGACCTTACATTTTTTAACATTAAATCCCAGCTGCCAAATTCTAGACCATTCTTCAAGCTTAGCTAGATCCCTCCTCATGTTATCTACACCTTCCTGGGTGTCTACTCTATTGCAGATTTTGGTATCATCCGCAAAGAGGCAAACCTTACCCGACAGCCCTTCCGCTATATCACTAACAAAGATGTTAAAAAGAATCGGACCAAGGAGAGATCCCTGGGGCACACCACTGGTAACATCCTTCTCCTCAGAGTGAGCTCCATTTACTTGTACTCTTTGTCGCCTCCCACCCAACCAATTTCTAACCCAAGCAGTAACTTTAGGGTCCATCCCTAGGGTGCTCAGTTTGTTTATAAGTCGCCTGTGAGGAACAGTGTCAAAGGCTTTACTGAAATCTAAATACACCACATCTAGAGCTCTCCCGTCGTAACTTGGTACCGATCAAAGACAGTGCCTGGAACTTGCTTAGCAAGAACCTCGGTACCAGAAATGGATTCCAGGGCAGGCATGGGCGGTAGCATATCTAGCGGCATGTTATCTGGTGTAGTTTGGACTGGTACCGACCATGGTGCCGGCATTTGCGGAACCGACGGTAAAGCCTTTACTGGAACTGAGGCTGGCAGTAAGGCTGCTAAGCTCTGCTCAATGTCCAGTATGCACTGATCCATGGAGCATGCCGATGCTTGGGTATCGGTATCAGAGATACGGGCCACGATCCCTGAGCATGGCAACAGGAACTCTCCAGAGGTGGAGGCTTTGGGAGTGTCCTGGGACCCCACGATGGCTTTGGAGGAAGGGTCCTCCTGCTATGGCTGTTTGTCTAGTGTATGCCCCTCCATCTCGATGCTTAGAAGGAGATCTACCCTTGATGGAGCAGCCAGTCTTTGATGAAAACCTATGTTTCGATACCTGAGATCCTTGGGAGGAAGACGATGTCCTCGATGGCATCAATGCTAAAGAGATGGCATCAGAGGCAAAGAGGGTACCTAACTTTGCAGCACGATTCTGTAGGCTTCTCTTTGCCACCTTCCTGCAGAGGGGTCATTCTGAGGGTTGATGGTCTGACCTAGGCATTTTAGACACCAGTCATAGGTGTTGGTGGCCGAGATGGTATTACCATACTTAGAACATTTTTTAAACCCACTGGTTTCCATTTTGTCAGTGACAGAATGGAAGGCCTGGGCCTAACATAGAGTGGAGGAGTAGCCTAATGGTTAAGAACACTGGCTTGGAAACCCAGAGACCATGGTTCAATTCCCACTAGTACTCCTTGTGGCCTTGGGCAAGTCACTTAACCTTCCATTGCCTCAGAAAAATCCAAGTTATCAATGTCCCTGTTCAATGTAATTTAAGTTTCAATGTAAACCACTTTGTTTGAAATGGAGTGGAGGAGTGGCCTAGTGGTTGGGGCAAGGTACTTCAGGCCAGAAGGTCAGGGGTTCAAATCCCACTAGAGAACAGCAACCTTGGGCTGGAAGGACTGGGGTTTCTAGTCCCACAGGTCCTCCCTGTGGTCTTGGACAAGCCACTTAACCCTCCATAGCTCATGTTCCCTGTAAAATAGTTATCTCCAAGTTATAATGCCCTGTTCAATGTAAACCACACTGATGCAGAATAGCATGGTATATAAGAATAAATAAATAAGATAAAACAGCATATAAAACTTATTAAATAAATAAAATAAAATGGCATTGATACACCTGAAGAAAGAGAATTGCTCCTTCTTCTTTTTTTTCATTTTTGAAAGAAAGAACTGACCAGAAGTCAGTACCAGTGTCAACGGGAAGGCAGATACACCTGAAGAAAGAGAATTTCCCCTTCTTTTTTTTTATTTTTGAAAGAAAGAACTGACCGGGAGTCACTAACAGTGTCGACGGGAAGGCAGATGTGAACCACAAAAGTACGAAAAACAGGAATTTTCTGCAGTGACAGGATTTGTTTCCTGCCAGCTCCGCGGAAAATGAAGAACTGAGGAAGGAGAGTGGCAAAGATGGGAAGGCAGCCACACAAACACAGTGGGATGCTCCCAAAAGCTTTCCTATTGGATGCTGTGAAGCGTTCCTGTGCGGGCTCCGTCGGTACCGATGTCACCCATATGTGAAGACTACATTCCTGCTTGTTCCTGGAGATAAACATTTTAGGCTTGTTTTTTGTTCACCTTTGGACTTTTTTTCTGATTTACCAACATTGTTTTGTTTTGTTGCAAACATTTTCTTGTTAAAAATTAATTTGTGGGGGCGGAGCCTGATGTCCAGCGGGATGGTCGCATAACGCTGAGGCTCCCGAGAGGCCTACTTAGAATCCTGAATTAACACCTTATATACCTGGAACTTTACTCTGATCTTACCGGGGCACATTGGTGAGATGGCAGGGACCAAACCAACGCGTCTGGAATTTGGGTCTCCAGCGGCTTCTCACGGCAAACGTTCCAAAACTGAACCTCCGTCCCCGCAGAAGGGGCCGGCCTTGTGCGAGGGCCCCGAAATGCAGCAGGAAATCCTCGTAGAGATTAGAGGGGTCAAAAATCTTGTGCAGGCAAACGGGGAAGCACTCCGAGCGCTGCGGGACGATTTTGGTGTGCTGCAAAGCAAGCTAGAAGGGCTTTCTTCGCGTCAAGATAAAATGGAGAGCATATTGGACTCCCATGCGGCCCGGTTGTCCCAACTCGACAAAGTTGAACGACAGGTGCGGGCCTTGCAGAAGGAGGTGGAAGATGGCAATAATAGAGCGCGCCGCAACAACATACGGCTCGTGGGCATCCCGGAGGGAGCGGAATCGGGAGACATGAAAGAGTTTTTATGCAAAATCCTCCCTTCCCTGCTCCAAATCACCTTTGCCAAAGATTTGGAGATTGATCGCGCTCATCGTGTACCCACAAGCATAACGCTCAACAGGAAGACCCCGCGGCCTATCATTTTTCGACTATTGAGATATCAACATGTGGAGCAGATTCTAAGTGCTTCTCGGGCAAAGGGCCATATGGAGTTTGAGAGCCACAAGATCTCCTTCTATCCCGACTTGTCTAAACCCACAGTCGACCGCCGAAAGCGCTTTCTGGAATTCCGACCGAGGCTTCAACAACTACAAGCACGCTATGGCCTGATGTACCCGGCCAAGCTCCGAGTCACGCTTCATAATCAGACAAGAACATTCGAGGATCCTGATCTACTAGCGGAGTTTTTGGATACCAAAGAAGCCGACTTGATGCGCTGACTTCCAGAATGTTCCTGCAGGCCTCCTCATGCCCGTTGTGTCTGCCATGTTGGATCTGCCGCAGCCTAGCAAGGAGTCTGGCGTGGGCAGCTTGTTGCCTTACTCTTGATGGTATCTGTGACCCGACTCCATCTACCCACAGTAGCCTCGATGAGTATCAGAGACAGTGTTATTATGGACTCTGGTGTTTCTTTTCCTTTTTACATGTCTTCTATTTCCTCTCTAGGGCCTCCTCCCGCAGACACATGGTCGCCATATTCTTTGGGGGTTTTGCTTCTTCTCTAAGATACGTTGGTACATACTTTTCAATATGGGGTGTATTAGCCAGAATACTCGGTGATCATAACATTGTTGTACAGATTCTGCTTATGTTCTATGTTACCAAGCGCCCTTCCCTAAAATGTCTATTACCGATTGATGGCACCATGTAAGATTTTTTCATTGAACGTAAAAGGCATCAATAATCCGATAAAACGGAAGAAAATCCTAAGCTACCTCAGTCAGGAAGCAGCGGATCTGATTTTTCTCCAAGAAACGCATTTAAATTCGAAGGAATCTCTTAAACTCAATATTAAACCTTACATGGTGGCCGCTTATTCCCCAGCCGTTTCTAAGAAATGTGGGGTTGCCATACTGGTTAGGAAATCTTTGCATGCTACTGTTATTGCGACTAGCTCAGACACAGAGGGTAGATGGTCTAGAGTTCACCTCAAGATAGGTAGTCTAGAAGTTACATGTATATGCCTCTACGCTCCTAATGTTGATGACCCTGCCTTTTTTGCTACCATTGCTCAGGTTGCGCAGGCTTCTGCTAATACTTCATTGATCATTGGGGGGGATTTCAATTTAGTCCTTGATCCCCTGATTGATAAACAGCCGCCTAGGACGAGTGGTCCCCCCAAGAGTCACGCCACGCTTACCTCCCTGATCAAGGATCTTGCTTTAGTTGATCTATGGAGGTTACTACACCCCAATGAGCTTGACTTCACTTTCTTCTCCTCCCCTCATAAATCTCAATCTCGCATAGACTTCTTTCTAGTCTCAAAACTGTTAGTTCCTCAGGTGGACACTGCAAAGATTCACTCCCAACATATTTCAGATCATGCTGCCATTTCCTTTGAATTACACACTACTGCACCCCAGGGAACCTCGGGAGCCTGGTTCTTTGATAGAGCCCTGTTAACTCAGCCAGAGTTCCAGTCAGAAATTCGAGTAGCCATACAGGATTACTTCCATTTTAATCTACCCCAAGATACTGCGAATTGGGCTTGGTGGGAGGGCTTCAAAGCGGCCATTCGGGCAACGATCACTAGCTATCAAATCCGCCAGCGGAAACAACGTAAACAGCAGCTGCTCATACTAGATCAACAAATAAAGGCAGGCGAACGAGTTTTAACTTCACGCACTGACCCATGTGTATTAATTCGATTATAGCGTCTCCGTTTTCAATATAATTCAATCCTCTCAACTGCAGCTTCTAAGAGTATTGAGCTTCAGCGAGGGACATATTATCGTGAAAATAACTGAGCCGGTCGACTCCTCGCCAATGCCTTGAAAGGTCAAAAAGAAGCCAAACGCGTTGCGGCCCTCCGAGCTCCACAGGGAGGGGGCATAGTGACCACAGACTCCGATATTGTAGAGCTCTTTCGGGATTTCTATACTCGCCTATATCAATCTGAATGTGAGTTCTCGTCAGAGACATTCGAGAGATTGCTTTCTGGCATTCAGCGGCCGACCCTCTCTGAAGATGATAGGGATGCGATGGATGAACCCTTCTCTACTTCAGAGATCCAATCTGCCCTAAAACGTACAGCCTCGGGCCGTGCCGCGGGGCCTGATGGTCTCCCGACCGAATTCTACAGAACGTTTAGTGCAGATTTAGTTCCCTATTTAAAACTCTATTTTACTGCCCTTGCGGTAGATACATCCTCTTTGGGATCCTTTTCTGCAGCTAATGTGGTTGTATTTGAGAAAGAAGGCAGAGACCCGCTACTGACCGCCAACTACCGTCCAATCTCCCTACTTAATGCCGACTATAAGATCTTCGCAACGGTCTTGGCCACCCGGCTATCTGACTTGATGGCTACCCTAATTCACCCCGACCAATGCGGTTTTATACCCGGCAGATCAACTGCTGACAATGCTCGGACCTTGTGCCATGTGTTATCTAGTGCTGCCAATCTCGCTCATCCATGGGTGGGTCTTTCCCTGGATGCCGAAAAAGCCTTTGATCGTCTAGAATGGCCCTTTTTATTTGCAGTTCTCCGATGGTATGGCTTTGGAGAGGGCTTCCTCCGATATTTCCAAGTCATGTACACTCAACCCGTCGCCAGTATTTGTGTAAACGCCATCAAATCTCAGCCATTTAACCTCCACAGAGGCACGCGTCAAGGTTGCCCCCTATCACCAATGATTTTTGATCTCGCTCTTGAACCCCTAGCCCTCCTTATTAGACAGTCTGCATGTATTCGAGGTGTCCCCTTTAGTCATAGGGAGATTAAACTTTCTGCATATGCAGATGACCTCATGCTCTTCGTTTCCCTCGATTCGGTTCCAGCCGTCTTGGATCTGATTGACGGATACTCACAATTATCGGGCTATAAAATCAACTGGACCAAGTCTGTGGCATTCCCACTGAACCGCTGGGTACATGAGGCTGACATGCAGGCCTTTCCCTTCCTTTGGCAATCCCGCATGGTGAAGTATCTCGGGGTCCATTACTGTTCTCCTTTGGAAGACACTATCAGTTTTAATGCCAAAGAGGTAGTCTCCAAAGTCCGTGAACTCACAAATCGTTGGTCTCCCTTATCTCTCACATGGTGGGGCCGTTTAGAAACTGTGAAAATGATGATAGTCCCCAAAGTGAACTATATTTTAGAAATGCTGCCATGCTTACTTCCGTTACATACTTATAAAGATATTGAGGGCCTTCTCGTCCGTTATCTCTGGCAGGGCAAACCACCAAGGATAGCTAAACATAAACTGCAGTCTGTAAAGGAACGAGGGGGTACCAGATTTCCTGATTTTCTTAGATATCATCAAGCCTTTCTACTTAAGCAAGGTGCCCGATGGCTAGATACCTCAACAGACCGCCGACCAGTTTGGCTTGACATAGAAGAGGAGCTTAGTAGCCCAATTCCGTTGACCCATCTCCCCGGTATGTCCTATCAAGTAGACACCCGCCATCCACCAATGATTGTCGATACTCTTGCGGCCTTTAACACTCTCATTTTATCACTGGGCCCGAAGGTATGTCCTCAGGACGGACTCCCGCTATGGAATAACCCCCGAATTCAAGTCCTAAATAGAACAATTGCCTGGAAACCCTGGTACTCCAGGGGGATCTGGACACCCCAACAGCTTTTCTCTACAGCTCATTGGAAAACCTTTTCTGATTTACAAAAGGAATTTGCGTTACCAGCGAAACACTACTTTCAATTGATGCAGCTTCAACACTGCCTCAAAAGTGCTCGAATCATGCCGCCCTCTGCCCCTGCCGAGGATGGGCTATTAGAGACAGTTCATTCCATTAGTAGTACACATGGGGTAGCCTCTAACTTTTATAAAATAATTTGTCAGGGTACAGACACGGACACTTTTAGAGCTCAACAAGCCTGGGAGCGCGAACTGCAAACTACTATCACCCCTGTGCAATGGAGCGTGTTTTTGAGTAAAGTAGTGCGGGTCTCCCGGTCTGCCTCTGTTACCCAAACTCTCTTCTTCTTTGCACACAGATGCTTTTATACCCCAGAAAAAATAGCCAAATGGCACCCAAATGCTAGGGACCTGTGTTGGTCTTGCCATACTGCTGTGGGAACCTTCGCTCATGTTATTTATGAATGTCCTCAACTGCAGGTCTATTGGGGGCGGGTCTGGGGTCGTATTCAATCTATCTTACACTTTCATGAACCTCTCTCTTGGAAGGTCGTGGGACTCCGCTCTGCGGCGGAGGTCCCCTCTCTTCCTAAGAAGGGTCGCTTTCTCCTTGATTTTATGCTGGGTATAGCTATATGCTTAATCACGAGGAATTGGAAGGATAGCTCTCGACTCACTGTCCATGAATGGTGGAACCTCGTCTGCTTATATAGTAAATATGAGCAGATACCTCGGAGAGCTATTCCCCATGTCCAAACTCACTCTTGTTTATCTAAATGGCAGATGCTTAATGATTATGTACAATCCGCTCATTGCTCCAACATGCCTGTATAATGTGCACTCATCATGTTTTAGATCACCGTTAGGTTTTGTAATCCAATAATGTAAGTACACGCCCGCTTCGGGAATGCTTAGTTTTCTAGAGAAGAAGCAGGGGGGGAGGGGGGTGGTAGGGGTTTACTTTGGTGTATGTATTACACGTTATGTATTTGTCTTTTAGCTGTATGTCTTCCTTTCCTTTGTTGTTATAAAACGAAAATAAAGAATTAAAAAAAAAAAAAAATTAATTTGTAGGCAAATGCACACTAAATTGATTTGGTATCCTTTAACTGCACTCTTGGGCCTTCAATAACAGTTACTGCAGGGGCATGACAGCTATTGCACATTGAATTTCACACTTTCTGCCAATCATACATTAGGTTGCTGAATGGGTAGGTTAGGGTGGAAATTAGGCATGGTGAGCACATCGCAGTAAGCACAGTGAGACATGGGAAGTGGTATTGTAGAAGGGACATTTAAGAAGAATCTGGAATGCCCAGAGCACAACGTCCAAAATCCATGGGAGTGGCTGCTGTGAAAGGAGGCACTTATGTGTCTGCTGAAATTACTCTGTCTCCACTCTGAAAGACAAACGTCTCAGTAACCAGTTCTCATGATAGGCCTGTGCAGATATCAAGGCCAGGTAATGTGCATGGGTGTAGACCATTTCACAAATGTGGACATCCCCGAATTTCATGTGCTCAGAAATGGATACTTACACATGTTGGCCAGGGTATTTCATAAGAGAGGCAAATATGTTATGAGACTCATGTCTGGCCATTTTAGATAATCAGACATGTAGCTGTGAGCCAGTAACATGTTAGCAGTATGTATTTACATGCAGGTTTCTTTGGCCAGGAAATATTAATTGTGGTAATGAAAGTGTGTTTTGCTCTTCCCCCTGAAATCATTGCAGCTATGAAACGAGCACTTTTTTTTGCTTCTTATTCATTGTCAGAAGCTTATTTGCGGTCAGAAGCAGGTATAGGTCCAGCACTTCAATAATAACGGCCAGACATGCTTGTGGCTTTCTGAAATGGCACTGAGATATGCATCACCATTGCTCCACCCAAGCCAAGCCTCCACAACGCCCCATGCTACACGGACGTGCTTGCACCGGTTATAGGAAACTCCGCCCCCCACATTCGCCCCCCAATGAAATTTCCCAGGGGCAAAATGTGAGGGGCGAAATTTCCCAGGGGCGAACTTTCCTCGGGGGCGAACTTTCCTCGGGGGCGAAATGTGGGGTGTGAAATGTGGGGGGCGAAATGTAGGGGGCAAAATGTGCGGGGCGAAGTTTCCGTATCCCGCTTGCACCAGGGACATCTATATACCCAGTTTTCTAAAATGGGTCTGGGAATGTCTCTGTGACTTGCATATCAGAATGCCTAATTTCAGACATCTAAATCATGAATAGAGCTTCTAAAATATCCCCCATTATGCAATTGTTAATGTTGCAATTAGGTTGGTGACATTTATCTCCACCTCAATAGGTGGCGGTGAGTGCACTGCCGTAATAGCACCATAGAGTATGTACACATGCATTAACTGTTGTAAAACATGCTGTTGGTTATGCCTCCGACCGTTACCATGGAGGCTTTGCACTCAACACACATTATTTGTTATACTAAATGCTTGTTAAGCATTAACCTAATGCACTTTAGTAAAAGGGCCCCTCTGTTTTTAAGGCATACTAACTAATCAAATGCATGCTAACAAATGCACATTCCTAGACATGGTGATGCAAACTCTGGTCACATTCAGATTACCTTACTGCATGCAGTCTACACCAGTAATTACTTAAAAGATTGGAATTGGTCTGGAACACAGCTGCTAGAGTTGTTGGGACCTTGAAGATAAGGAATCCATTTCATCTCTCTTACATAGCTTATACTGGTTACCTGTGAAATTTTGGATGAGATTTTAAATCTTAAACATGATTTTCAAAGTACTAAATGGCTTAGATCCAGAATACTTGTAAATTATATTCCAAGAATGACTTTATGTTCTTATTAGGCTGACTTTTTGTTGATTCTAGCTTTGAAAGCAACTAGGTTGGAGAAAACTAGACAGCAAACCTGTTTTTTTTTTCTTACTTTAGAATGGGCTGTGAGGGGATGTGAAAGCCCATGAGGACTATTTTCAGTTTATGAAATTAGTTAAATCTTGATTTTCTGAGCTTGTTTTTATGTTTTTATTTGAAGGAGGTCAGAACAGCATACACTCTTGGACTGGGATATAGCGAAAGAGGTGAGAGGATAATGTATTAGGTTATGACGTTAAATGAGTGGAGGTAGGAAGAAAATTAAGCTTTGTAACTCATTGACAGCTAATGTAGTAGTAAAAGCAGGTAGTGTAGTTGGGTTTAAAAAATGTTTCAACAAATTCCTGGAGGAAAAGTCCATATATCGTTATTGATGTCCAAGCGAAAACCACGGCATATCCCTGAAGATAAGTAGCATGGAACTGGATATTTTGGGGGTATTCCGACAATATGTATCCATGCTGAAGCTCTGAGGAAACAAGTGGAGGAACTCAGAGAGGAGGTGGCGAGGCTGAGGAGCATTCAAGACAGTGAGAAGTACATTGATGAGATGCTTCTTGCAGCAACCAAGCTCTCCAGCACAGGAGAAGATGGGAGCCTACAGAATGTCGATGGTTGGACACAAGTCACCAGGGCCTGCAAAATCACCAATCCAACTTCTCCAGCCCTTGAATTGAAGAACCATTATGCAGCCCTGAAAGTGGAGGAGGTGAAAGCATCCCTGGAAAGGGAAGAACCAGAGCTCAAGTACCCCAAAGTTGCAGAATCAGTGACCAGAAGGAAAGGAAGGGTAGTGGTGGTTGGAGACTCTCTTCTGAGGGGTACTGAGGCATCCATCTGCCGACCAGACTTGATGTCCAGAGAGGTATGCTTTCTGCTTGGTGCCAAAATCCAAGATGTTACAGAGAGTTTGCTGAGACTCATCAAGCCCACTGACTATTACCCAATGTTGCTAATCCATGTTGGAACAAAGGATACTGCCAGGTATACCTCGGAACGTATCAAAAGTGACTTCATGGCTCTGGGACAGAGGGTGAAGCAGTTAGGTGCACAGGTGGTGTTCTCTTCAATCCTCCCTGTTGATGGTAAAGGCCAAGGCAGAGAGGCTCGCATCCTCGCTGGGATTTAATGTTAATGTATATATATAAGCACACTCTCACGCACTCAATCAAATGTATATGTATATGTAAGCACACCCCCACCCACTCAATCAAGTGTAAATTACAGTGACCCGCTTGCTGTGTTGTGTACGAATCCTTAATCAATCATAATGTATATCATGCAAATTACTGTACTGTACAGTTCATTCTGATTGGTGAAGTAAACCGCTGCTGATCGTAGGAAGTAGCGGTATACAAATGTATACTAAATAAAATAAAATAAATAAATAAAATCCTGGAGATAAATGCATGGCTGCGTGGATGGTGTCATCGAGAGTGTTTTGGTTTCCTAGACCATGGGATGCTGTTCCAAGGGTTGCAGAGCAGAGATGGCATCCATCTGTCCAAGAAAGGTCAACGCATCTTCGGTAGTAGACTGGCTAATCTACTGAAGAGGGCTTTAAACTAGATTCGTTGGGGATGGGTGAAGAAAGCCCCCAGGTAAGTGAAAGCCCCCAGGTAGGTGATACATTAAATACCTTTATGGAAATGGGTAACAGGGGTAACATATGGAAAGCAGTGTGTATAAATGCCCGTAGCATGGGAAATAAGATCCCTGATGTTAAAGCTTTGGTGGGAGTAGCTGACTTGGATTCAGTGGCAGTTACAGAAACATGGATCACAGAAAACCATGATTGGGATGTAACTATACCTGGCTATACTTTATTCAGAAAGGACAGGGTAGGAAGAAGGGGAGGAGGAGTGGCACTATATGTAAAAACTACTATTAAAGCTTTGGAATTACAGAGCTTAAAAGGGAGAGAGGAGGCATTGTGGGTTAAACTAGAAAGAGGGAAAGAGAACTCTATTTGCATTGGTGTGATATACAGACCTCCCTCACAAGAGGAAGAGGTGGACAGAGAGTTAATTGAAGACATACGCAGCATTGCTAGGAAAGGGGAAGTGCTACTGATAGGAGATTTCAATATGCCAGATGTTGATTGGCACATTCCTGCTGCAGTATCATCTAGAAGTAAGGAGATCCTGGATTCTCTACAGGGAGAACTATTCAGGCAATTGGTAACAGACCCCACACGTGAAGGGGCCATACTGGACTTGGTGCTTACCAATGGTGAAAGTGTTTCTGATGTTGTAGTGGGAGATCATTTTGCATCCAGTGATCACCAGATGGTGTGGTTCAGTATTAGGACTAGGGCTGTTAGAATCCATTCAAAGGTGAGGATCTTAGACTTTAGGAAGACTAACTTTGCGAAGATGGGCCAATACCTCAGGGAGTCGTTAGTGGGATGGGAACAGCTGGGGGATGTAGAATAACAGTAGGCAAAACTGAAAGGGGATATTTTAAGGGCAACCAACCTTTTTGTTAAAATGGTAAATAAAGGTAAAAGAAAAAGGAGACCGCTATGGTTTTCAAAAGAAGCAGCTGAAAAAGTGAAGAAAAAGGTGGGAGACCTTCATGAAATACAAGAGATCAAAGAGAGAGGAAGACAGGCATCTGTATTTGGAAAAACTTAGAGAAGCTAGCAAAGTAGTCAAGAAGGAAAAGATTCAAAAGGAGGAGGAAATAGCCAATGCAATAAAATGGGGGGATAAGACATTTTTCAGATATATTAGTGAGAAGAGGAAGGGCAAAAGTGGTATTGTCAGACTCAAGGGTGCAGGGAAGGAATATGTAGAAGCTGATAAGGATAAAGCGGAATTGTTTAACAAATATTTTTGTTCTGTGTTCACAGATGAAGAACCAGGAGCAGGACCTCAGAAAACACCCACAAATAGGAACAGAAACGAGGGACATCTTGAACAATTTTCAGAAGACTGTGTTCGTGAGAAACTAGCTCAACTTAAAGTAGACAAAGCGATGGGACCGGATGGGATACACCCTAGAATACTGAGGGAACTTGGGGACATTCTAGCAACTCCACTGACTGACCTTTTCAATGCTTCATTGGAGTCGGGAGTGGTGCCGAAGGACTAGAGAGAGGCTCATGTGGTGCCTTTACACAAAAGCGGAAGTAAGGATGTGGTTGAAAACTACAGGCCGGTTAGTTTAAATTCGGTGGTGAGTAAATTATTGGAAATGCTGCTGAAAGAGAAAATGCTGAGGTTTCTGGAGTCCAGCGGATTACAGGATCCGAGGCAGCATGGGTTCACCAGAGGCAGGTCTTGTCAGACAAATCTGATTGATTTCTTTGACTGGGTGACCAGGGAGTTGGACCGAGGGAGAGCTCTAGATGTGGTGTTTTTAGATTTCAGTAAAGCCTTTGACACTGTTCCTCACAGGCGACTTATAAACAAACTGAGCACCCTAGGGATGGACACTAAAGTTACTGCTTGGGTTAGAAACTGGTTGTGTGGGAGGCGACAAAGAGTACAAGTAAATGGAGCTCACTCTGAGGAGAAGGATGTTACCAGTGGTGTGCCCCAGGGATCTGTCCTTGGTCCGATTCTTTTTAACATCTTTGTTAGTGTTATAGCGGAAGGGCTGTTGGGTAAGGTTTGCCTCTTTGCGGATGATACCAAAATCTGCAATAGAGTAGACACCCAGGAAGGTGTAGATAACATGAGGAGGGATCTAGCTAAGCTTGAAGAATGGTCTAGAATTTGGCAGCTGGGATTTAATGTTAAAAAATGTAAGGTCATGCATTTGGGCTGCAGCAATCCAAGGGAGCAATATAGTATAGGGGGTGAAGTACTTTTGTCCACTAAAGAAGAGCGGGACCTAGGCGTGGTTGTGTCTGATGATCTTAAAGTATCTAAACAGGTAGAAAAGGTGACGGCAAAAGCTAAAAGGATGCTTGGGTGCATACGGAGAGGAATGGCTAGCAGAAAAAAGGAGGTGATAATGCCTCTCTATAAGTCTTTGGTGCGACCTCATTTGGAGTATAGTGTGCAATTCTGGAGACCGCACCTTCAAAAGGATGTGAACAGGATGGAGTTGGTGCAGAGGGTGGCTACTAAAATGATTAGTGGTCTTCATTATAAAGCATATGAGGACAGACTGAAGGATCGTAATATGTACACCTTAGAGGAAAGGCGGCATAGAGGTGATATGATTGAGATGTTTAAATACCTCCATGGCATAAATGTTCAGGGAGAGAACCTCTTTCAATTGAAAGCAAGTTCTGCTACGAGGGGACATGGGATGAGGGTTAAGGGAGATAGACTCAGGAGTGATATGCGGAAATATTTCTTTACGGAAAGAGTAGTGGATCTGTGGAATAGTCTCCCAGTGGAGGTGGTAGAGATGAGGACAGTAACTGAATTCAAAAAAGCATGGGACAAACACAGAGAATCTCTAAAGGTATAAAGGGGACTGTTGTAGTTGTTGATATGGAAGGACAGATTAGATAGGCCATGTGGTCTTTTTCTGTCATCATATTTCTATGTTTCTATGTAAAATGAAACCACAAACCACATGTAAGATAAATAAAAAAATGTGGTCCATCAATATTTATTTATTTAACACGTTTTATATATTGCTTTATCATTTCAATCAAAGCGGTTTACATTGAAACTTAAACTTGGCAATGTATATTAAACAGGGACATTGATAATGTAGATTCTTCTGAGGCAATGGAGGGTTAAATGACTTGCCCAAGGCCACAAGGAGTGCTAGTGGGAATCAAACCCTGGTCTCTGGGTCCCTAAGCCTACTCCTCCATTTTCACATGCTGTTAGTATCAAGGGGGGAGGAGTGGCCTAGTGGTTGAGGCACGTTGTCTCAGGCAAGTCATCTAACCCTCTGTTGCCTCAGGTACGATAGCATAGATTGCGAGCCCTTCAGGGACAAGGAAAAAAATATATATATATATTATATGTCTGTGTGTATATACAGGGTGGCCCAAAAAAAGTGAGAACATCTTGAAGCATATAAGTTATTTAAAAATTCAAAAAGACAGATGTAAATGATTGACAAATTTTTTAAAAAAGATGGCGAACAGAAATTGTCAAAATAAAGACGTTATATAGCTAAAAAAGGTAAATAAGCAAAATGCCGCCGCGCTGTAGGGCAGGGAGCCGAGGCCGGTTGTAACCAGGTTCCCAGGGCCCAGCTCCCTTGCAGCAGCAGCGCAGTGCAGGGTGAATGAGGGGGGGGGAGCGCGGAAGTGAGCGGAGGCCGGCACCAGCGACCTACGTAGGGGACGTGGGAGAAGGTGGTTGGTGCTGGTGCCGGCTGGGGGGTGGAGCAGCGGCACGCGAGGGAGATCGCCGGCATGCGATCTCCCTCTTTCCAGCGTGCTCGCTGCTGCAAAAAGGTGTGTGTGCGGGGCTCTTCACCGGAGCGGGCAATTTTTCGTCGTGGTGGGTAAAATGGGGGTGGTTTTGTCGGGTGGGTGGCTAGCGTAGCAGTCTAGAGGTCAGCGGCAGTTGGCAGTGGGTTATTGACGGGGCGGAGGGCACTGGTGAACTAGTGGGCTCTAGGTCTAGCAGCACGTGGGGGAGGCCTAGCAATTTTGCAGCAGCGTGGCGCTCGTCTTGGCATTCTGGGCTGGGCGTTGAGGGGTCCCCTAGCTGCGGGATTGTTTAGTGGAAGCTGGCCAGGCAGGGGATGACCCAAACATAGCCGTGTGGGGTTTAAAAAACAAAACAAAACAATAAACGAAATAGAGAAGAAGCAGCTTAGGTCTATAATTTATTAATTAGTTGTGTGGCTGCCTTCTTAGCAAAAAAAAAATATAATAATAATAATAATAATAAATAAATAAATAAAATAAAATAAATAAAAACAAGGGGGGATTGGTGGTTTAGCCGGGAGGGTTAGCAAGGGGTTTTCTTTACTTGGTGGGGGGGGGGCAGTGTGGACTATGGCTCGCCGGTATTGCAAAAAAACAAAAAAAGGGGTGGGGGCCCGGGGGGCAGTTGTCAGGGGGAAAGATGCCGGAGGGCCTAGGCGTTTTCCCCCTCTGGAGAAGGAGTGGTAGCGGTGGCGTCTCGGGCTACCCGAGGGGGCCGGGGTAGGGGGAGGTCCAAAGGGGCAGGCTCCAGCGGTAGCGCTGGCAGGTCCTCTCGGGCCAGTGCAGGCGTGGTTCCTACTGAGCCCCTAGGGCATGGAGTGACAGGGCCTTCGGGCTTGGGGGGAGGCGGTGAGGTGTCGGGTGGGGCGCCAGTTGGGCTTGGCATGGAGGGGCAGGTTGTGGCTGGGAGCGCAGGGTCAGTGGTTTGTTCCGGGGGGTGGGGTGGCTCCGGATAATGGGCGACCGGACCCCATGGCTGGCGGGTACGTGGGGCCGTCCTCTCCTCCTTTGTTGTCCGGATGGTATTCCCCCGGCTTCGGGAGTGGACATTTTCCGCACTCTGGATTTTTCGTAGCCCCTGGGCCTTGGGGGGGTTGGGGCTAGCGGGGATGCGAGCCCCACGGGCAGGGGGATAGTGGCCTGAGAGGCTGGCGGACTCGGGTCCTCAGCGTGGGGCTGGGGCGGGGGGCCGAGCGTTGCGCCAGACACTTTGCGGGCAGTGCCTGCCGGTCTCTCTCCTCCTCTTTTGCCTCAGGTCCCTCAGAGTGAAAGGCCCAGGATGAACCTGGCTGACCCTGTTCGAGCGGGCAGCGCAGGCCTCGCGAGTTCTGCGGAGGAGCGGAGCGGTGCGGCGGATGGGGTTCAGAACGTCTCCGCATCGGCGGCGCTTTCACGTCAGGCTGGTGAGTATTTGGGGGGTGTAGGCAGTGCTGAGGGTGGAGTTCAAACCCCAGATGCGGGATTTGTGGCTGGCGGAAAAGAGAGGGCGAAGCGCAAACATGGGCGTCGTTGTCGGCGGGCCTCCTCTTCATCCTCGTCCTCGACCTCGTCGGCGGTTTCCTCGGTCGACTCTGTGGTCGCGGCGGGAGAGAAGGGTGAGGGCGGGGGGTCCACGGTGGTGCGCTGCGCGGAGCTGTGGGAGGGTGTCCCACGGAAGCTGTGCCATCGCATTAAGCGTCGCAAATATATTGACATTTTCCACCTATTGGAGTGCAGGAAGCGATTCGGGGAAAGTAAGAAAAAACGGAAGGAGGACGAGAAAGCAGGTAGAGTGCGGAAGACCTCCCGCAACACCCTGAATTGGACTCGGGCCTTCTTGAGATTAGCTATTGTTTGGGGTCATTATTTTCCAGAGCATTACGGGGCGCTGCTGGCGTACGGTGATACAATTTTAGCGGCGTCGCAGGCGCATGATGGGTGGGCTTGGCTGAACTATGATGAGGAGTTCAGGGATATGATGGAAGAGAACAAGCAGTTATTGTGGGGTACGAAGGACATCAATTTATGGTTAACACAGATGTCCATGCGGAGCCGTGTTGGGGGGGGGGCCGGAGGAGGAAGTGATAAAGCGGCGCCTGCGACTACGTCGGCAGGTGTGCGGTCCTTTCGGGCATCTGCCATCCCGGCATCTCAATCAAAAGGCAGTGCTGCGGGTGGAGACGTCTGTTGGCGTTTCAACAAATTGTCTTGCCCGTTTCCTGACTGCAAATTTAAGCACGCCTGCTCTCTGTGTGGGAGTGGGCACGCTGCCACTAAGTATAGTCGCAAAGGTGCGGCGGGGGGTAAGTGAGGGAACTCTCGGGGCACTGGCTCCTACGCCTGTGAGAGTGGAAGTCATGTGCCCGTGGTTGGTTGAGTATGGACGGACAAAGCTGGGTGGGGCGTGGAGTTTGCTATTGGAAGGTTTTTCGGAGGGTTTTCGGATTCCATGTCAAGGTTCGCCGGTGGGGGGTACGTCGCGTAACACTAGTTTGGTGAGCTCCTTAGCCGAGGTGGTGCGGAGGAAGATTACAGAGGAATGTGCGCTGGGCCGAGTAGCGGGGCCATTTCGCGAGCCCCCATTTTCTCCATTCACGGTGTCCCCGCTGGGGGTGGTTCCCAAGAAGGAGCCAGGCAAGTTCAGGCTGATACACAACCTATCTTCCCCTATTGGGGATTCCGTGAACGATCACATCCCTCGGGAGCAGTGCACAGTGTGTTATGCTTTCTTCGACGCCGCTGTCGCTTTAGTACAGCAGTGTCGGGCTGGTGCTTTGTTGGCGAAGGTTGACATTGAATCCGCGTTCCAATTGCTGCCAGTCCATCCTTTGGCCTTTCCCTTGTTAGATTTTATTTTCGAATCACGGTATTATTTTGACAAGTGCATGCCTATGGGCTGTGCGATAGCCTGCACTTACTTTGAAGCCTTTAGCACCTTCCTGCACTGGGTGTTGGTGAAGCTGATGGGTGTCAATAACAGTGCATTACCTGGATGATTTCTTGTTCGTCGGGCCTGGGCATGTGCGAACTTGCGCCATCTTGCTCGAGACCTTTTTGCGCTTGGCGGGCAACTTCGGTATTCCAGTGGCGGATAACAAAACTGTAGGGCCTGTTACTCGCCTCACCTTTCTTGGGATTGAGATTGATACTGAGGGTATGGTTGTGCGCTTGCCGGAGCAAAAGGCTGAGTGTCTCAGGGAGATGGTGACCTCCGTAGGATCTTCGAGCAAGACCACCCTCAAGGTCATGCAGTCATTAGTTGGGCATCTCACCTTTGCTTGCAGGGTGTTGCCCATGGGACGTCCCTTCGCGCGGCGGTTATCGCTCGCCATGGCGGGGGTCCAGCTCCCGCACCATCGGATTCGCGTGACGGCAGGGATGCGTGAGGATTTACGAGTCTGGAACTCTTTATTGACTGACTTCAACGGTCGCTCCGTTATACAGTTACCAGAGCTGTCGAATGCGGACCTGCATTTGTTTACGGATGCGGCCGGCAGCTCCGGGTTTGGGGCCTATTGTCAAGGGGCGTGGTGTGCTGAGCCTTGGCCTTGCGAGTGGGTGCAGTCCAGCTTGACTCATAACATTACCTTTTTGGAGCTTTTTCCCATAGTTGTTGCTTTTTGGGTTTGGCCGGAGCACCTGAGGGATCGGCGGGTAGTTTTCTGGTGTGACAACGCGGCGGTGGTGGAGGTTATCAACCGGAAGGTGCCTCAGTGCCCGAGGGTAGCTGCCTTGATGAGGATCTTTGTACTAGCCTGTCTCCGCATGAATGTCACCGCTAGGGCGCGGCATGTGCCTGGCTCCCAGAATTCCATTGCTGATGCTCTGTCCCGTTTCCAGTGGGAGCAATTCTGGCTGTTGGCTCCGGAGGCAGATCAAGCGGCTTCCCCGGTCCCGGAGCATCTCTGGAAGGTTGGGATTCAGACCTGATGGCGCTGTTGGCTGCGTCCGTGGCACGTGGTACTTGGGTCCTGTATCGGTGAGGATACTTTCAGGTGAGTGCGTTCCTGAGCGCTTTGGGTTGGGGTGGGGGGAGGGTTCCTGATGGGTTGGTGGGACAATTTGTGCTCTGTGCAAAGAAGGAAGGTTGGGCCCGAACGGCGGTTGCGTCGGCGGTGGCCGGGTTCTCCTTCTTTTGTAAGGCTGCAGGATGGGGGAACCCTAGGGTTTCATTTTTAGTCAAGCACCTGTTGGCAGGTTGGGCCAGGGCACACCCCAGGCCGCGGGACTGGCGGCTCCCAGTTTCCCATGAACTTTTGCTGCGCATTTGCGAGGTGATACCTTGTGTCGCGGTCTCTAGTTTCGAGTCCGTTTTGTTCCATGCATTGTTCGTGACTGCATTTTTTAGGGCATTTTGCGTGTGCGAACTTGTGCCTAGGCCTGCAAGGCGGGGTGGGTTCGGCGGTATCGAGCTTGAGCATGTGACCTGGAAAAGGGAATAACTAGTGAGGTTATCAAATTTGCAGATGACACAAAACTGTTTAAAGCTGTTAAAACCCAAGAGGATTGTGGAAAACTGCAGGAGGATCTGGATAAATTGGAAGACTGGGCATCCAAATGGCAGATGAAATTTAATGTGGACAAGTGCAAAGTTATGCACCTAGGAAAGAACAACCCACACTATAGTTACACGATGCAAGGCTCCACATTAGAAACCACCACCCAGGAAAAAGATTTAGGAGTCATCGTGGATAACATGTTAAAACCCTCCGCCCAGTGTGCAGCGGCAGCCAAGAAAGCAAATAGAATGCTAGGTATCATAAGGAAAGGGATGGAGAATAAAACAAAGGATATTATAATGCCTCTGTATCGCTCCATGGTACGACCGCACCTTGAATATTGTGTGCAATTCTGGTCACCGTATCTTAAAAAGGACATAGCGTTATTAGAAAAAGTACAGAGAAGAGCCACCAAAATGGTGAAGGGGATGGAAGGCTACTCCTATAAAGAGAGGCTAAAAAGGTTAGGGCTCTTTAACCTGGAAAAGAGACGGCTGAGGGGAGATATGATAGAGGTCTATAAATTAATGAATGGAGTGGAACGGATAAACTTGGATCAATTGTTTACGCTATCAGAATATAGAAAGACTAGGGGACATGTAATGAAGCTACAGGGTAAACTATTTAAGACAAATAAGAGAAAATATTTTTTCACTCAACGTGTAATCAAACTCTGGAATCTGTTACCGGAGGATGTAGTAAGGGCTGTTAGTATAGCTGGGTTTAAAAAAGGTTTGGACAAGTTCCTGGAGGAAAGGTCCATAAACCACTATTAAAAAGGGACCCAGGATATCAAAGCTTGACCCAGTACAAGCATTGAGGAACCTGTGTCTTTTCGGGATATTGCTAGGTACGTATGACCTAGATTGGCCACTGTTGGAAACAGGATACTGGGCTTGATGGACCTCGGTCTGACCCAGTATGGCATGTCTTATGTTCTTATGTTTTAATGTTCTTATGATGGTAGAGGTGTCTCAGGTCCATATTTTTATCCCGCGGTCCAAAACGGATCAGGCGGGTAAGGGTGGTTGGGTGGTATTGAGCGCTATCTTCCCTGTGCCATCTTGTCCAGTGCAAGCCTTGCAGAGCTATTTGCAGAGGCGCTCAGGTTTGCAGGGTTCTTATTTCTTCATCCATGAGGACGGCAGGCCGGTAACGCAGTTCCAGTTTACAGCTGTGTTGCGCCTAGCTTTGCGGTTCTTGGGCTATGACGAACGGAGTTATGCATCGCATTCATTTCGAATCAGAGCGGCCACGAGTGCAGCGGCAGCGGGTCTTGAAGGGCAGGTTATCCAGCGGATCAGGAGGTGGCGTTCAGGTGCATGCGAAGGGTATGTTTGCCCTTAAGGCGACTGCACTCAGCCTGTGGGCGGGGTGCAGGGCCGGTGCCTGGCAGCTACGCTGGAGGGAAAGGGGCAAAGGGGGGGGGGTACTAACAGTTTTATTCCTATTGCAGAGTTGCCTGCTGGTGGCAGTCCTATTTGTCCTTTCAGATGGTGTGTGCTCCGGTGACTGGTGGTTCATCGGCCATTCCTTCGTTTACTGGGCTGAGCGAAGGGCTACAACGCGGCCACTGGGACTTCACCTTGGGCTGGCAGATTCCGGAGTTCGGCTTTGTTGGATGGGACAACGCGGGATGCGATGGTGGCAACTTGTGACATTCGTTCAGGTGCAGATTGCTCAGCAGCGGCGGCCTGTGGGGCTTCTGATACACTTGGGTGGCAATGATTTGGCGAGTTGGTCCTGCCGGCAGATCATCCGAGCTGTTCAGAGTGACATTGGTCTGCTGCGGGAGCTACTTCCGGATGTGGCCATCATTTGGTCGGACATCATTCCACGCCCCGCGTGCTGGACACAGCGGCAGTGGTTGCGGGGCCTGGTCAAGATCAATAGGGAGATAGGGCGATGGGTCCAGCAAACAGGTGGGCGGCAGGTGTTGCATCAGTGGGCGGAGGTCCGGTGCAGTGAGTTGTACCGCTTGGACGGGGTTCACCTTGCCCCTGTTGGACAAGATCTGTTACTGAATGATTGGCAGAAGGCCCTTGAATTTTGGTGTTGGTTGCAGCTTTCTTTGGGGGGGGGGGGCGGCGCAAGGATAGTGGTCTTCCTTGCGCCAGTGGCGGGGTAGCGAGCTGGCGCTCGCCGACCCAATGGGGCATTTGAGGTGGATGCCGCTTGGCAGGGGAGCGGCAGTGCTCTTTAGATTGGGAGAGACATCACGGTTGTGGTCTCTGCCCGGTGGAAGGCAAATTGCCGGCCTTTGCTAACAACATGGCAAGGCGGGCGGTAGGGGAATGGGGGGTGGATGATGCACCGCTTTGCTATAAATGGCTGGTGGGGGGGGGGCATCATCCGCAAATGAAAGGGGGGAGGGGTAATGTTTGATTTAAGAACGTTCGGTTGGCCTATGTTGGGCCAGTTTGCAATATTATGAATAAAGCTGCGACCAACTAACTGTTCACCAAAGTTATGGTGTGTGAGTGTTTTGTTGTGGGAGATAGAGGCGGGGTATGGGGGGGGGTTGCTCATGAAGCAAAATTTGGGCTCGGATTGAAGTGTGGGGGGTGGGGAGGGTGATGGGGTGGAGGTAAGTTGGCATGGCTGCTTGTAGGCAAGGGGATGGGCATCCGGATACCTCGGTTAATGTCACTGCACCGTAGGGCAGGGTCCCGAGGCCAGTTGTAACTGGGTTCCCAGGGCCCAGCTCACTTGTGGCAGCAGCACGGTGCAGGGTGAATGAGGGGGGGGGGGAGCGCGGACGTGAGCGGAGGCCGGCACCAGCGACCTACGTAGGGGACGTGGGAGAAGGTGATTGATGCTGGTGCCGGCTGGGGGGTGGAGCAGCGGCGTGCGAGGGAGATCGCCGGCATGCGATCTCCCTCTTTCCAGCATGCTCGCCGCTGCAAAAAGGTGTCCCTACCCACCCTCCCTCGCTTATGGCAGTAAGGAAAGGGTGTGGTCGTCGCAGCTGGGTAGGGGGGGGGGTCGTTTGTACAGCCGTGGGGCTGGCGGGGTAGCGAGCCGGCGCTCGCTGACCCAGCAGGGCATTTGAGGCGGATGCCGCTTGGCAGGGGAGCGGCAGTGCTCTTTAGATTGGGAGAGACATCACAGTTGTGGTCTCTGCCCGGTGGAAGGCAAATTGCCGGCTAAGAACTCATTTCTTTCCACAGTGCTTTTTAGAAAGATTCCCCTGATGAAACCAACATGGTGAAACGCAACCCATAGCGCATGAACAAACATCGGGATTTCATCACAAAGCTAAGCACTGGTTTATTGTTTAAATGATATTTTTGGAATACAAATACAAGGCTTGTCAAGGGAAACATCATTGTTTATGAAAAACAGAAAATTTTGAAAAAAATTTAAAAAAATATAAAAGTGGCTAACAGTTAAAAGACAGGGGTCATTGATGTACATTTAGGCATTAGTCCACAGCAGGCACACTGCAAGCAGTGGCAGCCTATGGTTTCTGAGACCCCTTTAGCCACGAGTCTATGTCTGATATGTAAAACACTTCTTATGTTGTAATACAGAGCAACACTATTGTTTGGCCTTTGCTAATAACATAGCAAGGCGGGCGGTAGGGGAATGGGGGGGTGGATGATGCACCGCTTTGCTATAAATGGCTGGTGGGGGGGGGCATCATCCGAAAATGAAAAGGGGGGGTAATGTTTGATTTACGAATGTTCGGTTGGCCTATGTTGGGCCGGTTTGCAATATTATGAATAAAACTTCGACCAACTAATTGTTCACCAAAGTTATGGTGTGTGAGTGTTTTGTTCTGGGAGATAGAGGCGGGATGATGGGGGGGTTGCTCATGAAGCAAAATTTGGGCTCAGATTGAAGTGTGGGGGGTGGGGAGGGTGATGGGGTGGAGGTAAGGTGGTATGGCTGCTTGTAGGCAAGGGGATGGGCATCCGGATACCTCGGTTACTATTTAAGCTTTTAATTTACGAGATGTTCTCACTTTTTTTGAGCCACCCTGTATATATATATATATATATATATTGTAACACCTATAGTCCCAGCAGGGCTGTGGTATAGGCAGTTAGCCAAGCTATTAAGTCACCTGACCTTGTATTGGAAAGGAGTGTAGTCGTGGATCCAAGTGGTCAAGGTTCAAAAGGATTTTATTTCCCCTCCCGGGGTTTATGGATTTTCAAAAACATCAACAACAGAAGTAAAACTTAGGATACAAAACTGGATGAACTTAAAGGTAGCAAACTTGCTTTCAAATGTAACAGAAACTGAATAATTATAGCAGGCAGCTGATAATCTCTCCTTAACCTTTTGTAGCAGTTTACAACAAAGAAGGATTCTCATCAGCTATCATTAGAGAGCATTCCATTTCTTCCAAGCCTGGATTCAAACAGCTATCTTCTGTTATCATTGGTTCAATATCATTGTCCTGTGAACAAACAGCCTGCGTATATCTTTGCTCTGTATCTTCTCCTGGGTTTCCCAAGTAGTCATAGTCAGTACAAGGCAAGTAATTACCATTTACTTTATAATGGCAAGGCAGAGAAACACACTTCCTGGAATGACGTTTCCTTCTGTTAGCTGCTGGCTCTCGGCTACTCCCATTTACTGGTAGCTCACAGCACTGCTCTTCATAATAAACAGGTTTCTCTCTTATCACTCTGTGCCTTGGTTTATCTGGTATATAATTGTCTGTCTCATCCATGCAAACATTTTCAATAGCCCAGTTTCCCTCAACGTTCTGAGACCGCTTCTTACAAGCCTGCTTCTCAAACACACATGGCTTTTTCACTGTCTCACGTCTCTCCCATTCAAGTAGGTGTTGAGGAATTCCTCTCTGTATCAGAGGTGGATATTTCTTTTGACTAACCTGCCAAGTGGAACCTTTTCTAGTTCCTGGTGTAGAACTCTTTTGTAGCTTTCTGACTGGAACTGCAGGGGGTTCAAACTCCGTCTCTGAGAAGTCTGAGCTTGCTTCAGAATCACTCAGCACTTCTCCCTCATGGCAGTTTCTGACGTTACAACACCCTCTGTAACTTCCTCTGAAGTCTCCCGTGTAACTTCCTTTGGAGTTTCCTGTTCCACTGGTCCTATCAGGTCTCTGAGTTCTATGGGTCCTCTCTGAACTCCTCGTCCTCGCTGAACTCCTGGTCCTCTCTGAACTTCTCGTCCTGTCTGAGCTTCGGGTCTTCCCTGAACTATCAGCTGTTTTCTCTACACATTTTTTATAATGCCCTAGGGGCGTGTCTTCCCTCACGTGGAAGTTGTTCTCTCCCTCTAATGAGAGGTGTTTCCTAACTAGGCACGGCTGCAGATCCTGTGCCTGCCTGGGTTGCTTATGGCAACAGAAATGCTTCTGATCTGCCTGCCTGTCAGAACCTAGCCTGTTTGCATCAGGTTTTTGTCTATTTAAAGCAAGGGACAGATCTGCTGTGTTACATATCCCCCTCCTTAAGTTATTACACGCTGCTGACGTCCTCGTCGGACAGCGTGTAATTCTACTGAGGGCATCGGCGTTGCCATGCAACTTCCCGGCTCGGTGTTGCACTTCGAAATGAAAGGCCTGCAAGGCCAAGTGCCACCTTGTAAGGCGGGCGTTATTATTGCGCATCTGGCTGAGCCATTTTAAGGGTGCGTGGTCAGTTACCAACGTAAATTTTCGGCCGGTTAAGTAGAACCTCAAAGTCTCTATTGCCCACTTAATGGCCAAGCATTCCCGCTCCACCGTTGAATATTTCTGTTCTGCACTGGATAGCTTTCTACTTAAATACGTAACCGGGTGTTCCACCCCTCCGAATCTCTGAGACATGACCGCCCCTAGTCCTGTCTCAGAGGCATCTGTTTGGACAATAAAAGGTAATTTAAAATCGACTCCTCTCAATACAGGGGCCTGACATAACTTCTCCTTCAAGGAGACAAATGCTTCTTCCACCTCCGGAGTCCACCGTATCTTATTAGGGGCATTCTTTTTTATCATCCCTGTAAAAATGCAACTTTCCTCTGCAAATCTAGGGATAAATCGCCGATAGTATCCTATCAGCCCCAGGAAGCTACGAACCTGCTTCTTATCCACCGGTTGTGGGAAATTCCGCACACTTTCTAGCTTGTCAGCTAGTGGCTTTACTATACCATTCCCCACTACGTGCCCTAAATACTTGGCCTCCCTAGCTCCGAAAAGGCATTTTTTTGGGTTTAGGGTGAGGCCTGCCTTTCGCATGGCTCGTAATACTCCCTCAATTCGGGCCAAATGTTCCTGCCATGTGCTACTATGGATAATTACGTCGTCCATGTAAGCCAGAGCGTATTCTTGGTGCGGCCTCAGAACTTGGTCAATTAAACGCTGACAGGTGGCTGCCGCACCATGTAGCCCAAAGGGCATACGCCGGAACTGGTATAGGCCTATTGGTGTGGAAAAAGCTGTTTTGGGCTTAGAATCCCTTGTCAACGGGATTTGCCAGTATCCTTTCGTTAGATCGAGGGTCGTAAGGAATTTAGCCTGTCCTAGACGATCTAACAAATCATCTATCCTTGGCATGGGGTACGCGTCAAATTGGGAAATTGCATTAATTTGTCTAAAATCAATACAAAAACGAAGCGTACCGTCGGGTTTGGGAACTAGGACTATGGGGCTGGACCACGGGCTATGGGATTCTTCTATGATACCCATTTCTACCATCTCTTTTACTTGTGTGATAACCTCGTTTTTTTTAGCCTCGGGCAGGCGATATGGGCGTTGCCGGATTATTTTCCCCGGGGTAGTGATGACCTCGTGCGCCACCAAACGTGTTTCGCCGGGCACGGCGGTGAGGACGTCAGAATACTTTCTTAGTACCCGGGTTAATTCCCCCTGTTGGTGCTCGGACAGGTCCGACCCTGTTCGCAGCTCCGGTCGTTCCCTCCAATCTGAGGGTTGTGGCCCTAAGTCCTCCTCCCTCCTTTCTTCTGCTATAGCTGCTAAGCTTTTTACATCTTTTAGCCCAGTGGAGCCAAATCCACCTGTTCCTCGAGTGGTGGGAGCTAGGGAAGGTACCTCTTCCACTAAAGGGAACCCCACGCGCTCACATATGAGTTGGGCGATCCTTTCGCCCCTTTTAACTGCAAAATCTTCTTTTCCAAAGTTAAAAAGAAGAACCTTAACCTCACCCCGGTAATCGGGGTCTATCACCCCTGCCCCCACGTCAATAAAATGTTGAGTCGCCAGACCCGACCGGGGCGCTATACGACCATAGCATCCTTCGGGGGTTTGAATTCTTATGCCAGTGCACACTAGGGTCTTTCCTCCCTTGGGAATCATAATATCCTCACTGCTATACAGGTCATACCCAGCTGAGGCTTCAGTGGCTCTTTGAGGGCTTTTTGCGTGCGAGGATATTTTTGCAAATTTTAAGACAAATTTCTTTTTAGCTGGGGCTATCATTTCCGTTCGGGGTTTTCCAAATAATGGCTTTGGGATCTTTTGGGCAAGGGCTTCTATTTTGGGGGTCTTAGGCAGTACCCTACCTTCACCTAGAGGCCCTTCCTGGCTCAGGCCTATCTTCCTTTCCAGACCCTTTCCCATTTCCTCTTTAAATGGGGGCCAGTCCCGCCCTAAAACCACCCCATAGGGAAGTTGGGGGACAACAGCCATTAGCACCATCCCTACTGTATCTAACCCAGTCACACACATCTCGTACATTGGATAATAGGAGGAAGCTCCATGAACACACCTTACTTTCACACTTCCATTTAAATTATTCCCTACGGAAGGATTATGTGTTTGAATGGCTTCCCACATTTTGCGGGAGACCATGCTCTGGTCTGCTCCTGTGTCCAGAAGTGCGGTAGCCTTTACCCCTTCTACCAGAACATCCACCAGAAACTCTCCATCCGTGTGTTTCTCTCCTCCAGATATCAGGACAACATTTTCTTTACAATCTCTTTGCCTGTGCCCTTTTTCCCCACATTGAAAACATTTTGACATTTCATACTTCATCACATTTCTCCTAGGTACATCCTGGTTATAAGCTCTTCCTGTCCCTGACATTCGTTCTCTACCTGTGACCTTCAACAGGTGACCTTGAGAAGCTCCAGCTATTTCTGCTTCAAAATAGCAGTCTGTTAGCTCCACTGCTTCTCCAGTAGATTTGCACCTTTGCAATAATAGGAAGGCTTTCACATCTGGTGGCACAGCCTCAAAATATTGCTCCAAAATTACAGCGTCTACCAGAGACTCTATTGTGGCTGTTTGAGGAGCAAGCCATTTTGACGCTAGGCCTGTTAATCTCTGCATCAGGGCCTTAGGTGTCTCTTTAGGTAGGATTTTAGCCTCCCTAAAAAGACGGCGGTAATGGGTATGGGTTAACCCAAGCCTATCCCTAACTGCTAATTTTAGTTCATGATACTGGGACGCGAGATCAGCGGGCATCGCCTTATATGCTGCTAAAGCCTCTCCCCTTAGAGACATGGCGAATCTTACCGCCCACTGGTCTGGCGGCCATTTCGCTGCTACAGCTATCCTTTCGAAAGCCTCTGCATAATCATCAAAGTTGTCAGAGTGTTCTAAAGGTCCTAATGTCAATGCATTACAGTTCTGTACTCCTACCACAGGGGTCATTGAAACATTGTCCTCCTCTGGGGAGCGCATCTTCTTCACCAGAGTGGCAATCAGGTCCAACAGGGGTTGCTGCTGTGCCACTATTGCAGTCATAGTCCTCACTTGTGCTTGCCGCGTCAGCTCGGCTTGGGCCTGCCATTGGGCCTCCATCCAACTGCGTATCTCTTCAGGATCCATTGCAGCATCTGTGTTCCAATCCTCGCCACCCGTGCCCAGTCACTTATACCTGAACACGGTGCAGGATCTCGCTTTGAGAAAAGGTCTTTGGCTCCCTCCGGTCAGCTCAGGATGTAGAAATCCACTCCGTGTCACTTCAGTACAGATTTTCCTTTTTTTTTTTTTTTCCAAATCAGCTGTATCCACTCAAGAAGCTTTGTAGTGTTCTGTGCTGTAGTTCTTTTTTTCAAAAATCCAAGAACGACGCCATTTTCTTGTAACACCTATAGTCCCAGCAGGGCTGTGGTATAGGCAGTTAGCCAAGCTATTAAGTCACCTGACCTTGTATTGGAAAGGAGTGTAGTCGTGGATCCAAGTGGTCAAGGTTCAAAAGGATTTTATTTCCCCTCCCGGGGTTTATGGATTTTCAAAAACATCAACAACAGAAGTAAAACTTAGGATACAAAACTGGATGAACTTAAAGGTAGCAAACTTGCTTTCAAATGTAACAGAAACTGAATAATTATAGCAGGCAGCTGATAATCTCTCCTTAACCTTTTGTAGCAGTTTACAACAAAGAAGGATTCTCATCAGCTATCATTAGAGAGCATTCCATTTCTTCCAAGCCTGGATTCAAACAGCTATCTTCTGTTATCATTGGTTCAATATCATTGTCCTGTGAACAAACAGCCTGCGTATATCTTTGCTCTATATCTTCTCCTGGGTTTCCCAAGTAGTCATAGTCAGTACAAGGCAAGTAATTACCATTTACTTTATAATGGCAAGGCAGAGAAACACACTTCCTGGAATGACGTTTCCTTCTGTTAGCTGCTGGCTCTCGGCTACTCCCATTTACTGGTAGCTCACAGCACTGCTCTTCATAATAAACAGGTTTCTCTCTTATCACTCTGTGCCTTGGTTTATCTGGTATATAATTGTCTGTCTCATCCATGCAAACATTTTCAATAGCCCAGTTTCCCTCAACGTTCTGAGACCGCTTCTTACAAGCCTGCTTCTCAAACACACATGGCTTTTTCACTGTCTCACGTCTCTCCCATTCAAGTAGGTGTTGAGGAATTCCTCTCTGTATCAGAGGTGGATATTTCTTTTGACTAACCTGCCAAGTGGAACCTTTTCTAGTTCCTGGTGTAGAACTCTTTTGTAGCTTTCTGACTGGAACTGCAGGGGGTTCAAACTCCATCTCTGAGAAGTCTGAGCTTGCTTCAGAATCACTCAGCACTTCTCCCTCATGGCAGCTTCTGACGTTACAACACCCTCTGTAACTTCCTCTGAAGTCTCCCGTGTAACTTCCTTTGGAGTTTCCTGTTCCACTGGTCCTATCAGGTCTCTGAGTTCTATGGGTCCTCTCTGAACTCCTCGTCCTCGCTGAACTCCTGGTCCTCTCTGAACTTCTCGTCCTGTCTGAGCTTCGGGTCTTCCCTGAACTATCAGCTGTTTTCTCTACACATTTTTTATAATGCCCTAGGGGCGTGTCTTCCCTCACGTGGAAGTTGTTCTCTCCCTCTAATGAGAGGTGTTTCCTAACTAGGCACGGCTGCAGATCCTGTGCCTGCCTGGGTTGCTTATGGCAACAGAAATGCTTCTGATCTGCCTGCCTGTCAGAACCTAGCCTGTTTGCATCAGGTTTTTGTCTATTTAAAGCAAGGGACAGATCTGCTGTGTTACAATATATACACACCTTTCACTTGGTTTGCAGCTTGTCGTGCTGTGAGGGCTTGCGTGCATCAGTGATGCTGAGAGCTAAACTATCGGTAGTTTAACTACTGGCAGGGTCTCCCAAGATGGACAGGTTTTTCAGCTGAGGTGCCAGACCAAGACAAACCACCCATCTGGGCAGCAGCAGAATGGGATAGTGTTGACGGCGGAGGATCACTTTTTTGTGACAATGGCAACAACACCAAACTTAAACTGCGCGGAAGAAAGGCCCGGCAATCTACTTCTGTATCTTGCCATGAAAACCCAATGGATAGTTACAACAAAACAAATTGTGCTATGGTGCTGGAAGATGAGACCCCCAGGTCGGAAGGAACTCAACTAGCTACTGGGGAAGAGCTGAAGACTTTTCAGAGTAAAGCCAGCATTTATGATGTGGTTGGATCAAAGCCCTCGATAAGTCTGACTGCTGATGTAGCTGCGCATGAAATGAGATTCAGAAGCTGTAAAGATGTCTTACACATTGAAACATGGAACGTACGAAGCATGAACCAAGGGAAGATGGAGGTGGTCAAGAATGAAATGGAACATGTACAACTTGATCTGTTGGGTGTCAGCGAACTGAAATGGACTGGCATCGGGCACTTTGCATCAGATGATCACATGGTCTACTATGCTGGAAATGAAAGACAAAGAAGAAATGGTGTTGCATTTATAATAAAGAAGAAACTTGCAAGAACTGTAATGAAATACAATGCAGTCAGCGAACGCTTAACCTCTATTCATCTACGAGGATTGCCTATCAACACAACTATAATTCAAGTATATGCCCCAACAACAGCTGCAGAAGAGAATGAAATTGAAGAGTTCTATGAACAAGTACAAGCTGAAATTGACAGAACATGCAAACAGGATATCCTGATAGTCATGGGTGACTGGAATGCAAAAGTTGGCAACAAAGAAGAAAGCAAAGTAGTTGGAAAATATGGACTTGGCAACAGAAATGAAGTTGGAGAAAGACTGATAGAATTCTGCAAGACCAATGATCTATTCATCTCAAACACCTTCTTCCAGCAACACAAGCAGCGACTGTACACATGGACTTCACCCAATGGATTATATAAAAATCAAATTGACTACATCTGTGGAAGTCAACGATGGAAAAGCTCTATAACATCAACAAAGACAAAACCTGGAGCTGACTGTGGTACAGATCATCAACTACTAGTATGCAAACTCAAGCTAAAGTTGAAAAAGAGCAAACCACTCATGAATGCAGCAAAATATGACCTTGAGAATATACCACTGGAATTTAAAGACTGCCTGCAAAATCGATTTGCTGCTTTATATACAAATGACAGAGCTCCGGAAGAGTTATGGAATGACATCAAGAAGGTTGTGTTGGAAGAAAGCGAGAAGTCTCTACAAAAGGTGAAAAAGCAAAAACGGCCAAAATGGATGATGGAAGAAACTCTGAAAATTGCCCAGAAACTCAGAGAAGCTAAAGCCAGAGGAGAAAGAAAGACAATCGCAGAACTCAGAGATTTCCAACGTGCAGCAAGAAAGGACAAGGAAAAGTACTACAACGACGCATGCAAGGAAATAGAAGCAGAAACTATTAGAGGAAGAACAAGATCAACTTTCCTAAAGCTACGAGAGTTAAAGAAAAAGTTCCAGCCTCGAATTGGAATGTTACAAGATGCTCAAGGTTCTATGTTGAATGATGCTGAGAAGATCAAGAAAAGGTGGAAGGAATATACAGAGTTTTTATATGATAAAGATCAAGTGGACCAACAGCCGTTTCAACCTGTACCTTATGATCGGGAACCATTGGAGATGAAAGAAGAAGTTGAAGCAGCATTGAAAGCCTTATCAAAGAACAAAGCACCAGGCATTGTTTATACCAAGATCTGTGTTTATACCAATACTAAAGAAAGGTGATCCAACTGACTGTGAAAATTATCGAACAATCGCTCTGATCCCACATGCCAGCAAGATTCTACTGAAGATTATTCAAAAGAGACTACAACCATACCTGGAACAAGAACTACCTGAAGTGCAAGCAGGGTTCAGGAAAGGGCGAGGAACGAGAGACATCATTGCGGATGTGAGATGGATCCTTGAAAAGACTAAAGAATACCAAAAGGATATCTATTTGTGCTTTATCGACTATAGCAAGGCTTTTGATTGTGTAAACCAAGAGAAACTCTGGGCCACATTAAGAAGCATGGGTATACCAGAACACCTGATCGTTCTCTTGTGCAATCTGTACATTGATCAAGAAGCAACAGTTCGAACGGAACAAAGAGAAACAGAATGGTTTAAAATAAGCAAAGGTATAAGACAAGGATGCATACTTTCCCCCTACCTGTTTAATTTATATGCAGAACAAATCATCAGAGAAGCAGGATTGTATGAAGACAACAGAGCTGTGAAGATTGGTGGAAGACTCATCAACAACCTTTGCTATGCTGATGATACTACATTACTGGCTGAAAGTGAAGATGATCTGAAACATTTGCTTCTCACAGTCAAAGAACATAGTCTCAAAATGGGCCTGCACCTTAATGTAAAGAAGACAAAGATCATGACAACTGGCATAATCAACAGGTTCATCATTGAGGGAGAAGAAATTGAAATTGTGAACAACTTTAACCTACTTGGATCAACTATCAATAAAGAAGCAACAAGCAGTCAAGAAATCAAATGATGCATTGCTCTTGGCAGAATGGCTATGAAAGACCTAGATAAGATTCTCAAGAGCAGAGATGTCTCTCTCCATACAAAGATTCGACTTGTTCAAGCCATGGTATTTTCAATAACATCATATGGATGTGAAAGCTGGACAGTGAAAAAGACAGACAGGAAGAAAATTGATGCCTTTGAATTATGGTGCTGGCGGTGAATACTGTGTATACCATGGACTGCCCGAAGAACAAACCAGTCGGTCCTAGAGGAGATCAAACCTAAGCTTTCTTTAGAAGCTCAGATGACAAGACTTCGACTTTCATACTTTGGACACATCATGCGAAGAGAGAGATCATTAGAGAAAGACATCATGCTTGGCAAGATAGAAGGTCAACGCAAAAGAGGAAGGCCAGCAATGAGATGGATCAATACAATAAAAGCAGCTACGGGTACCAGTCTGTCAACAATGAGCCGCCTGACTGAAGACCGAACACAATTTAGGATAGCTATCCAGAGGGTCGCCATGAGTCGTCTCTGACTCGACGGCACTTAACAACAACATATATATACACACACACACACAGTACCTGAATCTACACCACTTTGACTCATAGAAAAGCAATATCACATAATGCACTTCAAGTTCATATATCCTCTTTTAACTTTATTTTTTAATCTTTTTTAAGTTTTATAAAATACCCATTTATTTATCATTTATTTATTTAGCTCAGCATGTCAAAGTGGTTATTGAGCATGTCAAAGCGCTTTAGATGGAACTAGCGAAGAAAGAACTAAGTTGACATAGAACATATCATGAATGGTATGGAACAGACAAAGTATATAACCTGTAAACTATGTATGATATAAGAGGCAAACTATGTACAATTTATGAGCTGAGATAGGGCAAGATAATGAAGAGGAAGGGAACAGGTTGGTGATGAAGCTTGAAATGTCCAGAGGGCTGTTGTATGTTGGTCTGGTTCTGTGTTAGGTAATGTCAGCCCCAGTGAATAGATGGGTTTTCAGTTTCCTACGGAATTCCTGGAGGTCTTGCGTGGCCCAGTTGTTGTCTGGTTGTGTGTTCCATAGTCTTGGGGCGTAGTAGGAAAATGCCCTGTGTGTAGCGGAGTGAGAGCTCTCAATGTTGGAAGCTGGTATGGTTAGAGTGAATCATGTTAGAGTGAATCTTGGATAAAGGCGGTATAGAAAAAACTGTTAAATAAAATAAATAAATTATATATATATATTATATATATATTGGCTCTGTGTGGTCTGTCATTTGCTGTTTTCTGGAGCAGGGACTGTAGATATTCAAAGGAGAAGTTATGGTAAGCTTTAAAACTGGTGAGTAGAGCCTTGTATTTGACGAGTGGTGATGGGAAGCCTGTGTAAAGCTTTGAGGGCAGGAGTTATGTGATTATTACTGATCTTATGAGTGCTTTATAACCTTAAAGACTCATTATCCAATGAAAAAATGTGTGAATGGGGAATAAGTTCAACATTTAACTGAGGGAACATACCATCTAAACCTGTCATCATTGCTCATAAACCCCTTTTTTCACTTAAAAATAAGGGGCCTAATATTCAGCGGTGGCAGCTAGCGCAATTGCAATGCCTAGTTATCACCAGTCAATGCTAAAGCTGGATATTCAGTGCTGGGGCCATATCCAGCCACCAGCATTGAATATCTGGATCAGCCACACAGCCTGGAAACTAACCGATCAGTCACAATATTGAGCCGCTCCCGGTTAGCACCCGTGGGTAAACATAGGCTAGTTTTTATTAATAGGTGTGGTATGTAATGCACTTTTATTATGGTGTGTTATTTGTATGCTGTGTATGTTTTATGTATCCAGCTTTTGGCTTATTGTAAGGGCAGGTAAAATACCTAATAAATGAAATGAAATGAAAATACTCTGCAGTTGTTGTTAAGTGCCATCAAGTTGGTGTTGACTCATGGCGACCCTCTGGATAGTTGTCCTAAATTGTGTCCACGAGGTTGATTTGAGAAGGAGATAACTGCTTGCTGAAGTTATTGATCAGGAGGAATAGCCTAGTGGTTAAGGCAACAGCATGAGACCAAACAAACCAGAGCTCAAATCCCACTAGCATGCCTTAACTTGTAAACCAGACAGGGAACTGCTTGCAGTAATTCACTTAAACTACCCCTGGAAAGAGGTGTGCTAAAGACTAATAACACAGGTACACTACCAAAAACCTGCCTCCAGTTTTGCAACTGATTCCTATAGATTTTGGGGTGCTGAATCCAGGAAAAATAGCCAAAATGTTCCATCATGTCACGTTTTCTTGCAAAATTAGATTTCTTACCCATATAAGGAATGTTCACATAATTTCTTTTTAGCCGACTGCAGTTTATTTTCTTGGCCCAAAATAGAGGTTGTAATGGTTAACTAACTAGAAACACTCCCTCATGATATTTTAGAGTGTTTTGTATTCATTTTATACATTAACAGGACAATTGGGAGGCGGGGGGCTAAATCCAGTACTCGCGCTGGCGTATGTTCTTTCCTGTTCGCCTCGCCTCGTTCGCTCGCTCAAACACGGTGGTTGCGACATGAACGTTCCTGTCAAATTTCAGTTTCTTGCAAGTTCATTATTACCTTTTGTTTGCTCAGTCGTAATCCAGCTTTATTCCGAAGTGGTTCACTACAGTTGTAGTTTGCAGTGCTGTGTATTTGTGATGGCTCACAGAGCCAGAGGTTGCGTTAACTCTCCGGACAGTTTTTGTTTTATTTGTGGGGGAATATACCGTGAAAAAGCGGCAAAGGAACATTTCTGCATTTATTAAAAAAGTATATTTCGCCTATTTCGGTTTGAAGTTAGGCGATCAAGACAAACCGTGGGCTCCTCACAAAGTGTGCAAGACATGTGAGGAAGATCTACGCTTATGGATGAAAGGTAAAAAACAAGCATTTCGTTTCGGAATACCTATGATGTGGCGTGAACAAAGAGACCACAGCAGTGACTGCTATTTTTGCTCTTGCATTGTGAAGGGATACAACTTAAAAAATGAGAACGTAATAAGTTACCCCAACCTTCCCTCAGCAATTAGGCCTATGCCTCATAGCAACGAAGTACCTGTGCCTGAACCACCAAAATCTTTGGATCATATTTGTGTGGACGGTTCTGATCATGATGAGACTCATCAGATGGCTTTTCCCGATGAGTCCAGTACTTCCGAGTTTGAAACTGAACCAGATCCGAAACCTAAACTTTTCTCACAAGCTGAATTGAATGATTTAGTCCGGGATTTAGGACTCCCAAAAGATGCTGCCCAACTGCTAGGTTCTCGGCTTAAACAGAAAAATCTATTGTCACCAGGAACAACTTTTTATTGGTACCGCAACCGCGAGACACAATTTTTGAAGTATTTCAGCAAAGAGGAAGATTTGGTATTTTGCAACGATATATACGGAGTGATGGAAAAGTTTAAACTCAAGTATGATCCTGCTGAATGGCGGCTGTTCATTGATTCGTCAAAAGACAGCATAAAAGGTGTTCTTCTTCATAATGGCAACACATTCGCTTCAGTTCCTATTGCTCACTCTGTTATTCTCCAAGAAAAATACGAGAATTTGGCCCTGATTCTTCAGAAGATTCGTTATGATGAGCATAAGTGGATGATTTGTGGAGACTTTAAAATTCTATCCATGCTATTAGGGCAGCAATCCGGTTTCACCAAATATCCCTGCTTCCTTTGCTTGTGGGATAGCCGGGCCCGTCGCCTACACTGGGGGAAAAAAGACTGGCCAATTCGGGAGTATTTGAGACCCGGTGAGAAAAATGTTCTTCATGAGAGCTTGGTACCTCGTGATAAAATTCTATTACCACCTCTCCACATTAAGTTGGGTCTCATTAAGCAATTCATCAAGTCCCTTCCAAAAGATGGTGAGTGCTTTCGGTACCTTTGCTCAAAGTTCCCCCGACTTTCTGAAGCAAAGCTAAAGGAAGGAGTGTTTTTTGGCCCTGATATAAGGAAACTCATTTCAGATGGAGCATTCGCTGAAACGATGTCTGAGAAGGAAAAAGAAGCCTGGGATTCCTTCAAGGATGTTGTTCTCAAATTCTTGGGGAACAGGCGGGATGAGAACTATAAGGATATTGTTGCCAGGATGCTCAATGCCTTCAAAGAACAAGGCTGTAACATGAGCCTGAAAGTCCATTTCTTGCCCTCCCATGTGAACTACTTTCCCGAAAACTTGGGGGCGTACAGTGAAGAACAAGGTGAAAGGTTTCACCAGGACATCAAGGACGCAGAGAGAAGGTACCAAGGAAGATGGAACACCACTATGATGGCTGATTTCTGCTGGTTGCTGCTGCGGGAAACCCCAGATGAAAAATACGCCAAGCAGCGCACCAAGAGAAGCATTCGGGGGAAGAAGAAACGGGCCCACCAGGAGATTGATTGACCCAAGAATGACTTTAAAATCTAAACTGTGTTGACAAATATCGTGTTTTTACTAAACTTTGAAATAAAAATTTGCTAGTTATTACCACAGTGTCGGATCTCATTTATTAGAATTTTATTTTCACACCATCGGGTGTTTGTCTTCATGTATTGCAATGGTGCGGTTTGCGTTTTCTATTCTTACATACATACCTGTACAACATTTTTTGCACATTTCTTTGCTTTGCTTTGTGTCTAACCTCGCTCTTATATGCTCAATGTTTGTGCACATGTATGTGGCTGTTTTAAGTGCAGACAATTTTGCTACCATCACAGTGTGTTTTGTTGACATTACTCTATTATTATGTGCTGCCTTGTTACAATTTTCTTTATTCTTATTTGAATAACTACTAAACAATTAGTATAAAGAATTCATCCAAGAAACCTTTATCTCGATCGCACTCAATCTGAAACGTTCACCTCAAACTGCTAACCCAATGTAGCAAAAAATCTGTACGTGATGGAGCAAATTGGTTACCAGATTTGGATTCAGCGCACCAAAAAACGTAAAAATCAATCGAAACATTAGAGGCAGTTTAAAAAAAAATTTTTTTAGTGTACCTGTGTAATAAATAAATTCTGCTGGAACTGATCAAGGGGAAGACTTATTTTATTTATTTATTTTATTTTATTTAACAATCTCTTATATACCGCAGCTTCCTAAGATCAGCTGCGGTTCACAAATAACAACAGGCAACAAATCATGGATTTGTTTTACATATAACGTCATATAACTATAACCAATGTACAGTAAACAGAAATGTTGAACAGATAGCACTGAACAGTGCAACACTATATACATTATGTACATTAACATTATATTATTAAATACATATACAAGTTATGTGGGATATAATCATTATGAGTAGTACAGATGCAGATAGGGCAGGTTTTCTTTTCTGTTATAGTGAGATGTAGATAAAACTGTTTAGCCTTTGTCTAATTCTTTTGATGGCTGTTCTATAGTGTTGTAGTGCATTGTAAAGAGGTGTGTTTTCAGTTTTTTTCGGAATTCATTAATCTCTGTTAATATTCTTAGTTCAACAGGGAGGGAATTCCAGGCTGTTGGGGCTGCATGTGAGAACGCTCTGTTGTTTGTTGATTTATTTGTTTTTATGAAATCTATGGGGGTTTTAAGTTTGTTTAGTTGATTTTTTCTTTGAGTAGGTTTTGGATGTTCTTTGGTAATTAAGTTACTTAAAGTAGATGGTGTCAAATCAAATAGTGATTTAAATACTGTTATTAGTGTTTTATATGTTATTCGGTTTTGAATTGGAAGCCAGTGAAGGGATGCTAGAATTGGTGTTATATGTTGATGAGAGTGTGTTTTTGTTATTATCCTAGCTGCTGAGTTTTGTGCGAGTTGCAGTCTTTTGATGTTTTGTTTTGATGTACCTAATAATATAAGGTTCGCAAAATCAAAGTGGGGGGTTATAGTGGCTTGGATTATACTGATAAAATCATGTATGTAAACAAGAGGTCTAAGTTGTTTAAGTATTTTAAGTTTGTAGTAAATTTTCTTTGTGGTATTTCTGATATGGGTATCTAGAGTGAGATGTTTGTCTAAAATGACTCCTAAGTATCTCACTTCATTCTTTATTTTAATTTCTTGGTTTTGAAGTGTTATATGTGTTGGTGGGGTATAATCTTGGTTTTTGGTGACTATTAGCACTTCAGTTTTTGAATGGTTTATTAGGAGATTGTGGGCATTTAGCCATAATGTTATTTCATTAAAACAATCCGAAAGGAGTTGCAACGGTATGTTAGGGATAGTGAATGGGATGTACATCATAATATCATCTGCATATAGATGATAGAGTACAGTAATTCATCCTTTCCCCCCACCTGTGTTTCCATGTTCCCCCATCAAAAAAGAAATCTCTTAGATGACTAGTACTTTCACCTTCTTAACCACAAATATCTAATTTTTCAGACAATCTATCAAAAGTGACTCGGAGTTCTCTGTTCAAAAAATCATTATCTAAGGATGCATGCTTTCTTGTTGACAGTCCTCTTCATCACATTTCAGTTTATTCAATTGTATGTGCTTCAAGTTCTCCCTAAAGGAGCCCACTGACACTTTCACGTCTTGAAAACAGCTATCAACGTCCACTATACTTAATCTTTCACAGAACCAATGGACTCCTTTAATGATTGCTCCATCTCAGGCATCATATTAATAACTAATAGCATTACATCAAGTGCACATTTGTTTAGCATATGATTCCATTCCTCCAGAAATCAAATATTATCTATGAACATTTTAGGACATTCATTCAACTGAAGCCCTCTCGGTATCAATTGTCGTTTCACATATTCCCGCATTATAGTGCCATGCAGTTCAACGCATGTCAGTCTTTTTTGTTAATAAAGCTCACTCCAAGAGTGACCATTAGACCACTGATCTGTAGTTGTGTCACATAAAGTCAAACCTTTTATTATATGAGAAATCTGCTGCATGGAAATTTAAAGGACGATGAGTTAAGAAATACAAAGTTCCCTAAAGCGGAGTGAATTTACATATTTATTCTTCATCTGAAACATGGATTCATGTTGGAGCACTGCTAGTGATTAAGTTATGTATTTATGACATTGTGAAGTATCAATTGAAAGACTTTATTGCCAGGTTCTTTATAAAAACAAGAAAACGAAGAGAATGATGATGAAATTAAGGGAGGGTGATGCCATCTTCTGGTTTTGAAGTCTCTGTTGGAGGGAGGCGAAAGAAGCATTGTAAAGCATAGGAACCGTGGGGGATAGTGCCAGCAATCTGATGAAAGTGCTACCCTGCTTTTAGTGAGCTATTGACACCTCTGCAGATCCCGGAGAGGAGTGACAGCAGCAACAAAGGTGCCCCTGGAGTTCTGACACTCTAGGCGATTGCCTAGTTCACCTAATGATAACACGGGCCCTGGATATTACCTTATTTCCCTTTTTTGTTTCTTTTTGTTACTTCTCTGTTTCAATGAAGATTTCCTTTGTCCTTCTAATTTGACTTTAATCAGCATCTACCTACCTAGGGGTTCTATCTTATTTTTTGACTTTCCTTCCATCTTGTAAGTCATCGCAGCAAAACTCCTCCACAAGAGGTCGGGTCTAGCCTCTGTTACAAAGGAGCAAAGGATGAGGGTGAAAGGGGATAGACTCAGAAGCAATATGCAGAAAAATGTCTTTATGGAAAGAGTGGTAGATGCATGGAATAGTCTCCCAGTGGAGGTGGTAGATCCAAGGACAGTAAAAGAATTCAAAAAATCATGGGACAAACACAGAGGATCTCTAAAGGAAAAAAGGGACTATAGTTTTTGATATGGAAGGGCAGACTAGATAGGCCATGTGGTCCTTTTTTGCTGTCATGTTTCTATGTTTCTAGCCATACAACTTTGTACTTCTCTATGAATTTATTTAATGCATTAGAAGACCTCAACAGGAAAATATATCTGCTTTATAAACTACGTATCATTTATATTGTCATTATACACTATTATTTCACTGTGTTGCTTACTAAATAAATACAATTTTAAATAAGGAAGATTTTCAACTGAGAAAAATTCATATATAAAGTAAATATAAAAGATGTAGCTGAAATGGATACCTGGCAGCCCAACCACAATATGGCACATCATCTGTAGACTGGGAGCCAGCCATAACATGTTGGGCTCAGGTTTCAAAAATGTCAGCAACAGAATACAGCTGGTAGTGGGCGTGCCTGGTTCTGCTGCCTGAACAGTAGGCAAGAAGTCAACAAATGAAGCAAAGCCCAGACACTGGCAACTAGCCATTTCACTGATGAAAGTAGCTTTTAAACCACAGCAACCTACTGTAAAATGTAGTTTTGAAATCAAGTAGTCTGATTCAATGATAGTCATCCATAGACATGTAATTGTGGTAATTTCTTATAATTTCTTTCACAATGGACTTACATATTTAAATACCTGCAAACTAAAGAAAAGGGTGGTATGAAATCATTAGCAAAGATAAATCAATATAAAGGATTAGAGAAAGAAAGTACCTATGAATGATGGTGTAGCAAGACCCCAAATCTCCTATATGCTAAAGAAAGGAATATTCTGGAGTCTCGGTTCCTAGTCTGATCTTGCTCTACACTGTCAGGTAATAGAGATTGAGCCTGTCTGTCCTTCAATGGTCTGGGGGTATTGCCACCTGGTTTAGAAGAAAGTATAAGAGGTCCTCCATGGAAGTCCATTTAAGAGGAGGAAAACTGTAAGAGCTTAAGGAGATCTTATCAGCCTCCCCAATGGCCATATGCAATAGGTAATCCTGAAAGGGAGAACACCAGGTCATAAGTCAGCTAGGCTTAAACCAAGGGAAGGGTTGTGCTAATGGTGAAAGAGAAAGTTGAATAGACTGAAAGTGTCTGAGCTGGCACCAAAGGCAGCCAAGGCATCAAAGGCTCAAGAATAGGACTCTAGAGATGTACTTCAGCTCTACCTCTTGAGAGGCCCAGTACACTGGTGTGAGGGATTGGTCTCTTCAATGCATCCTGAATGTACTGACAAAGGATTTTATAATTTTATGTTTATGTTTATTAAGCTTGATATACCGTTTTCAGTTATTAAAACAAAGCGGTTTACAAAAATAAAGTCACAGTAATGGCCAATGGCCTGGAAGAGGAAAGGAAGTTACAATAGCAACAGGACAGAGAGAGTAAACATGCATACCAGACAGGGGAGAGAGGTTGTAACATAGCGGGTAAATCACCACTCTAAGTGCCCACAACTAGATATTACCCACTCGATCCAATAGCTACCATCACCACCTGGCCCTAACTACCCACTCCCATTTAGACCTTCAAGTACACAGTATATGTGTATGTGAGTCATATCCCTTCCTATTAAATGTAGCCCTCCAATTGTGTTGTGACCACTTTGATTGAAGGATAAGGTGTCTAAATAAATAAACTGTCTAAATAAATAAATTTGATAGCGTGGGTTGGAAGGTCAAAAGCAGATGAGAAGGTAGAGTAGTTCTGCTCGAGCCCGAAAGGAAAAAGCAATTCCTGAATTTTGAGTCCCTTGGGAGGAGAATGTTTTTTCCTGGGTTGCCAAATTCTATGCAATCTGGATTCAGAAGGTATTACAGAACAGAAACTCTAGTAGGGGTCTGTTTATTGATGTTGGATTATTCTCCAAGCTTGATAATTTGATCGCAGATGTTTCGTCACCATTCAAGGGACATCATCAGTGCGAGGTTCCAGATGATAATGTGCTTGAATGCTTGCATTTGTACTTATATTGGGGTTGGTAGTGACTCAGCTCTTTGGTCCACAGGGATTGATAGATCAGGTCTATGTTGATATGTCTGTTTATTGCGTTTGTGGTGAAAAATCAGGCTTCCAGAACTCTTTCTTTTTTCGTTTGTGCTCATGCTATGATTTCAATTGTGTTCCAGTTGAATTTGTGCCCTTTTGCGTCTTCATGGATTGAGACCAGGGAGAGTGGGTCATATTTTTGCTTGGCTAATTGGTGTTCATGAAGCCTGGTGGATAGTTTTCTTCCTGTTTAGCTGACATAGTTCTTGTCACTGTCACTGCATTGAATTTTACGCAAGACATTTGTCCTTTGATCTTTCTCTGGTTGTGCTTTTGGTTTTGACAGGATTCTTTTCAGGGTCACAGTTAGCTTGCGGGCTGTTGTAATGCTGTGGTCTCTTAGTAGTCTTGCGGACACTTCAGAGGATGTTCTGGATGTAAGAGAAGGTGAATCGTAGGAGTGCACTTTCAGTCTGGAGTTGAGTTTTTTTGGCTGCAGGCTTCTGCGGATGAAGTTCTGTGGGTATCCATTCCTTGTTGATGCCTTGTATAGGTGTTTCTTTTCTTCCATTTTAGTTTCTGTTATTTTGAAGTGGGATTTTACTCTTCTGAATAGCATTTTTATGCAGCTTTGTTTGTGGCACTTTGGGTGGTTGCTGTAGAGGTTCAGGATTTGGTCTGTGTGTGTTGCTTTCCTGTAGACTGATGCATGGAATTCGCCGGTTTTGGTTCTCATGACAAGAACATCCAGAAATGGGAGTTTGTTGTCCTTGTCCATTTCCATTGTTAACCAGATGTCCTCGAAGATGCTGTTGAGTAGAATGTTTCTTTGATTCAGTTGCATTTTATTATGACAAAAGTTTAGTCAATGTACTGTACCCACAGTTTTGGGTTTATTTGAGGAAGTACGACGCTTTTGAGTTTTTGCATCACAATCTCAGCAACTAGGCCGTATATGTGGATCCCATTGGTGATACTTTCAGTTCTTCATAAATTTGTCCATTGAATTCTAAGTAAGTTGACAGGCACAGCTTGAGGAGTTCACATATGCTTTGTGTTGCGAGCAACCCTGTTTGCGTCAATTGGTCATTGAGTAGGTCTGCAATTATACCGACTGCCAGTTTTTGGTCGATGGATATAAATAGTGCTTTTTACTAAAGTACATTAGGCTTTTACAGCTGACACAGCAAAAAGGTGCAGATAGAGCAGCATTAGTTGCAAAAGCTGTGTGTTAGCTGTGCACAGCATTTCCCCAGCAGAAAAGGGGACTGTTGTAGTGGTGGATATGGAAGGGCAGACTAGATAGGCCATGTGGTCTTTTTCTGCCGTCAAGTTTCTATAACACACCACATTTGCAGAGAGCATGGTTAGACAGCAGACTGGATTCAGCTAATGTCTCCCATTGAGGTGGTGTTAGTAGCGCCCACACTGTCTTAAAATCCAACAGTTACCGCGTGCTGTTGAGGCCCACAATAACCATACCTTGCAAACATGCCCACTCTCTGCCCCAATGCCGCCCACTTATGTAAATAACGTGCATTTCGAAAATAGCACAGAAAATCATTGCATTATCTGCTTTTTCAATGCATTATCCGTTAATGCTGCCAGACAGAGTGCACTATCTGACTTATTACAGCAAACATAGTTTAGTAAACATGCCCCTTATCAATCTCTGAATTAAGGAAAATTGTTGATAAGTGAGTGAGGCATTTTTAATGCAATTAATGTTAGTGTCAGCATTTGATACCATAGATCATGATTTACTTTTGATTAAATTGAACAACATTAGTATAAATGGAGTGGTTTTGAAGTTATTTACATCTTTTATGAATTCTTATAAAGTTAAAAGGAACAATGAATATTCATCAGTTTAGAAGCCTAAATGTGGAGTCCCTCAGAGCTCCCCACTTTCATCAATGCTGTTTAATATTTATATTTATTCACTGAGATCTTTGTTGAAAATATTTTATTTACGATATTATATCTATGCTGATGATATTTAAATTATTATCTTGGGACAATAGTCATTGAAAGATACTTATGTATTCATTGCTGAGTGCTATAGAAAACTGAAAAATCAATGCATCTTCATTCATTAAAACTTATGGCCCCTTTTACTGAAGCCCGCTAAGGATTTTCAATGAACATGCCAAATATATGTTAATTGAAAAATCTCCACATTCGCAGTCAGGAACATGACCAGTATATTCCCGGCAGCTAGCACGTTATGGGCCAGTAGAAAGTGAGTTCTGCTAAACTGATTCACTTATCACACATTAAAAGTTCATTCACAGTGGCCAGCCGAGACCTAGCATGGCCGCTTAATAGTTCCTCCCGGGGGCCCTGACAATAAATCTCTCCTCAACCGTCACAAGCGGCAGTGCGCCCTTCCAACTTATCATATGGTCGTGAGACCATGGCAGGTAGTAAACAGACGCGACTGGAGTTCGGTAACCCACAGAACACCAGAGCAAAACGCTCGAAAGCAGACCCACTGTCCCCGCTTAAGATGGCGCAGCAACAGGAGCCGGAAGAGGGGCTGAGAGAGGTATTAAAAGAAATCCGAGCGGTCCGCACGAGGGTTGAGGCAAATGGTGATTCTCTCAGTGAATTGCAAGCAGACATGAAAGACTTAAAGGCTCAGATGTTGTCTCTGGTGGCCTGGGTGGAGATAGTGGAGGCCACAACTGCGGCCCATGGTGAGCGCATGGCGCAGCTTGCTAAAGCGGCAAAGGGGACAGAACTTTTGGAACACAGCCTTGAGGATATGAACAACAGGGCAAGGAGGAATAACATCAGAATCGTGGGCATTCCGGAAGGCACAGAAGGGAAAGACCCGATTTCATTCCTAGAGAATTTAATACCATCATTGTTAAAGCTGGATATGGCTCGACCATTTGAAATCGAAAGGGCACACCGTGTCCCGGCGGTGTTAAATATACATGCCAAATCTCCCAGGCCTCTGATTCTGTGTGCGCTAAGATATCAGCAAGTGGTACAAATTTTACAGGCCGCCAGATCTACTGCGAACTTACAATACGATGGACACAGAGTTTCATTTTATCCGGATTTTAGCAAGCTCACAGTTGACAAGAGGAAACAATTTCTGGCTCTCCGCCCAAGATTACAACGTATTCAAGCACGCTATGGATTATTCTACCTGGCTCGGCTTAGAGTGACCCTGGACAATATGACTAGAACTTTCGAGGACCCGGTGTCTCTGGAAAAGTTCATTGAAGATCAAGAAGTACTACAAATGCAGTGAAGGTTTGAGATTGCATGTGGACATGGTGCTTCTTTGTCAGGGGCGTTAAGCTTCTTTGGAGAGTGCCTCACTTCTATTTAAAGGAAGAGGGGCAGATAACATGATGGGTTCGGGTATTGCTGTGAGATATATTGTTAGTAGTAATGATAGTAGGGAGGGCTTAGGGAGGAGTGGTCTAGTGGTTAGGACAAGGTACTTCAGGCCAGAGGACCAGGGGTTCAAGTCCCACCTGGGGACAGCAATCTCAGGCTGGAAGGACTGGGATTTCTAGTCCTATAGGCACTCCTTGTGGTCTTGGGCAAGCCACTTAACCCTCCATTGCCCATGTTCCCTGTAAGTATTAACATATGTGTGTCATATCCCCTCATGTTAAATATATCCCCCAATTGACCACCTTGACCCAGTGAAAAGCAGAATACAAATACAGCTAAATAAAATAAATAAATAAATAGTAGATTTTGATATGGAGAGTTAGTTTGGAGTTGGGAAGGGCATGCTGACCTTAAGGTATAATTGTTTAAGTTCATGTTAGAATGCGTTAACTTGGGGTCTTGGGTAAGGTGGCAGTTGAGGGGAATACTTTTTTTTTATTGTTGGTATGTGGGGGGGACCTAAGGGGCCTAGCCAGATTGGTGGAACTGGCTTACCCAATGTGGTTTTCGTATTTTTAAGGGGGGGGTTGGTATGCTCACTGGGGGACTACACTGGTTTGGTGAATACTAATAGAGGGGTCACAGGCTGTATACTAGGCCAGGGAAGGGAAGATGGGTAAGGCAATAAGGTTATTATCTCTGAACATTAAGGGAACTAAAAATCCTATAAAAAGAAAGAAGATCATTGTGTACTGTAAAAAGCAGCAGGCTGATTTGATATTACTACAAGAAACTCACTTGAATTTGGCAGAAACAGCCAAGCTTGGGGGTAAACACTACTTGTTGATTGGTCAGTCTCCCGCCCTGCAGAAGAAAAATAGTGTAGCCATTCTGATAAGGAATTCCCTTGGATGTGAGGTTGTCTGTTCAAGTAATGACAGTCAGGGGAGATGGGCGCAAGTTACTATTAAGATCGGTGAGGCTAGGTTTACAATTGTCAACGTTTATGGGCCCAATAGCGATGACCCCAAGTTTTTCACTACCTTTTCGAGGTTGTTGCATGAGAATGCTATGGGCCCTTTGGTAGTTGGAGGAGACTACAATCTAGTCTTGGATCCTTTGATAGACCAGAGTACTGGTAAATTGGATAAGACCTCCAGAGCGAGAGTAATATTGAAGGCCAGTATGGAGTCAGTGGGATTGGTGGATGCATGGAGACTCCTACATCCTAGTGATAGAGCGTTTTCTTTTTATTCCCCTCCACACCAACCCTACTCAAGGATAGACTATTTTTTAATCTCTAAAAGTCTGGTATCTGAGATGCAGGCTGCTGAAATTTTGAGTACCCATGTATCGGATCATGCTGCCATAACCCTAAATCTAGAGTTAGGGGAGGAGAGGAATCAGCAACGGGCATGGTCCTTTAACAGGTCTCTTTTGGCTGACACCTCATTTCAAAAAGAAATTAAAACTGCCATAAAGGACTACTTTAAGTTAAATAGACTGGAAGACACATCCTGTTGGGCGTGGTGGGAGGCTTTTAAGGCCTCGTTGAGAGCCATAATAACTAGCTTTTCTATCAAGGACAGTAGAAGGCGCAAGGCTAAGCTAGAGACCCTGGACAAGCAAATTAAGGCAGGGGAAAGATTGCTGCTTAGGCACGCAGCTCCAGAGATAACCCTGCATTTGCAGAGGTTAAGGTACCAATACAACAAAATTCTGAGCTCTGAAGTTGAGCAGGTGATGTTGAAGCAGCAATCTCGGTATTATGTTGAACATAATAAAGGGGGTAATCTACTGGCTAGTGCGCTAAAAGGGAAGCGAGAGAAAGCCAGGATCGCTACTATTGTTGATCAATCCCGAGGGATCCTCACCAACACGACCCAGATCTTAGAGGCGTTCTCAGCATTTTATCAGAATTTATATTCATTGGAGTGTCAGACCAACATAGTTCTTACTGAGGAGTTTTTACAACAGATTGATCATTCCAAAATAAGTGTATCCCAGTCGGCGGACTTGGATAGGTGGTTCACAAACGATGAATTAGACAAGGCAATTAAATCCATGGCATCTGGGAAAGCAGTAGGGCCTGATGGCATACCCATAGAATTTTACAAAGTTTTCAAGGATGATGTAATGCCCCATTTAATGTCCTGTTTTACGGAGCTTGGGAAGCCCTTGTCCCAAAAAGTCAATTTTGCAGAAGCGACTATAGTTGTGTTGGGAAAACCAGGAAGGGATCAGACGAGGGTAGAAAACTACAGGTCTATTTCTTTATTAAATTCAGACTACAAAATATATGCTACAACATAGGCGCAAACATTATCAGCAATTATTGGGGATGTAGTCCACCCAGATCAATGCGGTTTTGTTCCGGGGAGGGCGACGTCTGACAATGCTCGATTACTATGTAACCTGTTGGGCAGAGCAGCAGTAGTGGATGAACCCTTTGTTGGTGTTTCCCTCGATGCTGAGAAAGTATTTGATAGACTAGAGTGGCCCTTCCTGTTTAGAATCCTAGAGTGTTTTGGGCTGGGTCCGCACTTTATTAATATGATCCGAGCGCTTTATGTGAATCCCAGCGCACGGATCTGTGCGAATGGGTCTCTTTCGTCTTCCTTCCCATTGCATAGGGGTACTCGTCAGGGTTGTCCTCTCTATCCATTGCTCTTTAACTTGGCTTTGGAGTGCTTGGCCATCGCTATTAGGCAAAGTTCGGTAATAAATGGCTTTGCAGTGGGTGATTGGCAAGTTAAAATCTCAGCATACGCAGATGACCTTTTGCTCTTTACGCGCCCCTCTGAAATCTCTTAGCTATTGGATTTGATTGAACGCTATTCGAGACTATCGGGATATAAAATCAACTGGGATAAATCAGTTGCCTTCCCCATGAATCATTTAGTGACAGGGGACTCCATGGCTGCATTCCCGTTCCGATGGGAAAAGGGTGATATAAAGTACTTGGGAGTTAAATACGGGGTTCCCTTAGAACAAGCCATTCAGCAAAATATTGAGGAGCTTTTACAAGGGGTTAGGAATTTAACGTTAGCATGGTCCCCGCTTCGGCTTACTTGGTGGGGGAGGTTAGAAACAATCAAGATGTCGCTCATGCCTAAAATCAATTACGTGCTGGGAATGCTTCTGCTTTCCCTCTCTCCTGGTTTATGCGGAGTTGGAAAGGTGTCTAAGTAGGTTCCTATGGAATGGATGACAGCCTAGAATTGCTCTTAAGAAATTAAAGGCTTCAAAGGAAAAGGGGGGGGGGGGTTCATTTTCCTGATTTTTATAGGTATCATCAATCTTTTCTGTTAAAGCAAGGTGCGTTGTGGGCATGTGATGAAGACATATTACCTATGCCAGTTTGGTTTGAAGTCGAGAAGCGAATTACTACTCCTTGTCCAATGCAATTGCAATTGGGGATGAGATTCCCAGTGAGGACTGAGGTAGGGGGGGTAATAAGCGCAACGCAAGAGGCATTTTTGTTTTTTGAGCAATGTTGTAGAAAGAAATTCCCATTGTCAAAAATGCTTCCTTTATGGTAGAACCCTAGATTTAAAATTAATGGCAAGATGTTTGTCTGGAAGAATTGGCAAATAAGGGGTATCTGGTTTCTGGGGCAACTTCTTGGTCCTGACGACTGGAAGGACTTCCCCTCTGTACAACAGGAGTTCTCCTTGCCTAATTCATCCTACTTTCGCTGGCTACAGCTTAAGCACAGTGTTAAAGCGGCTAAGATTAATATAGCTAAGCTGGCATCTGAGAGCTTGTTACATAAAAAAATGCTGGAGATGTCGTTGTTAGGGAAATCGGCCTCGAGGTTTTATGCTTCTTTAAGAGATAGTCATCCAGGTCATCTGATGGGCCTTGGGAAAATTTGGGAAATGGAAACCTGAAGCCCTATCCCTGACAAGGATTGGAGTTCTGTCTGGGGGCCAATTACCAGGGTCTCTAGGTCTGCAGTGGTCACATGATCTCTCTTCTTTTTTATGCACAGGGCCTTTATTACGCCAGTTAAATTGGCCAAATGAGATAGGTCTGCAACTGGCAAATTTTGGGCCTGTAGGATAGAATCCGGCATGTATAAACACTTGATCTACGATTACCTTTACGTTCAGAGATTTTGGATTCCGGTATGGGCCAGAATTCAAAGAATACTAGGTATCTCCGATGATTTATCCTGAAGTATTGTATGTCTAAGATCGACAGGACCTCATTTTGGCCTAGCCAAGAACAAACATTTCCTCCTTAATTTTATGATAGCCACTGCTTTAAAGGTTATTTTTACTAATTGGAAGGAGCCCTGGAAGTTGGATCCGGAAAAGTGGTGGAATGTTACATGTCAATATGATAGGTATGAAAAGTTGTATAGTCAAATTCACCACCCGGAGAAAGCAGAGGTGGTTTGTGGGAAGTGGGAGTTGCTGGATAGTTTTGCTGCTTGTGCAAAGCTGACGGCAACTACCTTATAATGGTATGAGTCCTTCCCCCTCTGGCACTGAAGGAGGTTAAGATTTTGTCTGTGACTTATTATGTGATATAGGATTTGTGTTCCCCCAATGAGCTGGGTGGCTGGGGGGGTTGTTTTGTTTTTGTTTTTGCTTTTTGATTGTACTGTGTTAGATGCTTTTGTGTTTTGTTGTGTTTTCAAATTATAAATAAAGCCTTTAAAAAAAAAGTTCATTCACAGTTAGCATTGGCGAACTTAATGCCTCCTCATGAAGTGGCTTTAAGTGCACCCATGCTAACTGCAATATTGCCAGTACACAGCAATTACTGTGCATTTACTGCAATGTGCAGACCATGCCCACTCTGCCCATAACCTGCCCAGGCTATGCCCCATTTTGCGTTAAGCACTTGGTCCATTAAAAATTATTAGCCAGGTAGAGAGCTTTGGAGAGCCATTGTTCATCCCTAGAAGTAATCTATAAGAAATATATCTATTTTCCAGATTTGTGGTTACGTGTGACTTGGACCAGACATTTGGAGAAAGGGAATCTTGGCTTTTCTTTTGTTCTTACGCTCTTTTGTTCTTATGTTCCAGACGTCTTCAGTAATCTACAGTAATGTTCCAGACGTCTATGTTCCAGACGTCTTCAGTAATCAGTACTATACCTACAATATACAGCATTCAGAGTTCAGAGTTGTGCAGAGATGTGCTATATAGAAATATATCACATTTGTACAAAAACATACAATAACTGAGCTGTTTCCAGAAGAGGTGCCAGATAGAAATAGATACCACATGAAAAAAGTCTTCCACCATGCACAGTTGTTCCTCCAGGCCAACAAAACTCTTCAGTTCCTCTATCAAACACTGCAGTCTTTCTTCCCTTCCACTGTAACCTCTGAGTGCCAAAAAGCAAAATAGAAGACACTTTCTAAACTGAGTCCAACTGTAAAGTGTACAATAACATACTGCTAAGGATAGTGGTTGAGATTCTTCATTGGGTCTTGATCTTCCATTCTCAGTCAGATAATGAACATTAGCCCATGATTGCAGTATGTTTATGCTCGGGTCAATAGTCAGCTGCAGCAGTCAATGTTTTGTTTTATTTTTTTAAACAATGGCCACCACAGCTAAATCAACCAGTGTCCACATAATCGCTGGTGCTGAATATCCAGATTGAGTGGTGACCAGGGGGTATGTTTACTAAGATGGGCTAACGGTTAACCCGGGCTATCTGCAACTAGGTCCCATGTTATTCAATGGGACCTAGTTGCAGATAGCCCGGGTTAACCATTAACCTGGTTTAGTAAACATATCCCAAGGACTATCTAGATGGCGGTGATATTCAGCCGGCTATCCAGACAAAGTTAGAACAGTCTTTTTGTTGTGCTAACTTTATCCAGATAGTTATATCGCTAGTGGATTGAATATCACAGCTAACTAGATAACGCAGAACTCCACCCATATACCACCTCAGTACTGTCCAGATAGTGCTATGGCAGTCAGAGGAAATATTCAGCAGCACTATGTCTTAGGGGTATGTTTACTAAGCAGCGGTAGCACAGATATGAAAGAAATGATGTTTACCAGAGCTCTTTCGACCACTTTGGCAATATTTTTAATGAGTGTGTTATAGAAGGTAGAAGGTTTTTGTCAAGAGTGTGAAATATGAAAGTTAGGTCCCGTCTATTGCGGAATGATTGCTAGGGATGTAGGGTGTTTTGATTGAATGATGAAACCCTTCTAAATGAGGCTTCAGTGGCAAGTGCCCATAGCTTTGCTGATCTGTACAAATATATAGAAGGGATTTATGAGATAGAGAAACCATGACAGCAGTGCAAGACTAGATTGTGCCATGTCTATAAAGCCAAGATACACTTGGCCAGGATTTTGTACATGTTGTATACCTTCATGGACAGGATAGCTGAGAATGAAGCTTAAAAAATAATAAAGATGATTTCTTTTTTTTGTATGATGACATGCGCTGACCTCGAATGCCAGCAATTCAGGATGAAATGCAGTTTGCTAAGCCTTTGGATGCATTTTTTTCTCTCTGTTGTAAGTGATTTGGTATCTCTGTTCTGTGTAAGTACGTACTATGCTTTCCCTATTGGTTTCTAAGGAGCAGAGCTCAACAAATGCTGCAGAGAGTATTTAAATGAGACATATTTGTGATTGACATGTAACCAAATGCAAAATAAACAATTTTATTGTCACTGCTTCAATATTAAAATTTGAAAAGAAGCTTGCCGTGGAAGCAAAAACGCATAATAAAAACCTTTTCAAGTATATTCATAACAAAAAACCTGAGAATCGGTTGGACCACTTAACATAGTAACATAGTAAATGATGGCAGATAAAGACCAGCATGGTCCATCTAGTCTGCCCAGCACGATGGCAAGCGTAGGCGCACCTGCCGCTCCATGCAGGCCACCCCTCCCCACGTCCCTGTTTAGGGGTGAACCAACCATTCCATGCAGGACACCCCTATTTGTTGAGAAATTAGATGGTTCAGTTTACTTTGATTTTATCCTGTTGCTGTAAAGGGATCCACTGTGTCTGTCCCATGTCATTTTGAATTCCGTCACCGTGTTTGCCCCCACCACTTCCATCGGAAGGGCATTCCAAGCATCCACCACCCTTTCTGTGAAAAAGTATTTCCTGACATTGCCTTTCAATTTACCACCTTGCAGCTTCCTGTTATGCCCTCTAGTTTTACAGCTTCCCCGTCTTTGGAAGAGGTTTGTTTGTTCATTATTTCTCTTTAAGTATTTAAAGCTCTGAATCATATCTCCCCTGTCCCTCCTCTCCTCCAAAGTGTACATGTTTAGGTCTTCAAGTCTCTTCTCAAAAAGCTTCTGACGCAGGCTCCAAATCATTTTGGTCGCCTTCCTCTGAACAGTTTCCAGTCTTTTTACATCCTTTGCAAGATACGGTCTCCAAAACTGAACACAGTACTCCAAGTGAGGCCTCACCAGTGAATTGTACAGTGGCATAAGTACCTCTTCCTTTCTGCTGGTGATTGTATGCAGCCCAACATCCTCCTGGCTTCTGCCACTGCCTTGTCACACTGTTTTGCCACCTTGAGATCTTCAGAAATAATCACACCAAGGTCTTTCTCCTGATCCATGCACACCAACCTCTCGCCCCCTATCGTGTACATTTCCCTTGGATTTCTGCTACCCAAGTGCATGACTCTGCACTTCTTTGCATTAAATCTTAATTGCCAAGCATTAGACTATTCTTCCAGCTTTTGTAGATCTTTCCTCATGTTAACCATTCCCTCGGGGTAGTCCACTCTGTTGCAAATTTTCGTGTCATCTGCAAAAAGACAAACTTTTCCATTCAGTCCTTCAGCAATATCACTCACAAATACATTGAACAGTGCCGGGCCCAGGACCGACCCCTGGGGCACCCCGCTAATCACCTTCCCTTCATCCGAGTGAGTTCCATTTACCATCACCCTCTGTCGTCTGTCAGTCAACCAATTTCTGATCCAATTTACCATCTTAGGATCCATCCCCGAGCTACTGAGTTTATTGATAAGCCTCCTATGAGGAACAGTATCAAAGGCTTTGCTGAAATCCAGGTAGATGACATCCATCGCATGCCCCTGATCTAGCTCCCTGGTCACCCGGTCAAAGAACTCAATCAGATTTGTTTGGCAAGATAGTCCTTCAGTAAAACCATGCTGCCTCGGGTCTTGCAACCTGTTGGTTTTGAGAAAGTTCACTATTCGCTCTTTCAGGAGCGCCTCCATTACTTTTCCTGCCACCGAGGTAAGGCTCACGGACCTGTAGTTTGACACTTCTTCCCTGTCACCACTTTTGTGTAGAGGTATGACATCAGCCATTCTCCAGCCCTGAGGAACCTCTCCTGTTTCCAAGGATCTGTTGAAAACATCCTTTAACGGCCCTGCAAGAACCTCTGAGCTCTTTCAGTATCCTGGGATGAATCCTATCTGGTCCCATAGCCTTGTCCACTTTCAGTTTCGCAAGTTGTTCTAACGCATCATCTTCTGTGAATGGCGTGGTATCTACTTCATTCCCATTTTTATATTTGGGAGTCACAGGTGGTCCTTCTCCAGGACTTTCTTTAGTAAAAACAGAGCAGAAGTATTCGTTTATTAATTTCGCTTTTTCAATGTCACTTTCCACGAGTCTGTTCGCAGCACTTCTGAGTCCTGCAATTCCAACTCTGATCTTCTTCTTTTCCCGAATATACCTGAAGAAGGTTTTGTCACCACACTTAACATCTTTAGCCATTTTTTCCTCTGCCTTTGATTTTGCTATCCTTATTTCTCTCTTTGTCTCTTTGAGTTTGATCCTGTATTCATTTCTGTGTTCCTCTGTTTGCAAAGCTTTTGAATTTTGCGAAAGCTGTGTTTTTTGCCTTTATTTGAGCAGCCACTTCTTTGGAAAACCAAATTGGTTTTCTTCTCCTCTTGTTTTTGATTACTTTTGTTACACATTTATTTGTTGCCCCTTTAATTGCCACCTTTAGTTTAGCCCATAGCAATTCCACTTCCCTCATCTCCTTCCACCCTGTCAGCTCCTCCTTTAGGTACTCGGCCATTTTATTGAAGTTGGTGTTTTTGAAGTTTGAGCTTGCTATGATGATCGCTGCTGCTCACAGGGGCACTCACGCAGACATTCGACATGCTACCACCGTTGGTGAGCACTAAATTCAGCGTTGAGCTTTCCCTGGTTGGTTCCATCACCATGTATCTAAGTAACGCATCTTGGAGAGCATCCACGATTTTTTTGCTTCTTTCCAGATTTGCAGAAGGAGTAATACAATCCACATCAGGTAGATTAAAGTCACCCAATATGATTGCTTCCCCCTTTGTGGCTATCTTGGCAATATCTATAATCAATTCATTATCTATCTCTTCAGTTTGTGTCGGAGGTCTGTAGACTACAGCAGTATGGATGACAGTGCCATCTCCTCTTTCCAACACAATCCAGAGCGCTTCTTCTTTTCCCCATGCCCCCTGCATTTCAGTAGCTTTAATATTGCTTTTGACATACAAGGCTACTCCACCTCCTTTTCCATTTTCTCTGTCTCTTCTGAATAGATTATAGCCAGGTATGGCTATATCCCAATCATACAATTCATTTAGCCATGTTTCTGTAATGGCCACAATGTCCAAATCCATTTCCACCATTAGGGCTTCCAGGTCCGGAACTTTTTGGCTAAGCTACAAGCATTTGTGCTCATTGCTTTCCAGCATTTAGCTGGCTTGTGTGTATTTAGCATTGATTTTGTTCTGCCTCCATCTTCCCACTTGTTTTTGGTGTGTGGTTTAAAAGTGTGACTGTTTCTGATTTTAATCTGCTTTTGCAGGGGTTGACGTCCAGAGCTTGACCTTCTACATCCGTCATCCCCTTTTTCTAGTTTAAATGCATATCCACATATTGCTTGAATTTTTCACTTAGGATTCTTTTCCCTGTGACAGAGAGATGTAGTCCATCAGCACAGTATAGTCTCTTGTTGTTCCATCTGTTAACCCAGTCGCCAATAAATCTGAATCCTTCTTGTTTGCACCTGGTCTGGAGCCATGTATTAAAGCTGTTAATGTGATGCAGCCTTTTTGCCCTCTTATCAAGCACAGGTAGAACCTCTGAGAATGCAACAGTGTTAAAAATAGGCTTGAGTTTCTCTCCCAGAGATTGGAAGTCCTTTTGGTCTGTAGAGGCACTGTTTCTAGCTAGGTCATTTGTGCCCCAGTGGATAACAACATCAAGTTTGGAGTGTTCCCTTTCCGCGCTAAGTAGTTCAACAATGTGGTTTGTATTCCTGCTGGCTGAAGAGCTTGGGAGGCAATTGACTATCTTCTCTCCTTTGAACTGTGTTTCCAAGTTGGTGCCACTGATGATGGCAGTTAAACAGACAGTTAAACTTTATATTGGTAGCTAGAACCCAGCAGAAATGAGAAAGAGAATTAGAGTCTTAGCTTTGTGAAAGATCCACAGCTCATGCAGCCAGCTTCAGACCCGTAGGTGTGGCCACTGGCCAGGTGTAAGATGGGAGCAAAAAACTTTCTCCTCCCCCTCCCTGAAAAAGCACGCTTTCTCCACAGATTTAAACTTTTGTTATCTGGATACTCAGGTCCCAGTAGGCTGAATATCCCCAAGCTTAATTTATAAGCACAGTTAAACTTAATCTTAGCAATTCCCACAAAACAGACAGTTAAACTCTATATTGGTAGCTAGAACTCATCAGAGATGAGAAAGAAAATTGGAGTCTTAGCTTTGTGAAAGATCCATAGCTCATGCAGCCAGCTTCAGATCTGTAGGTGTGGCCACTGGCCATGTGTAAGATGGGATGATAGAGGGGTAAAAGAGATGCTAAGTTAGGACAAGGCCATAGCAGAGAGACTGAATAAATTATTTGCTTTGGTCTTTATTGAAGAAGATGTAGGGAAGCTACCCATGCCTGAATTGATATATAAAGGTGATGTGTCAGAAGAATTGAAAGAAATATCGCTAAACCAGGAAGATGTATTATGACTATTTGATAAATTAAAGAGTTGCAAATCACCTGGACCAGATGGTATACATCCAAGAGTTTTGAAAGAACCAAAATTTGAGATTTCAGACCTACAATTAGTTATCTGTGAACTATCATTAAAATCATCTGTAGTACCTGAAGAGTGGAGAATGCCCAATGTAACACCAATATTTAAAAAGGATTCCAAGAGTGATCCGGGAAACTACAGACCGGTGAGTCTGACGTTAGTACAGGGGAAAATGGTAGAAACCGTTATAAAGAATAAAATTGCTGATCATGTATGTAGTCATGGTTTAATGGGAGAAAGCCAACATGGATTTAGCCAAGGAAAGTCATGTCTTACTAATCTGTTATATTTTTTTGAAGATGTGAATAAACAGGTAGACAAAAGTAAGCCAGTTGATATAGTGTATCTGGATTTTCAGAAAGTCTTTGACAAGGTTCCTCATGAGAGACTTGGTGAAATTAAAAAGTCAAGGGATTGGAATCATTGTATTATTGTGGATCAGGAACTGGTTCAAAGACAGAAAGCAGAGAGTAGGTCTAAATGGCCAATTTAAACTAGATTCATTGGGGATGGATGAAGAAAGCCCACAGGTAAATGAAACATTAAATACCTCTGTAGAAATGGGTAAAAGGGGGCAACATCTGAAAAGTGGTGTGTATAAATGCCCGAGGCATTGGAAAGAAGAATACGGATGTTGAGGCTTTAATGGAAGAGGATGACTTGGATTTAGTTGCAGTCACAGAGACATGATTCATGGGCATGCATGATTGTGATGTAATTATACCAGGCTATATTTTATTCAGGAAGGACAGGGGAGGAAGAAGGGGAGGAGCAGTGGCACTATACGTAAAAAATAATATTAAAGCTATAGAATTACAGGGCTTAAAAGGGAGCGAGGAGGCACTGCAGGTTAAACTAGAAGGAGGGAAAGGGAAATCCATTTGTACTGGTGTGATATACAGATCTCCTTCATAGGGAGAAGAAGTGGATGGATATTTAATAGAAGACATACACAGTATTGCCATGAAAGGATAGGTGCTACTGATAGGTAACTTCAATATGCCAAATGTTGACTGCCACATCCCTGCTGCAGTTTCATCTAGAAATAAGGAGATTCTAGATTCTCTACAGGGAGAATTATTCCGGCAATTGGTAACAGAGCCCATATGTGAAGGAGCCATACTGGACTTAGTTCTTGCCAATGGGGAAAGTGTTTCTGATGCCATAGTGGGAGATCATCCCGCATCAAGTGATCACCACATGGTGTGGTTCGGTATTAGGACTAGGGCTGATGAAATCCATTCAAAAGTGAGGGTCTTAGACTTTAAGAAAACTAACTTTGCCAAGATGGGACAATACCTCAAGGAGTCATTAGCGGGATGGGAACAGCTGGGGGATGTAGAAAAGCAATGGGCAAAACTGAAAGGGGATATTTTAAGGGAAACAAACCATTTTGTTAGAAAGGTAAATAAATGTAAAAAAAGGAAAAGGAGGCCACTATGGTTCTCAAAAGAAGTAGTTGAAAAGGTGAAGAAAAAGAGAGTGGCTTTCACAGAATACAAGAGATTACAGAGAGAGGAAGACAAGCATCTATATTTGAAGAAAAAATCTTAGAGAACCTAGCAAAGTAGCCAGGAAAGTAAAGATACAAAAAGAAGAAGAAATAGCCAATGCAATAAAATGGGGGGATAAGACATTTTTCAGATATGTTAGTGAGAGGAAGAAGGCTAAAGTGGTATTGTCAGACTCAAGAGTAAAGGGAGGAATATGTAGAAGCTGATGAAGATAAAGCAGAACTGCTTAACAAATATTTTTGTTTTGTGTTCATAGATGAAATTCAGGAGCAGGACATCAGAAAACACCCACAAATAGGAACAGAAGTGATTGAGATCTTGGATATTTAGAAGACTGTGTTAGTGAGGAACTAGTTAAACTAAAAGTAGACAAAATGATGGGACCAGATGGGATACATCCGAGAATATTGAAGGAACTTGGGGATGTTCTAGTGGCTCCACTGACTGACCTTTTCAATGCTTCTTTGGAGTTGGGAGTGGTCCCAGAGGAGTGGAGAAAGGCACATGTGGTCCTTTACACAAAAGCGGAAGGATGAGGTTGATGAGTAAATTATTAGAAATGCTGCTAAAAGAGAGAATAGTGAGGTTTCTGGAGCCCAATGGATTACCAGATCTGAGGCAGCATGGGTTTACTAGAGGCAGGTCTTGTCAGACAAATCTGACTGATTTCTTTGACTGGGTGGCCAGGGAATTGGAATAAGGGAGGGACCTAGATGTGGTGTACTTAGATTTCAGTAAAGCCTTTGACACTATTCCTCACAGATGACTTATAAAAAAAACTGAGCACTCTAGGGATGGATCCTAAAGTGACTGACCGGATTAGAAATTGATTGAGTGGGAGAAGACAGAGAGTGCAAGTAGATGGAGCGCACTCTGAGAACAAAGAGGTTACCAGTGGTGTGCTGCAAGGATCTGTCCTTGGTCCGATTCTTTTTAACATCTTTGTTAGTGATATCGCGGAAGGTTTACCTCATTGTGGATGATACCAAAATCTGCAATAGAGTAGACACCCAGGAAGGACTCGATAGATGAGGAGAGATCTAGCTAAGCTTGAAGAATTGTCAAGAATTTGGCAACTGAGATGTAATGCTTAAAAATGCAGGGTCATGAATTTGGGCTGCAAAAATCCAAGGGAGCGGTACAGTGTTGGGGTGAAGTACTTCTGTCCATGAAAGAAGGGTGGGGCCAGGGCATGGTTATTTCTGATAATTTTAAAACAGCTAAACAGGTAGAAAAGGTGACAGCGAAAGCTAGAAGGATGCTTGGATGCATAGGGAGAGGAATGGCCAGCAGAAAAAAGGAAGTGATAGTGCCTCTGTATAAGTCTCTGGTGCGACCTCATTTGGAGTATTGTGTGCAATTCTGGAGACCGCACCTTCAAATGGACATAAATAAGATGGAGTCGGTGCAGAAGGTGGCAACTAAAACGGTTAATGGTCTTTGCTATAAAGCATATGAGGACAGACTTAGAAATCTTAATATGTATGTTATAGAAAAGGCAGGATAGAAGAGATATGATAGAGAAATTTAAATACCTCCGTGACATAAATGCACAAGAGGAGAGCCTCTTTTGATTGAAAACAAGCTCTGCTATGAGAGTACAAAAGAAGAGGATGAAAGGGGATAGATTCAGGAGTAATATACGGAAATATTTCTTTATGGAAAGAGTGGTAGATGCATGGAATAGAGCTCCCAGTGGAGGTAATAGAGATGAGGACAGTATCTGAATTAAAAAAGGCATGGGACAAACACAGAAGATCTCTAAAGGAAGAAAGGGGACTATTGTTGTTGATATGGAAGGGAAGATTAGATAAGCCATGTGGTCTTTTTCTGCTCTCATGTTTCTGTGTTTCTAAATAGCATCCTCATATATGCACAGTAAAAGTGGAACCCTGCCTTTCAGTATGCATTGCTACGTAGATAGGCAAAAGAGACAGGTTGAACAGATAGGGAGATAACACAGATTTTTAGAGGACACACTTCCTTATTCTCACCACTTAAGATCTATTCAACAAGAATGATTCAAGCCATCTTAATCCTCCACCATCAACTCCAACTTTTGCAAGACCACAACAGCAGGCCGTGACTCAACATATGAAATGCCACAGACATGTCCAAAAGTAAAAAAGCTCCACACTCTCCTCTGGCCATCAGATGGTGCATATCATCTAGTAAGGCCATACAAAAGCTTCTTCATGCTGTGATACTGGCAAAACCCAATGCAACATTCTTCCCTCTGCAGGCTGAAAATCAAATCAAAGGTATGCCCTCCCCCCACCCCATATGCATTTCCCCCTCAACCCATTGCACAAATCCCAAGTATAACATACAGACCTTAGGATAAATTTGTGGGGTGGGGAGGGTGCTTCAAAGTGAACATTAAAGGCCCTATATTACCAACTTAACAAAATCCATTATTGTGTCACCAGTCATCTGAAGCAAGTGAAGTAGCTCTGAGGCAGGGGAACCCGCAGACCAGTAAACGAATGGGAGGATGTTCAGCGGCGGCGGTGGCTGACCCATGTAAAGTGGCTAGCTGTCGCCACTGAACTTTAAAGCCAGATATTCAATACCAGGGCCAGATGGATAGCAGCGAAGCCGATGACGCACCAGCAATACTCAGCCATTACCCGTTTAGCTTCAACGCTGAAAGTAAGACCAGCCTTTAAGGTGCCTGAGGGATAACCAAGCATCGGTTGAACATCACCAGTGCCTGTTAGCTTTGCTGCCAGACCAACCCATTTGTACAGAAATAATTAACAATAGCCTAAGCATCAGCCTGATAATGCCATTTGCAATCACAGCACAGGCAAAACAAGAGACTTCAAGAATCGCAGCTCACAGGGGTTAAGGGATTAGAGGCTCAGGGGCTTGGAAGTCTCTGCAGGAAGGCCCTGCCAGGGGTTTATTCTGTTTTGTGATGCCTAGATTGTCCTTTTATTTTCTTAAAAAGAAATAATTAAAAACAAACTACATTTTATTAGTTTTTCTTTTGTTGTAAGAATAAAATGAAACAAACTGGAAAATCTAGTTATTTTTCCCATCAGTTAACTGGATAACTTTGACTATGAGCAGTAGCTGGGCAGTGAAACCCTTCTGGGAATGCCCCCCCCCCTCCCCTCCCATGCAACCGTTTAATTGTGAGGCCAGTGAATTGCACAGAAAATGTTTAAGCAGTGAAAGAGGATTTCATATTCTAGAGTTTGTTTGGCTATCTCCAAATGTTAAATGAAGAAAAAGAAGACAATCTCTAAGAGGCAATCCAAAGAGGAAACAAGACAACATTGTCTACCTCCAATTCTCGTTTGTTTCCTTTTTGGTTTAACTCCAAATGTCAGGACAAACTCTTTGGATATTTACTATCAAGTAACAAAAAAGAAATAAGGCTTCCCATTTATAAAATCCGTTCCTATAGTACTCATTGTTTAAATAATTTCTGTTGAGCCTACTCAAGATTTTTTTAAAAAATATATAAACTGACATTTTTGAGTCTACACCAGGGGACACACCTAGTTAGTCAGGTTTTCAGGATAACCGCAATGACCATGCATGAGCGTGATCTGCATACAATGGAGGCAATGCATGCAAATCTCTCATATGCATGGGTGTGAGCGTGGACTGTACCTTGCAGTTTATGTGCATGTTGTTACCATGGTTAACGACGAATGCAGCAAATAATGCCATGCAGCAAGCTATACCTCCTGAGGTTTTAAGGCACCTCTTAGAAAGGCCATTTATGTGGTTGTCATGATGTCCAAGTGGAAACATCTGCAACTCTATGTCAATTCTCAAGAAGAGGGCGAGTGCATGTACAAACTAATATATCTCCACCCCTCACATTAGATGTGTGTGTAAAATCAAACCAGACAATGCAGGCACACGCTGTGATGCATCCATGTGCAGCATGAAATGCTATTTTAGAAGCATGCGCATGTGAAATGTCGATGATAGAATTGCACCAATGTGCATATGTGTGTGCCGGCATTTCAGAACATGCACATGTAAATGGCAGTACGCACATGTCTATGCTGGCCAATTTGTAATCATGAATGTCCTGCCATTCTTCATCAATCATATATTTATTTATTTATTTATTTATTTGCAGTCTCTTTTATACCGCGCTATTCGACATCAGTGCGGTTTACAATGAACATAAGAGTTGCACATCTCAATTTCGTGATTTGTGCTTACAGTGAAACAGGTATAATAACTTGGGTTATATATAATTCTATGTTTACTGAAGTAAAATGCGGAGGGGGAAATAAACATTGGGAGATAAAGGGGGATGTCTCTCTTATTCCCTCCTGTAAATGACTGGCCAAAACAAGCACTTTCTAAAACACTAGATGTGCCGGGGAGCTGGTATAAGAGTAAATATAGATGTGATTAATTTCCATCATGTACATGCAACTCCTAAATGAAGTATGCATAAACGATGAATGCCAATCATAATACTTCACATCTGACCCTCATAGAAAACAGACCTCAACAGAAGCTAAAAACCTGCCTATTCATTTTTGCTGATGTCAAAACAAGTTTCTAAGTGAGCCAGTACAATTTTTTTACACGCCAAGATGCATATTGTTTAGTGGTAAAATGGAGACATCTACAGGGCACATTACTACTCATTTATTCTTAGCAAACTCTTAGTTGATGCTGGAGAAACAGACACACAGCATCTCTACTGTGGAAGCTTCCGCAAAGTAGCAATAATTATCAAAACACATTAGTCAGTTTTGAAGTCATTTATAATAAATAAATAAAAATATTCAATACAGAAAGAAATTAATTAAGGTAAATTATAAATGGTGGCAAATACATCATACCTAAGTTAAAGAATAAGGGGTTGATACTCAGTGAACCTATCCGGTTAGCGGCACTGGATAAGTCCTGCTGAAGGGGATATTCAGCAGTGCTATACAATATTCAGCAGAAGTATACAGATATCGCCGCTGAATATCCAGAAAGACTGTCTCAACACTATCTAGATAGTGCTCGGGCAGTCTGTGGACACAGCAGGGGCGGAGCTGACAATTATCCATATAGTGGCGATATTCATCACTGCTATACGGATAACTATGCAGATAACTTAGCAAAAAGCTGACCTAAGGGGTTTCCAGATAGGCTGGTAGCAGAGTGAATATTGCTGTTATTCAACTAGTAGTGGTGCTGATTGCTTTATCAAGATATTCAGCACTGCCACTATCCAGATAACAGATAACCAGATATCCAGATAACTTCAACATGGAAGCTCACATCAAGAATGCATCTAAACTGGCCTAATGGAAGCTAAAGCTCATCAAACCCCTTCAACATCTTTTGCATGAGACCGACTTCAGATCAATACTACAAGCCATAGGTACACCACACCTCTATGGAAACACCATCTACCAAGGCCTCACAAAATCTAATCTATCCCCACTCCAACTAGTCCAAAACACTGCTATCAGAATCCTCACCACCAGTTTGACAATGCTACATTGTACGGGGCGAAGGTTCAGCTGGACTGTTGGCCAGACAGTTCCCAAGCAGACACCTTCCTCTGTCCAGAAGGGGAACCACTCAGGGAGGACATATCACTTCCCAATAAAAGAGACATCACAGAGAGGACCTACACTTCCCAATAAATCTCACCTTAAGCAGAACAAACTCTCACCTTATACAGAACAAAATCTCATCTTATGCAGGACAACATGCTCATACATGGTAATAACTATCTCACAGAATTTTCTTCCAAAACGATCTTTTTATTATTTCCTATCTTACAGAAATAGAAACTAAGAACAAAGGAAAACAGTCCAGTGGAATTACAGATCTTACCACCTCTCGCATCAGGCAAACAGAGTCATTCTGTCTTATCTCTGATGCAGATTTCCAAACAATTACAAGTCAGAATGTCCTGCCTGCATGATTCTGTCTTACTTCCTGACTCAATAGCAAGTATGGCAGGCCTTCCTGGACACAAGAGATCAGTGTAATAGACTGTCACAACCCCATCCCATTAGCCACATGCTTAAAGGGAGGGAGGAGTAGCCTAGTGGTTGGGGCAAGGTACAGGCCGGAAGGTCAGGGGTTCAAATCCCACTAGAGGACAGCAACCTTGGGCCAGAAGGACTGGGGTTTCTAGTCCCACAGATGCTCCTTGTGGTCTTGGGCAAGCCACTTAACCCTCCATTGCCCATGTTCCCTGTAAGTATTAGTGTATGTGTCTCATATCCCCATGTGTTAAATGTATCCCCCAATTGTGTTGTGACCGCTTTGATTGAAGGATAAGGCGGTATACAAAACTGTCTAAATAAATAAATAAAGGTCAGGGTGGACATTATTGTTGTATTGAAGGTAGAAACTTTTGTTAGCCCAGAAGCCTTCTTGTACTAGTAGTCCCTTTCTTCATAATGAATATTTGTGTAAGCCATGTGAATGGTAAAGTATAGGGTTTTATTCCCTTAATGCACAAAAGGTTCAAATGAAGACAACAGGATTTCCACCTTGTTCAGGATTTTCACATAAGGTATTTACATAGGTCAAAAACTTGGATATGCTTCACAGTCTTTGTTAGTTATGCAGGGTTCAAACAAAACAGGTTATACAAACAAAAGCAATGCTTCTTCTTTCAGCTTGTCAAACAAAACTGTGTTTCAAAAGTATATCCTGCACACTATATTTCTCTCAAGGATTCTAAACTCCCAGTACAACAAAACGTACAGTCCATAGGGCATTCAGTTAGCAAAGGGTCAGGTTCAGCAGGGTCTATCTGCATAGCCTCTTGTTCTGCTGAGATATCTGTGGCCCCTGAGCTTTCCCCATATTTTTATTTATTTATTTTATTTATTTAACAGTATTTCTAAACCGCCTTATCTTAATAATCAAGGTGGTATCACAGCAAACAATCGGGTAAGGTGAGTGTGTTATACATGCAGTGAGGGTGAAATTTAGTTGGGTGAGTGTTGTATTGTGTGCTAGATTAGTATGAGCTATGTACAACGTGGGCTATATACAGTGGTTCTAAATACATTTTCTATACATACATTGTTTAGGCGGGGTTATGTGCTGTTATACATTCTCTGGGGTTATGTGATGTGTCCATAGTGTTCTATGAACAGCATGGTTTTCAACTGTTTTCTAAAGTCCTTGAGGTCTGTGGTTGCCCTCAAATCGTCTGGTAGTTTGTTCCATATTGTTGGAGCAGCCATGGAGAGTGCTCTGTCCGTTGTGTCTTTGCGTGTGTTTTTGTATTCACTTGGGGTGCTGACTCGGTTGTGTGTTTGTTTCCTTCTAGGACGAGTGCTGGTGTCTGGTTGTATGAGGGTGTGCAGGCTGTTGGCTGATGTGTGCTGTTTTATCTTAAATAGGTTTATGATGGTTTTGTATCTGATGCGTGCACCGATTGGGAGCCAGTGTAAGTCCTTTAAGGTGGGTGTGATGTGCTCCTGTCTTGCGGTTCCGGATATGATTCGTGCTGCGGTGTTTTGTGCCAGTTGGAGTGGTTTGAGGGCTTGTTTCGGTAGTCCGAGGTATATTGGATTGCAGAAGTCCAGTAGTGGTGTTATCAGGGCTTGACAAACGGTTCGGAAGTGATCTGGGGCGAGGAGTGGTTTCAGTCTCCTGATGATTCGCATCTTGTAGTAGGCCTTCTGGATTGTTTTGTCTATGTGTGGCTTGAGATTGAGTTGATTGTCCAGAGTAACTCCGAGGTATCTCACCTCTGACCTTATTGGTATTGTGGTGCTTTGTATCTTTATATTTGGTGGGTGTATGAAGCTTTGGTTCCGGGTGATGATTAAAGCTTCGGTCTTGTTGTAGTTTATTGCGAGGTTGTTGTTTTGACACCAACTCGTCATCTGGGTGAGGCAGTCTGTTATCTTAGAGAAGTCCGGGTTGTCGATTGATATCGGGGTGTATATCATGATGTCGTCTGCATATATTGTGTATTGGATGTTGTTCTCTTTCATGATGTTGCATATTGGTTGGATGTATATGTTAAATAGGAGTGCTGAGAGTGCGGATCCTTGAGGTACTCCTTGTCGGACATTTATGGGTCGGGAGGTGTTGTGTCCCACCTTGACCTGCAGTTGTCTTTCCGTTAGGTACGAGTGGAACCATTTCAGTGTGATGCTGTGTATACCGGTGATCTTTAGTCTTTCCAGGAGTGTGTTGTGGTCCACTGTGTCGAAAGCAGAGGAGATGTCGATGAAGATCATTATGATTCCATTCCTGGTGTTGTCAATTATTCTCAGGATGCTGTCGAAGAGGTATATCAGTAGTGTTTCGACTCCATGGTTGGGGCGAAATCCGTGTTGGTTGTCGTCAAGTGTTTCGTGTTTGTCGATGTGTTCCTGAAGTTGAAGTTGAACCGTCTTTTCGATGATTTTTGCGAGGAAGGGTATGCTGGAGATTGGTCGGTATGCTGCTGGATCTTTTTTGTCGAGTGTTGTTTTCTTTGCGATTGGTCTTACTGAGGCAAGTTTTAGCTGCTTTGGCATGAGTCCTTGAGTGAGTGAGTTGTGTACTACTTTATGTATGGTGGGGATGAAGCTTGATTTGGTGGCTTTGACCCATGACACTGGGCATGGGTCTGTAGGAGCAGTGCTTGTGTTGATTGTAGAGATGATGTGGGATATCTGTTCTGTTGAGGGTGAGTAGAATGTGCCCCAGGTTCTGGGGTGTACGTCCGTCAGGGTGGTCCCACTAGGTGTTGTTCGCTCTGTGGAGTGAAATTTTTCTTTGATGTGGTTGGCGAATTCCTGTGGATCAACTTGTACTTCCCCTTCTGTTGTTTGCTCTTTTGTGAGGATCTTTACTATTTCGAACAGCTCTCTGGGTTTGTTGATGGAAGTATTTATCATGTTTGTGTGGTATTCCCTCTTTGATTGGTTGATGTGGTCATTGTATTGTTTTTGCTTTGTTAGGTAAAGATGCTGGTCGGCGGTTGCTTTGTTTTTTCTCCATCTCCGTTCGATCTTCCTGAGCTCCCTCTTTTCCTGTCGTATTTTTGCTGAGTACCATGGTTTGTTTTGTCTCTTGTTGTGATGCTGTTTCTCGGTCCTGTCATCAGATGTTTTGGCGGCGTTCGCTAAAATGCTGTTCCAGCTGGAAACTTGTTCCTCCAGGTCATCTGTAGTAATGTTCAGGTGTTGTATTGTGTCCTGTATGAATTCGTCCCTGTCGAAGTGCTTGAATCGTCTTTGTGTGTATGAGAGATTTGCTCTTTCGCTTGTCTGATCCTCTTGTGATCGCAGCTTTGTCATATATTCCTGGTTTTACTTCAGAACTTCTTCCTAAGGCTCTCCAGTCTGGCTGTACCCGGTTTGGCAAATATGCAACAGGATTTTTGGTAAGCACTCTTTCTATAGGTTCCCAAACAAGCTTATGTAGCAAGTTTTTGTAAATAGTTTACCCCTGTTATCTAAGTTACTTGCCCTGTTATCTGTAAACTCATACATGTTAACTGTACTGAGCGTTTCTGTTCCATGTAAACCGCGCTGATGCTGAATAGTGCGGTATATAAGAGAATGTAAATAAATAAATAAATAAATAAACCTTTCTCCAGCTGCCTTGGCTGCTCTTACGGCTCCCTGGCTTCCAGGCCTTTCTGTGACCTGGCCTCAGTTCCTGGTTCAGATCTGTGTCTCTTAGACTCCTGGGCTGAGTCTGGTTCACCCACCTCTGAAATCCTTGTGGCTCACATACAGGGGAAGAACCATGAAGGTACCTCTGAACTCTTGGGTCTGTGTCTCTGGTATTCTCCCTACCAGGCACTCTCCCGGTTCTCCTTCTGTCCTTCCTGAAGACTTCCTTCTGGAGCTTCCCAGCCTGAAACTGGCTCTCCTGGAACTTGTTCCTTTCCTGTAAGGGCTGCAAGTTCAACTGCCTTTTCTCCTCTCTTTGGAGCCGTCTCCTTTCTCTTTCTTCTCTATCAGCAGCTGCTGCGGCTCGTGCCGCTCCTCTCCCTTCTGGCTTGTCTATGCTTTGCTTATAAAGCTGTTTCTTAGGTAAGGATTCTGTCCCTCTGACCAGGTGTATCTGATTATTTATTTATTTATTTATTTATATTTCTTATATACCGCACTATTTGCAATCAGCGCAGTTCACATGGAACAGAAACATCCGACAACTTAATTATGTCTGGTCATTACATTAAACAGGAAATGCAACTTGGAAAAAGGGTACACTATATACATATGAGGTGTACTGAGAAAGGATAATGTTTGGTGTTTACATTGTAGGGGACGCCTGTTGCGAGGGCTTGCCTAGTTGACTACTATTATTGTTGAGGTGCTCGTTATTCGAGTGGGACTGAGGATCGGAGATGTCAGTGAGATATTTGGTGAAGAGGAAATGTTTAAGGGCCTTTCTAAATTGGCTCAAGTTGGGGATTGCTCTGATATGTGCTAGTAAGGTATTCCATAGACTTGGGGCACAGAGTTGGAAGGCTCTGTTAGCTGTTGTTTTGGTGCATTTAGTTGCTTCTTTTGGAATTACTAGCATGTTGGACTCTGCAGATCTTCTTGGTCTGTTAGGTGCAAGTGGTTGGATGAGGTCAGATAGAGAGGAGGAGGAGAGCTCATTGCCAGCTTTGAAAGTCATCAGCAAGGTCTTAAAACAAATCCTGGCTTGAATGGGGAGCCAGTGTAACTGCTGCAAGAGTGGTGTCACATGGTCTCTCCTGGATGCACCAAAGAGTACTCGCGCTGCACTGTTCATAGCAAGTTGAAGGGGATTCAGGGTGGACCGGGGGAGCCCTTGTAGTATGGAGTTTGAATAATCGAAATGGGGAATAATCAGGGCTTGGTAAATGGTGCGGAAATCATCTGGTTTGAGTAACGGGCGTAGGTGTCTGAGGGATCTGATTTTAAAGTAGATCGCCCTTATGGTATTGGTTACATGTTTCTTCATGTCGAGATTTTGGTCTAGCGTCACTCCGAGGTAGCGTATAGCAGGTTTAACTTGTAGTTCAGCATCATTTACCTTAACACAGCTGGGTGGTATGAAATTTGGGTTCCTTGAGATGAAAAGAACCTCCGTCTTTTTGTGTTGGATTCGCAGGTTTTGTGATAGGAGCCACTCAGATATAGTGTTGAAGCAAATAGTTAGAGGGGCGAGGTCTAGTTTATCTAATGATATTGGCATGTATAAAAGCACATCGTCAGCATATAACATGCAACTAACATTGAAGGATCTAATGATTTTGCAGATGGGTTGGATGTATATATTAAACATCAAGGATGATAGGGATGATCCTTGAGGCACTCCTTGACTTTGTTGAAATGGTTCCGAAGTAGTCCCGTTTGCTCGAACATGCTGCCATCTTCCAGACAGGTAGGATCTGCACCATTCGAGCGCTAATCCGCTGATACCTTTTTCTCTTAGGCGGTAGAGGAGAATCTCATGGCATACAGAGTCGAAGGCTGCTGTTATATCTAAAAAGATGAGTGTGAAACCATGTCGTATGTTGTCAACGCCTGAAATTATATTGTTGAACAGGGCTGTAAGTAGTGTTTCCACTCCATGTGACTCTCTAAATCCATGTTGGGATGGATCTAGTGGGGCAGTAGTGTCAATATGATCCTGTAATTGTCTATGTACTACTTTTTCAATGATTTTTGCGAGCATAGGTATACTAGATATGGGCCTGTAAGACTCTACCTTTTGGGGGTCTAACTTGGTGTTTTTAAAAGAGGTCTGACAGAGGTCTGCTTGAGAGTAGGGGGGAAAGACCCAGTGTTAAAAGATTGGTTTATAATGTTGGCTATAATAGGAGAGAGGTCACATCACAGATCCTTTATCCAGAATGCCGGACAAGGATCTGTGTGTGCAGTGGTGGTGTTTAGGGCTAAGATGGTATCTTCGATAATTTTCTTTGAAGGTATAGAGAAGGATGTTAGTGATGCTGAGTGCTCTTGCACGTCAAGGGGGTCAGGTATTATTATTTTGTCGGTCTTGCACATTTTGGATTGCATGTAGACTGCATAGTCTTGCGGGTGAATATCGCCATGTGCTCAGGGGTTGGTTCTTTAGCAAGAGTTTTGACCAATTAAACAGATCATGTGGCTTATTCAGTGACCGTCTCAGGGTGTCTGTATGGTATTGCCTCATCCTGTCTGAGATTTCTTTGCGATGTGAAGTCAGGTGTTGAATGTATGCTAACTTGTCACTACTGGTGCGTGACTTCCTCCAGCGCTTTTCCAGTCTCCGTAGAATGTTTAGTGAAGCCCTTAAGTCGGCTGTAAACCATGGGGCTGATGATTTTTTTATGCTTTGAATTTGTTCTTCCATCATTCCAACCTGGGCGTGTCAGCCTACCTTCTAAATCTCCATGCATGCTCCCTCTAGCTGCACTTCTCACTAACTGCACTTTATGTATATCATTTCCTTTAAAGAGATGAGTGTTTTCTTCTACCTCCATGGGTTTACTGGCGTCTGCTTCATCACGACATACACACACACAAGACAAACTGCCATTCACACAAAACTCAGACATGACAATAGAAATACTGGGGCCATAGAGAACCCAGGACATCCATACTTCCCCACAGCCCTCCACTGTGAAGCAGATGGATTCATCCTGTATCTGGTCCTGCCACATTATATACCCTTGCTCAGGACCATTCTTACTATTCAGGCATCCTTCTCTAATTAGCTCATTCTTGTTCCAGCTGTCTGGGGCCCCACTTGTGTGATCTGTCATGTTATTCTACTCATGTCTGTACCCCTCTCCATTGACCTTTCTTGGGCCCATGTTTGCAATTATCAGTCTGGGTCTTGTCAGATTTATATTGTTATCTGACCTCTGCCCCCCTCACTCAGTTCTTTACCTGGTTTTCTTGCTTGGTTCTCTCCCACCCCTCAGTTCCCAAGAAATATATCTCTTTAACTCCCCGTGTTCTGACAACTATACTGGGGGCCATATGTTCTTCTTCATGCTAAGCTGGCATGTTTCTCTCAAGATTGCTTTTCTACCCTCTCTCTGTCCACCATTTACTGATAAGGGTGTTTTCACATCTTTTTCCATATGACAAGAATCACTCAACGCATCACACCTGTACTGATCGAACTACATTGGCTACCAGTTGCGGCCAGAATACAATACAAAACTTTGGTAACCACATTCAAGCTCATACATACCATAGCACCCTCATTCCTCTCAACACTGGTCAACAAGCAACCAACCAACAGAGACAGGAGAACTATCAACTCTGACACACTACAAGTTCCTAATAATATCAGATCAGTAAAAGCAAGCACCAGCAACAAAGCATTCTCATTCTCAGCCCCGATAACCTGGAATCATCTACCACATGAACTGCGAGCTATAAAAGACATAAATGACTTCAGAAGGAAAATAAAAACACATCTTTTTAAATGTCACTATAACTTGATGTAAAAAAGTGACACCATGATGCCGACCTGTGTAAATGTAATTATTAGAGAACTGTAAATATGTAAATATTGTAAACCTAACTTTTGAAGTGTCTAACACTGCATGCTGTGCCTAACCCTAAATCTATGTATATATGACCCAATTTTCCTGTCCTGATTTAACATCTCCCAAATTGGTAATCAAACCACTGCTGATCGCTGGAAGTAGCGGTATATAAGTGTAAACTAAATAAAAAAATAAAATAAATAAATATGATGTCACATACCTCTGAAAGCTTCACGTTCGCACCTCAGTACAATTCCATCATTCAGACATTTCAATGATTTTTCTTGTATTATTGTGTTAACTCTTTCTCCTCTGGCTCTCACAACAAATAACACCAATCCTAAAAAAATCTACACTGTCTTCCTATAGCACAGTGAGCAAAATACAAAGCCATAACCACCATCTTCAAGGTCATTCACAATCTATCAGCTCCCTGCCTCTCTGACCTGATCACAACAACATACACATCAAGACCAAGAAGAGCTTCCAATCAGAACCTCCTGAACATCCCCCTGCTCAAGACCAAAACCACACAGCAGACCAGAAACCGAGCATTCTCCTTGTATGCTCCATCAATATGGAACTCAGTACCAGACAACGTAAGATCAGCAAAACCTATCAACGAATTAAAAAAACAACTAAAACCACATCTATTCTATGGACCTGATGACAAAACATAATCTAAGCACTAACACACCACACAGAAGATAAGATGAAATATATCAACCAACCCTCCCCAGAAAACGAAGATCACCTCTACATGTAAATAGTCCATTTCTCCCACTTAATTTATCGCCTACTTATCTCCAAGTTGCACTCCCTTGTTTAATGTAAAACAATTCCTCTGTAATTGTTATGTTGTTTGATGTAAACCACCTTGGATAAAGGCGGTATAGAAAAACTGTTAAATAAATAGATAAACAGCACTGAATATCTAGCTATTGGCATTTAAAACAAATGTTGACCACACCATTAGAGACTATACCGTAGTATTTACTCTGTTGTGTCCTATGATAATAAACATACATGCTGAACTTCTGTTTAATCTAGATGGGGAATAGAATTGCCCATATCATTATACTGTAGTTCTACAGAAAGTTTCGGACCTTTTTCCTTACTGCTAAAATGAACCATTTTTGAGGCCTTTCTTTTTCTCTCCTTGTTCTCTCTGTCTCCTCCACAGCATACCCTTTTTCTGTCTCTTCAGGCTTTGACTCTTGCTGGATCAATCTTCAAGCAGGAGACAGGCTATAAACAAAACACAATGCTTACAAAGTAGGGGAGCAGAGCATAAATGAAGAACTTAGGGATATGCATTGGCAAAAAATTTAGAGTTTGTTTACATTTTTTCCTTACTTTTGGGTATTTTCTGTTTGTTTCACACACTTGTTTTAATACGTTTTTTTACGTGACTCAGATCTTAATGTGTATAAACCAACTGTCCATGTGTTACTTCTTAGGTTAAGTTACACTAAATCAATTTTGCATGCACTAAAAGTTTTAAAGCATCCAAATGAACCTAATGCCTGCTAAGGAATGCACATCCACAGAAGGGTTCCATGGCTCCTAATGAGAAGACAGTGTGTAAATGAGTTCTGTTCCTGAAAGCATCTTCTGAATAATTTCTATCACGTTAATGAGAATTTACCAGTATCCAGAACTCCAGAGCTTGTTCATGTAGTAAACTAATTTTGAAACTTCTGTTTTACTCTTGTTATTCCTGGTGCCACTTTAAAATTGAGATAAGAAATTGAAGTGCATGGTGGACGTCATTTTATAACAAGCCATGTAAAGTTATGCAGCATCATGCAAGCAAGTCATGCATTTGCCATGCCTTACGCATGCAGATGGGCCTGTAGGCATGGACGCTATTCTATAAGTGAGAATGTCGGCCCAATGGTGCTTAGTTGTGCTGTGAGCGTGACTGGGGCATAGGCAGAGCGCATATTTACCCGTACAGGCACATTCTTTGCAAATCCAGGCACGCGCATTTACATGTAGTCTAAGACTGAACAGGACTGACCCTATCACTAAGCAGGCCAGGCATCTGCCTGGGGCAGAAGGCTTCAGGGGGCAGCAGCACAGCATCTCCTTCCTCTTTCCTTCCCTCTATCACTGCTTCTGCCACCTCCCACCACCCTACCTCCACAGGAATACCAAAAAATCAGCCTTTGGTACAGTGGCAGCACAGCAAGGCACAAACCTATAAAACTACTCTTAGCAGGGGCTTTTCAGTGCCTGTGCGTCCACGTCCCACCCCTGAATCGGAGTGGCCAGGACGCAGCAGACCTTGAGCGCACAGGGGCATGCACTCAAATACTGGAAGATCCGCCACTGACAGCATCTGTGCCAACTTCAACTGCCGCCCTCCTCCCTGACCTTTTGCATTCCCATGAAGTTAGGGTGGTGAGGGCGGCAGCAGCAAGATAGGGAGAAGAGGAGATGATGGACACCTTGGGGGGTGGGCAAGGAAAGTGGTGGCATGCTGGATACCTTAGGGTAAAGGGAAGGAGAGACATAGTGGATACCGAGGAAGGGGGGAGGGGAGAGATGCTGGGTACCAGATACTGGAAGGAGAAAGATGCTGGAGACCTGAGGAGGGGGAGTAGGGAAGGGAAGGTGCTTTCCCCAGACATCATCTCCTTTACCTTATAACTCTTAAACTACAACAAACAAAAGTACAAAGAGAAAGGTGCTGATTGTTTTCTTCCTATTTTAATGCATTTTAAATATTATTTTTCTAACATATAAGCCATTTTGGAAGATGGTGGCATATAATGAAATGTAACATAATATACTGTACTATGGTTTCTCCATCTTATACAGAACTGTAGCAATGGTCTATGTCTAACATATGACTTTTGATATGTTTAGCAGTTACAGCAATGTGAAGTGGTATTTTAGAAAGAACATGTCAGCAATGGAGGGAATATGCAAAGAGGGACATGTCACTAATGGAGCAGATTTCAGAACCGGACCTGTGAATGTGAAGGCTCTGTCTGAAATCCTTATGCGAACATCCGGCGAATTGGACATACAGCGCAAGACTGCTAACCTCACATGGTGCATGGGAAATATACAATGTAGTCGTGCAGGGAACTATTTGCAGAAATGGAAACAGGGATGTCCTATGTAAAGTATGCACATACACACTGGCATGCAGAGGCTCCGCATGAGGACACAGGGAGCTGAACAATAGCAACATGGCCGCCCAGTTACAGCAGGGCTGAGACGCAGAGGCTGTGCCAGAAGATCATTGCCAATGAAAATGTGCTGTACCCACACCAAGGTGACACAGGGCTGCCTAGCGGGAAGCACAGTGGGTCTGGAAATGGACCCGCCAGACCCTTGCTCAGTAAGTGCCAAAAATGTAATGTGCACGGGGGTGTCATTGGCTCTAGGCAAAAGATGAGTGCAGAGGAATGGGGGCAGGTAAGATGAGGGAGCTGAGTGCCCTTCTCATCCTGAGAAGAGAGATGACATGGATTGATTAGGGGCCAGAAATATATTGGGAACAGCGAACAGATGGTGATACCGAAACTCTTAGTTGCAGCGGTCATAGAGTAAGCAAAGTAGACGTGCACATTAAAAGAGCTCTGTGGATAAGGGGAAAGTTGGCAACAGAACATAGCAGAGTGTTGTTCAGAATGCATAGGAGTGAGGGAGGTAGAAAAGGCGCAGCTATTGTCAGAAACCTTGAAAGGAGGAAGTCTTAGCTGAGATCATGTCACAACCACAGGTGCAGGTACATGGAGACTGCACTGTGCACCCACAGAAAGACCACTAAAAGTTATCACAAAGAGGCATGCAACCAGCACTGCACAGAAGGCACCATAGGAGCAGGATTGAAGGGGGACGTGGATAAGGATCCACCTCCCATCTGAAAGCAAGATGGCATCCATCGGCTGCAATCACTACAGCAAGAAATATGCTCAAAGAGCAGCATTAGTTACTGGGTGACACAAAGTGACAGAGAGGGATGACAGGGGGACTCCACTTAGCATGCTATAAAGTTCCCTTTCCCACAGGAAATTCAGGATATCGCAGGGCACTGAAGCACTAAAAACCTGCTACAGGGCCATTCGTCATCTGAGGTCCATGAATATCTCTTCTAAAATAATCCCCTTAGTGTCATAGCCCATCATCCATTTTATATATGTAACTTATCTGTTCATTTTTGTAAAATAGCTTTTGATATATATAATTTTGTACATATGGGGAGGTAATTTTATAACAGGTTGTTAAGTCAAAGCACGTTTAACACAATTCAATTAAGCCTATTTTATAAAGACAAGTGGGCATCTATTTGTCTTTATTACATGCTAGCAGAAATGGCAGAAAACATGCCTTAAACTAAGGTACAATCACTTCCATCAGTCCTAGAGCTGGTATAAATGACTATGCCTGTTTTGTGCATGTAGACGAGTAAATCATATTCTACAACAATGTGCGTACTCACTTGCTCAGCCCAAGTTCTACCCAAACTCTACTTATGCACACATCTACAGTGAAAGAGTGCACCAATGCACATATTTTCATGCTAGCAGATGTTTTAAAAGAAGTCATTTACGCATGAACGTGGCTACTGAGGCACTTAAATGACTAAAATACTAACATTTATGTGTATTGCTAGCACCTACAAAATGAATGCCTCCTTATAAAATTACCCCCAAAATGCCTTCATAAGTGTTCAAGCATAAATAATTCAATAAATATATGTATACACCATGCACTGTGTTGCTAATAAAATACAATTATTTATTTCCTAACTTGCCTATTTCTGAACCAAAAAATACAAATTAAATGATAATTGGGTAAAAATGTCAAATGAACCGAAAAATGAACAAAAATGTGTGCCCTGTGCATTTCCCTAGAGGTTACTAGCACTCCAGTCTAGAGACGTACGGGAGGAGAGGGGATGAACAGTACATTGCAACCTAGCCAGGAGATCAGGACTAGCTCTCAGACGCTAGAGTAAAGAATCAAGCATTCCCCATATAAATCAGATGGAAGCTGGAAGGGCTGCTGGGTAAAGAACCCTCCTCTCTCTCTCTCTCTCTCTCTCTCTCTCTCTTGCTGAACCCTGTCTTTAGTCAGCTCCACTGTATCTGGTTTTTGAATCTGTGGAGAACATGAGTTCCTCCTCTTTCCTGCATCAAAGCTCCTCTGTGCCTGCTCTGGCAGGTCTTGGGGCTTTCTGTCTTTTAGTTATTCTTCTGTATGTTTTCTGCATTGATCTAAGATGCCGTTTCCTGTTCTGTGTGTTTCTTTTTCTGTGACCTATGCCCTCACTGTCCTTTCTGCTAACTAGGAGAAAGATTTATCTTGTGATGAGGTTAAGGTGCCCGTCTTGTAAGCTGGACTATCACAAAACCCCATATAATATCAGAGGAACACCTAGGGCCTATTTCTTTTTTTTAATTTTTTTATTTATAAGTTTTAGACAAGTTACAAGAATAATTCTTATGAAAGAAACACAAGAATAATAAACAAAAGGAAAAATAAATTACAAGGGGGAGAACCCCCAAAACAAACTTCAAATCCAACTCGAATTAGACCCCAATAATAGGGAGGGCAAAATCGTATCAAATGGGGAGACCCAAAAAGAAACAAATATCAACTCAAATCCATATAACACAGCAAGGCACCACTGTACATAGCTCAAACCATTCTAGCACGCAACACACCACACCTTGTACATAGCTCACCCCAATCTAGCACACGATACAACACACACTCAACTAAATTGCACCCTCACTGCATGATTAACACACTCACTTTACCCGATTGTTTGCTGTGATACCACCTTGATTAATATGATAAGGCGGTTTAAAAATACTGTTAAATAAATAAATAAATAAAATATAACGGCAATAGGCACACACCCTAGCACTCATACAATACAATGCATTCTGATCATCACCACTCCCACCCAATCCCGCCAGTGTCAGCAGCTTCTTAAGATTCAGAAAGGCCCGAAGCTGATCAGGTGCAAAGAAAATATATTTTACCCCAACATACAAAACAAAACATTTACAGGGGTAATGCAAATGAAAGCTGGTCCCCAAAGCAACCATCTGTTGTTGCATTGCTAAGAACTGTCGTCTTCGCTCTTGCGTAGCACGGCTCACATCAGGAAAAATTCTTATAGTCTCCCCCATGAAAGGTACAGACAGATTTTTGAAGTACAGTGACAAAACCCTGGAAAGATCTGTTTCAAAAAATAAACAAACCAATAAAGTAGATCGAGCCAACACTGAAGCAGAAGAACTTTCAAGAATATTAGACAAATTGTTAGGAACATCGGGAAGAAAGTTGGGTGAATCTTGACCAACTTTCTTCACAGGTAAAAAGTAAACTCTAGTTATAGGAGGAAATGCAGCATCAGGAATAGAGAGGACCTCACACATATATTTCTTGAAAGTATCTAAAGGAAAAACATTTACAACCTGTGGAAAATTTTAAATGTTCAAGTTTAACCCCCTAAATTTGTTCTCAAACTGTTCCAATTTCTGATGGACGGAAATTTTATCTTTCACAAGTTGATCGATCACAATTTTAGAGTCACTGACTTCCTTAGCTGGTTCACCAAGTCTCTCTTGTTTTTTTTTCTCAAAGTTCTAGTGTTGCAAAGAGTTTTAAACCACCACTTGCACTAGAGCAGAGACATCTGATGCATACTTCAAAACAGTAACTTTAAGCTTCACTAACAGTCCAAATAGTAGACAATGAAATCTCACCAGAGTTCTGTTGTTGAGAAACTGAGGGTACCATTTCCGAGTGTGAAAACTTTCCCACAACCGGCAAAGCACCCGACGCTAGTTCTCCAGCCATATCGGGACCATCCACAAGCAGCTCACCTTGGACCAGAAGGGCTGAATGTGGCATTGAACATGAGGACGGCTGCCCCACAACTCCTTCCCCTCTGCTGGAGGTCAGTAGATCGATGTCAGCAGGACCCAGTTCCAAAGACTTTGGGTCCAGTGGGGCAGCAAAACGCGGCGGTGGGTCTGATATCTGTTGCTCAACTGTGGACACCTCCTCATTAGCGCTCCGCAGTAGTGAGCCATCCAAAATTGCCTTCTCTAGTGCTAAGGCCTTCAGGAGGAGCGCCTCAATCTGTTGCTACCCTACCGAGGAGGAAACTCCATTAGCCGGCTTGGCCTTGGGGTTACCACACCGCAAAGGAGCCATATTGAACAAGGTTAACAGAAGGAAAAAGCTGAAGCACTATACACCTAAAGGTGCTGCCATATTGACTCCGCCCCCCATCTAGGGTCTATTTCAACATAATCTGGAACTCAAACTAAACACAATCTCCAGCTGGATTGAAATTAATCATAAATCCCCAAAAAATCAGAAGCCCTATAAATCTCTAACAATCTTAATCCACTTCCTTTTCAGCCTTGGACACTTTTACTTCCAATTTCAATAAAGGATACAATTTAATCACTAGGGGTATATTCTGGATGACTTTTGCCCCTCACTTTTCAAGAATGGTTCAAAACTATTTTTATGCCCATAGAAAAATCAAAACAATGAAACCATTCCTGGATAGCAGGACCTTAAAAACAGCACTTCATACATTAGTGATAAACCATTTAGACCAGTGGTTCTCAACCCTGTCCTCGGGACCCCACTAGCCAGTCGGGTTTTCAGGCTATCCACAATGAATATGAATGAGATATATATGCATTAGAAATAGCCTGCCAAACTGACTGGCTTGTGGCCCTCCAATGCTGGATTTGGGGACCCCGGCCTTACACCTCTGTCATTTAAGATTGTGAGTGGGCAAGGTACAGATGTCCAAGACATCAAAAAGATTAGATGGAATATGTCACATACCTCCTTGCCTCTCACCACCACCAAAATATTGTCTATTAATCCAGAACTTCCAGGGTAGCACATTAGTACTCAGAAAAATGGTAGAAACCATCATAAAGAACAAAATTACTGAACATGTAGATAGTCATAGCTTAATGGGAGACAGCCAACATGGCTTTAACCAAGGAAGGTCTTGTCGGTAATAATATGTTATGTTTTTTTGAAGGTGTGATTAAACAGGTAGACAAAGGTGAGTCAGTTGATATAGTGTATCTAGATTTTCAGAAAGCCGTTGACAAGGTCCCTCATCAGAGACTTTTAGCAAAACTAAAAAGTCATGAGATAGGAGGCAGTGTACTATTGTGGATCAGGAACTGGTTAAAAGATAGAAAGCAGAGGGTAGGGCTAAATGACCAGGGATCTGTGCTGGGTCCGCTGCTTTTTAGCATATTCATAAATGACCTGGAAATGGGAATAATGTTTATGTTTATGTTTATGTTTATTTTATTTTATTTGATAAAACGCCTTTCTGAAGCAAGCAAGGCGGTGTACAGTGTACAAACAAGCAGGAAAAGGCTCAAGGCCAGTGAAATGGAGAAGAGGTTTTACAATGTTTATAGGAGAGAGAGAGAGAGGAGAGAGACAGGACAGGACAAGGAAATGACAATCTCAGGGAGGGAAGTAGAAAATGACATAGATTACACAAGAGGGGAAGGAAGGTCGAAAGCCGTGGAGAAGAGGTGGGTTTTCAGGTCCTGTTTGAAGGTGTTATGATGGGGCTCCAGGCGAAGGGATGAGGGGAGGGAATTCCAGAGGGCAGGTCCTACGAAAAAGAAAGCGGAGGAACGTGTGGATTGTAGATGGGCGAGGGAGGGAGAGGGAAAAGTAAGACGATTGAGGTGAAAAGAGCGGGGAGCGTGCCTGGGGGAGTGGAAAGAAATAAGGTCTGCTAGATACTGTGGAGTATTAGTGTGAAGGACTTTATGTACAAGGCAAAGCAGCTTATATTGGGTACGGAAAGAGACAGGTAGCCAGTGAAGGTGAAGGAGAAGAGGTGTTATGTGGTCCCGGGGGGTGGAGAGAGTGATAAGGCGGGCAGCGGTGTTTTGGATCCTCTGGAGATGAGTTTGCTGGAATTTGGATAGGCCTATAAGAACTGAATTGGAGAAATCCACTCGTGACATGACCAGGGACAATAGTAAGGTAGTGAGGGTTGACGGGGAGAGGAAGGGGCGAATCGCTCGGATTTGGCGGAGAAAAAAGAAGGATGTCTTGGTGATGTGGGAGACATGGGCTTGGAAGGATAAGTCAGCATCAAAGTGTACACCTAGGTACCGAAAGGTGGAAACTAAGGGGACGGGGGTGCCAGAAAAAGAAGGTGCCAATGAGTGAGGTTATCAAATTTGCAGAGGATACAAAACTATTCAAAGTTGTTAAAACCATGAGGATTGTGGAAAATTGCAAGAGGATCTTGATAAATTGGAAGACTGGGCATCCAAATGGCAGATGAAATTTAATGTGGGCAAATGCAAATTTATGCACCTAGGAAAGAACAAGCCAAACTATGGTTACATGATGCAAGGTTCCACATTAGGAACCACCACCCAGGAAAAAGATTTAGGCGTCATCATGGATAACATGTAGAAACATTCCTCTCAGTGTGCAGCGGCGGCCAAGAGAGAAAATAGAATGCTAGGTATCATAAGGAATGGAGAATAAAACAAAGGATATTATAATGCTTCTGTATCGTTCCATGGTGCGACCACACCTTGAATATTGTGTGCAATTCTGGTCGCCGTATCTTAAAAAGGATATAGCATTATTAGAAAAGGTACAGAGAATAACCACCAAAATAGTAAAGGGGATGGAAGGATACCCCTAAGAAGAGAGGCTAAAAAGGTTAGGGCTCTCCAACTTGGAAAAGAGATGGCTGAGGGGAGATAAGATAGAGGTCTATAAATTAATGAATGGAGTGAAACAGGTAAACGTAGATCAGTTGTTTACACCATCAAAATATACAAAGACTAGGGGACTTGCAATGAAGCTACAGGGTAACCTATTTAAGACTAATAAGAGAAAATATTTGTTCACTCAACGTACAATCAAACTTTGGAATTTGCTACCGGAGGATATAGTAAAAGCTGTTAGTGTAGCTGGGTTTAAAAAAGGTTTGGATAAGTTCCTGGAGGAAAGATCAATAAACCATTATTAAAGGGGATCCAGAATATCGACTGCTTGACTCAATACAAGCACTGTGGAACCTGTGTCTTTTGGGGAAACTGCTATGTACTTGTGACCTAGATTGGCCACTGTTGGAAACAGGATATTGAGCTTGATGGACCTTGGTCTGACCCAATATGGCATATCTTATGTTCTTATGTTCACTTGTGGAATGCATTTCCCTCTGAACTTCATTTGGAGAGCTCCAGAATTACTAAGTTATCCAGTTCCAGGAGTGAGAATTTAAACCAGTCCTGGATCTCTGACAAGCTCATCCTGTTGGGACCTGCCACATTGATTAAAATGGTTAAAATCAGGGGCTACAAATACCATACTGCATTGCAATACAAATGTAAAACCAGAACTTGAAAAAACAATTTCACTCCTGGAACTGGGGAATTTGGCATCTCTGGAGCTCTTATAGAAGTTTCAATACATATATTAAGACATGTTTTTTCACACAAGTCCTTACCCGAGTAACCATTTTTATTTATTTTCAGTGGCTGCCACACAGATGCTACATCTTTTGGCATTCAAGGGACTGTTCCTGTCTTCTGGCAGACCTTGCAGGCAAGGCTAGCTCTTCGCAGCTCTCCTTCTGTTGGATTTAGCTTCCTATTACAGCTCATCACTAGGGCCCCTCCAGAACTTGTCTTCCCAAGCTGGACTCTCAGACAGGATTGGTCGAAGAGTATCAGCTGCCCTAGGCAAACCTTCAGCTATAGCTGCCACTCCCTCCCCCCTACCTGGCAAATGTTCAGCCATTGCCAATCTCCTCGTTGGCAAAACTTCAGCCATTGCCCCTCCACATCCCAAACCTTCCAGAACCATGTCCCTTCTTTCTGCTCTTTCTGAATGTCAGCATTGAAAAGGTAAATGAAGCCATCAGAGTATTGTTTTCATGCATACTGGAAGTTCCGGTCAGTCCTACTCCCTCGACATGCACTTCCTGCTACCACGAGGGTGAGGCTGACAGAGACTTTCAGCATGTTTAAAGGTGCAGCTCCATGGTAGCTTCATTTACCTTATTGGTACTGACATTCATAGATAGCTGCTCCTGGAAGGTTTGGAGGGGGTGGCGGCAGCGGCTAATTTGTCTGCCTTCTGACAAGACTTCCGCCCCTAAACGTTTGCCACCCAAGGCGATTGCCTATCTCTCCTGATGGAAGGGCCAGTTCTGCGTAAGTTAGACCATTCTATAACTTATGCATGTAAATTTAGATCTCCAGCTGCCCTCCAGCCAAGTTCTGCCCCTGTGCACTCCAAACTGAAAGTATGCATGATGGGACTTACGCACATGCTTACAGAATAGCAACCACCTAAAGCACACGTGTAAGTGGCCATTTACATGAATAAGTCCTTTAGAAAAGGGACTCACTGCATAAATAGCATGTAACTTTCCAAATACCCGTTATAGAACAGCTCCCAAAAAGGCCAATTGTAGATACAACATGGAGAAAGCAATTCAGATGTCCAGATCAGGATGTGAAAAATTCCCACTCTATTTTTCAAAGTTTCTCCCAAAATACAGAACAACTTGTAAAATACGTATAATAAGTGCATGTCGATGTCTCACCGCATCCAGTGGGAGCAGCAATTTTAAAAAAACTCCAGTGGGGAAAAGAGTGTCCTCCTTTGCTCCAAATATGGAACCATCTCCAGCCACTTCTTCTCATGGTGAGTCGTAGGTTTAAAATGGCAGTCGTGATCCCTAGTAGTAATCACCTAGTACTGCTGCTAGAAGTCAATTAATAAATAAGAGCAAAATTCAGGGTCCCACTAGTGGGGTATGGATTGCAGGGGAGTCTGTAATGGGGAGGATTGGATGTCAGGTTGTTGGGTGGGGGATCAATACTGGTGGAGTGGCAGATGGGGGATTGGATGTCAAAGGGTGATCAGTGAGGCTGGACTTGGCCTTTATTTATTTAACACATTTTTGTATACCGTTTTTCTACAAGTCAAAACAGTTTACATCGAACTAGGTTGATACAGAGAACGAGTTACAAGGAATGTCAAAAACCATTTACAATTAACATGAAAACTATTTAAACATGAACAGAAAACAATGAACATTTTGTATATATCAATACATTCAAATCAGTATTTCTCCAACAAAATATTGTGAGGGGTGAAGGGGTTAGAGGGCTTTATGGGGGTAGATTGGTGGATGAACTGATTATTTGTATGGGGTAATCCTGATCTGTGGTGGTTGCGTGCCTGATGCCAAAATGTTCTGTGAGGAGGTGGGTTTTAAGCTTTTTATAAAAGTCTGCAGTTGATTTGATATTTCGAATTGAGGGGGGTAGTGAGTTCCAGCGGGTGGGGGAGTACAAGGAGAATGCTCTCATTCTTGTGGTTTACTTGGATTTGTGAGTCTGCGGTGGGAGACTGAGGAGATTGTGGGTGTTCTTTCTTCTTGGTCTGTCAGAGTTCAGGGTGCGAATTAGTGCTTGGAGTTGCTCTGGGGATTGTTGATCCAGGGTTTTGTGAATGATGTTTAGAACTTTGAATTGTATTCTGAAGCTGATAGGAGGTGTTTGAGAATTGGCGTGATGTGGGTTTGTCAGGAAGCTTGGAAGATACTGTAGTTTAAGCAACAGTATTTTGGGTGAGTTGTAGTGGGAGGAGAGCGTACTTCGACAGACCATGATAAATGGAATTACAGTAGTCAAACAAGGGAGTGATGGCGGCTTGGCAGACTAAGTGGAATGTATCAGGGATAGGAGGGGGCATAGGTTTTGGAGAGTTCTGAGTTTGTAGTATACAGCTTTGGTGATATTTTACATATGTATCTTTACATCTGCCTGTTCAAGCAGACACATATCTGCCTCGGCACAAGCATAAATACCGATATCTAGATTTGCTCATGTTGATGTGCATTACTCTTGTAAAATGTAATCCATGAGGTAATTGTATAAGGGCCTTTTATGTGCATAAGGCAGAGTTTAAGTGCAAAAAATCAATTACCCCAGTATCGACTGGGTCAGTGTCACAGCAGGACATGCTAGGGAGATGGTTCCTAGATTAAATAAATGACTGCTTCTTGGAGCAGCTGGTTCAGGAACAGACCAAAGGGGAAGCCATATTGGACCTAGTCCTTAGTGGGACACCAGATATTGTGCAAGAGATAAGGGTGTTGGGGCCACTTGGCAATAGCGATCATAGCATTATCGCGTTTGATTTAATTAGTGGAGGAGGGATAGTAAGAAAATCCACAGTACTACCTTTTAACTTTCGAAAGGGAGACTATAATAAAATGAGGAAAATAGCTAAGAAAAAACTAAAAGGAGCAGTTGCAAAGGTTAAAGACTTACATCAAGCTTGGGTGTTGTCGAAAACTACTGTCTTGGAAGCCCAGACCAGCTGTATTCCACGCTTTAAGAAAAGTGGAAGGAAGTCCAAAAAACTGCCAGCATGGTTTAAAGGTGAGGTCAGAGAGGCTGTTGTTGCCAAAAAAGCATCTTTTAGGAAATGGAAAAAAAGAGCCAAACGATGAAACCTGGAAACAGAACAAGCACTGGCAAGTCAAATGCAAGGCATTGATAAAGCAGGAAAAGGGAGAATTTGAGAAGAAGCTTGCTGCAGAAGCAAAAACGCGAAATAAAGACTTTTTCAACTACATTCCTGGCAAAAAACCTGTGAGAGAGTCAGTTGGTCCATTAGATGATAGAGACGACAAGGCAATAGCGGAGAGACTGAATGAATTCTTTGCTTCGGTCTTTACTGAGGAAGATGTAGGGATATTACCCATGACTGAAGTGGTATTTAAAGGTGCGGAAGAATTGAAGGAAATATCAATACATCGGGAAGATGTATTACAACTATTAGATAAACTGAAGAGTAGCAAATCACCTGGGCTGGATGGTATACATCCAAGGGTGTTGAAAGAACTGAAATATGAGATTGCAGACCTGCTATTAGTAATCTGTGAATTTTCATTAAAATTATCTGTAATACCTGAAGATTGGAGGATCACCAATGTAACATCAATTTTTTTAAAAGGGTTCCAGGGGTGATCCTGGAAACTACAGACTGGTGAGCCTGTCGTCAGTACCAGGAAAAATGGTAGAAACCAACATTAAGAACAAAATTAATCAGCATGTAGATAGTCATAGCCTAATGGGAGACAGCCAACATGGCTTTAGACAAGGAAGATCTTGTTTTACTAATCTGTTATGTTTTTTTGAAGGTGTGAATAAACAGGTGGACAAAGGTGAGTCAGTTGATATAGTGTATCTGGACTTTCAGATAGCCTTTGACAAGGTCCCTCATCAGAGACTTTTGGCAAAACTATAGAGTCATGGGATAGGAGGCAGTGTACTATTGTGGATCAGGAACTTTTCAAAAGATAGAAAGCAGAGGGTAGGGCTAAATGGCCAATTTTCACAATGGAGAAAGGTGAATAGTGGTGTAACCCAGGGATCTGTGCTGGGTCCGCTGCTTTTTGACATATTCATAAATGACCTGGAAAAGGGAATAACGAATGAGGTTATCAAATTTGCAGATGACACAAAACTATTTAAAGTTGTTAAAACCCAAGAGGATTGTGGAAAATTGCAAGAGGATCTTGATAAATTGGAAGACTGGGCATCAAAATGGCAGATGAAATTTAATGTGGACAAGTGCAAAGTTATGCACCTAGGGAAGAACAACCCAAACTATGGTTACACGATGCAAGGTTCCACATTAGGAACCACCACCCAGGAAAAATATTTAGGCGTCATTATGGATAACATGTTAAAACCCTCAGCCCAGTGTGCAGCGGCGGCCAAGAGAGCAAATAGAATGCTAGGTATCATAAGGAAAGGAATGGAAAATAAAACAAAAGATATTATAATGCCTCTATATCGTTCCATGGTGAGACCGCACCTTGAATATTGTGTGCAATTCTGGTCGCCGTATCTTAAAAAGGATATAGCATTATTAGAAAAGGTTCAGAGAAGTGCCACCAAAATGGTAAAAGGGATGGAAGGATACTCCTATGGAGAAAGAATAAAAAGGTTTGGGCTCTTTAACCTGGAAAAGAGACGTCTGAGGTGAGATATAATAGAAGTCTATAAATTAATGAACGGAGAGGAACGGGTAAACGTAGATCTATTGTTTACGTTATCAGAATATAGAAAGACTAGGGGACATGTAATGAAGCTACAGGGTAAACTATTTAAGACTAATAAAAGAAAATATTTTTTCACTCAACGTGTAATCAAACTTCGGAGGATGTAGTAAAGGCTGTTAGTGTAGCTGGGTTTAAAAAAGTTTTGGACAAGTTCCTGGAGGAAATGTCCATAAACCATTATTAAAAAGGGACCCAGGATACCAATGCTTGACCCAGTACAAACATTGTGGAACCTGTGTCTTTTGGGGAAACTGCTAGGTACGTATGACCTAGATTGGCCACTGTTGGAAACAGGATACTGGGCTTGATGGACCTTGGTCTGACCCAGTATGGCATATCTTATGTTCTTAAATCCTTTATAAAATGACTCCCACCTTCTGAAGTTCTCACTTTTAGGTCTTTCAATGTCGCTCTCTGAGAGTGGTCCACCCTTGGCATCTCTGATTTCTACCAGAGGCAATGGAGGGTGACGTTGCTGGGGTACAGAGTGAGTGGTGCTTTGATGGAGCTATGGGAGGAGCAAGCAGCAGTGATAGACACTTGAAGCATGAATGAGTTCAGTTCTAAAAGGGCAAGGAAGCAGACACCACCAATCGTGGACTTTTTTTTTAAAGGTTAATGTGAATTTACTGTATTATGTTAGGTCTGGCGCTGAGGTGTGTGGGGTTGACTCGCGCTTGGAGAATGACAAGCTGCTCACCCTGAGAAGAGGCTTGAGATACTGTAGATAAATTTCAGTTCAAAAAAATGGCATTTGGGATCAATGAGGGTGGACTCCAGCCCTATTATAAAATATTTGTTGAAGGTGAGATAGATTCAGATTTGCCAGCAACATACCAAGGGTTGGTGTGACTGTTGTAGAAAATGGCTGACTGAACTGGTCTGGGAGTAGATTGGGGTCATATAGAAAGGAAAACTTTGCATTTTAATTTTATTAATATGATGTAATCCATCTTGAACCCTTGGTTGATTAAGTGGAATATAAATACTTGAATTAAATTAAATCAAATTGAATTGATTTTATCAGTCAATGCTCAGTTTGTAAAAACGTAAATAGGGCAGGACTTGTAATTAATATAGAATTAGCAAACTAGTTAATTTATTTCTTATTGAGTTATTATAGATAGAGTAGCAGGCACACTGCCTGAACTTCATACTGTGAGCAAGTCATTGGAGTCTGTGAAATCCACCTCAAGGAACTGCCTGCAAGAACCCTCCGCACGAAAGTTCCTTAGAAGGCAATAAGTGACATTTTATTTCACATTTTATGTTTATGTTTATTAAAACTTTATATAAACGATAAACGATTAGCATCTGGGCAGTTTACATACATAAAAAAAATTAACAAGGAGAAAAGCTGCAAAAAAAGAAAAAGGAAAAGGAACGCCATAAAATCCTTAAAAGACAGATAGGGAAAGGGTCAGAAGATAGAAGGGGAAAAGAGGATAACCTGGGGGGGGGGAGAAAAACACATTAACATTGCAGTAGTGGGGGGATAGCAGGGAGGGGAGGGATAGGAGAGCAGGGACAGGTTACGAAAAGCAGTGGAGGAGAGGGGGATAGGATAAAAACAATGCACTATACAGAAAGTATTGCCTTTTAAAACACGGAGTCTATGGGTACTGTGATGTAGGAGACTCTTGTGAAGCAATGGAAACTGATAGTGATCCGGTGGAGAGAACCGGTACTGCAGGGGAATGCAGGATTTTCTCTTCTGAGATAAAGAAACACAGAGCTAATCAGGAACCACACCTCACCTCAAGGCAGGTGAGGAGCCAAGTCTCTGATTGGGCACGCCCAAGCAGGAGGCGGGCAGTGCAGTACTCAAGCAGCTTGTTAAGAACCCAGAAACAGTAACAGTTAGTACTTCGGCAAAGAGAGGATCAGCGAGAGGAGCATGGAGAGGAGGAGTCAGGACACAAGCACCTGGATGAGGACAGGTCAGATGACCAGGAACAGGAACCGTGGGAGAGAGAACCACTAAGCAGATGTGATCCACGAAGGAGCAGACAGGACCTGGGAAACTCGGGGGCAAAGAAAGACTTCTGTAAGCAGAAGCATTCAAAGGCACTGAGAGACCCAAGGCTGCAACTCAGGAGTTTAAAGGACCAAGCAGAACCTTGGAACAGGTGGCAGAGGGAGAAAGAAATACCCTGGAAGAAGCCCCAGCACAAGGTATCTGGTGGGTTTAGAACGACTAGCAAGCTTAACATTGGGAAGCCAGAAAGAGTGAACTTTAATTGTGAAAGACAGGACAAAGGCAGAAAGTTTGGTAGTAATTGGTTAAGCCAAGAGAAGCCTGACTGTTTTCCTTTTAAAACTCTGAGAGACTCTCCAAGCACAGCTGAAGCGTTTTACCCTGCACTTTCATATGGAGATAGGTGGGGGAAGGGAAATGCTTACACGCTGAACTCTTGTCCGAGTAGAAGCACTGATAATTGCCAAGAGATAAGAACTGTAAACAAGCATTTACCTGAAGGAGGATATTCTCAGCCTAGTTCAGAAAATACACAGGCTGAATTACTTCTCACTGAATTCAGGGAGTTCCTTAAGAGCAGAGCAGTTTCTCCCAATAACGTAGCAAAGCCTATGAGCAGCTGTGAGGAGGAAATGCCTTTAATTTCTCTGCCGTCTACAGAGCAGAAAGTCCCGATGGACTGCTCTACTTGTGTGATTCAAAAGGACATTTAAATGATATGCTTGCCAATGTTTTATGAAAGAATATAAGAAACTTACCTCACTGATTGCTATGCTAAGGAAGCTTATGTGAAGAGAATAAGTGAAAGCATATTGTGTGCAATTCAGGAGCAGTGCTGTTACCAGAGTTTTCTGTTACGTTACTGAAGGGAGGTCACATGACAATTGAATGTGATCCAGAATGGACATTTAGCCAAGCAGTGAAAAGCATTGTTTAGTTTAGTTTCTCAGCCTTGTTTTATGCTACATTGTTTCCTTTACGTCTGCTGCATTTGAACTGCGAAAGCGGGAAATAAACCTCACAAAAGAAATTTTCTTTGCCTTGCCTTACTACTTGAGCACCAACACAACTACAACCTTACCCTCAAGGGCAATTCAAGGCCAGCCCCTCCCTTAACCCTCAAGGTCCAGGGAGTGGGTGGGTGGCAGTACCTAACTTGAATTAGCTGAAAAAAAAATAGTTATTAGAGCAAATTAAAAAAGATCCCCTACAGGAGATGGGAACAAAATAGAAATATTGTAAGCAAAAGGTTATGTTCTACAGATATAAATGAAACAATTGAAGTCTGTTCTCCTTCCTTAGTGATTTCCCAAAAGAAATCCTTTAAGACAAAACAAACTGAAATTAACAGTTATAAAAATACATGTAGCAAGATGGATTTCTTTTGGAACTTAGAGGCTGATTTACTAGAGTGTGGTAAATGTTTGCACTTATTTAACAGGTTTTGCATATCGTTTTTCTACCACTTAAAACGGTTTACATGGAACTGGGTGAAAACAATGAATTTTTGCATTCACTTAGGTTACATAAAATATTGTTAAGTACAGGAGATTATAAAAGTTTAATACAAGGCATAAAACATATACACACAGTTGGAATGGACTAGTGGTGAAATAGAAGTGGGGTGGTTATTAGCAGGGGGGTAAGTTGAGGTCTCTGAGGTGAGAGATTTAGGGAGGCAGGGTTGGAGAAATCCTGTGGGCTTGTGAAAGTTCATGTTGAGTTGCGTTTTGTTGGGAGTGAGAGCCAAAGTGTTCCTGGAAGAGGTGAATTTTTAATCTCTTTTAGAAGTCTCCAATTGATTTGATGTTTCTTAGTGTGAGGGCAGCGAATGCCAGAGGGTAGGGGCATAGAGTAAGAATGCTCTGAGGCTTGTGTTTTGGTTGCTTGTGCAAATCTGGGGTGGGAGGCTGAGGAGATTTTGTGTGCTGTGTCTTCTCGATCTGTTGGTCTTGATGTGACTAAGGAACAAAAACTAAGGGGTATGTTTACTAAACAGCGATAACATTGCAGTGGCATAGTTTGCGCACAATACATAATGTTACCGCACGATATGTAATGTTACTGCGCAATATGTAACGTTACCACGCAACGTTACCGCACGATACGTAACGTTACCGTGCAATATGTAACATTATCACATGATAAGTAATGTTATCGCACGATAAAGTAACAGTATCACACGATAGCGTGAGGTTTCGCATGACAATGTCTCCAGCGGCGTTAAGGCACACAGAGGGTGGAGTAAGGCTCCCCAGAGGGCGGAGAGAAGTGGTCAATGGGCGGAGAGTGGGTGGGGAGAGGCTCCAGGCACACTAACACTGTGAAATGAAGGTCTGAAAATTAACGCCAGTGAAAACCTCGCGTTAGAGGCACATTTGCAGGAGAGAGAAAGCATTTCAGTCAGCAATGTACAGCAAAGGCAGGGAAACCAAGATAAGTGATAGTAGTGCTACATGTGCAGCAACAGCATAGTGCCCAAGTATGAAAGGGCACTATGGTGAGGCTGCAAATGGGGTACAGGGGGCTGCAGGCGGGACATACAGTGGGGCAGCTGGGGCATAGGGTGGACTAGGCAGATGCCTAGGTAGCACATAGGAATTCAGAAACTGCAAATCAGCAAGCCAGCAACTGACCAAAGTCAAACATGCCCACGAGTGTGTGTCCCACAGTGTCCCAGGGGACATTACCCAGCAGGTACCCCAAAGGGCACATAACATTGACAGGCGGTGCCGGGGGGAAGCACAGATGTCAATGTAGGCACCCCTACACCAGATCCAACACCATAGTCAGCCGCCTACCGGCACACTGGATGGCCTGGGACTGCGCATCACCGGCACCACCGGCATAAGGGCATGTCAGCATGGTGGCGGAGGGGTGATGGTGGTGTAGGGGGCAGTGGTATGTGCTCACAGCACACCAAGGCCAAGCCCTGTTCAGGTGGGTGGTATGCAGTGCAACAGACAAGGTCTGTCTGATGAACAGTAATGGTATCCCCAGGGAATGACCTGCCTCTGTGGCAGCAGTTTAGTGCAGTACACACAGCCAGTGTGTTCAGGGGCAGAAGGTCACAGGTTCAGGTCCCAACTGTGGCTCCTGCAGACCATGTACCTATATTTTACCCTACAGCACACATACACCATAAACATGTGCACTCCCTAGAGCAGAGGTTCCCAACTGCAGTCCTGGAGGGCCAAACACCCTTCAGGATTTCATGCTGTCCCTAATAAATATGCATGAGATGCATTGGTATACAATGCCCCCATTGTATGCAAAGGTATCTCATGCATATTCATTAGGGACAGCCTGAAAATCTGAATCGTGTTTGGCCCACCAGGACCGGAATTGGGAACCTCTACCCTAGAGCATCGGCTAAAAGGGGCACAAACACCCACACCCACAGGCTCCACTATCCAAAGTCTCATGGAGAGTCAGGCTGTTGGGCCATGCACGGAGCAGCAGCTACCAATACTAGCACCTGCATGCCTTAGCAATGCCTACACTGTACCCAGGACTGGTGTGGAGGCCAGGGCTGCCAACCACCTCTGTCTTTGCACAATGCTGAAATAGGTGTGGGAGTGTGTGTATGTCTATCCAGTGTTTTGTGGCTGCATACACCTTACTGAGCCCCCAATGCTTGCACTGTCTCCAGTGTTAGCCTGCCAGTGTGCATAATGAGGAGCAAGGTATTGTGGGTATGGCCTGGACACGGCGGTCTTGGCAGGATGCATCTGCACAGGGCATAGGGCAATGGCCTATTGTAGTGCCCGACCAGCACCTGCACGGACAGGGTGGCCACAGCATGTCATGCTGGGAGGTCACTCTCATCCTGACTGAGCAGTGACCATGGCATGGCTAGGTTCCCACATAGTGCTATACAGTGCTTCTCTCAAGTGATATCTATGAGTTTTCTTTTTCTGGGGCCCAATCACTGACATACTTGCTTGGTTTGCGTGCTCACATCCCATTTTTGGGTGCACACAGTTCCTCCAAGAACATGCACTATGCACTATGTACTAGCTAGCAGACTGTCTGCAGTTAGCATGTGTATAGATGGAACACCTTGCAGGATGCAGCAGGAGGAGACTGACTGTACCCTCTGCTGGTGAATGTCAGATTGTGGTGGGGGGCAGATGAGCTTTTCCAGACCTGCATTGACTGCCCTGGAGGGTGCCTATTCCCCAGCAAGGCTGGGGTTGCTGGTCCCCTCTACTGCCTCCATTGCAGAGATGTAGAATGTGGATCTGTTGGTGTGAGATCCTGTTCCCGACGCTGAGAGGGCAGGTTGGGTGGTGCTACATAATCCGCTTTTGGGTCCAAACACCATCCTTCTCTTGTGACATATGACCATGGCAACCACACAGGTTATGCACTATTCTGGGTGCATCATAGTCCACAAGGGCTAGACATGACTGGGAAATACAGATGGACAAAGGTGTAGCCTAGGTGTGTCTGCAAGGACTACCTGTCACACTCTAGCACTGATGGGGACCAGCAGCACAGCCCATCTCAGCAAAGCCAGGTGCTAGGCATCCCAACTCACCCTCAGGGTGAGCACAGGAAACGCACAGTGTCATGGCCTTTAGCTATTCTGTGCCAGTAACACACACGGTCAGTTCCCCCTACCAGGCCGGGTTGCCGTAGAGGCACATATCCCATCTTGTGATCAGATGTAGACTGCTGATCTGCATGTGCAGTGCATCATGGGTACGGGTGGGTTTACCCTATCCTAGTAACCACAGAAAATCTGTGCTGCCAGCAAAAATACCCTCACAGTGCCTTAACCTAAGTTGCCTCATAAGGCGCCCTATAGGGCACATTATAGGGTGCCTTGGCAGACAGGGCACTTTATAATGTGCCCTATGGAGCACCTTAAAGGGCGCCTTATGAGGCACCTTAGGTTACGGCACTGTGAGGGTGTTTTTGCTGGCAGCACAGATTTAAATTAAAAGGAAATGCTGCAGACAGCCTTATTAAATAGCACCACTGCAGGATTGAACCCATGACCTATGCCTCCACAATCATCGCAGTAACCAGTGGGCTACATCTTTATGGCTTCTAAGATAGTGCTGGCATGAACTTAGGGTTAACGTGCATTAACAAGCCAAGGCACCCTCTATCGTGCGATACAGATTCCTTGCTACCTTCCCTCCGGAACGCCCACTTCCTTATATAGGATTCTTCACGTTAACGCTGCAACTAGCGCCGGTAACATTAGGACAGTTTAGTAAACATCCCCCTAAGTGTAGTAAGTACAAAAATTATATGCTGTTGGGGGATGGTCATTAAAAGCCCTGCACTTACCACACAGGGTGCACTCTTATCACATGAATGCACCTATGCTATCTGCCAATGTATTGAACTCGGACCTTGGATACTGCCCCAATTAAAGTGGAAAAATATCCCATTGTCAGTAAACATCTCAATCCATCTCTCAACCCCCTCCCTCCCTAATACAATCCCCAACCCCTCTGACCTAGAAGGAGACCATCACTTTGGTATGGCAGGAAGTGACTGTGTAGTCAGGACCTGCCATCCAAGGGATTCAATATCCTTTTGCATTGAGGATGTAGCTCCAGGGGCTTCTGCTCAGAAGGAAAGGTTTACGATGGTCTTTCTAGATGGCAATTCAATCATTAAGCTTGTAGATAGCTGGGTGTCTGGTGAACATGAGGATTGCTTGGTTACTTGCCTGGTGTGAAGGTGCCAGACTTCAACCATAACCTAGATAGGATTTTAGACAGTGTCGGGGAGGAGCCAGTGTCCTGGTACTGTACATGTTGCTATTAATGGCATAGGAAAATGTGGTAGGGAGGTTCCGGAAGACAAATTTAGGATTTTAGATAGAAAGCTGAAATCCAGGACCTCCAGGGTAGTATTTTTAGAAATGCTTCCTATTCCACATGCAGGACCCAAGAGACTAAGGAAGGGGGGAGCTCATTTTGCAAAGATGTTCTTTACCTTAACCAAGGTGATACTGTTATCGCAATCACTGTGAAAAGCTCTTATTCAATCACTCACCCACAGAAGGAAAACTCTCAGACAGGCTGGAATGCAAACAGGAACTTTTAATGTGCACACAGGATCAGACAGAGATACCAGCAACCTCCACAAGAGTCTGAGCCCCGAGGGACGGCCTACAATGCCTTACATACAGTACAGTTTTAAACTCATTCTACAATCCCATTTGCCACAGGTATTTCCTGCCCACCAATCAACAGCCCCTGGGGAGGTACCTGGATGACCTGTCCAAACCGGTATGCTCTGGTCTGTTGGTTTCTGGGCTAGGGGATACTGTGCTCAGACCTGGAGTGGGGGGAAGGGTGCCTACTGAAATCTCAATGCCTTTCTCTTAGCAGGCTGATTACCTCATGGCTTGCGGGGGAAGGGTCAGGCTGATCAGAGCCTCATGGCTTGCCGCATGGCTGGGGGGAAGGGCTACCTACAGCTAAACCTCATGACTGCCTCATTCCCCCCTTTTTAAGTGAGACCTCAACCGCTAGAGGCGGTTGAGGGCTGTATTTGGGACAGGGCCATGACAGTGGTAACCACCTTGCGTTCTACCAGGGTGTCAAGGGTGGAAACAACCTGTAAGGAAAAAGGCACCTGGTTAAAATGTATGGTACAGCAATGGGACAAGTTAAAGTAGAGTTACGTATACAAAGGTCTGTCATGTTCAGAGCAGTTTGGGCAAGTAATACTGCTGTGTTAGTAGTCTCTGCACTTGTTTGAAAGCAAGTCCATATCAGCTAAGGCACCTTTTCTCAGTCTGATCCCGGTTCCAGGAAAGGTGTCTGTAAATCAGTCTCTCCGGTGGTCCAGAGTTCGTCGGCAGTCTGTTAGAATCCCGTACTGGGCAGAAGTGTCAAAGCGCAGGGGCTGGTTTGGAACTGTGACAGAAGTCCAGGCTGGAACAATTTCTGGTGCAGCGGCCTTGACACGAGAGTGATGGATCCTCGGAGCAACTTCAGCCACCTTGACAGCCGTGGGGGGGTCCGCAGAACGGTATACGGGTCTCGCCACTGGGGGGTCAGCAGATCCTGCTTCCACTCCTTGATCCATTATCACTGGAGGTTCCTTTGCTGGTAGGAAATATTCCATTATGCCCTTGACTGATCTCCACATGTTTACAGATCAGACAAGTGCACGCCCGTGTTCTGTAATTCTGACAAGTTTTAGAATCACACCAATTTTTTTTGTCTGTGAGAATTTGTCATCAATTTATCCCCCTTTGCCTCTGCATGCCTGGCCAGGACACACAGAGGAAAAGTAAGGCAAAAAAGCATCTGGAAGTACCACATGGTTAGTGCGGGGTTTTTTCCAAAGCTCATCAGGATGCAAGGTGCACCCAGCCTGTCTCCAGGTGCCTACCTACAATCTTTGAGTATTGTGGTGGGGCCTAGATGACCTCCCAAATTGAAGATACTGGAGACGGCACAGTTGAATAAAATGCTCATCATTTTTATATTCACCAGCCAGATACATCACTTCACATCATTAAATTGCCTTCACCAGTTTACTGTCCATCAGAGTCCTTCCACATCATTAATTACCTTCATCAGTTTATTGTCCATCAGAGTCCTTCCACATCATTAATTACCTTCATCAGTTTATTGTCCATCAGAGTCCTTCCACATCATTAATTACCTTCATCAGTTTATTGTCCATCAGAGTCCTTCCTCTTAATATACCACTTTATCCCTCACAACACTTTCCACCAACTACATACATAGGTCCTTCAATTTTTCTTTTTCTATACCATGCTAATGTATCCTTAACTGGCAAGGCTGCTAAAACAATTGTTAGAAACGTAGTATTGTTGTAAACAGTGTCCATTTCCCACTAACTTAATTGGTGCAGTTCTAGATTGGCATGGGTGCTCATTCTAAATAGCGACTGTCTAAACAATCTTCAATATAAAACTATACATCAATTCCAATAGAAAGAAATATGGCTCCTAACATGACAGCCACATATCTCTCATGTATGACTAGAGTCTATTGTATACCTGGTTCGCAGTGAGAGTACTGTAGGAAACTTAAAAAATACTTGGACTGATCTTGAAAATGCAGTGTCCACAAGGATTTATGCAAGCTATCCATTAATTATGGTGTCAAAAGAGATCCTCTTGAGGTGAGAGACTAAGAGGGTACAAGGCATTGGTGGTTGGGCCTCATGGCGATACTCCTTCTGGTTCTTCTTGGCCTGCAAGGCATTTGTGAATAGGCCTCATGGCAATACTTCCTCGGGTTCTTCTTGGCCTATTCCCCCCTGCCTATTCATGTCTCTTCAGAGGCATAAATGTACAAGGTTCATGTTTTCTCAGGCCTTGTGGTCCTCGAGGAGTCTTAGAGCAGTCAGAGTTCCAGTGGCCCAGATCATCACACTTGGAGTAGCATGTTTTATTGCCTTTTTCCTAGGCTGTCGTCTCACCTTCTGCCCCTCTCTCTCTCTCTCATTCATTTTCTCAAAGCTCTCCTGGATCATTGCTGACAAGTAAGATTTAGTTTTATCCAATCAACTCAAGTTAATGTTATCATTATATTTGTAAATAATTTTTTTTTTTTTTTTACAAATATTTCCATATTTTCTGGGAAACGCAGTTCCATCTTTCCACTAAATTTGCTCTATATACTTGGGAACAAAGCGATTTCAGATCAGCCCTTTTCCAAAATTTAATATTTACTCATCTTATTGCTGTGTATACTGGACCTCTACATAATGTACTCCTACCAGTATATTTGGTAACAAAGTATAAATGTATAAACTAAAAAGATTTGTATCTCACAGTGCTATAATATATTGTGCTCCTGAACTCTGGACACCAACATGTAAAATTCAAATACAGCAGGACAGGTGAATTTATTCTAAATAGCACCTATGATGTTACTGTCCTGTTCATCATTCATCAGCACAGAGCTTAACAAGGCAAAGTGATTACCTTGTATCTTATAGTTCAAAACAGGCATGAAACTGATACTTTATAAGAAGGTTGGTGGATATCTGGAATGAAATATCATTGTAGTATCAGAAAAATGAATACAGTTGATCAAGGCAGTTTAATGTACCAAGCAGGAAAGAACGCAATCATCAGCACAGCATTTACTGTCTGCAGAATAACCTGCCAAAGATGGCATATCATGCAGAAGTATTACTTGCTTAAGTTTGTATGTGCAGTCAAAACCAAATATATGTACCAGAGATAAAATCCAGGCTTTAAAGGACAAGTAAAAAAAATCTTCATTTCTTCATGATCTTATAAGGATTTTTCTTCAGCCTTTGTTTGCTTCCAGCAGACATTTGAGGATGCTCAAAGGAGGCACCTCATGGTTCTAGAAGCTCAAAACTCTACAATTAAAATTGATGACAAGAGGATTGTTTGCAGGCTAGGTGTGGCTAGGTGAATTGGGGTTCTTTGTCCTCTAGGAGAAAGACTCCTAGGTGATTTTTTTTCTTTTGTCCTCTCTAATGGGCCTCCATTCATCTGCTAGAAGAAGGAACTCCTCCCAGTATCTTTCTATAGCTATGCAAACTATTTCAGCAGTTCCAACTATCCCCCAGTCACCGCTGAGAGGTGTGACCAAAACACCTGGTTCCCTGACCACTGATCATGCATGAAACATAGCAATGAAACTGGATATGCATCAAACAAAGCAATTGTCTTCCTTCACTGCTATACCAGTACTACAGTCCACACACAGCAAACCCCACCCCCCTTTCCAAACTGTCCCCTTCCCTGCAATCAGTAGACCTGGTGTTTTTCACTGTTTGGGGACACAGGGGCGACTCGTCAATAACTTCACCTTTTACTGATAGAGTATCAAAATCAATCCTGAAATATAAAGACCTAATGTCTGGACAAAAACTTTCTTTCCCTAATGTCACAACTAAACACAGAGACACTCTAACAAACACAGAGCCACTAGCAATTTTTACATAACAGCACATTAACTATATGGGCCAACCATGAATCTATATAGGGAGAACTGGTCCGGATGCTCCTTCACTATAATTTAGCCTCCGGACCCCATGCTCTAATCACAATTCACAAATCACAATGTTCAGTGTAAATTTTCTAATCTCACTTCTGGGAATACAATATACAATATAATCCAGGTAACAGGCAGAGTTTGGTTGCACAAAACACACAGGACCACAAAGGGAAAAAGAAAGAGGGAAAACAGAAAACAGAGACGTCTCAGCAGCGAATACTCATACACTCTCTTTCCTCAGTAGCAGCTGTTCAAATACATTACACACACTCTCTCTAGCTGTATCATAGGATTTAACTTTTACCATGAGGATATTAGAAATATGAGAAATATAGCTAGCTATTTTCTAATGTCCACTAGATGGAGCTCCAGGATCACTTTAACCATAAGGATAAAAATACAGCTAGTTTTTAAATGACCACTAGATGGAGCTCCAGGTTCACTCCAGGGCCCCTCAATACCTCTGCGCAGAGAAATACACGTGGTGTCCACTAGATCAGTGCAGAGAAACGCACGAGGTGTCCACAAGATGGCTGCTACCTCCTCGTGCTCTTCCACACCGGTTCACCCTCAGCTTTACAGATGGGAAAAGGGGAAGTGATGGACTTCCAAGCGATCGACTTAATAAAAAACAAAAAGGTTAGCATTTTATTTATTTATTTATCTTTTGGTTTAAAGGCAGGAAACCCAGCGGGGACTCAGTGGTGCATCGGGACAGCAGGGAAAGGCATAAAATTCAGCGGGGGCAGCAGGGGATCACGGCGGGGGCCCAAAGCAGCACCGGAGCAGTACCGGGAGGCAGGGGATCACAGCGTGGGCCCAAAGCAGCACCGGAGCAGTACTGGGAGGCAGGGGATCACAGCGGGGGCCCAAAGCAGCACCGGAGCAGTACCGGGAGGCAGGGGACTACAGCGGGGGCTCAAAGCAGCACCGGAGCAGTACCGGGAGGCAGGGGATCACAGCGGGAGCCCAAAGCAGCACCGGAGCAGTACCGGGAGGCAGGGGATCACAGCGGGGGCCCAAAGCAGCACCGGAGCAGTACCGGGAGGCAGAGGATCTCAGCGGGGGCTCAGGGGAGCATCGGGACAGTACCGGGAGGCAGAGGATCTCAGCGGGGGCTCAGGGGAGCATCGGGACAGTACCGGGAGGCAGAGGATCTCAGCGGGGGCTCAGGGGAGCATCGGGACAGCAGGGAAAGGCAGATTATAATTCGTGGGGCTCATAGCAGCACCGGAACAGTACCGGGAGGCAGAGGACCTCAGCGGGGGCTCAGGGGAGCACCGGAACAGTACCGGGAGGCAGAGGATCAGAAACTTAACGTTGGGAACAGAACAGCACGTGGGGGAAACAGAAATTTAACATTGGGAACAGAGCTGCACAATTAACAGTGGGAACACAACGACAGCATGGGGGAGCAGAAATTAAAACAGCGGCAGCACATTAGAGAACTCTCTCCTTGCAGTCACGCTTCAGATAACTTCCCACAAGCAGAAAGGAAAGAAGAGAAGCAGCGATCTATTCTTAGCTTATCAAGTGCTATAGTTTGGTTACTTTTTTTTTTTCTTTCGGCAGCGCTTTTAAAAGATCTCAGATTACTGCAGTTCAGATACTGCAGTTATTCAGATTTTACCGGTATTCAGATACAGGACGAGCAATGGCTTCAGGGCCACTAAGGCCCCTACTAGGACTGCTCGTGCAGTTGATCAGGCTGCTACAGGTTCCCAGAAATTACCAGGACTCACAGATAGAGTACAGAACTAGCCCCAAACAGTAAGGTAGCAGTACTCACCAGAACTCTGATCAGACAGGAAGTTTGGATGCCAGTCTATCCAGCTGGTTTTTCAATCGGGGATTCAACCGCAGGGACCGGCTGTCCAGACAAATCAAGGTGTCCTTCCGAGCACAAAGTGGCCCGGGGGCGCCAAGGACCGTTAATCACCTGGAGAGGCCGGTCCCTGGCTGGTGGAGGCCCCGATCCTGCAAAAAGCAGTAGTCTTCCCACCGTGGGTGTGATGAGAGAGGCTTTTTTAAATTTAATTTAAAAGGGTCCCATCTGGGGTGCCAAAATGTTATCGCAATCACTGTGAAAAGCTCTTATTCAATCACTCACCCACAGAAGGAAAACTCTCAGACAGGCTGGAATGCAAACAGGAACTTTTAATGTGCACACAGGATCAGACAGAGATACCAGCAACCTCCACAAGAGTCTGAGCCCCGAGGGATGGCCTACAATGCCTTATATACAGTACAGTTTTAAACTCATTCTACAATCCCATTTGTCACAGGTATTTCCTGCCCACCAATCAGCAGCCCCTGGGGAGGTACCTGGGTGACCTGTCCAAACCGGTATGCTCTGGTCTGTTGGTTTCTGGGCTAGGGGATACTGTGCTCAGACCTGGAGTGGGGGGAAGGGTGCCTACTGAAATCTCAATGCCTTTCTCTTAGCAGGCTGATTACCTCATGGCTTGCGGGGGAAGGGTCAGGCTGATCAGAGCCTCATGGCTTGCCGCATGGCTGGGGGGAAGGGCTACCTACAGCTAAACCTCATGACTGCCTCATTACCTGAGTCTTTCTGAAATTGCACGGCAACATCCATCTCCATAGGACCACCCAGGCCATGTGTCCACCACATCTCTGTGTGACAGTGATGTCTAGATACCCAGCTTTCTAAAATGACTCCGAGGATGTTTGTGATTTGCACATCTGAGTGCCCATTTTTAGATACCCAAATCATGAATAGCCCCACTCCTAATGGTCACCCCACTTCTATTTCACCTGTAGGCCATTCCAACTGTGTGTATATGTTTTATGCCTTGTATTAAACTTTTATAATCTCCTGTAGTTAAGAATATTTTATGTAACCTAAGTGCATGCAAAAATTCATTGTTTTCACCCAGTTCCATGTAAACCGTTTTGACTGGTAGGAAAACGGTATAGCAAAACCTGTTAAATAAATAAGTGCAAACGTTTACCACACTCTAGTAAATCAGCCTCTGTTTAAAAAGGAGATAGAGCAGCTTTTAAACTAGAACCTGGTAGAAAACTGACAGTCACTCAGAAATACATGTAAGGTATCTTTGAAGGATATCATCAAAACAGGAAAGCTAGGCATTGTGATAGAGGTTGCAGTAAAGGCTAAAGTAGCCAAGGTACCTTTAAATAAAGAGCAGAAAGAGTTGAAAGATTGCATATTATCCCTGTCAACTGCTAAGAAGGTGGCAAATGTAAACATACCTTCAAATGTCTCTATTTCAGGATGGGGGTGTCTATGCTATGACGCATGCTTGTCCCAGTCTGCTATTTTAGATCTGCAGATTGACATGCAGATTTTGTTGACCCAGTGAAAATTCCTGTGGTGGTGAGAGCACACGTGTTGCCATGAAACAAGCACTTTTCTGCAACATATTCATGGTCAGGGGCTGCTATAGGCATAGATGTGTCTTCAGCCAGGGCCGGATATGCCTGAGTCTTTCTGAAATCGCACGGCAACATCCATCTCCATAGGACCACCCAGGCCATGCGTCCACCACGTCTCTGTGTGACAGGGATGTCTATATACCCAGCTTTCTAAAATGGCTCTGAGGATATCTTTGTGATTTGCACATCTGAGTGCCCATTTTTAGATGTCTAAATCATGAATAGAGCTTCTGAAATGACTCCCACAGTATTTAGACTTTCAGCAAGTGTTTGACAAAGTCCCTCCTGAGGAAATTACAAAGTCATGGCATAGGAAGCAATGTCCTATTGTCGAAACTGAGTGAGAGAAAAAAAAAACAGAGAGGGTTGGGAAGTTTATTTTTTAAAAATTTTTATATATTGTCATGCCCTTGCCCCTACCTCTGGCTTAGAGGGGCAAGGTAATGGAGAACTTCTCTTGGTGAGCTCAAATAAACTAGCTTTTCCTCAGATAGATTCTGGGACATGTAGTTTGGCTCTTAAGAAGAAGTGTAGTCATGGTCCGATGTTAAAGCAAATGACAGAATTTATTTTAAAGTAAAAGGTTTAAGTAAACTGTACACAGGAAATTTGTCCATTCAGGATTATTTGCAAGAGAGCATTTAGATCAGTATAGCTGCTTCACAGTCTTTTAAACACATGCAGCTGGTTAACAACATTGCTCAGTCTTAGAGAAACAGCTCTGCTCAGCAAGGTAAAAATACTTCCTTTTAACCTTGTGTTTGTGAAGCACTTAATAGCAAAAGGAATAACTCAGTTCCTCTGGAACAACCTCTTCTTTCCCTCCTTCCTTTCAGGATAGATTTTAAACTCAAAATAAGAAAACAAGTAGCAAACATTCACAAGCTTTCTCTTCAGCGTGACTCAGCACTTTCCTGAGAAATGCAAACACGTGGAGTTTTCTTCAAACCCAATTCCTGGCTCAATTCCAGTTACCTGCTTCTAGGAGACTTTCTCATTCAATGCTAGCCTTTAGCATAATGATTCCATGCTTGCAGCTTGACACAGGGTACAGTCCATGGGGATATCTAGATCTTGCAATTCTTCCCCTGCCAACTCAATCTGCATATCCTCTGGTGTTGTTAGGGCAGTGTCCTGTTCTGAGCTCTTGACACATTGCTCAGAATACAGTCTCCCTGGGGGTTCTAATGTCTCTCCTGAGCTCAACTCTCCCCGATAAAGACAGTCAGTACCTGAAGCACTGGGCAGTTCTCCCTGGTTGTGCTCGCTACGGTTCCTCGTCTCCTTCCAGCCTCTCTGGAACAGCTCTTTGTATTCCTCTCTGGGTTCTCTCCTGGAGATCTGCAGGTGCTCCTGGTTCCACTCCTGATTCCCCTGAATCCTCTGAGTCTTCCGAACCTCCTGAGACCTCTGCCTCCCCAGAGCTTCTTCCTTCCTTTGAGCTTCCTCTTTCCTCTGAGCTTCTCCTTTCCTCTGAGCTTCCCCTTTCCTCTTCTTTAGCAGGGGTTTATTTTTCCCTCTCCAAGGCTCCAGCCCTTCCTCCACTCCTCCCAGGTGATTGTAATCACCTCTCAAGCCTGCAGTTACGTCATAAGAGTTAGGATGTGGCTGCCTGAACTTTCTCTCCCTCAGGTTTCTTTTTCTATGAGGGGTCTGAAATCCATGCCCTGCAGGGATTTCTCCTTTTTCTAAGTTAAAGTCATTGGCCTTTTCTATACTCATAGGCTCAAAACAGGCTTCCTTGTCACAATATTTATCATTTTACAATAAATTCCAAGTAGAACACTTGTACAGAAGAAAGGGAACTAGGTTAACTAAAAAAAAATACAGGAAATCAACTAGAAGAAATGCATGGTTTATGCCCAATGACAAAACCCCATACCCTATTCCCTTCTCCAGCCCACAATATGGAGGGGAATCACAAAAGAAAAACACAATTAACCATTACTAAAGGAAAACAAACAAGTGCAAAAAAGGCAGTGTATTTATGTAGTAGAGAGAATAATTGCCTCCGCACCGATGGATCTATGTGAGTTCAGAAAGACCAGCAGTTGGGAAGGCTAAAAAAAGATAAATACAGTACATTTGATTGAAATTTAACCATGCACTTGCACAGAAATGTAAGGAAAAAAAGATCCCCCAACTGCTGCACCCCAGGTCGAAGCAGCAGAAATTCATTCCTTCTACGTTGTGTTTCTTTAGATAAATCAGGAAAAACCCGTAATGCCAATCCTTTAAACAAGATAGTCCTTTTATATCTTAAAAAAAACATTCTCGGTCGGTAGCAAGCTCAAATGTTACAAGCAAAGTTGATGGAATAACAGATTCTAAATCGGATGATTCCAAAATAGCTGATACATTTAAAGCATCCACTTGGTGAACCCCAGGTATTACCCAACCACCCCAAACCTTTTTTAACCCACACAAATAATAAATCTTAGTTAAAGAGGGGAGGGATTCCACGGGACACCCATAACTTCTGTTAGGTATAACTTAAATATTTCCCTAGAACCAACATGACAAGATTTAGGAAAACATCAAAGATTTAAAAATCTAGCAGAGTTTTCTAACATCTCCAATCTGGACTTTATATTTAGGGAGTCCTTAACAGAAGCATCCACCTTGACCTGTAATGCAGATGTAACAGTCTGTAAAGAAGAAATTTCTTCAGCCTGCTTTTGTATTGCCAAAGAGGTACCTTGGGTTTGAGTAGTAAGAGTTTGAAACTGAGAGACAAAAGTTTCTCCTAGCTTCACAATGGCAGACCAAATGGATTCTAATGTGAAAACTTCAGGGCAAGCATGTGAAAACACCATCAAACCTCCAGTTGCTCCAGCCCCATTCTCCGAGCACAACAAATCCATCTCTAATGAGCAACTAACAGCTGACTCCACAGCCACACACTCACTTGACCTTTGCAGTTTGTGGTTGCTGGGACAATGACCCGGAACTGCTCCAGCTAGCATTCCACCATGCCCCGGAGCCAGCCGTCTTGCAGGAGCCCGCTCACTGTCATCAGAGGGACGACCCTCCTGCAGGCTCTTGGGGCTAGACACCGGCAATGCCACCTTGGAAGGTCTCCACTGGTTCAGTGGCAAGATATCCAGGCCTCAGCTGCCTGCTGAGCCACATGACTCTGGCGAGCCGCCAACAGGACACTGTTCCACCGCCGAAGACGCATGCTGCTGTGACCGAATCAAAAAAGCATCCAAAGGTCCTGAGACTGCCAAAGGTAATGGAGAGGAAGCTACCGAGGCAGAAGAGGGCTTGTTGCCCGTTTTAGCTTTCCTCTTCCCTATTAGGAAAATCAGTCAGAGCCAGTGCACCTATCGACTACCATCATGGATTCTCAGGATTGGGAAGTTTCTAAACCTGGTTGTAACTGTTCATTTTTGTGTTTGCTAAGTTGTAAAGCTGCCATAACTGTAGAGAAACATAGAAACATAGAAACATGATGACAGAAAAAGACCACAAGGCCTATCTATTCTGTCCTTCCATAACAACAACTACAACAGTCCACTTTTTACCTTTAGAGATCCTCTGTGATGGTCCCATGCTTTTTTGAATTTAGTTACTGTCCTCATCTCTACCACCTCCACTGGGAGACTATTCCACGGATCCACTACTCTTTCCGTAAAGAAATATTTCCGCATATCACTCCTGAATCTATCTCCCTTCACCCTCATTCCATGTCCCCTCGTAGCAGAACTTGCTTTCAATTGAAAGAGGCTCTCTCCCTGAACATTTATGCCACGGAGGTATTTAAACATCTCAATCATATCACCTCTATCCCGCCTTTCCTCTAAGGTGTACATATTAAGATCCTTAAGTCTGTCCTCATATGCTTTATAATGAAGCTCATTAATCATTTTAGTAGCAACCCTCTGCACCGACTCCATCCTGTTCACATCCTTTTGAAGGTGCGGTCTCCAGAATTGCACACCATACTCCAAATGAGGTCGCACCAAAGACTTATACAGAGGCATTATCACCTCCTTTTTTTCTGCTAGCCATTCCTCTCCGTATGCACCCAAGCATCCTTCTAGCTTTTGCCGTCGCCTTTTCTACCTGTTTAGCTACTTTAAGATCATCAGACACAACCACGCCTAGGTCCCGCTCTTCTTTAGTGGACAAAAGTACTTCACCTCCTATACTGTATTGCTCCCTTGGATTGCTGCAGCCCAAATGCATGACCTTACATTTTTTAACATTAAATCCCAGCTGCCAAATTCTAGACCATTCTTCAAGCTTAGCTAGATCCCTCCTCATGTTATCTACACCTTCCTGGGTGTCTACTCTATTGCAGATTTTGGTATCATCCGCAAAGAGGCAAACCTTACCCGACAGCCCTTCCGCTATATCACTAACAAAGATGTTAAAAAGAATCGTACCAAGGACAGATCCCTGGGGCACACCACTGGTAACATCCTTCTCCTCAGGGTGAGCTCCATTTACTTGTACATGGTGTATTCTATTTTTCAGACTGTATTGTATGTTGTATTAATAAACAGAGTTAACCCAAGTTATATGGATGTCATCCAGCTGTTAAGATCGCTAAATGCCCTGATACTATTTGTATAAAAAGGGGACTGATTAGAGGTGGGTGAAAACTTAGCCAGATAGTGATGCCATTCAGCCACTATCTGAAATGGATAAGTTAAAAGTCGCGTTTTATAAAGAATGTCCAGGGGCAATCTGGGCATCCAGGGCAAAACATCTGGGAAAACACTGGGAACATTCATGTTTTTGCCCGATTTTAGAAACTTGGACGTCCCCAACATAGATGGCTACAGCAGTGGCCACATAGATGTTCCCACTACAAAAACGTGGGATGGGGATATCCATCTAATACGGTATATACAGTACATTCACACCTGCTATTTTGCATGCAGGGACATGCATCAGCATGCTGACGTGAAAACACGTGGCCTCGTTCCCCATCAGTTTTCTTTAAGTGAAAAAACAGTACAGGGGATATCAGTTTACCTCTTTCTCTATGCCATCTATGTACCATAATAGCGGAACAAGAACTTTTCTGATGCCTATTCGTGCCCTGGAGCATGAATAGACATGGACACTCGCTCTGGTGGATAGTGATGTGATCACCATTTCTAAAATTGGCTGCGCATGTCCATCCTGTCCAAAATGCCCTTGCCACACCCCCACCATGCCAACTTCACAGCTTGGACGTCCTCACACTGGGGACATCTCCAGAGCCAGTTTCTAAAATGCCTTTAGAGACGTCTATGTGTGCCTCTTTGCAGACATACAAACCATGAATAGCACTTTTAAAATAACTCCCTATATATTTAGACTAGCTGAATAGGAGGCCTAAACTAATACCAGCAGAGCTGTTGAAGTATACATATACTCAGGGCCACTACTTACATGTATAGCCATACTCAATAAGAGGAATACATTAAACACCAACATTAACCATTGGCCTGGTAATATCTAAAGTGGTTCTGGTCTTTCACAGTCCAAATGTCATATCTTGAAGCCACACTAAATATTTTCTTTTTCAGTTAACTATATTATGGATTTCAGTGGTGCTTTTTGTTAATACCAGAAAGTCACCAGAACATTTTCTGCTCGCAGCCAGGGCTGGCCCGTCCACTAGGAGAACTAGGTGGCCACCTAGAGTGGCAGCCTTTGGTGGGTGGTATGGCACCTTTGTTCTGCCGCTTTGGTGCCTGCAGCAGACCATGTGCTTTGGCACACAAGGCCTGCCACCTCTGATCCTCCCTCCGAGGCAACTTCCTGTCAGAAGCGGCAGGCCATGTATACCGAAGCACATGGCCTGCTCTGGGCACCGAAGCACCGACACAAAGCTGTCACTTTTAAACTGCCACCACCACCACCAGCCCCCCAGAAGATGGATTCAGCAGCAGGGGGCAGCAGCTCAACTTGTGACAGGGGATAGCTCAGTGAGGCAACACATCTGGGGCTCCTGTCTGGGGCGGCAGAAACCCTTGGGCCAGCCCTGCTCACAGTCCTTCAGATGACAGCATACTGTTGGGGTGAATTAGCTGCAAAACAAATGTCAAACCTGTGAGGCCAGTATTCAAAATATTTATCTGGGTAACTTTGTGAGATACTTAAAAAAAATTAAAAGTTTTGCCTGGTAATCTCATCTCTCCCATTCCACTCACCATAAGAATTTTGTCGAGTCAGCTCATTGTCTGAGCTTAATTCATCTGGTTATCTCTGGGTAGATCTAGAAGTATCCAAGGGAATGGTTAGACTTTGACCAGAAGAAAAATAAATATTGACCCTTTAGCTTAGGTGTCCTTATTTCCACCGAAAGTGTTAAATTCAAATCACTTTTACTAGTAATTTTAATTCCAGCCAAATTCCCAAAATCTAGACACCAAAAAATATGAAGGTTGCTGCAAAGAAACAGTGTTGTCAACCAGGTTCTACATGATCTTCATTAATGTGGGAGATACATCCATTCCTGGTAGGCTATGCCTTATCATGCCATCCTGGAAAGCCACCGTTCATTAGTCAGCATGAGGAAGGTGGGGTGGAAGGAAGTTTATCTCGGGGAATATAAAAGAAGGAGATGCACAGCTGAGGAAGATAAATCTTTATCGAATGAATCTCTATTATGCTCTGTGAATACTCAGGAACAGAAGCCCATGGAAGCTCCATATCTGGCATCCAGGGAAATGTAATTTCAGCTCAAGGAGACCTTGTGTAGTTTGAATAATTTTGTTCCTAGTATAGTTCATTTCTTTGTGTACTTTCTATGCTTATGTGTAGTGTTTTGTTCACGTTGTTTTTTAAATGGTCTCATTGATTTCAAGATTTGGAGTCTCCATATATAATTATGTAATTTAAACACCCCATTCAGAAGTATGGCAGTAATAAATACAATGGCAAAGCTTTGCAGTGATCTTTCTGATCTAATATCATGGCTTTGTGCCAGGATCCTTGAAGCTGCTCCCTCAACAGGTACATATGATCTTTTTATTTTTACTTTGTATAAACCAATTAACAGTTTTTAATGTCTTGTTTCTGCAAAATTACAAATTACAGTTAAAGAAATATGTTTGCTTTTCAGAACCTTGTTTACAGTGACTGCTTTTGCAGCACAACTTGCGAAGCATTCTTTTATTTATTCTATTTAAACGTTTTTATATATCACCCCTTCCATCGATCAGGGGCGGTTTACACTGAACAAAAATCCAAAAGCTGGTTACAGAGAACATGTCAAACTATAATACAAAGAACTATTTACATGTCAGCTAAGCACCTATACATAGGTTTCCTGAAAGCTGAGTCTGAACTATTTACAGATCTGTTGACAGAGAAACAGCACACGGGGTGTTCATTAGGACCCAGGGTTTTACCCTGGGTCCTAATGTTTAAGGGTCCACAAATAGTTGTTTTGTTTTGTTTTGGGGGTTTGGGGGGGGGGGTTGCATTTCCAAAAATCTTTATTGAATAATAAAGAAGGAAAAATTTACAACAGTTCAAGTCAAGAGGAAATTCAGCACAAAAATATAAGAACAAGCCACAAGTAATTTAAAAAAAATCAAAATAAAAACAGACTCGGGACCTCTGAAGGAAATACAAACCATCTATACCCACATTAACTGGTCCAGAAAGCAAACACAATATTAAAGAATAGTTATTAATCAAATTTCCTCCAAGATAAAAACAAAAGCATGGGATCAAAAAACAAATATTTAGTGCTTTGAAAAATTATTATACACCTGCAGGGATATTTTAAGGAAAAAGAAGCCCCTAGGGCCAAGACTTGAGGCTTCACAGTTAAGAAAGCCTTCCTACGCTTTTGGGTAGCTTTACAAATGTCCGCAAACATTTGAATAGGACTACCACAAAAATCCACATTCTTTTTAGCAAAGTATAAACACATAATCATAATTTTATCCGACAATGAAACAAAAGTCACAATCAATGTAGCTTATGTTGGAATAGTGTCTGTTGAAGACTGTAAAAAGACCAAAACATCCATCTCAGATGGGGAGAGTTGAGCAAACTCAACCTCCATCTGGCCCTCAGTCTTAGATCCTTGGGGAATATAGTATACATTAGAAAGTCTGTCTCCAACAACAAACCTTCCTGACTGGGTGGGTGGGGTAAAACCCTATCTTGTGGAAGGAGTTGAATCGGAAAGAGTACTCACAGTTCCAGAAGATAGGTCTGCACATGGGTAGAACCCTCCAGGGTAACCAGCTGAAGATGTTGAACCATCAGACCGGTAACCTTGACAGATTTCGCCAAGGCAGCTGGAAATACCTTCTTCTTCCTTTTCCCCATTAAAGACCACTGCTTCAGATTTCAGCCTCCTCCAGGCTCCAAAGGGGCAGAACATACCCCTTTGGTCACACCCTTTCAGGCACATGCCGACGGGCACACATCCGCAGCCACATCCTGCGGCAGGCCAAGGATTTTAAATTGACTGAGGACGTCAGCGCTTCTGCTTCTCCTCCTGCGGCGTTCAGGGGTTCAGCAAAGCACAAACAGGTAATGCAGCAAAGTGAAACTTCCCTTCCACAAATAGTTGTTTATTGTTTATGGTTTCTTTGAGACTTTATGTACTGTTTTTCTGTGCAGAGGCAAAGTGGTTTACAAATAGAAATATAAGGAAAGGTAAAGAATGCCATAACCAAGCAAGAAAGAAGAAACCAGAAAGCGAGGACAGATAGTAGAGGTAGGGGACAGGGAAGAGAGAGCAGGAGGCAGTGTAGCTTCCATCCCAGACAACCTAGGCTCCGTATGCCCCAAGAAAAAAAGGTGCATCTTGAGTTAGGCCTTAAATAAAGTAATGGAGGTTTTGAGATGAAGGGGTTGGGGCAAGGAATTCCATAAATTGGGCACACAAAAATAAAATGCCGAGTGGCAGTAGATTTTAAATGGGTTTTACTGGGAGGTGCAATGTGCAACCTGTTGTCGTGGAGAGAATGGAGAACTCGAGGTGGAGTGTAAAATGTAAGAAATGAAGACAGAAAAGCAGGAGACCCGGAAGAGAGAACCTTGTGCGCAAGACTCAACAACTTGTATTGGACATGTGTTGATACTGGTAGCCAATGGTGGTGTTCAAGAGTGGGGTAACATGATCGAATTTACCTAGTTCTCTCCCTATCTATCTGTTGTTCAGCTCACTCACTCATTCGCCCTCTCTCTCTCTACCTCCCTCTCTGTTGCTCAACTGCACACACCCTTATCCAAGGGAAAGATTATCCTGGGGAGGGGGGAGGGGGGAAGAAATTTCCCTTCAAGGCACAGAAGGAACTGACCAAACTTACCCACAGTCTGAAATGAGTGCTTCAACTAACTTTAAAGGGTTTTTTTTCCCCAAAACACAACACAAATATTGTCCAAATAGCCATCCTTTTCCTTCAGAAAGTTGTACAGCATTTAGTAACACAAATTGTATCACCATTTCTCATGCACATCCTTTGTTTATGTCTGTGATCCATTTTCACTACTTGTCAGTCCTATATAAGAACATATGATATCCCATACTGGGTCAGACCAAGTATCCTGTTTCCAAGAGTGGCCAATCCAGGTCACAAGTACCTATCAGGTTCCCTAAAGGTAGACAGATTTCATGTTACTTATATCAGGGGTAAACAGTGGATTTCTCCAGTCTACTTTAATAATGGGTAATGGACTTTTCCTCCAGGAACTTGTCCAACCCTATTTTAAACCCAGCTATACTAACAGCTTTTAATACATCCTCCGACAATGAACCCAGAGGTTGATTATAAATTGAATGAAAAAATATTTTCTCTGATTAGTCTTAAACGTGTCACATTGTATCTTCATTGAATGTCCCCTGGTCTGTCTACTTCTTGAAGTAGTAAACAACCGATCTATGCTTACCCGTTCCACTACACACATTATTTTATGGACCTCTATCTTAACTCACATTAGCCATCTCTTTTCCAAGCTGAAGAACCCTAATTTTTTTCAGCTTTTCTCATAGGGGTATCCTTCCATCCCATTTATCATTTGGTTGCTCTTCTCAGTACCTTATTAAAATTCTGCTATATCCAGGGGCAGGGGAGCATGTTTTTGGTTGGAGCAGTCGAGCAAATCACTCTTTAGCCCTTCCCCAAGCTCTCTAGCTTCTGATGCTCTGCTGAGCAAACTATTGGTGGAGCCATGGCCCCTGTGGCCCATCCCATCCCACTGCCTGTTGCTATATCCTTTTTAAAATATGGTGACCAGAATTGTACACAATATTCAAGGAGCAGTCCCACCATGGAGCAATAAAGAGGCATTATAATATCCTTGATTTTATTCTCCATTTCTTTGGGCAGAGGATTTCAAAGTATTATCCATGATGACATCCAAATCCTTTTTCTAGGTGGGTGATTCCAAATGTGGAACCTTGCATCGTGTAACTATAGTTTGTGTTGTACTTTCCTAGGTGCATAACTTTGCACTTGTCCACATTAAATTTCCTTCACCATTTGGATTCCCAGTCTCCCAGTTTCTCAAGGTCCTCTTGCAATTTTTCACAATCTTCTTGTGCTTTAATAACTTTGAATAATTTTGTGTCATCTGCAAATTTGATCACCTCATTGGTTGTTCACATTTCCAGGCCATTTATGAATAGGTTAAAAAGTAGTAAGGTACTCAATTATTCATCTTTCTCCATTGAAAAATTGGTTATTTAGCCCTACTCTCTGTTTTCTATCTTTTAACCCAGTTCCCAGTCCAAAATAGTACACTGCCTCTTATCCCATGATTTTTTAATTTTCTCAAGAGTCTCTCATGAGGGATCTTGTCAAAGGTTTTCTGACAATCCAGATACACTTTATCAACCAGCTCACTTTTATCAACCTATTTATTCACACCTTCAAAAAAATATAGCAGATTAGTGAGACATAAGAACATAAGATATGCCATACTAGGTCAGATCAAGATCCTTGAAGCCCAGTATCCTGTTTCCAACAGTGGCCAATCTAGGTCACAAGTACCTAGTAGTTTCCCCAGAAACCACAGGTTCCGCAATGTTTGTTTTGGGACAAGCAATGGATTTCCCGTTTCTCCTTTAATAATATTTTATGGACCTTTCCTCCAGAAACGTGTCCAAACCTTTCTTAAACCCAGCAACACTAACAGCTTTTACTACACCCTCTGGTAATGAATTCCAGAGTTTTATCACGTGTTGAGTGGAAAAATATTTTCTCGTATTAGTCTTTTATGGGTTACACTGTAGCTTCATTGCATGTCCCGTAGTCTTTTAACATTTTGATGGCATAAAGAATTGATCTACATTTACCCATTCCACTTCATTCATTAATTTATAGACCTTTATCATATCTCCCCTCAGCCGTCTCTTTTCCAGGTTGACGAGCCCTAAATCTTTTGGCCTCTCCTTGGCTTTCCTTTGCTAAATCCATGTTGGCTTTGTCCCATTAAACCATGACTATATATGTTCAGTAATTTTGTACTTTACAATGGTTTCTATTATTTTGCCTGGTATTGGCCAGTAATTTCCCAAATTATCCCTGGACCCCTTTTTAAAAACCGGTGTTATATTGGTCATTCTACAGTCCTCGGGTACTACAGATCATTTTCTTTATAAGTCACAGATTACGAATAGTAGATCTGCAATCTCATTTTTTAGTTCTTTCTGTACCTTGGTATATACTGTATACCATCCAGTCCTAGTGATTTGCTACTCATTAGTTTTTCAGATTGCTGCATCATGTCTTCCTTTAAATATCATTTCTGAAATGAGTAACTTCCCTACAGTTGCTTCAGTAAAGACTGAAGCAAAGAATTCATTCTGTCTCTCTACTATGGCCTTGTCCTCCCTTCCTGCTCCTTTTACCCTCTATCATCTAATGATACAACTGACACTCTCCTAGGTTTTTTGTTATGATTGAACTTGTAAAAACTTTCATTGTGAATTTTTCCTTCCACGGCAAGCTTCTTTTCATATTTTCTCTTTGCCTCTCTTATCAATGCCTTGTATATAATTTACTAGTGCTTGTGTTGTTTCCTGTTTTCATCTGGCTACTTTTTTTCATTTTCTGAAAGGTGCTCAGTTGTGATGGAGAATCATTGATCATATCCCAGAATTATGGCATGGTGGTGGTTGTGATATTAAATTAAGTTATAGAGAGCAATTTTGGATATTCTTTTTATTGACAGTGCATCCAGATGGACTTAATTCTGAGCTTGGGACTGGATGACATCAAAAAAGGGACGGGTTAAAAAAGCAATGTGGTCATGTTTGCCTGTATGCTATGGATTGAGAGATCATCACTTAATAAAAAAAATATTCTGTGGACTCCTTGCAAAGGATTTTCCATGATAGGATGTGAATGGATTCACCTTGATAAGTCTTTTATGTTTCCCCGAAGCAGAACTGTGGATTGGTTATGATAGGTCAAAACACAATTGTGTTGGGGTGTTGGTGATTTTTGATATGGACATTTTATGCAAAGTAAAATCCAATAAAATTAAAATGGACTAATTTGATAGCTGTTGTACCCCTTTTGGGTCAGGTCCTCCTACCTGGATTCTTAGCTTTACCCGGCCCTTCTAACAGGAAGGAAAAAACAAGACACATACACAGAGAAACTATTATATTAATTCCAGAGCTCTGGAAGGAAGATCGTCAGAGGGTGCAAATCATGGCTCCTCCCTAACTATCTTCGAAAATCTTCCGTCAGAGATCTGCCTTTTATTAAGAAGTATCAGCTGACATAGTTAATTTTTGATTAACATCGGATGATATTATTCATATTACAAAATTTCAGACCTGGAATAAAATCTGCTTACAGGATTTAGAAAGGCTGCAGGGCCACGTACCTGGCCGGCTGGTAGTAACCGGGCCGGCGGCACGTGGTGTCCCCTTCGGGCCGCGGGGGCCGGAAGAATGCAGGGAGGCCAGGATGGTGTCTTTTGAATTGATTGGCTCCCACGGCTGAGCGGCAGCGGCAGGAGCCAATCAGTAAAGTTTAAGGTGAGGGGGCGGGATGAGAGGGAGCGGGAGCCAGCGCGCTTCGCATTCGGGTGCGCAGGGCAGGAGGCAGCAGACGTGTGGCTGCGTTGGGGTTCATTCCATGTTTCTTCTCTTTCTTTTGCCCTTGTTTTGAGCTGGTGATCGCAGTTCTTGGCAGCTGTTGGTGTGCGGGCTTCAATCCGGGAGGCGGTGCATCAGATTGGTGGAGCAGCGGAGTGCTGAATCCTGTGGCAGTCTGTCAGGAGCACGTGGGGGTTCCAGTAGTGCTGAGTGGATGAGTAGAGATGCCTGCTCGTTCCAACAGGAGGGGTGGTGAAAGGGGGGGAAGGAGGAATGTGGGTTCCAGGCGCTGCTCCGATAGTCTTCCTCGGCGGGAGAGAGGTGCCCTACGTGGGGGGGATAGGGGGAGAAGGGGGGGAGAGAGAGGGGCTCCTGCGGTCTCTTCTGGGGGGGCGGTGCGGTCTGGGAGATCCCGTGGACAGAGAGGGGTGGGGGTGAAGGCCCCCTTGGGGGGCAGGGGACAAGTGGGGGCTGCGGAGCCTCAGGGTGCTGGGCAACGTGGTTTGCAGATGGGCCCCCTGGGCAAGTGCGCAATACCCCGGATGGGGCAGCACAGCAAGGGGAGATGTCAGGGGGAGCGGAGCAAGGGTTACGTTCTTGGTGGGGGTGGAGTGGCGATGTGGTAGGGTCCGTGGGGGATTACAGGTCCCACCTGCGGGGCAATGTAATCAGGGCATGGGTTTTGGGGCGGTTGGTCAGGGGAGGTTCTGTCAGGCCGGTGGGCCCACAGCCTGGGATTACTGGAGGGGCGGAGGGCAAGGCACATCCAGGGCTGATTGGCTGGGAGTCTGGCAACCCTCCTGGCCAGGGTCTGCCCCCCCCCCCTGTTCTTCCTTATATTCCTTCTCAGGCTTTGACGGCATGGCATGTACCAGGAGGCTTTGGTCCGGGAAGTCCAGGAGGTGCGGTGCCCGGGTCGGCGAGACCAACTCCGAGGATGGCAGCGGGGGTCGAGCATGCGGAGGAGTTATGGAGCGATCCAGAGCCGGAGCTGCCCACCGAACAGATAGCGGGTGCACATGAGGCCAGCGATGCGGCAGAGCAGACAGGTAAGTTACCTGCAGGGGGTGAGGGGGCGGGGAACATGGGGGGGGGGATTGAGTGTTGGTGTGGGGAGTAAGGCGCGGTGGAAGCGTAAGCATGCTTGTCGGAGGCATCGTAGGGACGAGACTTCGTCATCTTCTTCCAGCGGGTCGTCGACGGCCTCTTCGGGAGAGGATTCGGTGGGATGGGCAGCGGTTGCCAAGACCCTTGGAGTGGAAGGGGGTGGGTCGGTCCCGACACTGGCGTCTTTTTCGGAGCTGTGGGAGGGGGTTCCGTGGGCATTGCAGAGGAAGATTCGGAAGAGTAAGTACATAGACATCTTCCGTTGTTGGAGGGGAGGCGGCGATCGGGTGAGAACTGTAAGAAGAGAAAGGAGGATGAAAAGGTGGGCAGGATCAAGCGAGTTTCCCGTAATGTGGTAAATTGGACTAGGGCTTTCTTACGGTTGGCCAGCGTGTGGGGTCATCAGTATCCGGAGCAATACGGGATGCTGCTTGCGTATGCCGATTCAATTTTGGAAGCCGCGCAGATGCATGACGGTTCGGCTTGGCTCAACTATGACGAAAAGTTCTGGGACAAGATGGAAGAAAATAAGCTGTTGTCTTGGGGGACTCAAGACATTAGTTTGTGGTTGACCCAAATGGCTGCCAAGTCCGGTGGAGCTGGGGGGTCCGTGGGACAAGGGGGTGCGAAAGGGGTGGGGGCAGGGATGGCGGGTAGGGGGTGTTCCTTTCGGGAGGGGGCATTTGGGTCACAGAGGGCGGGGGTGAGGGTTCAGGAGATCTTTCCTGGCGGTTTAATAAGTCGTCGTGTCCATTTCCCGACTGTAAGTATCGGCACGCCTGTTCCATCTGTGGAGGGGGGCATTCTGCCCTCAAATGCTCGAAGCGGGGCACATTTATTTATATTTATTTTTTATTTAGCTGCATTTATATCCCGCTTTTCACCAGGTCAAAGCAGTTGGGGGTTACATTTAACACGAGGGGATATGAGACACATATACTAATACTTACAGGGAACATGGGTAATGGAGGGTTAAGTGGCTTGCCCAATACCACAAGGAGCACCTGTGGGACTAGAAACCCCAGTCCTTCCGGCCCAATGTTGCTGTCCTCTAGTGGGATTTGAACCACCGACCCCCCCCCCCTATAGCTCCCTAATAGTGCGTATTTGGGGAGCGAGCTTCCACGCCGATTCGGCTGGAGGCTATGCGGCCTTGGCTCCTGCGTTATCCGCGGCAGAGGGCTCGGGGGGTGTTGGAGGAGGGTTTCAGAGAAGGGTTTCATATTCCGATGATAGGGGTAGTAGGGGCAGTGCGGGCTGACAATGCGGCTTCAGTGAGGCGATTACCCAAGGTGGTTCAGGCTAAATTGCAAAAGGAACGGGAATTGGGCAGGTTAGCTGGTCCATTTTCATGCCGGCCATTTCCAGATTTGGTAGTGTCCCCCTTGGGCATTGTTCCAAAATGGAGTCGGGGAAGTACAGGTTGATTCACAACCTGTCATTCCCCGTAGGGTCGTCGGTCAATGACCAGATTCCTAAACAGTGGTGTTCCGTGCGCTACACAGCATTTCAATTGCTGCTGGTTCACCCTTCAGCTTTTCCGTTGTTGGGATTTTGTTTTGATGGGGGCTGGTATTTTGACAAATGTATGCCGATGGGCTGCTCGATCTCATGTGCATACTTCGAGATGTTCAGCACCTTTTTGCATTGGGCCTTGATTAAAAAGGTAGGTTGTGCGAATGTTGTGCACTATCTAGACGATTTTTTGTTTGTGGGAGAGGCTCGGACGTTACAGTGTCAGATGTTGTTGGACGGATTTGTGACTTTAGCACAGGAGTGGGGGATGCCACTGGCAGGGGAAAAAATGGAGAGTCCAGCTACGAGCATCACCTTTTTGGGTATACAGCTGGATACTGTGGCAATGGTGGCGCGTTTTCCGGTTGCAAAGATAGTGCATTTGCGGTTGCTTGTGGCCAATGCACTGGTATCACGTAAGATCACGTTGAAAGAGCTACAGGCCTTAATCGTCTCTCTGAATTTTGCGTGCCGGGTGATACCAATGGGCAGGGTGTTTCTGCGGTGCTTGGCAGCAGCTACAGCGGGCGTGGCAAAGCCTTATCATCGGATCAGGCTGACGCGGAGTATTCGGGCGGACTGAGGGGTGTGGGACGTGTTCTTGCAGGAATTCAACGGCACGTCAGTGTTGATGGAGGCGTGGAGGCGGCGATTTCTACTGTCGACCTGCAGCTTTTTACAGATGCTGCCGGCAGCGGGGGGTTAGGTATTTACTTCGGGGGGTGTGGTATGCAGTGTCCTGGCCACAGGCTTGGCGGGATGAAGGGTCAACGGTGAATATCACCTTCTTGGAGTTGTTTCCTTTCCTGGTGGGCTTGGAGCTTTGGCCGGACAGGTTGCGTAATCACAGGGTGGTGTGTGGTGTGACAATGAGGTGGTGGTTAGTGTGATAAATAATTATACGCCGTGTTGTCTGCGGGTAGCAGCATTGATGAGGGCAGTAGTTTTGGCTTGCTTGCAGTTGAATGTATTGGTTGCGGCTCGCCATCTTCCAGGTAGCACTAACAGTATTGCGGATGCTCTTTCTTGTTTTAAGTGGGAGCAGTTCCAAACATTGGTGCCGGCAGCAGATGCTGAGGGTGCGCAGGTCCCGGAGTACTTATGGCAGCTTGGCCGGTGGAGATGCTGATGCTGCTGCAGCGGTCGGTGGCACCGGGGACATGGAAGAAGTATCAGCATGGAAGCGATGATGTGGTCAGCTTTCTGGTGACTCGGGGGTGGCGGGAGGGGCAGGTGCCCAACCACTTAATGGCTGAGTACGTGGTCGCGGCAAAGGCCAAAGAGGTGTTGAAAGTGACAGTGCGGGCGCACTTGGCAGGGTTTTCCTTTTTTGTGTGGGCGGTGGGTTGGGGTTGCCAGGGTGGGGGGTTCCTGACAGGGAGGTTATTACAAGGGTGGGAGCACTCCCAGCCAACTCAGCGGGATGGTCCTCGACCAATTACGCACGGGCTGCTGGCACACATCTCTGCGGTGTTGCCATGGGTTGCGTCCTCTTCTTATAAAACTCGGCTATTTTGGGCGGTGCTCTGCTTGGCATTTTTTGGGGCCTTCCGAGTTAGGGAGCTAGTGGTGGACTTGCGCCGGGTAGCACAAGGTTTGGGGAGGAAGCATGTGTTTTTGGGGGAGCGGGAGTTGCGTATATTGCTTGCCAGGTCCAAAATGGATCAGCGGGGATGTGGTCATTGGGTGCTGTTGAGAACGATAGGGAATTCCCTGACTTGCCCGGTGTCATCGGTACGGGATTATTTGAGGGTGTGCCCGGCGGCTGAGGGGCAGTTTTTCTTGCATGAAGATTCTAGCCCGCTGATGCGTTTTCAGTTTGCGGCGGTCCTGCAGTTGGCTCTGAGGAGGATAGGTGTAGAGCCTGCGGGGTTCACTCCGCATTCTTTCCGGATTGGTGCCGCTACCAGTGCCGTGGCAGAGGGGTTGCCCAGGGCGAGATTCAGCGGATTGGCCGATGGCGTTCGCAAGCCTTTTAGGGTTATGTGCGTTTGTGAAGGGGCTGAAGGGGTTTTGGGGGGCTGCTAACTGTTTTGTGTTTCAGATGGGGAACAGCATCCTTGGACCTGTTGGTTGATTGGCCACTCCTTTGTGCATTGGGCAGAGCGATGAGCAATGGTATGGCTGATGGGGCCTCACCTCAGGATGGACCTAGTGGCGCTGCTGGTCCTATGGCTGGGCGAGAGGGGGCTGCGTTGGGTGCAGCTCCTGCCTTTGCTGCGACACCATGGGCGTATGAAGGAGTGGCCAAAGTTGATGCTGATACATCTGGGGGGCAATGATCTGGGCTCGTGGACTTGTAAGCAGCTGATTTGAGCGGCAAAACAGGATCTGAGCGAAGTGTTGCAAATGTTTCCTGATGTCCTGTTATTATCGTCAGATATTATTCCACAGCTGGCCTGTGGGGGGCAGCAGCGGTGGTCTCATGGGTTAACTAAAATTAATCGCCAGATTGGGCGTTGGGTGGTGGAGCATGGGGGTCTTCAGATACAGCATCCCTGGGTTGAAGTTTCTTGCGCAGGTTTATACCGGCAGGATGGGGTGCATTTATCCCCGGTTGGGTTAGATTTGCTCCTTAATGACTGGCAGGAGGCCGTGGAAGAGGTGTTAGGCAGAAGGTGCACTGGTCACAGCTTGGGGGGGGGGAGCGGTTCAGTGATTTGTGACCACCTGAACCGGTGGCGGGATCCCAGAGGTTTCCGGGGTCTGGAGCCATAGCCATTAGTTCAGCGGGGGTGGGGTACCCCCGACCCAGATAACCCCGGTGAAGCTTTTGCTAGTAATATGGCGAAGCCGGTGGAAGGGGTGGTAGGATGATAGCAGTAGCCTCGCTGCGGTGGGAACAGCGATGAACTCACTTTGCTACCCACATGGCTGGTGAGTCATTACTGTTGAGGTAGAGGCGGGAATGTATTGTTTGGAATTATTGTTGAAGTTTGTTAAAGTTAATAAAGCTGCGACCAGTGTTATGCCAATAATGGAGTGTTGTGAGTTATTGTGGGTATGGGGGGGTGGGTGAAGGGGAGGGCACCGTGTCCACCGTGCCTCGGTTATTAGAAAGGCCGCAGGGCCACGTACCCGGCCCGCCGGTGGTAACCAGGCCGGTGGCGCGTGGCATCCCCTTCGGGCCGCGGGGGCCGGAAGAATGCTGGGAGGCCAGGACGGCATCTTTTGAATTGATTGGCTCCTGCGGCTGAGCAGCAGTGGCGGGAGCCAATCGGTAAGGTTTAAGGTGAGGAGGGAGGGATGAGAGGGAGCGGGAGCCAGCGTGCTTCGCATTCGGGCACCCAGGGCAGGAGGCAGCAGACGTCCCATCCTCCCGCCCTTCATTGGGATTGGGGTGGTGGGATTGGGTTGTTGCAGCTGGGGGAGGGGTGGCGGGATCCCGGAGGTTTCCGGGGTCCGGAGCTGTAGCCATTAGTTGGGCGAGGGTGGGGTACCCCCGACCCGGATAACCCCAGTGAGGCTTTTGCTAATAATATGGCAAAGCCGGAGGAAGGGGTGGTAGGATGATAGCTGTAGCCTCGCTGTGGTGGCAGCAGCGATGACCTCACTTTGCTACACACATGGCTGGTGAGTCATTACTGTTGAGGTAGAGGTGAGAATGTATTGTTTGGAATTATTGTTGAAGTTTGTTAAAGTTAATAAAGCGTCGACCGGTGTTATGCCAATAATGGAGTGTTGTGAGTTATTGTGGGTATGGGGGGGGGGGTGGGCGAAGGGGAGGGGCACTGTGTCCGTCATGCCTCGGTTACAATTTTTCTGCTGATGCTTTGCAAAAGTCATATAAAAGCAGAAATTACAAAGCCATGATTATAATCACCAAGTGACAGTGGGTGTCGCTGTAATTCTTTCATTAGACAAGAGCTGATTAGTTACACTATAAGTTGTTTCTAAATTCTACTAATTTCCCAAGCTTTATTTGATTTCCAGTTATATGTTGACCTAAGGTCTTTGATTCTCAGAAAGTTCGTGCAATAATGCTGACATTAGTTGTTATTTATTTATTTATTTAACCATTTTTTTATATATCGCACTATTTGTTATCAGCGCGGTTTACATATAACAAAGGTTGCACAGTCAGAAACTGTTCTGTGTTTCCATTATAACAGGGGTTTAAACTTGGAGCAACAGGGTAACTATATACATATGTACATCAAACACAGTTAGATTAGGTTGGTTATCAGTTTGACCCATCATTTTTACCACGAGATGGGCAGAGGGATTGCAGAGAGTTCCAAAAATTTTGCAGAAGCTAACCTTTGATCACAGTAGCTGTGTACATAGTTTATTAGTTAATCTCTGTTGCAATTAACTGTCAGTAATTTTCACAGAGAGATAGAAGCTTCTATCTAAAATGTATGTTTCCGTTTTTTAGCCTTGCATTACAATAAGCATATATTTCTACCTATAGCTACCTTCACAGCCCTGTTTCTCCATCAGTATTTGTGCTTCCATCACTGTCTGTATCTATATCAAGAGTACCATAAATCAGTTCATTGCTATCCATAGCCAGGTCCAGATTGACATAAACGGGATGATCTATATTAGTGTAAGTTACCTTATCACACAAAAGCTCATCAGTCTCTGCTATAGTTTCTAACCTTGTTCTGGTGCATTGGTCAGTCCTTCCTTTCTCACAATATCTAGTATATTTTGAACTGGTATATGACAGATAATGGACTGACAAAATATTTTGAAGGGTAATTTTAGTATTACTAATTACTTAGTATTACTAAGTATATTTATATTTATCCCTTTTGGGTGTATTTTTGATAATTTACAGCAGGAGGCAATAGAGTCACAGGCAAGCAACTCAGTTAGCATTTTGCATAGAGCTGCAGACCAGACAATCTTTGGGTCAATTAGGAAACAGGAAGGAAATTCACCAGAAATACAGTAATACTTCCTAGAGTCAGCCCCCATGGAGATCTGATGGTGACTCATCTGCAAGAATTTGCCCTGTAACCAGAAGGTCATTCTTTTCTAGACCAGCCTCTGACTGTGAGAAAAAATACCAGTTGGGTTTTTTAGTTGCTTGAAACTTCTAATAGCCTTTCAGCTGTTATTTTTTGGGGCTGCAGCCATTTTTACAGTACCTCTTTAATTAACAAAATATCTTGTAAATCAAAATTTATGAAAACAAAAGAAAACAAACATTTATTAAAATGAAACAAAATAAAATGAAAAAAAACCCAGCACACAAAACAGGAAACAAAATGGATTTGCCTGCATACCCCTAATAAGGACAGGTAGGTCCAAGGAATCCATCCCCAAAGGAGATGATACAATAGGATGGTATGCCCCCTTCTAACTAGACTAGGATGGTGCTTGGCTAGTGAGGATTCTGAAAGAGTAAATAGTAAATAGTTACCCTATATCGTCCAAGTTCTAACCCCTGTTATAATGTAAACTCAAACAGTCTTGACTGCACTGAGCTCTCGTTGTTGAATGTAAACCGCACTGATAACAAATAGCGCGGTATATAAGAATTGTTAAATAAATAAATAAATATGGAAACCCAAATTCATGGGTAATTTATATAATTCCTCATTTGGTAAGAACATTTAATGATACTACTGCATTCACTCAGAAAACTTACATAGCTACATCTGGTATCTCTGTTTTTCATTTCATTATTCCAGATGTTCTTTCTTTATTTTTATTTACAGGATTGCCTCATATTCTGATGGCCAGGAGCTACCTGGGAGATTTTGCAGGTTCTGATGTTTATTATTGACTCAACAAAACAATTATCCAAAACATTGCTAATTTAATAAATTAGATCCATGTGTAAATGACCATTTTAGAAAAGGTTCATTTTACATGTGGATGTCCATGCCATGTTGAAAGTAGATGAGGACATATGGGGGGGGGGGGGGGACATGGCCTGGGTGGAACAAAAATCTATGCAAGTTTTCCCCATTTCATTTACAGGAAGCATGTGCAAGCCCAAAATTGTCCATATCTAGACTCACACCTGCTCTAAGACATGAATAGAGATTTAAAAGTGTCCCTTTTGGCCATCCCTTTACAGGAGGAATTAAAGGGGATATCATGCTTAATCTATCAATGTTTATTTCCCCCTCCAAATTGAAATAAGGTCAAGATAGAGTTCTCTGTAATTAATTAAGAACAATTGCCTGTCTAGGTTTTTAAAATGGACCAGATACATATGTAAGTGCCAACGTTTACACATACAGGCTGTTTCCTCCATCTATTTTTCCCATGTGTGTATTTGTGAAAAAAGCTCCTTCAGCAGCTTGTGGATGTGCATTTTAGAAATGGCTCCATGTTTAGCAGATCTGTTGCTAAATACCTTCTAAATTGAGTATGTCCCGTTCTCAATTCAGATCACCACGCCCTGTACAGTCAAAATGCAAATGCAATACGTGCCTTTGAGTCAATGCTGACTCCTGGTGACTCAGCAGCTCCTGGGTTTTCTTGGCAGTGTTACCAGATGTATATTTCCAGGCCTTTCTTCCAAGGCAATAGGAGGGTTAAGTGACTTACCCAAGGCCACAAGGAGTGCAAGTGTGAATTGAATCCTGGTCTATTGATTACCAAGCCAGAACTCTAACCACTAGTGGTAGTAACCTAGTGGTTAGACAACTGGCTTGGTGACCAAGAGACCATGGTTTGACTCCCCCTTGCACTCGTTGTGGCCTTGGGCAAGTCACTTAGCTCTCCATTGCCTTGGAAGAAAGGTCTGGCAATTTACTTCCAGAGATACTGCCAAGAAAACACAGGAGGTGCTGGGTTACCAGGAGCCATATTGACTCGAAGGCACACATTGCATTTGCCTTATCTAGAATATGCCACTAAATGAATAGATACCAATTTTCAGTCCCTATTGGGGTCATTCCAGGCTGCATTTAGCCGAGATGAGCATCCAGTCTGAATGTCCAGACCCACTAAATGCCTGGATCACGATATGGAGAACATAGCTCCCTGCACATAGTAACATAGTAAATGACGGCAGATAAAGACCAGCATGGTCCATCTAGTCTGCCCAGCAAGATGGCAAGAGTAGGTGCACCTGTCGCTCTGTGCAGGCCACCCCTCCCCATGTCTTTGTTTAGGGGTAAACCCACCACTCCAGGTAGGACACCCCTATTTATTGAGACGTTATATATTTGTTGAGACGTTATATGGTTCAGAAGTTAGATAGTACCGTTTATTTTGTTTTTATCCTATTGCTGTAAAGGGATCCACTGTGTTTGTCCCATGCCCAGGGCCGGATTTACCTATACGCCATGTACACCATGGCGTAGGGCCCACAGCTGGCAAGGGCCCAAAAAAGTGGAACAAGTTAGGCTTTTTTAAAAAAATAAAATTAAAAAAAAAACCTGCTGGCTGCCGCCGCGGGGCCCCCTCTGCTGCCGCGGCAGCATGGACTGACCCGCGGGGGCCCCCTCTGCAAGCTCGATCCCTCCCTCCATGCCTCCCTCCCTCCCTCCGTGCAGGCTGTGAGAGACGCGAAGGCAGACTGTCTCCTTCGCGTCTCTGTTAAGCCCGCAGGGGCTGATGGGAAATTTCCCATCAGCCCCTGCGGGCTTAACAGAGACGCGAGGGAGACAGTCTGCCTTCGCGCCTCTTACAGCCTGCATGGAGGGAGGCACGGAGGAAGGAATCGAGCTTGCAGAGGGGGCCCCCGCGGGTCAGTCCATGCTGCCGCGGCAGCAGAGGGGGCCCCGCGGCGGCAGCCAGCAGGTTTTTTTTTTTAATTAAATTTTACTTTAGGCCTGGGGAGGGGGGGTAGGACTGGTAATGGGCTATTGGGGGGGCTGGGGCTGGGACTGGAAATGGGTTGGGGGATTAAGGCTGGAGGTGGGCTGATGAGGCTAGGACTGGTAATGGGCTGTGGGCTGTTGGGGGGGTTAGAACTGGTAATGGGCTTTGGGGGGGTTAAGTCTGGTAATGGGCTGTGGGATGATTGGGGCTGTCTGGTAATGGACTATGGGGGGCTAGGACTGGAAATGGGCTGGGGGGGGTTAAGACTGGGGGTGGGCTGATGGGGTTAGGACTGGTAATGGGCTGTTGGGGGGGGTTAGAACTGGTAATGGGCTTTGGGGGGGGTTAGACTGGTAATGGGCTGTGGGCTGATGGGGGCTGTCTGATAATGGGCTATGGGGGGGCTAGGACTGGAAAGGGGCTGGGAGGGGTTAAGACTGGAGGTGGGCTGATGGGGTTAGGACTGATAATGGGCTGTTGGGGGGGGTTAGAACTGGTAATGGGCTTTGGGGGGGGTTAAGACTGGTAATGGGCTGTGGGCTGATGGGGGCTGTCTGGTAATGGACTATGGGGGGCTAGGACTGGAAATGGGCTGGGGGGTTAAGACTGGAGGTGGGCTGATGGGGTTAGGACTGGTAATGGGCTGTGGGCTGATGGGGGGGTTAGGATTGGCAATAGGCTATGGGGGGCTGATTGGAAATGGGTTGATGGGGTTAGGACTGGAAGTGGGCTGATGGGGGGTTAGGACTGGTAATGGGTTATAGGGGGGGCTTAAACTGAAAATGGGGTGATGGGGGTTAGGACTGTAAGTGGGTTGATGGGGGGCTAGGACTGGTATCGGGTTGGGGGTTGCTAGGACTGGAAATGGGCTGATGGGTGGCTAGGACTGGAAATGGGCTGATGCAGGGACTAGAAGGGAATGGATGCTGGGTGAGGCTGGAACTAGAAGGGAGCTGATGTTGGGGGAGGATTAGAATGGGATGGGGCTGGAAGAGTAAAATGGAGAAGGGAAAAATATTTTGTGTGGGAGGGATAAAAAATCTACAATTGGCCGGGTATTGGGAGAGTAAGTGGGGATTGAGGATGGAGGGGTAAAATTTGAGTGGATGAAATAGGAATGAGGAAAGAGCAAAAGGAGAAAGATTAGTATGTTAAAGCAGATGTAGAGAGAGAATGGAAAAAAACTAGAAGAGAGAAGAAAGGACAAATGGACAGCAGACGAAGAAACCAGAAGAAAGTGGCTGGAGCAATTGCAGCTGAAAAAAATGCACAAAAGGTAGAAAAATATCTCTTTATTTTGAATTTATTAATTGGAATATGTCAGCTCTGGTAAATGTGCATCATTAACGTCTGCGCTTTGTTTAGTACAAGAGCAAATTAATGTATAGTTTTATTTCTACAGTGTTGTACATTCCAAGTTTGGCTTTTGGGATTCCCAGTTTAATTATTGTCTTCCTGTTTCTAAATGGTGATTACTTGTTTGGTGATGGTCTATATTCTGCATGTGTAACTGAGCTGAGGTGTTCTGTTTATATAATTCCTATTTGACATTGCCACTTGTTCTCTTTCCCCAGTAGGTCATTTATTGTTGTTCTCTGAAATGTATTGGTTTAATATTTGCAGTGTTGCCTTTTGATTGGTAGAGTATGGTGCTTTGTGAGTCCTGGTAGTGCTGTTAGGATACGGCGGGTTTGCTATGGGTTCTAAATGGGCAGTCTTTGTAGTAGTTCCTAATGTGTCTGGCAGTTGCACTGGATTATAGTAATGTAGAAATCTTTTAGTCTTTCTTTATCCATGCACTCATTAAGAGGCACGTTTACTAAAAGTTAGTATATGGTACCATTATGCAAATATTTATGCAAATGAGGCCCCTTATGCAAATGAGGGCCCCCCTTGGGCCGCCCCTGCTGGGGGCCCACAATTTTTGTTGGCGTAGGGCCTCACTCAAGGTAAATCCGGCCCTGCCCATGCCTTTTTGAATATAGTCACCGTGTTTGCCCCCACTACTTGCATTCCAAGCATCCACCACTCTTTCAGTGAAAAAATATTTCCTGACATTGCCCTTCAATTTACCACCTTGCAGCTTCGTGTTATGCCCTCTAGTTTTACAGTTTCCCCGTCTTTGGAAGAGGTTTGATGGTTCACCATTTCTCTTTGAGTATTTAAAGGTCTGAATCATATCTCCCCTGTCCCTCCTCTCCTCCAAAGTGTACATATTTATGTCTTCAAGTCTCTTCTCATAAGGCTTCTGACGCAGGCTCCAAATCATTTTGGTCGCTTTCCTCTGAACCGATTCCAGTCTTTTTACATCTTTTGCAAGATACGGTCTCCAAAACTGAACACAGTATTCCAAGTGAGGCCTCACCAGTGACTTATACAGTGGCATAAGTACCTCTTCCTTTCTGCTGGTAATCCCTCTTTGTATGCAGCCCAACATACTCCTGGCATTTGCCACCGCCTTGTCGCACTGTTTTGCCACCTTGAGATTATCAGAGATAATCACACCAAGATCTTTCTCCTGAACCGTGCATACCAACCTCTCGCCCCCTATCGCGTACATTTCCCTTGGATTTCTGCTACCCAAGTGCATGACACTGCACTTTTTCGCATTAAATCATAGTTGCCAAGCATTAGACCAGTCTTCCAGCTTTTGTAGATCTTTCCTCAAGTTAGCCACTCCTTCGGGGGAGTCCACTCTGTTACAAATTTTTGTGTTGTCTGCAAAAAGACAGACTTTTCCATTCAGTCCTTCAGCAATATCACTCACAAATACATTGAACAGTGCCGGGCCCAGGACCGAACCCTGGGGCACCCCGCTAATCACCTTCTCTCATCCGAGTGAGCTCCATGTACAATCACCTTCTGTCGTCTGTCAGTCAACCAATTTCTAATCCAGTTTACCATCTTGGGACCCATCCCCAAGCTACTGAGTTTGTTGACAAGCCTTCTATGAGGAACAGTATCAAAGGCTTTGCTGAAATGCAGGTAGATGACATCCATCGCATGCCCCTGATCTAGTTCCTTGGTCACCCAGTCAAAGAACTCAATCAGATTTGTTTGGCAAGATCGTCCTTTGGTAAAACCATGTTGCCTCAGATCTTGCATCCTGTTGGTTTTGAGAAAGTTCACTATTTGCTCTTTCAGGAGCGCCTCCATTACTTTTCCCGCTACCGAGGTAAGGCTCACGGGCCTGTAGTTTGACACTTATTCCCCTGTCACCACTTTTGTGTAGAGGTACGACATCAGCCATTCTCCAGTCCTGAGGAACCTCTCCTGTTTCCAAGGATCTGTTGAAGACATCCTTTAACGGTCTTGCAAGAACCTCTCTGAGCTCTTTCAGTATCCTGGGATGTATCCCATCCGGTCCCATGGCTTTGTCCACTTTCAGTGTAACAAGTTGTTCTAACACCTCATCTTCTGTGAATGGTGTGGTATCTACTTTATTCCCATTTTTATATTTGGGAGTCACAGCTGGTCCATCTCCAGGATCTTCTTTAGTAAAAACAGAGCAGAAGTATTTGTTTAGCAATTTCGCTTTTTCAGTGTCACTTTCCACAAGTCCTTTCCCAGCACTTTTGAGTCCTGCAATTTCAACTCTGATCTTCTTCCTTTCCTGAATATACCTGAAGAAAGTTTTGTTGCCACCTTTAACATCTTTAGCCATCTTTTCCTCTGCCTTTGATTTTGCTATCCTTATTACTCTTTTAGACTCGTTGAGTTGGATCCTGTATTCATTTCTGTGTTCTGTTTGCAAGCTTTTGAATTTTGCGAAAGTTGTGTTTTTTGCCTTTATTTGAGCATTCACCTCTTTGGAAAACCAAATAGGTTTCCTTCTCCTCTTGTTTTTATTTACTTTTCTTACATATTTATCAGTTGCCCCTTTTATTGCCTCCTTTAGTTTAGACCATTGCAATTCCACTTCCTTTATCTCCTTCCACCCCGTCATCTCCTCCTTTAAGTACTCTGCCATTTTATTGAAGTCAGTGTATTTGAAATTTAGGACTTTGAGCTTGCTATGATTGGCCTGTACCATGGCTTTTATCTCAAACCACACTGTGTGATGGTCGCTGTTGCTCACAGGGGCACTCACGCAGACATTCGACACACTATCACCGTTTGTGAGCACTACATCCAGCGTTGAACTTTCTCTGATTGGTTCCATAACCATTTGTCTAAATAATGCATCTTGGAGAGCATCCACAATTTTTTTGTTTCTTTCCAGATGTGCAGAAGGAGTAATCCAATCCACATCAGGTAGATTAAAGTCACCCAATATTATCGCTTCCCCCTTTGTTGCTATCTTGGCAATATCTATAATCAATTCATTATCTCTCTCTTCAATTTGAGTCAGAGGTCTGTAGACTACAGCAATATGGATGACAGTGCCATCTCCTCTTTCCAACGCAATCCAGAGCGCTTCTTCTTTTCCCCATGTCCCCTGCATTTCAGTAGCTTTAATATTGCTTTTGACATACAAGGCTACTCCTCCTCCTTTTCCATTTTCTCTGTCTCTTCTGAATAGATTATAGCCAGCTATGGCTATATCCCAATCATGTGATTCATTAAACCATGTTTCTGTAATGGCCACAATGTCCAAATCCGTTTCCACCATTAGGGCTTCCAGGTCTGGAATTTTGTTGGCTAAGTTTCGAGCATTTGTGCTCATTGCTTTCCAACATTTTCCTGGCTTGTGTGTATTTTGCATTGATTTTGTTCTGCCCACTTCTTCCCACATGTTTTTGATGTGTGGTTTAAAAGTGTGGCTATGTCTGATGTTCTGTTTTTGCTGGGGGTGGCATGCAGATGTTGACCTTCCACATCCGTCACCCCCTTTTCCTAATTTAAATGCATATCCACATACTGCCTGAATTTTTCACTTAGGATTCTTTTCCCTGCGACAGAGAGATGTAGTCCATCAGCACAGTATAGTCTCTTGTTGGTCCATCTGTTGTCTCAGTTGCCAATAAATCGGAATACTTTTTGTTTGCACCAGGTCTGGAGCCATGTATTAAAGCTGTTAATGCGATGCAGCCTTTTTGTCCCCTTACCAAGAACAGTTAGAACTTCTGAGAATGCAACAGTGTTAACAACGTGCTTGAGTTTCTCTCCCAGAGATTGGAAGTCCTTTTGGGCTGTAGAGGCACTGTTTCTAGCCAGGTCGTTTGTGCCTAAGTGGATAATAACATCAAGTTTGGAGTGTTCACTTTTTGCGCTAAGTAATTCAACAACTTGGTTTGTATTCCTGCTGGCTGAAGAGCCTGGTAGGCACATGACTATCTTCTCTCCTTTGAACTGTGTTCCCAAGTTAGTGCCACTGATGATGGAATCTCCAAGTAGTAGTAGTTTTCTGTTTGGTGAGGTTTTCTTCATATTTGGTGCTTTAGCAGGGGATTGGGCATTGTCTGACTCATTTAAGGGCCCTTCAGTTTCTTTGGATTGGGCATCCTTATTAGCCAAGGCAGAGAAGGCATTGTGCAGGGATATCTCTTGATGTATAGGATGTCTCTGTGTTACAGGTCACAATCTACCAGAACCCACTGTGATCCATTTGTTCCTGGGGCGTTTGATTCTTTGTGGGAGCGGTGGTGGACTTTGTTCAGTTTGTATCCTAGAAGAGGTGCGTTTCATTGCAGCCAGTTCCTCCCTCAGTAGAGACACTTCTTTATGCATGGCAGCTAGGTCTTTCCTTAGTAGTGTCAGTTCTTCATGCATGGCAGCTGACTTTAAGCATATAGGACAAGCTCTTAGGCTCCAAATGATTCATCTTTGAATGAAAATACCGCAGTTATTGTACTGAATACACAACATGTTTATGCAGTCCCAGAAGAAGAAGAAGAAAAGATGAAGATGATATGGCTTTTAACCCAAGTTAGGAACGATAGATGGCAAGTATGTGACCACTATATAGGCAATGTAGCCCCTGGGGTGGGTGGGGCGAGTGGTAGGGTGGGTGGGAACCTAAGTGTCTCTGGCCAGTAGGCTGTTCCTGAACTGTGGGCACAAACAATGGAGTAGGTAAGGGAACCCACCACTAAGGACAAATTAGATAGATAAAGTTTTGGAGACAAACAGACTCACAGTTATTTGGAGATAAACAGACTCACAGTTATGCAGCAAACTCAGCAAAAATCACCTTTTGGGAGAGCTCTGGAAAGCACTCCTCTTCTTAAGGAACAGAAAGGCAATCTGAGCAAGCCCACGTGCAGCACAGGAAATGAGTTATGGGGGAGCTCTGTTCATGGGTGGGAGGGTGCGGGCCGTGGGCAAACAGTGGGTGGCACCATGATCCTGGATGTACAGGGCCAATTCTGAGGTTGGCCCTGTATGTACAGGGTCAGCCATTTAGATGGGAGATGTATTCCAACCCGTAGGTGGAATAAATCCCCTAGACAGAGACAGATTGATGAGTTGGGCCCAGTAAGGAGGGTGAGGGTGAGGGGGTGCAGGGGGTTCCCTGTGGCTTGGCCCTGGCTGTGGCAGGCCCGATCGGGGGCCAGGCTAAGGGAAAAGAAGTTAATGATGGTCCACTGGGGATTGTGGCTCCTCATGGAACCGCGGTGCCATAGAAACATGATGTCAAAGCACCACGGCTCCATGCAGGAGCCTAGCTGAGCTAGCCGTGGATGTGGTTGAACATCTGAGGTGCCTGAATTGTGCTCCCCTCCCCCATATAGCTCCCATTGAAGCAGAATCGGGTGCATCCCTGGGCTGTCCAGATGTCTGGACGTCCGGAGGGCCCAGGAACTCACAACTCAGAATTGGCCTACACGTGTCTAGATTATATATTTGACTTGGATATGGATAAACGTGGACTACCCAAGAAAATGTCTAACTTATACATATATTACTAGTACTACTACGAATAATAATAATAATTGTTATAGTGCACCACTGTACATATAAATGTAAGACACAGTTTCTGCTCATCAGAGCTTATAATCTAAAAAGCACTGATATTTAGAGTCTTATAGTTTATACTAGTATATTCAGCAATGCTAGCTTTACGTACTGCTGCTGAATGAAGGAATAATAGAGCATCTAGATTTGTTGTTTAAAATTTTCCCCAGATGTTTTGTTGAAAATTGACCATATATGACCCATATAGTCCAAAAGCTTCTGTACATCTTCCTTGAATAATTCTTTTTCTTCATCTGACTTATGCCTTTTCCTCCCATCTCTGCTGTACAACTCTACTGGACCATTTGCATGGAGCAGGCTTCCTGAGTCAGTGTGTCACGCTCCCTCTCTAGCCATTTTCAAATCCACACTAAAAACTCACCTTTTGGAGGATGCATTTGCATTTTAACCACATCTGGAATCTCTTCTTTGCAATTTATGTCATGACTAGTCTATACGCTCTGTAGAGCAGGGACTTCTCTTGTACTGTATTTGTTTGTACGGCGATGTATACACCTAAAAGCACTTTATAAACGATATGCACTAGTGGTACTAGTATAAGATATGTTTTGTCTTAAAAGTATATGTGTATCATGTATTCGATACACTGCCCAGAGCATTTCACCTCAAACAAAAAGGATAAGAACTTAGACAATAAAAAGACGGATAAAGTGTGGACTAAGCCACAAAGAAACCTTGGAATTAAGCATTTGGTTAAGCCATTTGAAAGATGTATGTTTTATGTTGGGACTGAAAGGTTGCCAGCAAAGTGCCTTTTTGGATATTTGCTACTAGTTAAATAGAGAAAGAAAGAATCAAAGTGTGAATGGAACTGTCAAGGCAAAACTCCCTGAGTGTCTGAATCACAAGGCTTTTGGTCTCATATCCCACAATATACCTGACATATATAGTAAGAGTTACTGAGGAAAATTGCTGTAATTTCTTCTCTTAAATTATACGTGTAAATGCCGCCGTTGCCACACATGACACCACTAAAATGAACTTCTAAGTTTGTTCCCCACTTTTAACTAAACATAGGAGTCTATGGTTTCAGCTGAAAATTCACCTAAATTTAAGAGCTTAAATGTTATGCTCTTAACGTGAAGCCTGACACTGATTTGCCTACATTCAAGAGTTTAATTTAGGTGCACAGTGCTGAAAATCAGAGCTAAGTTCCCAACTTTTTTCCTCTGCCCTAAATCCTCCCTTCTTACCAATCACATTTTAGGCATCTAAATTCAGGAGTTTAGGAAATTCTGAGCATAAATTTAAGAACTCAGCCCTTGTAAATTTTCAAGGAGGCAAATTTAGAAGTCTAACTCTCAAAATAAGGCACCTAAACCATTTGAAATGTGACTCAATTTTTTTCAGTAGTTTTTCTATTTAACATGCTATGTTTGTTATAGTGTCATAGAAAACATACACTTGCTATCTAGTTTTCTGAAATAATCATGAAGAACAGACAGTGCACTTGGGGGAAAATTAATCTTTCACTTGTGGGATAATGGTTTCCCTCTGACTCAAAATCCTATATTTTTTTTTTCTTGTAACATCTGGAAGTCATTTTCTTCAGCTACATAAAGGTTTCCTCAATGCCGTTGATGTGAAATGATTTTATAAGTAACCATTTAGCGCTTAATGCTATCTGAAAGAAACTTCTGCTCAGTGAAAGGACTCTATTGAGATAAAAGAGTTATTCCTTTGCCCTCTTTGTTTGCTCCATTTGGATCTTTTTTGACCTTCTATCCTGTGTTGCAAAATCTGTTGCTGTCTGCAAGTTGTCCACAAGCGAAAAGTAAGAAAATAAATGCATAAATCAAAAGAGCTCTTTTTCCTTATAAAGAAATCCTATGATTGTGAAATATGTTATAAGAAGGTTTAAGCCCCCACCACCATCTCAGAGCAAAGTCGTCCTTAGGGGGCCCAGCTGTAACTTATGAAGATCCTCTGCTTTCCCCGGCCCCTGATGTTAAGCATCATTTGCCTTCTCTTGAGAGCATCAGTGGGGCAGAAGCTACATCAACCATACATGGAAACATCATACCAGGTCACAGGGTACAGTATTCCCCCTCCCTCTACTCTGCAATATCTATAATAGCCCTGGATTCAGCCCCCCCCCCCTTTAGAGTGAGCACTGCCACCCCCCTCCCCCCAATCAAAGTCCTGGCCTGCAACTAGAATGGCAAATTATGTAAAAGTATTTGTGAACAAGCCATTCTTTTTCTCCATATAAATTAATTTATGAGCAGGAAGTTCACTGTCACTGGGTGAGATCAGAAACTCTATTGCCAGGGCTGGCCGAACCATTAGGCAAGACTAAGCCTTCACCTAGGACAACAATTTCTGAGGATCCGCAAAAAGCAGCAGCAGTCAGGGGTGGCCCAAGGGGGGGGGGGGTGGGGCCATGTGCGGAGATTAATTGTGGGGTCTCATTTGCATAATGAACCTCATTTGCGTAAATATTTGCATAATGTTAACATGCGCTTTTAGTAAACATGTGTCTGAATAAAGAAAGACTAACAGATTTCTACATTACTATATTGCAGTGACAACCACCAGGCCCATTAGGAAGTACTACAAACACTGATCATTTAGAACCCATAGCAAATCCGCCATATCATAACAGCATTATCAGGACTCACAAAGCACCAAACCCTACCTATCAAAAGGCAACACTGCAGATATTAAAACCAGTACATCTCAGAAAATACCAATACATCTCACTGGGGGAAAGAACAAGTGGGACTGTCAAATAGAAACAATATGAATAGAATACCTCAACTTGGTTACACATGCAGAATATAGACTGTCACCACACAAAGAACAAGGGATCACAATTTAGAAATAGGAAGATGATAATTAACTGAGAACCCCAAAAGCCAAACATGAAATGTACAGCACTGGAAAAATAAAACTATAAATTAATTTCCACTTGCACTAAGCAAAAACGCAAAGATGTTAGCAATACACACTTCCCAGACCTGACATATTCCAGTTAATACATTCAAAATAAAAAGTAGTTTTCTACCTTGTTTGGGATTTTATTTTTCAGCTGCAATTGCTCCAGTCACTTTCTTCTGGTTTCTTCATGTCTTCTGCGAGCAATCCATTTGTCCTTTCTTCTCTTTTAGATTTTTTCCATTCTCTCTCTATATCTGCTTTAACAAACTGATCTTTCCCCTTTTACTCTTTCCCCCTTTTCTTTCCTTATTCCTTTATCATCCACTCAAATTTCACCCTTCCATTCTCCCACACACTCTCCCAATACCCAGCTCATCCCAACACTCTCCCATTGGGTACTCTCCCAATACCCAGCTCATCGTAGACTTTTCTTCCCTCCCACACAAAATATCTTTTCTGCTCTCCATTCTCATTCCCCATCCCAAGCCCTTTCTAGTCCTCCCCCAAAATCAGCTCCCTTATAGTTCTAGACCCACCCAACATTCGCTTCCTTCTAGTCCCAATCTCCCAAGCCCCCACATCAGCCCATTTCCAGTCCTAGCCCCCCATATGCTTTTTTTCCAGTTCCATTCCAGACCCTATCAGCTCATTTCCACTCCAAGCTCCCCCATCAGCCAATTTCCACTGGCATGAGGAGTCTATGCTGGGAAAGGTTAAAGGGCATTGCCTTTAACCTCTCCCAGCATTTGTGACTTCACAGATACAGCCGCTGGCATGAGGGAAAAGACTCCTCATGCCAGCGGCTGTGCAGAGGGAGCCGGAGCCTCGTGCGGGCTTCCCCTGCTCCCTCTGCAGTCCCTTAGATGGCTGTGGGGCTGTTCGGGGGAGGGCCTAGGACTGCAAATGGGCCGTGATGGAGGGAGGGGCTAGGTCTGGGTGGGCTGTGATGGGGGGGTTAGGACTACAAATGGGCTGTAATGGTGGGGGGGGGGGGCTAGGACAACATTATCGCACAATGGACAGGCCGGCCCTGGTCAAAACTATAAGTTTACTATAAGTTGATGGTTCTGGAGGGGCATGAAAGGATTGGAGAGGTTAGTAGTTGGTATGGATGGCTAGATTGGATAGGCTGCATGGTCTTTATCTGCTGTCATTTTCTCTGTTTCTCGCACATAATGGGAATACTATTGATACATGTACATATAATTTGATAATCTTTAATGAAAGAAAATATTACAAAAAACTACCAGTTCAATAATATTTAATAACTTTCACAACTTCACCACTTATTTAATGATTTAATAAATTAGATATATTAAGAAGATCATTATATGATCATTGAGGAATATTCTTGTGTGTTTTCACACCAGTTTCCTCATTTATTTAATCATTGGTCCATTAAAACAGTCCATTTTAGCTTTTCTTTATAGTGACATAGTATATGACGGCAGATAAAGACTAGTATGGTCTATCCAGTCTGCCCAGCAAGGTTGCCAGAATAGATGTACCTGCTGCTCTGTGGAAGTCACTCCCCTCTATGCCTTTGTTTAGGGTTGTACCTGATGCTCTGTGCAGGTCACCCCTCTCTATTTGTTCAGGTATAAGAAATAGTTAAGTTTATTTTTATTTCATCCTCTTGCTATAAAGGGATCCACTGTGTCTGTCCCATGCCATTTTGAATTCTGTCACTGTATTTGCCCCCACCACCTCCATCAGGACGCTATTCCAAGCATCCACCACCCTTTCAGTGAAAAAGTATTTCCTGATGTTGCTTTTAAGTTTGCTTCCTTGCAGCTTTATTTTATGCTCTCTAGTTTTTCAGCTTCCCCATCTTTGAAAAAGGTTTGTTTGTTCATTAATACCTTTTAAGTTGTTAAACGTCTGTATCATATATCCCCTGTCCCTTCTCTCCTCTAGGGTATACATATTTAGGTCTTCAAGCCTCTTCTCATATGTCTTCTGGTGCAGGCTCTAAATTGCTTTGGTCATCTTCCTCTGAACCATTTTAAGTCTTTTTATATCCTTTGTGAGATATGGTCTCCAAAACTGAACACAATACTCCAAGTATGACCTCATCAATGAATTGTACAGGGGCATAAATACCTTCTCCTTTCTGCTTGTTATTCCTTTCTGTATGCAACCCAGCATCCTTCTGGCTTTGGCCACCACCTTGTCACATTGTTTCACCACCTTGAGATCCTCAGAAACAATCACTCTGAGATCCTTCTCCTGGTCCATGCACACTGACCTCTCTCCCTCTATTGCATACAATTGCCTTGGATTTCTATATCCCAAGTGAATGACTCTGCACTTCTTCACATTCCATCTTCACTGCCTAGCATTAGACCATTTCTTCCAGTCTTTGTAGATCTTTCCTCATGTTGTCCAATCCCTCAGAGGAGTCTACTCTGTTGCAAATTGTCGTGTCATCTGCAAAAAGTCAAATTTTTCCCTTCAATTCTTTAGCAATATCACTCACAAATATATTAAACAGAATTGGTCCCAGGACTGATCTCTGGGGCACACATTTTATGCACTTAAAAATTCCTAATCATTCATATTGACTTCACAAATTTCAAAATTCATGATGCTTTACTTGCAAATACGAATGCTTATTCCACTTTTTTTTTCAGGCAGCTACCCAACAAAGGACTGTAGCGTAGTTGGGTGGAACCAGAAGGGGCAACAGTAATGCAAGTACTAGGAGTATTTAATAGCAGTCCCATCCAAGCTGAAGACCTGGTTAACTAAGCAAGGTGTGAGCACAATGGAAGAAGCTGTTATTTTAGCATAGAGAAATTTAGACTCTGAGAGTACCACTAAAGGGCATCTTTGTGACTGAAAGGCAAGAGAGGCTTCCAAAGAGTGCTAACAGGAAAGAGGGGAGAACAAAGAAAAAGTCTGAGGTTTCCTAAAATAGGAATTTTAATAATTATTGGAATCCAAAAGGGGAATTCATTGGTGGGAATTCCTTTAATGGTAGGAAAAAATAGGGTAGACTGCAGAGGTCTGAAACAAAAAGGGATTATGTATGTTTTAGATGCAGGGAGACTGCTCTTCCTGAAGGACTGTTAAGTGGTGTTTACAGGCTTATGTGATGCCCGGAAAGTGTTCTTGAGGGCTTTTGAGGACCAAATCTTCACAACTTATACACACGTATTTGGCAAAATGATTTTATAACAGCCTGTTTCACAGTGTTAAAAAAATCTTGCTTTACATACAGGAAAACCTTTATAAAATTACACCCAAAGTGCTAAAATGCATACAGGACTATAGTAGATGATGGCAGATTCAGACCAAAATGCCCCATCTAGTCTGCCCAGTAAGTGGTCGTGGTTTTAAATGCCAAGCTTTGGTTGCTGCTTGCAGGTTACCATCTTAGTAGCACATAAAAGTAATTTCATTGCTGTTTTCAGCTGAGGCTTTCAATGCTTGGTTGCAATTCAGCGATTCCCATGCATTTTTGAATTCTATCACCAATTTCATCTCTACCTCCTCCTCCTCCAGGAAGGCATTTCAGCCATCTACCACTCTTTCCATGAAGAATTATTCCAAATGTCGCTGCTGAGTCCACCTCCACGCTGCTTCTTATTATGCTCCCTAGTGCTTCAGCCTTCTTCCTTTAGAAAGAGTTCATTTCTTGTGTATTAAAACCTTTTAAGTATATTAACATATCATATCTCCCTATATCTCCCTTGTCCATCTAGGGCAGTGGTTCTCAGCCCGGGCCTTGGGGCGCACCCAATCAGGTTTTCAGAATAATCACAATGAATATGCATGAGAGAGATCTGCACACACTGCCTCCATGATATACAAATCTCTCTCATAGCCTGCTCTAGGGTATGTTTGAAGGTGGGGGAAAGATGTGTAAACAGCAAAGCAATCTCTTTGTTGCTTCTAATTGGTTATTTTAAAAAGCCTTCTATTCATAATTCTTTTAACTATTTATATCATTTATAACCGGCCTCTCAAACACACTGAACAACAGAGCATCTAACAACATAACATTCATAGCAAACTACACTGCACTTAAGAGACAGTGACAACAACAGGGGACAGACTGCCCAATAGTGTGCTTTAGTAAATATGCTCCTGATGCATATTAAATCAATTTAGCATGCACTAAATTTTTAAAGACGCCTTAATGAATGAAATGTGCACTAATGAATGCATGCCCCTACAAAAAAAATATTTGAATTTCTTTGGCAAACTATCACAAGCGATCATCTGCAGATGTGCCTTTAACATAAGTGCATAAAATGAACAGACGTTAAAAACATTTATTCAGGCCACATCAAGGTCAAGAAATGTTCACCACTAATTAATCACATTCTCCAACTATGAAGTTTGTTATTGAGATTATTGAAAGTGATTCACAATGAGACTGAAGCATCAGAGAGTCAAATTGCATACAAAAAAAAAACACAGATAAGGATAGTGTTAAAAACAACACTTTGGAATTATGCTTCGGCAATCTGGAGGGTAATTTCAGAACCAGTCATATAATTAAAGGGGTAATTTTATAAGCCAACTTTGCGATATTCGGCCGCTTCACGGTTAGTTTTGGCAATGAAAGTTAGGATAGCCTTTACTCTACCTTATTTTCACTGCTGAGGGATAACAGGACAATGGCTGAATATTGCTGCTGCCCTGTTATCTCTGAACGTCCTGATGCTAGGTGGCTGGCATTGGGGTGCCTTGCACCGGCAGCCTCAAAGATTCAGTGGCATTAACCAGGTTAGTGCCACTGAATATTACAATCAGCACAACTAACGCATTAATCGTGCTGAATATCGGCCATGCCACTGCCACTCCAATCAGGAGCCAGGCTGGGCTAGCTAGGGAGTTGCTTGGATGTCCGGGTGGCCAGAATCGAGGTATGGCCTGCACGTCCAGACTGGTAGTCCCGATTCTGATCCTGCAGGCACATCTAGTTGTCTCGGGATCAGAACCGAGTGCACCAAAGCACAACCCAATTCTGACCGGCCGGACAGTCAGTGGATACACACAACAGAATTGGCCTCTATGTGCATACAGTACACACCAATATTAAAAAAAAAGATGAGCTCCTAAATTTAGGATCCTAAGTTAGGCTCCCGAATTTGTGCCCTATTTTCAGCCACAATTAGGATCATAAGGGAGTTGTTTTAGAAGCCCTATTAATGCTATGGATGACCAAAGCACAGAGACATCTCCAGAGGTATTTTAGAAACCAGGTAAGCATGGGGACATCCAAGTCTGAATGGGGGTATAGCACCCATAGCATTCCCAAAAACCTGTACATCACCGCCTGATCTCAAAAATATTCTGGACGCTCAAAGTTGTCTCTAAGGCATGAATAGGCATTGGAAAAGTGCTCATTTTGGCAATAAAACATCCAGAGGGTGTAGAAAATATGGCACTCCACCATCCCCAGTACTAAGCAAAATCACAATAATTGCAGCCAGGGGCGGCCCGAGGTGGGTGCGGGGCCATGTGTGGAGACTCACTGTGGGCCTCATTTACATAAGGTGGCTCATTTGCATAAATATTTGCATAATGTTAACATGCACTAACTTTTAGTAAACATGCCTCTTAATGAGTGTCTGGATAAAGAAAGACTACCAGATTTCTACATTACTATACTCCGGTGCCAACCGTCATGCACATTAGGAAGTACTATAAACACTGACCATTTAGAACCCATAGCAAAGCCGCCGTTATGATGCTATCAGCACTATTAGGACTCACAAAGCACCAAAGCCTACCTATCGAAAGGCAACACTGCAAAGATTAAACCAATACATCTCAGAGAATACCTACTGGGGAAAGAGAACAAGTGGCACTGTCAAATAGCAAATACATGAACAGAATACCTCAGCTCGGTTACACATGCAGAACATAGACCATCACCAAACAAAGAACAAGTGATCACAATTTAGAAATAGAAAGACAATAATTAAATTCGGAACCCCAAAAGCCAAACTTGGAATGTACAACAACATTGGAGAAATAAAACTATAAATTAATTTCCTCTTGTACTAAACAAAAACACAAAGACATTAGTGATACACATTTCCAAGAACTGACATATTCCAGTTAATAAATTCAAAATAAAAAAAGTATTTTCTACCTTTTGCTGTTTGTGCATTTTATTTTTCAATTGCAATTGCTCCAGTCACTCTCTTCTGGTTTCTTTGTGTCTTCTGCTAGCTGTCCATTTGTCCTTTCTTCTCTCTTCTAGATTTTTTCCATTCTCTCTCTACATCCACTTTAACATACTGATCTTTCCCCTTTTGCTCTTTCCTCCATTTCTTTCTTTATTCCTTTATCATCCACTCATATTTCATCCTTCCATCCTCAATTTCCACTTATTCTCCCAATACCCGGCCAATCGTAGATTTTTCTTCCCTCCCACACAAAATATCTTTTCCTCTCTCCATCCTCATTCCCCCAGCCCCATCCCCTTCTATACTTCCCCCAAAATCAGCTCCCTTCTAGTTCCAGCCCCACCCAGCATCCGTTCCTTTCTCTCATGCCCCTGCATCAGCCCATTTCCAGCCCTAACCTCCCATCAGCCATTTCCAGTCCTATTCCATCCCCCTGCCAGCCCATTTCCAGTCCTAGCCCTCCCAATTAGCTCATTTCCTGTCCTAACCCCCCATCAGCTATTTCCAGTCCTATTCCAGCCCCCTATCAGCCCATTTCCAGTCCAAGCTCACCCCATCAGCCCATTTCCAATGCTAGCCCCCATCAGCTCATTTCCAGTCCTAGCCCCCATCAGCTCATTTCCAGTCCTAGCCCCCATCAGCCATTTCCAGTCCTATTCCATCCCCCATTAGCACATTTCCAATGCAAGCTCCCCCCATCAGCTCATTTACAGTCCAAGCTCCCCCCATCAGCCCATTTTCAGTCCTAGCCCCCCCCCCCCTCCATCAGCCATTTCCAGTCCTATCCTAGCTCCCCATCAGCCCATTTCCAATCTTAGCCCCCTATTGGCCATTTCCAGTCCTATCCTAGATTCCCTCCCCCCCCCCCCCACAAAGAGCCCCACGCCTGTCTAAGCAGCTTCAGAGGGAGTTGGGGAAGTCCGCGCTAGGCCCTGGCTCATCTCTGCACAGCCGCCATCATGAAGAGCGGCATTTTCCCTCACGCTGGCAGCTGTGTTCTACTGAAGCGTGCTGAATGCTGGGAAAGGTTAAAGGGCGCACTTCACAAGAACACAGCTGCCAGTGTGAGGGAAATTGCCACTCTTGATGTTGGCAGCTGTGCGGAGGTGAGCCCAGGCCTTGTGCGGGCTTCCTCGGCTCACCTCTGAAGCCGGCATTTCAAGGAGCACAGTGTGAGAATGAAGTTTGCATGGGGCCCCCTGAAGCGCGGGGCCGTGTGCAAACAGCATTCTCATGCAGTGGACGGGCCAGCCCTGATTGCAGCAGTGGGATTTGAACCCTGACTTTCCTGGTCCTAGTCCTAACCATCAGAGTATTCCTAGTCATCCACAATCTGGAGGTCTATGTAGCTGCCCCCATAGAGATCCATATTGAGTATGTTCACGTTTGTGAAATCGTACCCATGTAGCCCCTTCCTCCGCCCCCGCTCTGCCCAGGAATGCCTCTAACACGCCCCGATGCTTTGCGGATAGCATCTGGGTGTGTTAGAGACTTAGCTGGGATATTCAAAGGGCACTACCCATGTAGGTGCCCTTTGAATATTCCGGATAAGGCCCTTAAACAAGTAACTAAGGAAGTTACTCATGTAAGGGCCTCTGAATATCGGGCCCCATGTTCCTAAATTTAGGCCTGCCATTCATTTGCCTAGATTTATGAGCCTAATTTAGGTACCTAGTGCTGAAAATTAGTGCCTTAGCTCCTAACTTTTTTCCCCGCCCTAAATCCACCCCCATTGCAACCCACTTTATATGCTCCTGAATTTAGGAGATTAGTGAAATTTTAAGAAAAATGTAGGCATGCAGTTATAGTAAATTTTTAAAGAGGCCAATTTAAGAGCATAACTCTCAAAGTTAGCAGCATAAATCCTTTGAATATTGTTCCCTATCATTTTTGCCTGCTCTCGAGCAGTGTTATGTATGCACCTTCAATCTAGGCGCAATTTCTGCAGGACTTGTGCTAGTATGCCTATGTGTCATTATAAAATAGGCGCCTTTTCCATCCCCTTACCTAGATGCCCATTTATAAAATTACCATCCACATGTGTAAATTGCAGCAGTTTTAGAAAGGGAAAGTACTCCCATACTTTCCCTTCTGAATTGCTGCTTTCTTCTGTATTTAGTGGCAAAAAGTACAAGTGTATATTCAAGGCTGCTGCAAGAGTATTAGGCACCTAGGTGAACCCTCAGCTTGTGCCCCCTTGCAATTAGTTTTTAGATCCCCCAGCACTCCCTCCCAAGATTTTGATTATTAACTTTCATTGTAATCATCTCAACACATCCCTTACAGAAGTTTATTTGGACATTTCACTTTTAAATATTAAACTTTATTTTGTAAATATATGCATATCGAGTGATCTCTACCTGCCTTTCTGACATTGCTGTTTGGATGTCTCACCGTTGCTTGAAATTAAACATGGCTGAAATTGAGTTTCTTATTTTTCCCCCTAAACCCTCCTCTCCCCTTCCTCCTTTCTCAGTCTCTGTGGATAAGTCTCTACTCATCCCTCTCTACTCAGCTCGCAACCTTGGGTTCGTCTTTGACTCCTCTCTCTCCTTCTCCACACACATCCAACTGATAGCTAAAACCTCTCATTTCTTTCCCTACAGCATCAACAAAATTCACCCATTCCTTTCTGAACATACTACTAAGACACTTATCCACTCCTTAGTCACCTCCTGCCTAGACTATTGTAACCTCCTCCTTGCTGGTCTCCCTCTGAATCATCTCTCTTCCCTTCAATCTGTTCAACACTCTGCTGCGCAGCTAATCTTCCGCCAGCCTCATCATTCCCATATTACCCTGTTCTTAAGTCACTTCATTGGCTCCCTATCCATTTCCACATCCAGTTCAAACTTCTCCTTCTGACTTATAAGTGCATTCATTCTGCAGCTCCTCACTACCTTTCCTCTCTTATCTCTCCCTACAACCCTTCCCGGGAACTCCGCTCTTCTGGCAAATTGCTTCTATCTGTGTCCTTCTATTGCTAAAACCAGACTTTGCTCCTTTTACCTTGCTGCTCCTTATACCTGGAACAAACTACCTGAGTCTATACGTCAGGCACCTTCTCTGGCCCTTTTCAAATCCAGGCTGAAAAATCACCTCTTCACTGCCGCTTTCGGATCTTGATGCACCTGATATCCTTTGTGTTTCCCTGCCATTCTCTCCTAGCTGTATCCCATGTCTACAGATCCTGTGTTGTTTGTCTAGACTGGATTGTAAGCTCTGATGAACAGGGACCATCTTTTACATGTTTCTGTGCAGCGCTGCATACGTCTTGTAGTGCTATACAAATGTTCAGTAGTAGTAGTAGAATTTTAAAAAGCAACTTATAAGGGTAAATGGACTATTTACATATTGAAGAAAGGAACAGATACCCAGACCGGCAGAGTTTTCAGGTTTGAAAGACCCCTTTCTTTATTGCCCCTATGCATTTCAGCCTTACAACCTTCTTTAGGGGGGTATTATAGGGAGCAAACCTCAAAAAAACAAACAATAGTGATTAAAATACATCAAATAAATAATTAATAAGCAATACAAACATTGATTAAAATCATTAAAATGTATAAAAATATGGCAGTGGCAGGATCTGTGCGGTCCGGGGGGTGAGCCAGTCAAGTCAGACTGCGGTGGAGCTCGGGCAGTCAGCGTGGTAGCCGGGAGGCAGCGGTTGGCATTGGGCAGTCAGTATTGTCGCCTAGGGGCAGCGGTCAGCAGAGCGGAAGTCAGAAGCACATGGCTGAGTACAGCACAGTGTGTCGAAGTGCGGCCGACACACCGCGGCTTGCGGTGATTCAGCCAGGGCGAGGCAGAGCTGCTGGGTGACTGGAGGAGGCCCCGAGGCAAGTGTGGGGGTGGAGGAGGTGATACAGAAACCAGTGATAATGGCAGGCAAGGGGGCGCAAAGGGGGGGAGGAAGGAGCAAGCACGTGGCAGGAATGCTGGCGAGAGTAGGCCAATGGGGAAGGGGGAGAGGGCTGGGGAGGGCTGGGGGGGGGCTACCAGGCAGCGAGGGGGGCAGGCTAGAGGTCGGGCTATGGCAGAAGGAGTGGAGGTGGCCGAGCAGTTAAGGGAGGCAAGCAGGCTACCTCAGGGAAAAGGAGCTGCGGGGATAGGCAGAAGGGGGAGGGGGTCGGGGTTGCCTCTGGGGAGGGGGGTGCGGAGAGAGTGCACGGGGGCAGGGCGAGGGCCCAGAAGCGAGGTGGGTCTCGCAGGGGCGGGTTGGAGCCTCAGCCATTGGGGCTTTAGGATGTGGAGTCTGGGGGAAGAGGGGATGGGCCGGAACAGCCGACAGGGACGCCTAGTGTGGGGGAGGGGGGAGAGGCGACTGTGGGTCAGCAGGGATGGGGGACCTTGGGGGGTGGGGGTGTCTGGGTAAGGGGTGGCAGGGGGGAGCTGGGTCCAGAGGCTATGTATCTTGGATGTCAGGGGAGTCACCCTGTGGTGGAGAGGGGAGCCGGACAAGGGGGTGAGCGGCCTGGGGGGATGTGGGGTCCTGGCAGCATCGGCTTGGGGGTGGGCAAGGTTTATCAGGGGCAGGGTGGCTGGGGGCATGGCAGCCAGCCTGGCTGTCGATGGTCCCTCCCCCGATGTTCTCTTTTATGTCTCCACAGGTGCCGGCGATGATCCCTTACCCGACAACGCCTGGAGGCGGAGGCCATGGGGGAGCGGAGCAGCAGCAGTGTGGCATGGTGGACAGTGTGGTGGAACCAGTGACAGTTACCGAGAGGACGGAGGAGTTGAGAGCGGCAGGTGAGTCACAAGAGGAACCGGGGGGGGGGGGGTAGGGGACTGGGGGGTGGGGACGGGGGAAAGGCACGTACGAAGCGAAAACATGCGTGTCAGCGATGGCATGGTTCGGATTCTTCTTCTTCATCCTCTTCATCAGTATTGTCCTCATCCGCATCAGAAGGGGGCGGGGTAGGACAAGAGGTCAGCGTTAAGGAAGGTGGGGTTGGCAGTGCTGGAGTAGGGGCCCCTTTATTAGCGGCGTATACTGAGTTATGGGAAGGGGTACCAAGGAATTTGTGGAGCAAGATTAAGAAAAGGAGGTATATTGATATTTTCCGATTGTTGGAGGGCCAGAGGCGGTCGGGGGATAATAAGAAGAAAAGGAAGGAAGATGAAAAGGCCGGTCGCATTAAGAAAGTGTCTAGGAATCTGGTGAACTGAACAAGAGCTTTTTTGCGTTTGGCCAGCGTATGGAGAAATCACTTTCCGGAACAGTACGGGATGCTGTTGGCTTACGTGGATTCCATTTTGGAGGCCGCGCAGATGCATGAAGGATGGTCGTGGTTGAATTACGATGAGAAGTTCCGAGATAAAATGGAGGAGAACCGGTTTTTGTCATGGGGGTCTCAGGATATTAATCTGTGGCTCACGCAAATGTCTGAGAAGTCAGGGGTGGGGGGTCTGGGGGGAAAACCGGGGGGTGGGATAGTAGGGGGACGGGACATTCCTTTCAGCCGACAGGAGCCCCGTTGCAGCAAAAAAGTGGAGGTACGGGAACAGGGGACGTGTGTTGGAGATTTAATAAGGCTTCGTGCCCATTTCCTGATTGCAAGTTTCGACATGCATGCTCAAGTTGTGGGGGGGGGGGGGCATTCGGCATCAAAATGTATTAAAAAAGGGCCAGCTCCGCTTAGTGGGTCAGCTCTTAAGTAAGGGTGATGTGAGCAGTCTGGCAGGTACCCCGATACGGGTAGAGGCATTAATGGCCAGGCTGCAACAATACCCGAGGTGGGGAGATAGGGAGGTGTTGGGAAAAGGGTTTCAGGAGGGCTTTGTCATCCCAGTGGCTGGTACAATGGTAGCATGCTCGTCGTGCAATTCGCCTTTGGTACGGCACTTTGCACCGGTTGTGTGGGATAAATTGTTAAAAGAATTAGAGCTAGGAAGGATTGCAGGCCCTTTTGCGGAGAAGCCATTCTCGAATTTGGCAGTGTCCCCGATGGGTATTATACCCAAAAAAGAAGCGGGAAAATTTAGATTAATTCATAATTTGTCATTCCCAGAAGGAACATCGGTCAACGATCACATACCAAGGGATAGCTGTACAGTTAGGTACGTGTCTTTTGGTGAAGCATGCAGGGGTGGGGGCATGGATGGCGAAGGTCGATATTGAGTTGGCATTCCGTCTGTTGCCGGTTCACCCAGCAATGATCGCTACAGCATGCGCGCTACTGCGCGCAAGCTTAAGACAGCGCGCAGACACCCAAATACAGAAACAGAGCTGTAACACAATGATTACTACACAGACTGATGGTACAAGGGTCATGGGTTCGATTCCCCAGTGTGCCTAATGAAGAAGGCTGGCTGAGGCGTCATGTGCAACCCTTTGAAGGCCTACTATAATATTTTATCCACATTCTGCAGCTGGGTTAATGTTTGCACATGTCAGGAAAATTGTACCCGTCGTATCCAATATGTTCCAATAGTGATGTTCCCTCTGGCATGGTCATGTATACTATACCATTTTATAGGAATATATAGGCAGAGGTTTGGATCCCGAAAGTACTGGGCTTGGCCTGGAAAGGGTTAAGTAGTGGGCTGTGAGGAAGGTTACTTGTACCTGAATAGTGCTGCCAGCAAACACACTCTCACAGTGGCGTAACCTAAGGTGCCACATAAGGCACTCCATAGGGCACATTATAAAGTGCGCTGTCTGCCAAGGCACCCTATAATGTCCCCATAGGACACCATATAAGGCACCTTATAAGGCGCTTTATAGGGCGCCTTATGAGCCACCCTAAGGGGACAGTACCCTGAGGGTGGTCCTGCTGGCAGAACTAATATACAATAAAAACAGACAATGCCTAAGACAGCCCTATTGATGAACCTCACTGTGGGTTTAGGACCCATGACCTCTGGCTCCACAGGCAGTGTAGTAACCAGTGGGCTAGAGCTGCTAAAAAACAACTGGCTGGCTACAGGAGGACTGCACAGCACCACACCCACATTCTGCTGTGGTTACCAGGATAGGGTTAACCCACCCGTACCCATGATGCACTGCACATGCAAATCAGCAGTCGAGAGATGGGCACAAGAGCGGGTTGCACCCCCACAGCACCTCGGCCCTGTAGGGGGGACAGACCGTGTGTGGCACTGCCACAGAGTAGCCACAGACACTCACATTGTGCGGGTACAGTGCCCACCCTGAGGTTGAGGTGGGGCCCCCAGCACCAGGTCCACAGCACCTTTCATGGCTGAGATACGCCATGCTGCAGGTCCCCATCAGTGTGTGATAGGTAGCTCCGTTAGACACACCTAGGATACATCTGTGCCCTGCTGTATGTCTCGGTCATGTCTAGTCCTTATGGGCGATGATGCACTCAGAATAGTGCATATCCTGTATTGGTGCCAAGGTTACCTGGTGAAGGGGGGGGTGTATGGACCCATGGGCAGATCATCTACCACCACACAACCCACCCTCTGGGGCTTAGGGTGGAAAACAGGGTCACCCACCAATAGCTCCCCAGTCTACACCCCTGCAATGGCAGCGGTAGAGGGGACCAGCAACAGCAGTCCTGCTGGGGAACAGACAGAGCGGTACACATCCATAACACAATAGCAGACAGACAGCAGTCCTGGATATGCTCAGCTGCCCCCCACCATTATCTGACATGCCCCAGCAGCAGGACTCCAGCCGCTGCACCCTGCAAGGTGTTCCAGCAAGACACATACTAGCTGCAGACAGTCCATCAGCTAGTCTACAGTGCATGGTCCTGGAGGAGATGCATGTACCCAGAACCCAGGGGATGTCAGCATACACAAAAAGCAGATAAATCAGTGATTGGGCCCCAAAAGGAAACCCATATATATATATCACATGAGCAAAATGCTATATAGCACTATGGGGGAACCTAGCCATGTCGTGGTCACTACTCAGTCAGGGCGAGAGTGACCTCCCAGCAGGACATGCTGTGGCCACTCTGTCTGTGCAGGTGGTACCGGGCACTACAATGTCCGAGCCATTGCCCTATGCCCAGTGCAGATGCGGCCAGGCCAGGCCACCCTATCCAGGCTATTCCCATGGTACCTTGCTCCTCATTATGCACATTGGCAGGCCAATACTGGGAACAGTGCTAGCAGTGTGGGCTGTGGAGGGTGTTGGAAGCCACCACACACTGGATAGACAGACACACACTCCCCACACCTATGCCAGCATTGTGCAACTATAGAGGTGTTGGGCAGCCCAGGCCACCACACAAGTCCTGAGCACAGTGCAGGCATGGCTATGGTACGCAATACTGTAGGAGTCACTCCCCAGGTTGGTAAACACTGTCAGACACATGACCTGTAGCACACTCCACATACATCAGAAAGGTTGCTATGATGCAGCTCACTCAGACACTTGTACCTAACGTAGGAATTGCTATCTGCCAGTAATCCTAGCAACCTTTTGATAGATGTGTACCATATTCCCCGGTTTAGGGTGGCATTACTAAGGTATGCAAGTGCTAGTATTGGGAGATGCACGAAGAGCCCACAGTCCTGCCTCTCCAGAAGGCTGTGGATAATGGGGCCTGTGGGTGCGGGTGTGTCTGCCCCTGTTGGCTGCTGCTTTACGGCAGAGGTTCCCAACTCCAGTCCTGCGGTGCCAAACACTGTTCGGGTTTTCATGCTGACCCTCATGAATATGCATGAGATACATCTGCATACCATGGGGGTGGAACATAGAAATGCAGCACAGGCATCTTTATCAGAGGCAGCATGGAACTGGAATGGTGTTTGGCCCTCCAGGACTGCATTTGGGAGGCTCTGCTCTAGGTAATGTGCATGTTTATGGTGTCTGTGCTCTGTAGGGTAAAATGTTGGTGTTTTGGGCATGTTTACGTCATCTGCAAGAACGGTTCTGCCTGTATTAGCACGTTATAGTAGTGGGTAAAATATGAGGACTGGGTTGGTGGAAAACACAGCTGGGACTTGAACCTGTGACTTTCTGCTTCTGAATACAGTGGTTCTGTGCACTGCACCACCATGTTCTCACAGAGATGGTGCATTCCCTGGTGGTATCATGACTATTGGTCAGACAGGGCCTGCCTGTTGCAGTGCATGGTACCCACCTACACAGGGCTAGGCCACGGTCTGCTCCGGGCAGCTGCCACTGCCCCCTCCACCACCAGTATCCCTCAGCCACCATGCTGACATGCCTTTCTGCTGGTGGAGCTGGTGGTGCGCGGTCTCAGGCCATCCAGTGTGCAGGTAGGCGGCCGCCTATGGTGCATGTTCTGGGGTAGGGGTGCCTGCATAGACGTCCACGTTCCCCCCCAGCCCCGCCTGCCAGTGTTCCGTGCCCTTGGGGGTTGCTGTTGGGTACTCTCCCCTGTGACGCTTTGGGAGACACACTCGTGCCCATGTTGGGCCCTCATCAGTTGCTGTCTGGCTCTACTGTTTACGCATTCCTATGGGCCAACTGAGCATCACCCTAGTCCCCACTGTGGCCCAGTTGCGCCACTGCATGTGCCGCCTGCAGCCCTCTGTATCCTCTTTTCCAGCATCTGCCCGGTTGCCCATTCCGACATGCCTGCCCTGATGTTTCGGGACATGTGCATGCCATAGGAACCCTGTCCGATGGTGGGGAAATCCCTGAGCAGCGCTATTTCACTGTGGGCCCATGCACCTTGTATGGGAACGGAGTATGGACCCTTCCACGAATTATATCTGTTCTATGGGGCTTACTCGGGGGGGGGGGGGTTGATGTTTCTCATTGCTACCACTATTGGCCAGCTTGGTTGTTGTTTTTTTCCAGTTTGTTGGGGTCATTTTCGGTGTTTCTGTGCCCTTTTGTTCTGTGCACATGTATCACACTTATCACCTTTTTTTGGTTTCCCAGCCTAGGCTGTACATTGCTGACACGTAAATTGTTTCTCTCCCCTTTAAAGTGCTTTTACCGGTAGGTTTTCATTCGCGTTGGAATTCAGCTCTGAAAATCAGCGCGTTAGCCTCTCCCCGCCCACTCTCCGTCCATTGACCCCTTCTCTCCACCCTCTCTCCACCTTCTGCTGTGTTTTACCGCGCCGCGGAGCATTACGCACGTTAGCGCGTGATAGTGCGCGCTATAGCGCGTTTACGATCGTTAGTGCGCTATAGCACGCTAACGATTGTTAACATCGTACAATGCACGTTATTCACGTTTAACGCAGTTTAGTAAACATACCTCATAGTCTCAAAAAGCACAGCAGCACAATTAGTACTTGTAAGGGAGTGAGAGAAGCCCAGAAAACCCCCAATACTTTCCTTTTCTTTGAAGAGGGTAAATTGCCAGGAGGCAGAGACCAATACTTGCCATGTGTACAAGCTGCAGCAGCAGATGCTGGTACTTTTGCATTTTCATAGCAGATGCTGGTAGTTTAGTATTTTAAAATAAAATTGTATCCCTCCTACTTCTGGCTTCTTTGCTGGCTTCAACTTGCCATCTAAATGAATAGAACTAGAGAGACTACAGGGTTCTCTGTGTCCAAATGCCAGACTGAAGCTGGCAAAGATGGCATGCTATACAGGAGGGATCAGAGAGACCAAAAGAGATTCATGGTCACTAACAACCTATAAGGTAAACTTACTATACCTTAGCAGCACTAATTCCAAAACTCACACAACAAGAGGCCTTCTTATGAAAAGGCAGCACAGCAAATATTCTGATGGGCAATAGAACATCAATACATCTCCTACTGGGACATAGAACAAGTTGGAGTGATGAAAACCCCTTTACAGAACCTTCATGCTTGCAGAATGTCTCAGTCTACACACAAAACACAGACTCATCAAAAGCAGAGTAACTGACCACAAATCAGAAATAGAAATATGCAGCCAACATTTAAACTTCTTCTTCCTGATTTCATGCCATGCAATCCCCTGATCATTGGTTGCTTGAACTGTGCAGCACTTTATTTATGGAGCGCTGCATGATTCAAATAATTGATGATCGGTGAACCACACAGTTACTATCGTGAAGGAGAGAGCTGCCAGGCCAGTGCCCGGCAAAAGGAACAGCCTCAGTAGAAACGTCTACATGCATCAGCTGAGGGGACCAAGAACAGTGAGGATGTCTGAGGAGGAAAGGATTTAGAAGCCTGGCCTGGCACTGCTGAGAATGGAATGTCTGACTGGTGGTACACGACACACACTTTTTTTTAAAGATGTTGGTGCACTAATGATATGCCTCTGTATTTGGAGGTTTTTTTCTCCAGCAATAATTTATCCACACTAACAAAGATTTGTTGCAATGATAATTGCACTGGCTTATCAGCAATTTTTTTTTTATTAATTAGAGTTTCAGTGGACTACTGAAATCTGTTATGGCTAAAAATACAGGCGGTGGCATGAACTTGTGTACTTTTACCTTAGGCATTGCCAAGAGCATGGTTTGGGCAAAGGGCAAATGAAGTCATGAAGCAGACACGTTGATTATAAAATGCACTAATCTCTGCATGTACTCGTGTACTCTACTTGTGGGCACTCACACCTGCTCCCAAATAGGCCTAAATGTCCATCACTTCTCTGTAACCATGTTTGCTGCTAGATTTGCACAAGTATTTCATAAAGACACATAGGGGTTGATGCAGAAAACTAGGGCTAGAGCTAACATAAAATCTCTAGTGCAGAGTTTTCAAACACAGGTTTAGTGCAGAGATTTTGCATAAAGAGCAAACAGCATGCAAATGAGCTGTGCTCAAAAAGTCTTCTAAACCAGGAGAGCAAATCAGGCAAATGTGCACAGGTGTCTGTATTAGCAGCACCTATATTCTGTGCCCAAAAAAGGACTTTTGCACACATGCCAGAATGTGGTGCATAAAAGCTATATTGCTTGTATGTGCCACATTCCAGCACATGCACATACACCATTCCAGCACATCCCCTCAACCCCCCCCTCCCCCCCATTTGTTTTTTCCAGCAAAGCCAAAAACAACTGTGGGGGTCGTCTGCTCAAGAAACAGGCATAAATTCCTGCTCAGCACTGACAGCAGACCTCTTGAGCAAACCCTTCAATCTCCAACAGCCTGGCGTTACAGTCCCGGTGATCAACTCAGCCTTCCTCTATTCTTTACGCTTCTCTGCATCTGCTAGGCATAGCTAATTGCTTAATTATCCTCTATTTAACATGGATTTAAATGAACGGTGGGCTGTCATTAGTATAGGCATCTGTGCAATGATTAGGTTTACGGTAAATCCGTTTCTACATTGGGTGCTCCACACTACTGTAGAAAATTGTGTCAAAATGCTCGCAGAGATCCTGAGCTGATGGCAGCACACTTTTCTGCACTGGTCTCATAGACATCTTTAAACCTAGGCAACCTGTTATAACATTGCTCTTATTGCTAGACCATGATGGAGGAAAGATGATGTCATCAGCAGAAAAAAAAGTTCTTGAGTATGGATGAACATAGTCATGGAAGACTGAGAAGCAAAATGAGAGTCTTCTGGAAGAATCAGCCAATTATGTGGGTTTGATTAAAAGACCAGTTTATAAGACATGCTAAGAGATATGCAGCAGAGGATGTCTGAGATTCAGAAATGAATGAGCATGTAAAAGATAAGCATTGGCTAGAGAGTCATTATACCATAAAGATCAAATGGACAACAGCCATTTCAACCTGTACCTTATGATCAGGAACCTTTAGTGATGAAAGAAGGAGTTGAAGCAGCATTGAAAGCCTTATCATTGACGGCATTCTCATTGAAGCATTTCAGCAATCTGATGCAACTGTTATCATACAAACAAGGCTCTGCCAGGAAATTTGGAAGACAACATCATGGCCAACTGACTGGAAAAGATCTGTGTTTATACCAATACTGAAGAAAGGTGATTCGACTGACTGTGGAAATTATTTCACAATCGCTCTGATCCCACAAGCCAGCAAGATTCTACTCAAGATTATTCAGCAGAGACTACCACCATACCTGGAACAAGAACTGCCTGAAGGGCAAGTAGTGTTCAGGAAAGGGCGAGGGATAAGAAACCTCATCGCAGATGTAAGATGGATCTGTGAAAAGACAAAAGAATACCAAAAGGATATCTATATGTGTTTTGTCGACTATAACAAGGCTTTTGACTGTGTAAACCAGGGGTCTCAAACTCAAATTGCTTTGAGGGCCAAATGAGGACTTGTAGAGTAACCCGGGGGCCGCACAAGACGCAGGCCTCATTTGCATAAGGGCATCATTTGCATAAATATTTGCATAATGTTACCATACACTAACTTTTAGTAAACATGCCTCTTAATGAGTGTATGGATAAAGAAAGACTAAAAGATTTCTACATTACTATAAACCAGTGCCAACCGCCAGGCACATTAGGAACTACTAGAAACACTGCTCATTTAGAACCCATAGCAAACCTGCCGTGTCCTAACAGCACTACCAGGACTCACAAAGCACCATACCCTAACTATCGAAAGGCAACACTGCAAATATTAAATCAACACATTTCAGAGAATAACAATACATGACCTACTCGGGAAAGAGAACAAGTGGCAATGTCAAATAGGAATTACATAAACAGAATACCTCAGCTCAGTTACACATGCAGAACATACACCATCACCAAACAAGGAATCACAATTTAGAAACAGGAAGACAATTAAACTGGGAACCCCAAAAGCCAAACTTAGAATGTACAACACTGTAGAAATAAAACTATACATTGATTTCCTCTTGTATTAAATAAAGTGCAGACGTTAAAGATGCACATTTCCAAGAGCTGACATATTTCAGTTAATAAATTCAAAATAAAGAGATATTTTTCTACCTTTTGTGCATTTTTTTTCAGTTGCAATTGTTCCATTCACTTTCTTCTGGTTTCTTTGTGTCTTCTGCTAACTCTCCATCGTCTGCTGTCCATTTGTCCTTTCTTCTTTCCTAGTTTTTTTCCATTCTCTCTACATCTGCTTTAACATACTAATCATTCTCCTTTTGCTCTTTCCTCATTCCTATTTCATCCACTCAAATTTTACCCCTCCATCCTCAATCCCCACTTACTCTCCCAATACCCGGCCAATTGTAGATTTTTCTTCCCTCCCACACAAATATATTTCCCCTCTCCATTTCACTCTCCCAGCCCCATCCCATTCTAATCGTCCCCCAACATCAACTCCCTTCTAGCTCCTGCCCCACCCAGCATCCACTCCCTTCTAGTCCCCGCATCATCAGCCCATTTCCAGTCCTAGCTCCCTCCCCTCACAGCCCATTTCCTTTCCAAGCCCCCCTCCCCATCAGCCCATTTCCATTCCAAGCCCCCTTCCACTCAGCCCATTACCATTCCAAGACCCTGTCCCCATCAGCTATTTGCAGTTCAAGCTCCCCCTTCTACTCGGCCCATTTCCAGTCATAGCACCCCCCCCCCCAGTCCATTACCAGTTCTAGCCCCCCCCCCTAGCCCATTATCGGTCCTAAGCCCCCCAACAGCCCACTTCCAGGCCTAACCCTTCCATCGCCCTATCTTCATTCTTAGCCCCCCCATAACCCCATTTCAGTCTTAGCCCCCCAATCAGACCACCTCCAGTCCTAACCCCCATCTGTCCATTACCAGTCCTAACCCCCATCACCCCATTTTCAGTACTACCCCCCCCCAGCCACACATCAAGTCCTGCTCCCCCCCCACATCAAGTCCTGCTCCCCCCATCAAGTCCTGCCCCCCCCCCACATCAAGTCCTGCTCCCCCCCCGTCCTGCTCCCCCCATCAAGTCCTGCTCCCTCCCTCCCTCCCCCCCCCCGGGAAAATTAAACTTTAAAAAAAACCCAGCTTCTGCTGCTGCTGCCGCCGCTGCCGTGGCCGGCAATAGCAGCAATATCGCAAGTCCCATGGGCTCCGTTCCCCCCCCCCTCCCTCCCTCCCTCCCTTCCTTCCTGCTTGCCTGCCAGTTCTCCGCTTCGGCTTCGGCTTTCAGAGCCGAGAAGGGAGAGCTTCTCCCTCGTGACTCTGTTCAGCCCGCTGGGGCAGATGGGAAATTTCCCATCTGCCCCAGCGGGCTGAACAGAGTCGCGAGGGAGAAGCTCTCCCTTCGCGGCTCTGAAAGGCGAAGCCGAAGCGGAGAACTGGCAGGCAAGCAGGAAGGAAGGGGGGGGGAGCGGAGCCCGCGGGACGTGCGATATTGCTGCTATTGCCGGCCACGGCAGCGGCGGCAGCAGCAGCAGAAGCCGGGATGTTTTTTTTTTCCCCCTATGCATCGCGGGCCGCACAAAGGTCTCTCGGCCCGCGGGCCGCGTGTTTGAGACCCCTGGTGTAAACCATGAGAAACTCTGGGCCACATTAAGAAGCATGAGTATACTGGATCAATGCAAAGGTTGCTCTCTTGTACAACATTTGCTTTGATCAAGAAGCAACAGTTCAAACAGAACAAGGAGAAACAGAATGGTTTAAAATCAGCAAAGGTGTACGACAAGGCTGCATACTTTCCCCCTACCTGTTTAATTTATATGCAGAACAAGTCATCAGAGAAGCAGGTCTCTATGAAGACAACCAAGGTGTAAAGATTGGTAGAAGACTCATCAACAACATTTGCTTTACTGATGATGCCACATAATTGGCTGAAAGTGAAAATAATCTGAAATATTTGCTTCTCAAGATCAAGGAACATAGTCCTTAAAATGGGCCTGCATCTTAATGTAAAGAAGACAAAGATCTGACAAATGGCAAAATCAATAAGTTCATCATTAATGGAGAAGAAATAATGACAACTTTAACCTACTTGGATCAACAATCAATAAAGGACAAGCAGTCAAGAAATCTGATGACGCATTGCTCTTGGCAGAATGGCTATGACAAGATTCTCAAGAGCAGAGATGTCCCTCCTCTCCATACAAGGATTTGACTTGTTCAAGCCATGGTATTTGCAATAACGTCACATGGATGCGAAAGTTAGACAGTGAAAAAGATAGACAAAGAAAATTGATACCCTTGAATTATGGTGCTGGCGGCGAATACTTTGTATACCATGGACTGCCTGAAGAACAAACTAGTCAGTACTAGAGGAGATCAAACCTAAGCTTTCTTTAGAAGCTCAGATGTCAAGACTTTGACTTTCATACTTTGGACACATCATATGAAAAGAGAGATCATTAGAGAAAGACATCATGCTTTGCAAGCTAGAAGGCCAATGCAAAAAAGGAAGGCCAGCAATGAGATGGATCGATAAAATAACAGCAGCTATAGGTGCCACTCTGTCAACAATGAGCTGCCTGACTGAAGACCGAACAGGGCAACTATCCAAACTCAATGGCACTTAACAACAAAAACAACAACAAGTTTGCAAAAGAGATCTGAAAAGTGAAATCAACATAAATCTGTGCTGAAAGAATTGCAGAGATAAATAGTTTTAAAACAGTACCTGGGATATACAGAAAGAAAGTGTTTGAGAGGAATAACATTTTTGAAACAAAGTAGCCAATGGAGGCTCTGGAAGGAATAAAGCTGAGACTCAAAAGTGTTCAAAGGTGTTGCATGAAGCATTTTCAAATAAAGCATTAATACCATTTTTGCAGTTTTTGAGAAAATAAATCTTTGCGCTTGATTCTCAAGGAAAATGTACTGTGGCTGGCACAGCATTTGGGAATAAATGATTTAGAAATTGTTCAGAATAGGGGCAGAGCTTGCCGTTGACCATGATGACCATCTGAGTTTCTCTCTCTCGGGTGGCCTTTGTTAAAATTCTTGTCCCTCTGGCCTCCTCTGCATGTCTACCCTGCTCCAACACTAAGGAATATTTCTTTCACTATGTGCTTGATAAAACCAGCGAAGCTCAATTATGCTGCGCTGGCGGCACAGGGCGCAAAGAAGGCAAAACTGGATGTTTATGTTTATGCAATTCCTTGATAGACCACCCAGGTTGAAGGGCATCAAAGCAGTTTACAATTATTACAAGCAGGTACTGGATACATTCCCTCATCCCCAAAGTAAGATTGCGGATCTTAGAGACACTGAAGGAGCTGGTGGCATTGAATGGGGAAACCCTTACAGTAGTTTCCTGCAAGCTGAACTGCAGGAGGTAGAAAATCAATTTGTTTCGCTTTCCTTGCAGCTCGATGCAGCCAAAACTGTTGTGCAGCACCATGATGAGCTCTTGCAAAATGTTGGTATGGACAACAAATGGATTGCTAAGTTGGAAAGGGACCTGGAAGACTTGAACAACTCCTCCTGATGAGCAATATTTGTATTATGGGGATACCTGAAGGAGCAGAAGGCGTGGACCCAATGGCATACTTGCAGAAGTTGGTACCTAAGCTTCTTAACTTGGGGTTCCAACATCTGTTTGAAATCTAAAGGTCTTTCAGGGCCCCCTCTGATTGGGTCTCTGGTGTGAAGTAGCCCAGGCTGTTTGTCCTGAAAGTCTTGAGATATCCTCAGGCCTTACAGATCTTGCAAGCGGCAAGGAGACAAGTGGCAAGCTCTTTGGATGGCCAGAAACTCTTACTGTTTCCTGATCTTAATAAAACTATGATGGAGCAAAGGAAGCAGCTCCTAGCATTTCACCTCCATCTTCAAAAGCTCCAGGCCAAGTATGGGATGTTTTATCCAGCCCGGTTGAGAATAACCCTGCATAATACCACGAGAATTTTGGAGGATCCTGCGACTGTTTGGGCTTTCCTGGCTGATACCGCAGACATGGACACGAAATGAACCTTTGGGATTAATCAATCTCTTTGGGCAGCGATGCTCCCCTTTTATTATTGTGGTGGTGCAGCAGCATTTCTGCATTCCAGATGACACACCACCTGTTCAAACTCTCTGCTGATGTGCTGTCATCGTGTTCTGTGGCATGGGTTGTCGCTCCTTCTGCCTCTGGCCCCCCAGCTCCCCCATTCCTTGAGTGAAAATGGAGTATAACAGATGACCATGGGGTTGAGCTCTAGAGTGTCTATCATGCCCTGTGTTCTGGATATGCCTCAGGACTAGAAATTAGTACATGGAATCGGAGTCTCTTCTTTTGAGAGATCCTTCTGAACTGGGGCTAATGTATTTATATACACAAGAGTGTGTGTTCTAGTACATAGTAACATAGTAGCATAGTAAATGACGGCAGATAAAGACCAGTACATGTGGTAGTTTTAGGGTCTGGGGAAGTTGGGTGCAAGATGGGTGTGAATGGCCTTATGGTTATAGACGGGGGTTGGGTGCTGATGAGGTGACATTGGGAATGTGTGTTGGGGAGGGTGGGCAGGGGAGGGGAAGGGAAGGGGAAATTAGTTCATCTGTGTTTCTGAATCTAACTTTGTTGCCTGTTTTCGGTTAAGCTTTCCCTATGACATGTTGGTTACTGTTGGGGTATTGGGTTCCAGTCCCTGGCTTCATTTCTTATTATTGTACTTTGCTTGGAGTGGTATTCAGTAGGTGGTGTAGCAGAATATATCCTAATTGTCAAATGTATGTAACAATGAAGGTGCACCCGCTTTCCTGGTGTATTTACATAACTTCTAGACGTCAGGCTGTTTTTCCTTTTATTTATTGTGACTAATGGCTGTGCCCCTTAAGTTTCTCTCACTTAACACCAAGGGCTTCAACCACTCGGTCAAGTGAAAAAAGATCTTACTATATTGCCAGAGGGCATTGGCCGATGCCATTTATTTGAAAGAAACACACCTGCCCCCTGCTGGAAGTCACTAAGCTGGCTTCTAGCCTATACAGTATTTCAATATTGTTCCTTCCCCCATGCTACAGAAAAAGGGAGGCGTTAGTATTTTAATACAGAGAGTCCTAGCAGCTACAATTCAACAAATCCGAATGGATGCTGCTGGTAGGAAGGCATAGGCTAAAGTGCTCCTAGGTCCTGTCATGTTAATGTAATTTACCATTTATGGCCCCAATATTGATGATCATCTGCTTTTTGAGGATCTTGCTACACAGTTATTGGAGGAAGTCCCTGATCCTGTAGCCTTAGCAAGAGACTTCAGACTTGTGATGAATGCTCTGTTGGATTGGTATCCAGTTTGTTCATGTCAACTGAGTAAAGCGCCGGCCATAGTGCAGTCTCTTCTCTCTACTTGTCAATTGGTAGATCCGTGTTGGCTTTAACACCCGACAGAGGACTTTATCTTTTTTTTTGCTCCCTCACAAAGCACACTCTCAGATTGATTTTTTTCCTTGATATCCAAGTCCTTGGTGACTGATTTATTATCCTCTAATAACTTAGGCACCACGGTTTCTGACCATGCAGCAATCTCCCTCTCATTACACCTGCATCCTCAACCATCTACCAGCAGGGCCTGGAGATTCAATAAGTCTCTCCTGCAAGAGGAGTCTTTTATACAAGCCACCAAATAGACTATTAATACTTATTTTTTCTTCTAATTCTCCGCATGACACTTCGGCTGGGCTTGGTGGGAAAGTTTTAAGGCCTACCTTCGAGTTCATATCACCAATTTTTCCATTGGAGTTTCCAAACAGTGCAAAAACACCCTCCTTGAGTTGGAGGAAAAATTTAGGGAGGAGAAAAATGCTCTCGTGCACATGTCAGACCCCACCATACTTTATTTATTTATTCATTTATTTAATTTTCTTATATACTGCGCTCTTCAGTATCAGTGCGGTTTACATCGAACAAAACTGTTCAGTGCAGAATATCTGTACTGGACTTACAATATAACAGTTATCTAAAGTACAGCTATAACAATGTAACTAAATGTAGTTAAGCAGTGTAACTAGATACAGTTAGAACAGGACAGGGTAACTATATACAGATATATACAGGTAGTACAACATATGCTCATGAATATGTTGTACTACTTCAGCAATTGCAGTGACAATATAACCTTCTGTTAAGCATCGAAGCTCAACGGGTGGTGTCTATCCAGCTCAGTAGGTATTTTGTAGAGGCCAACCATGCAGGGTGTCTTTTGGCAAACTCTTTGAAGGCACGTAGGGATGCTAAGCGATTACACAAATAGTCAGGGAGGACAGCTCCATAGCTACTCAAGACACAGACATACTTGAACGTTTCCATCAATTTTATGTCTTTCTTTATTCTTCTGAAGTGTCTACTACTCAAATGGCATTCGACCAATTTGTCTCGGCCATTACTTGTCCTACTCTTTCCCCATTGCAGGCAAAGGCCCTAGATAGTCTCTTTATCAATAAACAATTGTTGTAGGCAATCAACTTGATGGGCAGAGCAGAGGCAAAAAACAGGAATTACACATATAGCAGTGATATTCAGCACTGATATATGGATAACAATCCAGGTAACATAGGACAGAAAAAAGTGGTCCTCTTTACAATGCCTATCTGGATAGCCTATGCATATAGGGGTACCAAATATTGCTGCTCTGTGGATAGTGCTGGTGCTGGCCACATTAACCAGATATTCAGTACAGGACACTGTTCAGATGCTGGTACTGGTTTTTATTTTTTTTTGGGGGGGGTTAGTGCCATCAAGTCAGTGTTGACTCATAGTGACCCAACTACCTCTTGGTTTTCTTGGCAATGTATCACTAGAAGTAGATTGCCAGCCTTTTCTTCTGAGGCAATGGAGGTTAAAGTGACTTGCCCAAGATCACAAGGCATGCCACTGGGAATTGAACCCTTGATTTTCTGGGTACTAGGCAGTTGCTCTAACCACTAGGCTACTCCTCCTCTTGCTGGTACTGTAGATCCACTTTATTTTAGCTGCAGTGGCCAATATTTAACTGAAACGCTGACTGCCATATACAGTAGATATACATAGGCAGAACTATAAATGTGAGTCTGTATTTAGAAATGGCTTCCAATCATTTTTTTTTATCTGTAAAAGAATTCTGTGTAATGTCAAAAAAGCACACCAATTCCTCATATAAGATGTTACCGCTTATATTAGAGAGAAAATCTGTGTCATTGTTCAGAGGCCTCACCAATCCCTGAAAATCTGTGAAGATACCAGAGGAAGAAGACAGATTACCCTGAACTGTACATATGATGCCTGAGTGTTAACATCGATTTCCTTTTGTTTCAGTGACATATTCCAATGAATAAAAATGTTGTAGTTTAATATCAAGACTATTAAATCCAAAGAAAAGTCAGAGGATGCTTACAGAAAGCTATTTCTGCAAGATTGTGAATGGCTAGGCATGCATGCTTCCACCTCTTGCAGTACAACAGCGGGGCAGTTTTGAAAGCCTTCCCTGCTTAAAATGCATTTTACCCATGGAAACGAGCTATTTAAAAGTTGCCCACCCTACATAAGGGTGAAAGTAAATGCATTGTTTCTCAACATGCATATCGTTACCCCATTTAACATTCTTCGGAAGTTGGGAATTGAAAACAAGTCACAGACTTGATAACTGCTGCAAAGACTGCAGGTGAACACGGCTGCCACCTGGGCATATGCAAAATGCCTTTTAAGAACAGAACTGGCATGCCATTTCATAAATTCATAGATGGAAGTTCAGAGGACACTTATATAGAAATAAAGAGTCTACTTATTCTTAGAAACAGAAAAAATGTAAAGCCAGCAGTTCCGACAATCCAGACTATGTCACTAGCTTCATAGATATTCGACTATCATTTTCTATAGCACTGGCTCCCTTACTTTACCCACTGCAGAGGCCAGCTTATACAGTCTCCTCCTCATAATATACTATGCTGTTACTCTATCTCGAGCAGAACGTACCATAGTCTATTACTAATTCACATACTTTCTATAAGCTGGAATCACATTTATGTGTATGTAATAGTAAGGTATGAAAAATGAAAAGCTGTGTTTATGAAAAACAGATGCCCCTTTTCAAGAGCAGGCAAATGCTGTGTTGCTGTTCAGCAGCACAAGGGCTCTATTGTACACACGTTGGGAGAGCTTAGGGGTGCTCAGCCAACATAATGGTCCAATTGGCTGAACATTTAGTGGTGCTTTACAATTGTGCTAAATGAGTTCCTGTCTCCCTCCAGCTTCAGAGGAAGTCAACGGGACCCTAGAAGCTGAACCAATTTGCTGTACACATCAGGCATGATCCCTTTCTCACAGAATGATTCCATTGACTACAGAATAAACCAATTCCTTATCTCAATGAAAATGTCCCAAAGAGGCACCAGGGCAACAATAAGCAAGAAAGGAGTTACCAACTCTGACCTTAGGAGGGAGACTTCCTCATATTTGGCCCTGAAATAATTGCGTTTGATCTGGCTTAAAAATACCCCCCCCCCCCCACCCCACCTGATAGCATCCATAAATAAGGGGATGATCCCATTTTCATTCTTAATTTGTTCTTCTATTTTAAAGGATTCCAAATTTTGATACATTATGGTAAAAAACTAATCTGTGCATAATGAATAGAAACAGCAATAAAACTTAGCACCAGGTTCTCTTCTTCTATACCTTGCAATAGAATGGACAAAATATTTTGCATGGACTGTCCCAGTGGCCCAGAGTGCTCCTGTGCTGGAGACCTGGGCTTTTCATGGAAATCATTTCCAGGGTTGACCCCAGATGGAGTTCTAGCCATTGTTCCACAGGAATACCCACCCACTGACTGACTCAAAGGAACACTTGTACCAGATTCCTGAGGGACCTTGCCTCTCAGAATGCTCTCAATGTAAGGATAGGGACAGTAAATAAAAGGGAAAAAAACAATCCCTTCTCTCTCAGATGATATCTATGATAGAAGCCCGAAAGGAGCAGGAAGAAGCTTCTGGGCAAAACCAGACAAACCAAGAATCACACTAATACAGAGGCAAGGCACAGTCCTGAGGTCCATAGATATGAAACCAAAGCAAATGTACTTGTAATGACTAGACTAAACAACTCTTTATTCAAGCATGACTAAATATCAATGATGGGGTCATATCCAGCCACCGGCGTTGAACATCCAGGGTTAAAGTTCATGCTGGTGGCTAGCTGCCAGTACTGAACATGGGGCCTTTGAATATACCATTCCCCCCCCCCCCAAAAAAAAAATAAACCCCTCTTAATCTTATCTTGAGGGTCAAGACATGAGAACATAAGATTTGTCATACTGGGTCAGACCAATGGTCCATCAATCCCAATATCCTGTTTTCAACAGTGACTAATCCAGGTTACAAGTACAGTACCTAGCAGGATCCAAAAAAGATAGACAAATTCCATGTTGCTTATCCCAGGAATAAGCAATGGATTTCCCCCAGTCTATTTTAATAACAGTTTATGGATTTTTTTTCTCCAGGAACTTATCAAAATCATTTTTAAACCCATCTATAACAGTTTTACTACTTTCTCTAGTAACAAATTGCAGACCTTAATTACATGCTAATTAAAAATATTTTTCCAATTAGTCTTAAATGTACCACTTTGTAGCTTCATTGCATGTCCCCTAGTCTTCATACTTTTTGAAAGAGTAAACAACTGATTCACAGTTAGTTGTTCTACTTCACTCATAATTTTATAGACCTCTATCAGCTCTCCAAGCCGAAGAGCCTAACCTTTTCAGACTTTCTTCATAGGGGTATGCTTCCATCCCCTTTGTTATTTTGGTTGCCCTTCTCTGCACCTTCTCCAATTCCACCATCTTTTTTTTAGATGCAGTGATCAAAACAGCATGCAACAAGATGCGGTCACACGATGGAGTGATACAGAGGCATTATGCTATCCTTTTTTTTTTATTCTTCATTCTTTTCCTTATATTTCCTAGCAATCTATTTAAACTTTCTTAGTTGTCACTGTATTAGGGTTGCCAACTGGCTCCAGATGCGCCCGACAGGCTTGATCCAGTCCTGTGTTTACCCCATTGCATGCAGGGTCTTGTAGTCTGGCTTTTCTTATGGAGTGCAATGGAGAAATCAGAACTACATGTCCCTGCATGCAATGGAGTAAACCCAGGACTGGATCAAGCCTGTCGGGCGCATCTGGAGCCAGTTGGCAACCCTACACTTTATGTACACTGAACAGAGGATTTCAACTTGTTATCCACAATGACAGCTAGATCTTTTTCCTGGGTGGTGGCTCTTAATGTGGAACCTTGAATCGTGAAGCTATAGTTTGGGTTGTTCTTCCCTAAGTGCATAACTTTGTACTTCTTCCACATTAAATATTATTTGCCATTTGGATGCCCAGTCTCCCAATTTTTCAAGGTCCTCTTGCAATTTTTCAAAGGTATCCTTTTGTGATTTAAGAACTCACTCATCATTCACATTTTCAGGTCTTTTATAAATATGTTAAAAAGCAATTTAATTTATCTTTTGCTCATCTTTTTCCAGTAGTAAATCTAAGCGAGCTATAAGTAGTGTAGGTATTTCCCTTTCCCCAGAGGGTTTACAATCTAAGGTTGCACTGGAGGCAATAATGGTTTAAGTGAGTTGCCCAAGGCCATAAAGAGAGTCATTAGGATTTGAACCCTGTTTTTTCTGATCCCAGGTTGCTGCAATAACCACTAGGCTGGAGTACTTCACTTGTTACCTTTACCCATTGAGAAAATTGACCATTTAGCCCTACTTTGTTTTCTAAGAAGGTGAGAAGTCTCCACAAAAGGTGAAAAAGCAAAAACAGCCAAAATGGATGACTGAAGAAACTCTGAAAATTGTCCAGAAATGCAGAGAAGCTAAAGTTAGAGGAGTAAGAAAGGCAATCACAGAACTCAACAAAGATTTCAAACATAGAGCAAGACAAAACAAGGATAAGCACTACAATGGTGCATGCAAGGATACAGAATCAGAAACTATTAGAGGAAGAACAAGATGGGCTTTCCTAAAACTACGAGAGTTAAAGAAAAAATTCCAGCCTTGAATTGGAACGCTACAAGATACTCAAGGATCCTTGTTGAATGATGATGAGAAGATCAAGAAAAGGTGGAAAGAATATACAGAGTCATTATACTAAAAAAATATAAAATGGACCAGCAACCATTTCAACCTGTACCTCATGATCAGGAACCATTGGTGATGAAAGAAGAAGTTGAAGCAGCATTTAAATCCTTATTTTTTTTTTCATTTATTTAGCAGGACTCATATACAGCTTTTCACAGGGTCAAAATGGTTTACATTGAACAAAGAGATTCAGATTACATGTAACATTTAATCATGTTCAGGGAACAGTGGAACTATATACAGGTAACAGTTAACTATATATTTTCTACAGCTATGGAGGTAAATTTATAGAGGACTCAGTATAATCTTGGTTAGGTAGCGGGGTTGAAGTGCATGGAGAACAGGAAGGTTTTCAGGGGTTTACGGAAGGAATGGAGGTCAATGATATTTCCTATAGAGTTTGGGAATGTGTTCCAGAGGGATGGTGTATATAGTTCAAAGGCTCTGTGACAGGTTTGCTGGGAATGCTTTGTTCTGGAGTGGGATATAGTGAGTTTGTAGGTTGTGGAGAGTCTTCAGGGCCTGTTGGGGTTGAGGGGTTAGAGAAGAGTTTGCAGGTGGGTGGCAGGGATGCAGTGGAGAGCCTTGTGGGTTAGTAGGAGGGTTTTGTATGTGATTCTACTAGGGAGTGGTAACCAGTGGAGTTGTTTGAGTATAGGGGTGATGCTGCCACATTTAGATGCTCCTTGGATGATGCATGCAGCAATGTGAAGGATTGTTTATAATGTGAGGAGGGTGAATTGCAGCAGACTGTGATATATTGTTTTACAATAGTCAGCGTGCAGAAGAATTAGGGCTTAGAGGGCTGAGCGGAAGTCGGGTGGTTCAAGGAGGGGTCAGAGGCATTATAGTGTCTTGGATTTGTAGTTATTGCTTTGGCTGAAGATGCTATTTATGTCTTGAGGGAGAGTTGTTGGTTAATGATGATGTCTAGGTACTTAAGTTTTTGTTTACTGATATGGTGGATGGGGGTGAATGTGTTGTCTCTGATGATGATTAAGGCTTCTGTTTTCTTGTAGTTCACTGTGAGGTTGTTGGTTATCAGCTAGTGGGAGATGTTAGCTAAGCATTCTTGTATCGATGTGTATGATGGTCTCTTGGTGTGGAACGGACTGTACAGCATGATATCATTGGCATAGATGTGGAAATCAATGTTGTGGGTTCTGATAATCCTGCAGAGGGGTTGGAGATATAAGTTGATGAGAAGCGCGGATAGAGTGGATCCTTGGGGAATCCCTGTGTTTGGTGGTAAGGGCTAGAGGTGTTTGTTCCTTGTTTTATCAGTTGCAGTCTGCTAAAGAGGTAGGAGTGGAACCATCTGTATACTGTATCTTGGATTCCTATTGATTTCAGACACTGAAGGAGGATTTTGTGGTCAACGGTGCTGAATGCTGCCGAGATGTAGAGAAAGATCAGTAGGAAGCCTTGGGCATTCCCATAGAAGCATTACAGCAATTGGATGCAGCTATTACCATACTTACAAGGCTCTGCCAGGAAATATGGAAGACAAATTCATGGCCAAATGACTGGAAAGATTTGTGTTTATACCAATAAAGGGATCCAATTGACTGTGGAAACTATTTCACAATCGATCTGATCCCACGTCAGCAAGATGGCCACACCACCTACCTGCGGTTCTAACGCCCCTGAGCCACTCAGCCTTAGTGATGGGTTCCCTGGCCCAAGAAAGTGACATCCATCATCAGAAGGATCCTTGAGCAATTGTCCAGTGGCATGTCCTTCCTCAGAAGGCTGGGCTGCTGTCACCTCCTTAGGCTGGCCATGCCCATCATTGGAACCTGAGCTTGAACCACTGAGAACTCAGGGACCGAGCTAGTAAGGATAGTTGGAGCAGCCACCCATGAGCTCACATCCACTACAACATCTCGATTGCCGCTGCTATCAATCCGAGGAGCTGAAGATCAACTCAGACTCTGAGAGTCTGCTGTGAACAGAACAGTGCCAGGCAATCCAACAGCCTTTGACTTTTTCTTCTGGCAAGATTATTCTGCACACTGTCCCCCTCAGCCCCCTCTGGTGGCGGCGTAGTGGTTCCACAGGGGCTGGGGAGCGCATAAGAAATAAAGGGTTTCAGGGTTGACCTGTTGTGAGGGTCCATGAGGTAGCAGGCCTCATTGTCAGCCTCAAGGTCAACTTCCTAAAAAGTAACTCTTGCCAAGTGTAGGGTAAAGAAAAGGCTTTTATTTCACCTTTGCGCATAAAGAAGTTCAAAATATGAGGTAATGAGTAACAGAACACAAACTTTGGTTGCATCAAAATGTGAATCAGCAAAAACACTCAAAATAACATGGTTATCCGTCACCAACTTAAAACATAAGGTTTCCAGTATTCTTTGCATACATGGGATTTGTTTGCCTTTTACTTAAACACCTCTCCTTGTGCAATAATCACATTCCATTGGTTCTATGTCTTCAATACCCTCAGATTCCCCTGGCAGCCATTCCATTTCTACGGGGTCCGAATCTGAGGTCTCTGAGATCTCTGGGATGTTAAAACCTGGTTTTCTAAAAGCATGCCATACCGTATCCCAGTGCTGGCTTGGGAGTTTGGGGCGTCGGCTTTTAGGTATATTATAACTCCCTGGGCTTACTGCTGTTTCAGGATTAAAGGTTTGCTTCTTCCAGTCTCTGGTAGCACTAAACTTTTTCCTGTAAAACTTATCTGGTATTTCTGGTTTAAAACAGTCCTTATTATCCAGATAAAAGCTAGCCCTTTGTTTTTCTCTAGGCTTCTTGTGAAAGGCTTGAGGCCTAGTCTGAAAGTCTTTTGCTTCAGGTAATTTCCAACGATCCCAGGATATCTTTCCTGTTTTAGAATGAGGTATAATTCTTCTGAGGTAAGGCTGCTGCAGAGGGGCCTGTCTTCCACCTCCACCCCTGTGGCAGTTGGTTAGGGGCCGCGCCCTCTCAGCTATATCCTCTCTCTTAAGGCTATGAACCTTTCTTTCATCCTTCAAGTTACTTTTGTAAAATCTTTTTAAAGTACCTTTTTCCTCTTGAAGGTTTCTTCTCCAGTTAGAAGGATAAGCCTCTCCTTCCTTGGCCGTCCTCTGTATGACTGCCTCTTGCAGTTGTGTATGGCCTTCCTCTAGGCCTGCTCTTGGGCCTTCAGCTCGGCCTGCTCTCCCAGTAGCTTTCACTCCTTGAGCTCTTCTGGGTTTGTCAGTGACTTCACCTCGGTCTCTGACTCCGGCTTCTGGAGCTTCCCTTGGCACTGCTTCCTGCGCTTCCTGTGAAGGTCTCTGCCAAGCTCCTTGCCTCCTCCTGTGCTTCCCCTCTGGGTTGCTCCTTGACTGCCTCTCTGGCTTGCCCCTTGGCTGCCTTGGCTTCCTCACTTGCAATGCTTTGTCCCTGTTTAAATCCAGAGCAGCTGCTTCTGAGTCCTGCCCATAGAGGTGTGGTTCTTCCACTTCCAGGCTTGCTCTCCTGCCCCCTCTATGTGTCCCTTCTCATAATTGCAGGTAAATCTTGTTTTTTTCAAGATTTAAAACTTTCTTTCCTTGCGTCAGAGGGCCCGCGGTATCACAACACTCGAGAATTGAAAGGTGTCCCAGGAACTCCAGGGACAGGGATTGCAACAATTGGCTTTTTTCCCAAGGGATCACCCAGCCTAGGCTTATCAGAAAGGACATCACTTGAGGAGCTACCCGAGATGCCTTTGAAGGAAAATGAGCTCAGATAAGCCAGTAGTCCAAATATGGATGCATACAAATCCCTGGGCACTGGAGAATACTAACAAAAGAGATCAGTTAGGTCATCCCGACAGAGGCTACAATAAAGGTAAAAGTAACCCAGGTGCCCTTAAAAACAGAGCTGAGAGATTCCAAATTACTCCTATCAACTGGTAACCAGATTAATATGAATAAAATATGGGAAATGATTGTTTCCTGGTTTTGCTTCCATCTGCCTCTTCATTGAATCCTCAGACTCGCTTCGATGAGTGACGTTGCTACTCATGGCTTTAAAACATCCAGCCCTACTGCAGGACACAGAGTATTTGTTTCCTGGTTTTGATTCCATCTGCCTCTTCATTGAATGCTCAGACCCTCATTTGATGAGTGTCGTTACTACTCACGGCTTCAGAGCATATAGGAGCTGTGGAGGAGGATTTTGCTCCCTGTAATGCGAAAGCATAAAAAGAAGGTTCCTACCCCATCAATTTTGAAGGCTGCAAAAGTCATCAGTCCTATAGATCTACACCTTAAGACTGAATCTTTGGGAGGAAGTTTGCACACCTTTGTCATCATCAGTGAGTATTGTATCTTCCTCCCCCTCTCTATACTACCGAGCTTTCATACCCCTCCCAACCTAGGTTGTGACTCTCCTGGGGTTACCCCTCCTCTAGCAGTAAAGGGTTGTGGTGGCTCTGGGTCAACACCCCTGCCAGACTCTTTTCTAAGACTGGAGCCTGTTGATAAGTCATCATGTCCTTTGCCTAAATCTTTTGAGTTTTTGCCATCCCTGGAACATGTGCTACCTCCTAAGGATATCTCTCTTACAGAAATTTGGCAAGTTATAATGAGAACTGTTCTTTCTCTTCAAACTTCTTTGTCCAAAGTATCTGTGTTTTCGAAGGAGGTGTTGGCTACCCTTGCTGAGCATGAGACCAAATACAATACATATCGATCAGCATTTTTTGAAATGTGAATCACAGGTCTCTCTTCTTCAGGTGACCCTCATCTCCTCTGTGCAGGATTCCTTAATATTCATCGTCAGAATGAATATTTGGAAAATGCTTTGCATTCTAAAAATTTATGCTTTTTGAATTTTTCTTATACCCATTTTCTTTCACCCTTAATTTTTTTCTAATATGTTTTTACAGTTAAAAAAACTGATTCTGTTAAATTGTCAAAGATTTATTAAAGATTTATTATATCAACAAAAAGAGAGAAGAGATATTTCTCCACAAAGAAACACAGTCCAACTTCGGAGTGGAGACACAGTACAGCTACACCAATATTTCTTCACATAACAATTTATTAAGGGCACTTAGGACTCCGTCAGGGGTCGGTACGTCAGGCATAAAAGAATGATGGGAGTGAAATAAATGAATTGCATATGCAAATGCAATTCATTTACCTTTGAGGTGGAATAAGCAGCAAAAACCCGGCAATCGGGCCCGGGGATCTCCCCCCCCCCCCCGGGCCTGGGCCGGGTGCGGGGAGAGAGGTCCCTGCCTCCCGATCCAGGCCACGGCAGGCCAGCCTTGGGTCAGGTGGCAGGGAAAAGGGGGGGCCAGAGCCATGGGAGTCGAGGGGCCTGTGGGGAGGACGTCCTCGCTGGTGACAGGGGCACACCGGGCCATCCTCGGGCCTGATTCTGGCCACCGCGGGAATATTGTGTTCCTGCAGTCCAGAATTGGGTCCAAATAGGCCCATCTTGCTTTGGGCCATCTGGACGGCCCGGACGTACCTATCTTTGAATCGGGCTCCACATAAAAGGGGATAGTTTATTAAGTCTGGAGATTGTTTCTTTGTAATGGGCGCTCTCCTTAATGTGGGTTTGAATATCTATATTGTTTTTCCTATAATTTTAGGGGTTTTTTTGTTTTTTCAATTAATTTCTTTATCATTTTCCATTGTTTATTATAAATTCTATAAATATATTTTAAAAAGATAATACTATGAATAAAATACAACCTCTAAAATGTCCATATACAAATGCTAGAAGTCAAAAAAATAATATGGAAGATCTATAATATATAGCACTAAATGAAAGGTTAGATATGATTGGCATTTCAGAGACCTGGTGGAAGAAGGACAACCATTGGGACACTGTGATACCTGGGTACAAACTATATTGCAATGATAGAGTAATCAAATTGGTGGAGGGGTTGCGCTCTCTGTTAGAGAGGGTATTGAGTCGCATAGGATTAAGGTTTTGCAGGAAATAAAATACACTGTAGAATCTCTAAGGATAGAAATTCCATGTAAAAAGTGGAAGGCGGCGGCAGTGGGGGTGTACTACTGACTGCCTGGGCAGAATGAACAGATGGATGATGAAATGCTGAAAGAAATCATGGAAGCTAACAAAAGCTACAACACATTAATGGGTGATTTCTATTATCCAGATATTGACTGGGTCAATGTCACAGCAGGACATGCTAGGGAGATAAAGTTTCTAGATGAAATAAATGACTGTTTCTTGGAATAGCTGGTACATGAACCGACAAGAAGGGAAGCTATTTTGAGCCTAGTCCTTAGTGGAACACAGGATCTGGTACAAGAGATAAGGGTTTTGGGGGCCACTTGGCAGTAGTGATCATAGCATGATCACATTTGATTGGAAGAAGGACAGCAATGAAATCCACAGTACTCCCATTTAACCTTAAAAAGGGAGACTATGATAAAATGAGGAAAATAGTTAAGAAACATCTAAAAGTTGCAGCTGCAAAGGTTAAAGATTTACATCAAGCATGGGTGTTGTTTAAAAGTACTATTTTAGAAGCCCAGACCAGAAAAGTAGAAGGAAGGCCAAAAAATTGTCAGCAAGCTTTTAAGGCGAGGTCAAGGAGTCTATTGTTGACAAAAAAACATCTTTCAGGAAATTGGAAAAAGAAGCATAATGATGAACAGGGAAACATTATAAGCACTGGCAAGTTAGATGCAAGGCACTGATAAGGCAGGCAGAGACTTTGAAAAGAAGCTTGTCTTGGAAATATAATAAAAACTCTTTCAAGTACATTCATAGAAAAAAGCCTGTGAGTCAGTTGGACAACTGGATGATAGAGGGGTTATAGGGGGCTCTAAGTGAGGACAAGGCCATAGTGGAGAGACTGAATGAATTCTCTGCTTTGGTCTTTACTGAAGATGTAGGGAGGTTACCTATACCTGAAATGGTATATAAAGGTGATGTATCAGAAGAATTGAAAGAAATATTGATAAACTGGAAAGATGTATTACAACTATTTCATAAACTGAAGAGTAGCAAAGCACTTGGACCGGATGGTATATCCAAGGGTGTTGAAAGAACTGAAATATGAGATTGCAGACTTACTAATAGTAACCTGTCAACTATCAATAAAATTATCTATAGTACCGGAAGATTGGGGAATGTCCAATGTAATGCCAATCTTTAAAAAGGCTTCCAAGTGTGATCCAGGAAACTAGACCAGTGAGCCTGACATCAATATTGGGCAAAATGGTAAAAACCATTACAAAGAATAAAATTAATGAACATGTATATAACAGTAGTCATGGTTTAATGGGAGAAAGCTAGCATGGCTTTAACCAAGGAAAGTCTTGTCTTACTAATCTGTTATATTTTTTGAAGGTGTAAATAAACAGACAAAGGTGAGCTAGCTGATATAGTTTATCTGTTTTTTCAGAAAGCCTTTGACATGATCCCTCATGACAGACTATCCTTTAAGGCCAATTCGCCTTCCACAGGAAAGGTGGTCCGACTGGGAACCGCCATGACCTGAGCATCCACCTTGGAAATATCAAACCACACAACGCAATCCTTCACCGGGATAGTGTGCATCTTCTTATATAGTACACACAGCTCCTTAGGCAAGGAGTTGGGGGAATCGCACTCCAACCGGAACATGACTTTTACCACCTCTGAGAATTAGAAGTCAGTAATGCATTCCACACACCTTGCAGGAGTGGATTCTTCTTCAACTCCTGCTCTGTGCCTGAAGCATCCACCAAGCTCAAGGTGGATAAGACCCTGGGATCAATGCCTCCAGTTCCTATCTCCCCAAAGAGGCGGAACACATCGGCCCCCTCACAATCCTCTGAAAGCACAAGTACTTCTTCATCCACATCAAACATATCCATCCAAGGCATAGTCCAAATCTCAAACTGATCCCAGCTGATCCCCATCTCTAGGAGGTGCCCTTTGCCGAGGACATTTAGCCATCAATCAAACAGGGCTTCCACTCTCAGCCTGCCCCTCAAGACACAAGAGGCCACAGGGCCTGAAATTCCATGCCAAAATGACCAGGCCTGCTGTAAAAGGAAAATAATCCCGGAGAGGACAATCCAAGCTCTGGAAGCTCTCCTCACAGAAACGACCCTCCTACACTAGGGGGCATAGTCACCATCAATCCCCCAGAGGATGGGGAGAGACCAGCAGCATGGTCTCCGGACCTTCCAGCTGACTGAATATCCTTACCCATAGTGCCATCTGCCACTTCCTGCCCTGAGGGAGGCATGTTCCGACTAATTTCATCCCCTGGCTGCAAGAGGGGAGTAGGCCTTCTAGGGATAACTCAGAAGCAGCCATGCAAGAAGGGCAGAGTCCAGAAGCTGGATATGAGGCGCCCCACTTGCCACAGGCCAAATAACGTTTCCTGGAAGAAGACATAGAGAGTTAAGGTAAGTATCACAACAGTGAATGCTAAGGCTGCGGCACTAACTGCATTTTTATTGCAACATGCATTACAGGGTGCTAGGGTAGGAACCCGCATTGAAGCCGCTCAGGCAGAATGCATGCAAGGACTGCCCAACTGCCAGGCACACAATATTAAAAATGCTACTACACATGCAGAAAACTGTTTATCTGGCTTGGCAGCACTGCATTTAAGGTGACTGGCAGGCGGATTCCTCTGAGAGCCTTCTGCAATCTTCGGGAGAGAGCAAGGGGGACAGAGGAGGGGAAGGAGATGAGGTTGTGTGAGGTTGCTGAATTCTTCCATCCTTCCAGATCCTTCCAATTTTCTGGCTGCTTAACAGGCTGTTATCCAGGGTAAGAGTGTGGAACTGAATCAATTTTCTCTCTTCCTATGGCCACTGAAAATACTGCAGTCTAATGGAACCTCCCACATCGCAGTCAAGTGAGAAAGTCACCCTCAAAATGTTCTGTCATGGGCTTTTTTATCAATCTTTTCCTCTTAATTCTTCATATTTTCTTCAGAGAGGAAAAAATCCATCCACTATCTGCTGGTGACAAAGAAATATTGAAAAGACTTCTGGTGACTGAGGTGAACAGAGGCATAAGAGTGATGTCATTGAAATCTGAGCTTTTCATTGGTTCTTTGTCTCCACCAATCTGCTGGTAGGGGAACACAGACCACTTGTCTGGACTGGTCTAGCAAGACAATATGGAATTCCATCTATCCTATGACGTTTACTTGCTTCTTGAGTCTCTCATGAGGGACCTTGTCAAAGGCTTTCTGAGAATCTAGATGCACTGTGTCCATCAGCTGGCCTTTTTCTATTTGTTTAATAATTTCTTTAAAAAAATGTAACAGATTTCTTGTGGCTAAATCCATGTTGTCTTTGTCCCATTAAACCAAGACTATGTATTTATTCAAAAATTTTGTTCTTTATAATGGTTTCTAACATATTGCCTGGCACTGATGTCAGACTCACTGGATAAAGGTAGCACAGCCTTTTTGTTGTCCCAGCTTTATCCAAATAGTTATCTAGTGAGCAGACTTAATTTCACTGCTACCCAGAGAAGTGGCTTATTTGGGCCATTTATTTCTGACTTGCCTATACTGTATATCCATTTCAGCTATGTCCACCAAGAACAGTAACATTCACACTGGACACCACCTTCAAAATCCCCAACATTTTTGGAAACAATTGCATTAGTAAAATAGTCAAAACATACAGTATATGTTATACCCAGTAGGTCTAATTGAACATAGTAGTAATTTTGCAAAGAGATTACACAGATTGCACGCAGCAAGCAAAACCTTTTCCATGTGAGATGTGAAGCTCCATTTTGCATAGGGTGTCTAGGTCAGAAAAATGATGTACAAGTTGGGAAATTCACAATTTCTCAGGTATTTTACAAAGGGCTCACCACAAAGGAAATAAAGAACAGCTTTACTCTGGGTGTTGCATGCCATTTTTACAACTTTCACACGTTAAATGCCAAATTTTGGGAAACTACATATGGTATACAGGAGAAACCAATTAAGGAACAGAGTTCTAAACCTCACAGTTTTGGCTTTTAAGGTGTTTTTTTTAAGTCAGAGGAGTAAAAACAATTGCTACCTCAGTCACTTCTCAAATCACTAAGTTCAAACAAGCAGTTAGCACACATGCATTGTCCTTGTAAAATGGAAGAACACACATATTTTAAAAGTCTGCCCATACCCCTACCTCTTGAAATCTCTATGTGCTGTGGGTATAAATACGCAAGTAGTGACTTTTCTCAAATCACTGCTTACATATGATCTCATTTACATATGTAGACTAGCTTTTTACACATACAAATGCCACATAACCCTAAAAGACCTTCTCTATATGCCTGGCAACACCATGCATTCTAGGAAAGTACAGTTTCCTCTCTCCCTCTTTCTCTCCTTCCCTCCCCCACCCTCCATCTGTGCTTGGTCTGGTTATTTTTAAAAATTTTCAATACTTGAGAATTCAACCAATTTACGTATCAATAATATCTGGCAACAGATAAGGAAAGCATGAAGAAGTTTGGATAAAGCTGTTTTTATTATGGTTGCAGAGTGGGATTTCTTGTGATATTCTTGGGTGGAATGTATCTGAATATAACTTGCCTTGAGCTAAGATTTGGGAAAGGTGAGCAATAAATCTAAATTCAAATCTGAATGCTTCATGAAATCCACTGTCTTTCCCAGTTCTATAAACAAGGAGAGAATCCTGCCACAGCCCTTACTATCTTATTGCTGTACCAAACTCCACCAAGTATAGTCCGAAGTCCGGCTGCAAAGGGAAAAGGGTGGTCACTCTGCCATGGTGACCAGCACTGGGAAACTAGACAAGAAACCGCATGGAAATTAGCTCATGATAGTGCATTCAGAGACAATCAATGCCCCAGCATTGGAAACACAGGGTACTGGTGAGAAGTGGGCTACTGGTCAAAGAATTAAATTTATGACACCGAAAATGGAAATTCTCATTGTCCTGTGGAATGTGTGAACTGGACACCATGTCGAATAAAAGGAAATAATTGACATGGAATTGTTGAAGTGCAAAATCTTGACCACTGTAGTATCTGAACTATGTCTCACTAGATGTGGAAAACTGATGATCCACCCGCCAATGATCAATAAAACAATGACGCTATTCTACTCTGGCAGTGAAAAACGAGAAGCTGGCATCGGCTTTATGGTGGACAGATGGGCTGCCAGAAGTATAATTGCCTTTCAACCAATATCGGATCATCTGGCAGTTCTTACCATTATTGGTACAGTCAAGACCCATATTCTGTCCTCCTATTCTCCAACCAAGACCAGCCCAGATGCAGCGAAGGATGACTTCTACAACCATCTCCATCACACACTGGATTCAATCCCACACACAGAGTTGATCATTCTGGCAGAAGATTTCAATGCTCACATTAGTATGGACAGGACTGGATGGGAAGAAACCATGGGCAATTTTGGTCATGGCGAGATCAATGACAACGGAATATGCCTGTTGGCCTTTGCTGTGTTGAACAACCTGGTAGTGGGAAACACATTATTTTCAGCACCCTCGCAAACACCAATTTACATGACACAACCCATCTGGAGAAGATTCGGCCATCCTGGACTACATCCTGATCAGCTCCCGATTTCCAATCATTGCTCAAAGATATGCCTGCAATAAGGGGGCCCGATTGTAGATCCAACCACTACCTTGTCCATGCCAAGGTACAGTTGCGATTACAATGAGCAAAGTGCAAGGAACCACTACTAGCCATACTGAACTGGGCATGTCTGAGGGATCTGGCACTCAGAAAAGAATTCCAAATTGCCCTATTCAACAAATTTGTACCACTCGAACCATCGGATAATGTTGATGCAGAAGAAAAACAAATATTGGAGTCCATCCTGGAATATGCTGCCCCTCTGTGTCCACCCATCTGATGTCAGACACAGCCATGGATTTCAGATGAGTGCATAGATCAGGTGGATAAACAGAAACAAATCAAACATGTCGACTTCAAGTAGTACCAGCAACTGAACAAAGAGGTCAGACAGAAGATGAAGGCAGAACGAGAAGCCTATGGGAATGGTCTCACAGACAACCTGAAGAAGCAGCATTCAGGCACAAGTACTGGACTCTGTATTAGACCCTCAGGAGACTGAGTGGTTAAAACCAAGTCGACCAATGACAAAATCAGAAAAGTGGATGGCACCTTCGGGTGCTGCCCTGGTGAACACCTGCAACAGTGGAAAGAATTCTTCCAACACTTATACAATCACTATCCACATACGAGACCACCACCAGAGCCACCACCCATTAACCTGCTAAAGAATCCATTCCTTGACAGTGAGTCAACAGTCGATAAATGAAGAGTGCAATAAGATCATCGAAGAGCAGAAAGGCACCTGGATTGGAACAAGTCACTACTGAAATGATCAAACCTGGGGGAGACATCCTTCTGCAATGGCTTTACATCCTCCTAACACTCATCTGGCACATGGAACAATTCCATCAGCATTCAAGAAAGCCATCATCGTGCCAATCCTGAAGAAAGACGATAGCCGGGAATGCAAGAACTACTGTGGCATAAGCCTCCTTTCAATCATTGGCAAGGTGTTCATGAATATCATACAATCAAGGCTGCAGAAACATCATGAACAGACCAGTCAAGAAGAGCAAGCAGGATTTAGGCCACATTGGGGCTGCGCCGATCAAATATTCACCATTCATCAACTGGCGGAGGAAAGGATCAGGTATGGAAAGCGAACCATCATCATCTTCATTGACTTCAAATCCGCATTTGATTGTGTTCACTAGCCCACCCTATGGAGGACATTGGAGAACAAGCACATGCCGCTGAAGATCATCCAACTTCTTCAAGCATCATACAATGGCTCAACCAGCAGTGTACAGATCCAAAATGAACTATCCAAGGAATTTCCTATCCAAACTGGAGTCCACCAGGTAAATGTCACTTCATCCCTGCTTTTCAATATAATGATTGACGCAATAATGAGGAAAATATTCGAGGACAGATGTGGGGTCCAGTATGGTGTGAACAACTTCCTGACCGACTTGATGTTCACAGATGAAAGTGCCATATTTGTTGACATAGATGCAGAGGCCACCAACATCCTTTACCATATTGCCCGCATCGCTCAATCTTATGGTCTAAGAATCAATGCGGACTAGACCAAAGTTATGAGCAAGTATGGATCACAGGCCAATGTTCACCTTGATAGAATCCAAATCCCAGAATTTAAATACTTGGGATCGCTGGTGCTGGAGAAGAATGTGGCATCCACCACTGAAGTCCAGAGCAGGATTGGCCAGGCAGTAGTAGCATTTGGCTCGTTAAAATGGTGTCTCTGGAAGAAGGCCAATATCCTCACCAACACCAAAATTTGTCTCTTCCGAACACTGATCCTGCCAATTCTCCTATACAGATTGGAAACATGGATTCTGCTCAAACTTGACATGAACACGCTCAAGGTCTTTCAAATGTGATGCCTGAGACAGATTTTGGGTGTCTTTCTTTGTGATCACCTTTGAAATGAGACAATTCAGACAAGATGCGATCATCAACCTTCAGTTGAAGAACAAATCCAAAAACATAGACTGTGATGGTTTGGCCACATTTTCAGAATGAACACCCATCGGCTGCCATACAAATTCCCCTGGCAAGAATGACCTGCCACTGGAGGGTTCAACGAGCAGCACCAAAGAAAATGTAGCTCAGACACATCGAGGAAGACCTAAGGAACTAGTGACTGCCCATTGATGAGGCCATAAATATCGCCACTGGTCACCAAGGCTGGAAGTGTATTGTGAACAACACATGGAATCCAGTGGCACCTACTGCAGCATATTGGTTGAGAGGACAACCTGCTCCCCAAATGCCAGCTAAGGATTAAAGAAGAAGAAGAAGATTGTTCTACCATGCCTATTAGAGCATGAGTAAGCAAATGGAGGGTAACTTTATACAGGTCACCAAACTGGACTTGCATGCCAAAAAAAGGATGTATACCAATATTTTATAAAGTGAATGCATTTTGATGCGTACTCTATAAAATAGACATTTGCATACCCATGCAAGTACGTGCAATCTGCCATTAAGTATACATGTATGTGTTGATATTGCACATGCAGGGGCATAAGCAAAATGGCAGCCAGAGCTAAGAAGTCCAACTTTAGCAAGGAGAGCATGCTCCTCCTTGCCCAGCTCATGGCAGGCTGCTAGGGAAGATGATTCCCCACCCCTGAGCAAAGAAGGAGCCTGCATGGCATGTATCATGCCTGTGAGAGGCTCCACAGGTACTTAAGCAGAGTTGCGTCCTATCACAGAGTGGTAAGTGAAGGGTGGCACACACCAGCAACTGGAGAGCTGGCAAGTTGCATAAGTCAAGGAGGGAGGTTTAGAGCTAGTACCATATTTTTTATACCCTCATCCTGTTGCAATATGGAACCTGCAGCACAGAACTCAATATGTAAAATTTGGGACTACAAAAACTACAGTGCTTTATAATGTTAGTGTAAAACCAGGACTGGTCTGAAAATCTCCTTTTTAGACATGAGTAACTTGGCAACTGCAATGACTGCCTAGTGCAAAGGGGGTTGGGTCAAAGGAAGGTTATGAATATGCCATATGTTCTTCACTGCAGTGTTTGTAAGGGCCTCAGCAAAACGTCAGGGCAGCTTTGCCATACAGCAACTAGATGCACACATCCAATCACTGGCACCTTGTCACAGAACATCGAGGAGCTCTACATAATGGTGGCAATGTCATGTTCATACCTACAGAAATTCTTAAATGCATTGACAATATATTAAGGGCCAAGGGACACCCTCCCTCCAGGGCATATAGTGGTATGACCTATCATGAATATCTGCTCAAGGAGTGCAAAGGTACATGTGAGCCACACATCTTTTGGAGAGGACCTACTTACTTTCCACCCAGAGGTAGAGTTGGACATGTTGGATGGCTTGTTTGTCAAATGCAACTTCTGTGATTCTCTCTCTCTCTCTCTCTCTCTCTTACAATAGATTGAGGATCTGAAAAGAAGGGCTCAGTAGCTATGACTACACAAGCAAGCCTGACTTGAGGAAGACCTGAGGCAGCAAAATGATGAGTAGTAGGGATGTGCACACAAAGACTTTTGGTTCAGTTAGTATGCATCTTCAGGTATGTTCAGTTCGTGTTCAGACACTAAATCATTTGTGTATTCAGCTCATTGATCCCCATTGAAGTCTATAGGAATGCTGCTTTCCAGTGCAATTGTGAGGCTTGCCATCCATTTTCCGTCAAACCTATTTGAAACCTGATAAGCAGACATCTGTAACAGAGGCAACAAAACACTACAAATCACCGAGAGTGCCAGAAATACCCCACAGCACCAGAACAGCAGCAAAAGGCACATACAGTGGCAGGAAGACTACCAGAAGCCACCATCAGAAGGACAAAGTAGTATAAAAAGTGGAATGAACAGCTCAAGATAGTGTAAGAGGGCAAAGCAGTATCAAAATCGGTGGAAGCACACCAAGGTACTTTGAGAGGAGTAAAACAGCACCAACATTGGCAAGAAGACTCCAAGGCATAGGCAGAAGCATAAAGCAGCAACAATACTGCTTGCTTTAAATCATTCATACCCCAATGCAGTATGAGTGATTTAAAGGAGCAATAAAATTGGCTGGAAAAACACAGGAACAACAGAAGAAGATCAATACTGCATCAAGGTCAGCTGACAGACTCTAAAGCACCTGAAGAAGACCAGCACAGCACTTCAATAATCTATAAGGCCATAAAACACCAGCATTGCGCCAGGATCAACTGTAAGTCCCTAAAATAATCTCTTGAGTGCCAACACAGCAGCAAGACAGGCTAGACGTTCCTGCGACACCTAAAGAGCGCTAACAGAGCAGCAAGATTTGCTGGAAAGCCCTAAAACACCTTAGGAGTGTCAAGACAGCAGGAAGACAGGCTGGAAGGCCCAAAATCATTGAAGAGAGACAACACAGCACCTTGAGCAGCTGCAAGGCTTTCAAACACTTAGAGAGGACCACCACAGCCCCAGGAGGGGCTGTAAGACCCTGGCCTAAAACACCCGAAGATGACCAGCCTCATGTAAGCCATCATCATTTTGTGTAGGACACCTAGTAGAGCAGGAGCAATTGGAAATCATTCCTTCTCTCTTTGGCCTCAAGGAATAGTGGATTAGCAGGGAGACTCAGGTGGTGGGGGGGGGGGAGTTGGAAGTTGGAGCAAATCTGCAGGTTTGGTTTTAGTGTATGCTGTCAATAGCATGTGATCAATTTCAGCAGGCTTAACTTTTTGACTATGCTTTAACTGCAGAAAACAACAAAGAATTCAATAGTTAATGTTCTACTCTTTGCATGTATTAGTGGACACAGAGCAATGTAAGGAAGCAAAAGCCTCTAATCCCCAAGGTCCTGACATTGAGCAAAGAAACCACACAGCTTGGAGCATTTCCAGTGCTTGGCCTGATGAATGAGTAGGATCCACAGAGAAAACACTTTAACCACAGTTGGTTAGCCATCAGAGTCTGCCTGTTTATTGGTTTTGGCATTTCACCGTATTTCAGGTGAATTGTCCCTCTCTCAGGATACTTAGCGAAAGAAAGGTGCCTGGTCTTCCAAAATGAATGCTCTTTGTTTCATTGCCTTTATGGGATTCTAGTAGTACCCGGATATTCTGAACTAGAAAAGGCAGGATGTTACAGTAAGTAAATCTCAGTGCACCACACCCTGTCTGCAAAAAAAATGACATTTTCAACAGTTAGAGTGTTCTCAAACAGTACCAAAGCCACTTTAATAAAACCAGGGTGGTGACTTAGGAAACTTGTTTTGGGCACATTTATAGAGTTGCCAACCGGCCGGTTTTCAGCCGGCCTGACCGGTTTTTCCATGGCCAGGCCGGCTGCCAGCACAGATTTAAAACCGGCCGTTGAAAAGCCGTTGTTTTTGCTCTGGCTGCAAGATCGGGAGCGGCCAGAGCAAAAAAACAGCTTTTCTCCCAACTCCCGAAGTCTGCGGCGCAAACACGATTCCCCATGGCAGTGCAGCCGCTGCTTCTGCTTTGTACAGAGCAGTGCCTGCAATACACTTACTTTGAAAAGTAAAGACAAACTGTGTGAGGAGCCCTCCGGTCATCGCAGCGCCCGAGGAAGTGATGTTATAGGGGGCAAGCTCCTTACAGGTTGTCTTTCATTTTCAAATTAACTTTAGCTGCAATAAAGTTAATTTGAAAAGGAAAGACAACCTGTGAGGAGCCCGCCCCAATGACATCACTTCCTCGGGCACTGCGATAACTGGAGGGCTCCTCACAGGTTGTCTTTACTTTTCAAAATAAGTGTATTGCAGCCGCTGCTCTGTACAAAGCAGAAGCAGTGGCTTGGGCGGGGGGGGGGGGGGGGTGAGTAAACCAGCAGGGGAGGGGGTTGGTGTGAGTGAACCAGCAGGGGAGGGGGGTGAGTGAGAGACCCAGCAGGAAGGGGTGAGTGAGTGATAGGGGGGTGGGTGAATGAACCAGCAGGGAGGGGGGATGGTGTGAGTGAACCAGCAGTGGAGGGGGTGGGCTGTGAGTAACACAGCAGGGGAGGGGGTTCGGGTGAATGAACCAGCAGGGAAGGGGGGTGAGTGAGTGACCCAGCAGGAGGGGGTGAGTGAGTGACAGGGGGGTGGGTGAATGAACCAGCAGGGAGGGGAGGGGGGTAGTGAGTGAACCAGCAGGGGAGGGGGGCAAGTGATTTACCCAGCAGGGGAGGGGGCGAGTGAACCAGCAGGGAGGGGGGTGGGGTGGGTGAACCAGCACTGAGAGGGGTGGTGGGCGAGTGAACCAGCAGGGAGGGGGGGCGAGTGAGTAAACCAGCACTGAGGGGAGGTGGGGTGAGTGAACCAGCAGGGAGGGGGGTGGGCTGGGTGAACCAGCACTGAGAGGGGTGGTGGGCGAGTAAACCAGCAGGGAGGGGGGGCGAGTGAGTGAACCAGCACTAAGAGGGGTGTGTGTGAGTGAATCCTCGGTAATTTTTGTGGGTGGGGCGGGGCAGGGGTGGGACTGGGGGCAGAGAATGGGTGGAGCATGGTGAGCCACAGGTGTCGGATTTTTCTCTGTGAAAAAGTTGGCAACCCTACACATCTATAGGCAACCTAACTGACATCAAAAACATATCAGCCAAGAGGAAGTGCAGAACGACCATAATGGTTATGCCAAGCAGCATCAAAACAGCAAATTGAGCTGCAGTGAAATGCTGCTTCCGCTTCTCGGTTTAGATGCCTTAGTTATGCAGGTTTATGATGAATACTGCAAAACGAAGGGTGAATACTTTAAAGACGGTTCATTCTGTCAGTCTACTTGCGATGCTTTTAGAAAAATTGAAGATACCACAGGGCAGCTGGAAGAAGGCAGGCGTCGCAGAAGTATTTATTTTTATTTATTTATTTAACAGTATTTCTATACCGCCTTATCCTATAATCAAGGCGGTAGTAGAAGGCAATTGATGTAGGTGGCCCAGAAGGGAAGGGCCGAGAGTCCGAGTCACCCACAGCAGTGCCAGTTTAGCATGGGGCAGCAGCTATTCCCTGAATCTGCGGCAGTGGCATAAGAGGTAGCGGTGATTGACAGGAGAAAATAAGATTGGGGTTGCCTGGATGTTAGACCATTGGGTACTTAATCAAATTTTAATAGACCGGTCCTCTCATTGGTCGTATTCATTGCAGCTGGAGTCCCAGAGCTGGAAGTCAAGCTCCAGATACATGAGGGGCTCTAAATCTGTACACCAGTGGGGTAGTTTTATAACAGGGCACTCAGGTTGATAGGGCTATTTCATAAAGACAATGCTAGGGCACATCCCTGCCAAATCGCGCCTCGATTGCGGCCGTGGACATTTTGCCTGCTTGAAAGCAGGTGTAAATGTCAGTGTGTACTTTATGCGCGTGCTGCATAGTTTATAAAATATGTACATACTTCATGACTCTTTCCATCCTCCGGCCCTGTGTATACCTACTGCAAAAGTAAACCAGTTTGTACCTCATGGTACTGTAACATCCAACCTGATTCTCTAAGAGCCCATTTATGTGCATAAACGGCATTTTAGGTATGAAAATGGTTTATTAAATCACCCTCCAGGTGTCAGCTTAAAGAGGAACAAAACCTCCCCCCTCTCCAGGGCTTTGAGCTTTGCCTCTGCAGCCTCTCCAGTCCCAGCTGACCCAGAGTGTGCAAGATCCAATTGTATTAGCTTGTGCGAGCAGCCTGGGTTCTGGGCCAGTCGCAAAGCTTCTTTGTCAGAAAAGGTCAATAGATTCCAGGTTCAGAAGAAAACAAAAGACCCAGTATTCAAAGTGAATAACATGATTAGCAGACCTGCTAATCACGTTCATTGCGGCGATCAGGATATTCAGTGCAAGTAACCTAGCTGGTGCTGCTGGGTCACCAGGAGTCAGCTCTGACTCGAAGGCATGAATTGCATCAATATTTATATAGTTAATGAACTTTTATTTGAATGTTTTTTTATACCATGTTATCAGTAAATTAAAGTGTTATATATAAATTAAGTAAACATAATATAACATTGGTAATAAAAGTAAATAATTAATAAGGAACAACTACGAAGTTAGAAGAAAGGTGATATGATGTAGGTTGAGAATTAAGAATAGCAATCAATCACCATAGGCTCGGTAGTATATTGGTCAAAAATGGTTTTAGACCAAGATGTAACAATTAAAGTAACTGAATATAAATGACTCATATTAATGACATAATAAATTAATGTAACAAGACTATAAATGACTCAGGATATCAGGCTATTGTTGGGAAGAGACTGATGATGATGAATGTAGAGAATTTTCCATCATTGAATGTTGACTATTGTTATAGGATAATCCAATTTATGGGATGCGATGTTGGTTAACTATTTGTGGTTTATGTTGGGTCAATATTCCAGGAGGGTAGCTGAGTTCTGATATATTCTGTAAATAAGTGAATCTTAAGCTGTTTTCGAAAGGTCAAGAGGTCAGGTGCATTTTTTAGTGTGTCTGGGAGGGAGTTCCAGATAATTGGGACGTAGAATGTGAATGCTCTGCTGCTTGTAGATCTGTTAGTTTTTCTGAATTCCATGGGTATGTCTAGGGTGTTTTGTGCACATATCCTCTCCTATTCCTATTGTTTGGTATATTAGGGACTTTAGGGATTTGGTATTTTACTTAACTATAACAATAAGTACATTACAATAAAGTACATCAACAACAGTGAAAAAGAAAAATAGTTCTGAAGACTTTACTGAAATATTTTATAATTTTTATAGCAAAACTGGATTTTCTTACATTTTTTGCAATGCATGCCTTTGAGTCAATTTTGACTCCTGGTGACTCAGCACCTGAGTTTCCTTGGCAAGGTACAATCAGAAGTAAATTGCTAGGCCTTTCTTCCATGCAGTAAGTTTACAGCCTCTAGTATTCCAAGGTGGTCACATATCCAAGTACTAGCCAGGCCCAGCCCTGCTTAGTTTCAGAGATAAGCCAAGAGAGGTTTTACTAAGGACTGTTTTGAATACATACAATTTTAAACCTTTTGAAAAATTGTATAGAACAATTTTTATATTTTTTCTTTCTTTTGTTAAACCAGAACAATCAGAACTTTTAATGGTTACTGCTTTAATGCAGGCAAATTGATGGTGTGATAGAATTCAGCTTGGGCGATATATCAAGAAATTAAAATAAAATTAAAAAAAAAAACCCCTAACCAGCAAAGTCCATTCATAAATTCAACTTTATGCATGAGCGCTCTATGCTGCTGTCTGCTGGTCTGGGTGGTTCCTGCAATAAAGCACAAACCAACAACAGGAAAAGAGAAAGAGAGAGCACAGCACAAACAGTACTTCCACTTAACATGGTAACAGCACAGTGGTATGAAAAGTCTTTGAGCCTTTCAGGCACTGTAACGTTATGGCTGTGGTTTCTATACCAGTCTTCCTCACAGCAGGATTCTTCTGGCTGAGAAAAGTCTGGGTCTCAAATCTTCTATGATCAGGACCTCATGCTTCTTGATAGGTCATCTTTTGTGCCACTGTTTAAACTGTCCATTTATGGCGGATTGAATCACTGAGTCATCTTTGCAGTAAGTAATGAAGGTTGAATCAGGTTTCATGCAATATAAAGTTTCCTCCTTACCCAATCATTTTTTTTCAGTTCCACCAAATTCATTATTTGTAGTCTTACATAGGGATTATGCTCTGTTCCAAATCTCCCAAACTCTTCTTACCAACTTCCCTAATTGTGACCAATCAGGCAGGCAACGATCTCCTAGGCACCCCGGTTCTACCCATGGATCTCTCTTCAAGAGATTAAGTATTGGCACACTGGACAGATCAATCTCTTCACAGTTCACAACTCCTGAACTATCTCCCCAATCATTTATTTTTCCTCAATCACCAAAACAACTGCTACACCTGTGTGTTAATAATTTTTCAAGCTTGGGGCTAGGAAAGGTCTATGGGCTGGTCACAGTTGATGCTGGACTCTCTCCTAAGGTTCCAATGACCAAACTCATGTAATCGAGTAGTTTATCCAGAAGAGGCAATCCCGTGTCAAAGTTCTTTCATATCTGTCGTAATCCCGCATTGCTCACAGACATTCTATCTGAGGTAGCAAGACAACTGCCCACCTTCTCGGACCATGATGCCAATGGCAGCTGACAACCCATACATTGCCTCACGTTTCTCCATATGTGTACACTGAAGGAGGCCTGCTCCCCAACCATGAGTCTATGGTGCTTCTTGTGCTGTCTGAGCAAAATGAAAAGTGGGCTTGTGTATTGTTACAGGCTCTGCATGAACCTCACTGCTTTCTGGGGTATTGGTAGATGACCCAACTCTCTAGAGGCATGGCAGAGCTTTCTGGGGAGAAAGTACCCCCCCCCCCCCCCCTGTGCTCAGCTCACCAGTCCAGTCAGAGTGTGCAGTGTCTCCAGGGTTGTTATTGATGTAGCTCACTGTAGGACTGTGTATCAGTCCTTCAATCACTCCGGGCAAGCTTGATGTCACACTGACTCAGGCACGCATGATACCTCACTGGACATTTGGTGTTCATGTTGGGAGTCAAACAACTCAGAGTTGAAGAACTGTTCTGGATAAAATGACATTGTAGAATCAGTGGCATGGGGCATTCTCGTGATGGTAATGTGTATACTAAGCATGGCCCACTGGCACTCCTCCTTCAAGAACTTGGGCTTCCAGTGAAGCAACATTCTCAACTGGCAACTGGACAGTGATCTAACTGGAACCTGGGAATTTCAGATCTCACTCATCGGTAATCAACTCTCTTTCTCCGGTGCTTTAGATGAAGGCTACAAGGCTGCTATTTGGCTCAAGGCCTAGTTGCTCTGTTGATATGCTCATGGGGTCCTGGCGGTAATGGCTTGAGTCCCCTCACAATAGCACCAATTTTCCCATACGTGGTTTTAGAAACCAGCACTCATGTACATGTGCTAGTGTTCTCTGATTGGGTGGGCTGGCACACCTGTTCTTTGAAGTCATTCCTCAGTGCGCTTTACATCCAGCATCAGCATGCTCCCATGTTGCTGTCATGCGCAACCTGACACAGACCCATTCCTGAGAACCCCGGTGGGAAACTGCCAATTCAAATTTTTCAAAGGCAGGAAATTTTTGCAAAATCTTTTTCAATTTAAGACCACTTTAATTTCATTTGAAAATATCCAAGAATACAGAGATTAACTTTCTACTATATTTACTACTGCCTGCAGCCTTCCTGCTCTGTTCACCTGTTCTTTGCCAGAATTTCTGCAGCAAAAGGCCAGTAAAGTCCTAAAACAGATTTTCTCTGCTAGTTTTCATTTTAGCTCTTTGGCCAAAGTCCCAAAATGTTTAGTGCCCTCTTTTAAGTGCCTTCTTTCAAGTCCCTGCTATTCAGGTGTCATCTATGTATCCCCCTTTCAGTGTGATCCTCACAGCTACTCCACTAGCTGCTTGGCTAAATGCTATTTGCAGTCTTTCAGTCTCTCCCCTTGGAATTTAATTATCATGGTTCAATGAATGGGGGCCAGCTTACACTGGGAGGCCATTGGCACCAAACTCCAATCATAACTCTTTCCTCTCCACTGAATTCAGCTCACCATTTATGTTCAAATCCAAAGACTTACTTAAACTGTAGGGTCATTGAACAATAACAATAGCATCTGGCAAAAGATAAAAAGGGCCCTATTAACTAAGCATTTTTCCCATAGCCACAAAAAGGGAGAAGACCTTTAGTAAACAGGGCCCAAAAATATAACTACTACAAGCAGTCAACTCCTCTTCCTTACTACAAATCAGTTACAAGCAGATAAAGTTTATTTCCTTACCTCAGTCTGTTAGTTAACTTTATTTCTCGTAGGCTGGAAATGTATTCCAACTCTTTCCACCCTCACACTTGTAGTACCTCTTATGGTTTCCCTGAGTGGTAATCCTTTTCCCTAAATGAATAGTTTTCCTCAGTTTACCTGGAGCTGATGCTAACATGGGTTCATGCAAGACTCTGGTGTCACTGGGTAATGAAGTGCTCATGATTCCTCTTGTCTCTAGAACTGATAGCATCTACAGATGCAAGTCCCTGATACAGAACTGAGGGTGATCTGGGCTTTGATGTTGATGGTCAGTGGCGCTTGGATGTAATTCTTGGAATCCTCTTTCCTTCACCTCTGGAGTAGGTGGCTTCCCTATTCTTGGTCAAACAGAGTTTCTCTCCATCTGAGCCAGTAGGGTGCTGGCAAGGATTGCACAGTCAAAATCCCCTCTGCTCTCCCCTTCACTACTCTGGGCCTGCAATTTCCTCTGGATGGTATGAGGTGCTAGGGAAATAGATACACCTCAACTGCCCTCGAGAGTAGACTCCTGTCATGCTTGCATGGTAGAGTGGCTATGTGCCAAAGACAAGTTCTGCCTTTGGGAGTGGTTCATATGGATTTTTCTCTCCAAGAAGAATCTCCTCCCAGCATAATGTAACTGGCAGTAAGAAGCTTCTCCTGTTTTAGAAAATGTTTTTCTAACCTACATTGCAGTAAATTTAGTAGGGACAATGGATGGTGATGCTACTGCTCACACAACAACATTCAAGCAGTCTCTACACATGTATGATTGATGAATTATGAGGGACACCACGTTTGTTACTTAGACACGTTTCACTTAAGAGATAACACCTATTGTCAAGGGTCCAGTCTATTTGTGTAATTGTCTGCCTGTTATGCAAACAAACTTATCCATCCCACTACACACACATACGCATACACACTTATCCATTGCCGACACACACACACGCAGTGCCCTGATCAGGACTGCACCAAGGGCTGTGCAAGTGATGAGGCCGCACATGGCACAAGTAAAGAAAGGGAAGTTACTGAAGCAGAGGAGTACCTCTGTGAGGCGTACTGCACCCCATCCCTGGCTTTCATCCACTACCTGCTATTTACGTTCCTATGCCCGTTCAGCTGAGCATGCTTGGCTCAAATCCCACTCCCTTGCGTACTTTCTACACTTCAAATTCATGCTTGTCTCTTTCCAGTCAGCCATAGCACTTGCCAAACAAGACTATTATGTCCATCTGACTAAATCTCTTGCCTCTGACCCTTGCCATCTCTTTACTACTCTCAGTTCTCTCCTCAAGGTGCCTCCACCTCTGACCCCTCCCTCCCTTTCTGCCCAAACCCTGGCTGACTATTTCCATGACAAAATCCACAAGATCATCCTCCAATTCCACACAAAGTCAGCTACTTCTCTTCCTTCCCCTTCTCCCCCTCTTCATTCCAGCTTTCCCCCTCTACCTATGCTACCCCCTCTTCCTTTTCTGTGATCTCTGATGAGTAAACTGCACACCTTCTTTCTTCCTCCAAACTCACTACCTGCTTCTCTGATCCTATCCCCACCCATCTCCTAAGCTCCCATCTCCTCCACTGTTGTCCCTTCCATCTTTCATATTCTCAACCTATTGCTCTCCACTGCAACTGTCCCTACAGCCTTCAACCATGCTGTAGTTACACCTCTCCTCAAGAAACCCTCACTTGATCCTACCTGTCCTTCTAATTATCAACCCATCTCCCTCCTCCCCTTTGTTTCTAAACTACCTGAACGCGCGGTTCACCACTGCTGCCTTGACTTCCTCTCATCTCATGCCCTCCTGGATCCTTTACAATCTGGCTTTCGTCCTTTACACTCTACTAAAACAGTTCTTGCCAAAGTCTCCAGTGACTTGTTCCTGGCAAAATCCAAGGACCTTTAATCTATCCTCATCCTTCTTGACCTCTCTGCTGCTTTTGATACCATTGACCACAATCTTATTTATTTATTTAACATTTCTTATATACTGCCATTCATGATATCAAGGTGGTTTATATTGACCAAACTGAAATTACATTGAACAGGGCATTATAACTTGGAGATAACTATTTCACAGGTAACATGGGCAATGGAGGGTTAAGTGGCTTGCCCAAGGCCACAATGAGCACCTGTGGGACTAGAAACCCCAGTCCTTCTGGCCAAAGGTTTCTGTCCTCTTGTGGGATTTCAGCCCCTGACCTTCTGGCCTGAGGTAACTTGCCCCAACCACTAGGCCACTCCTCCCTCTTCTCCTTGATACCCTGTCCTCATTTGGTTTTAAGGGCTCTGTGCTATCCTGGTTCTCCTCTTATCTCTCCCATCGCTCTTTCAGTTTTTGTTCTGGTGGCTCCTCCTCTGCTGCTATCCTGCTCTCGGTTGGTGTACACCAAGAATCTATTTTGGGTCCACTACTTTTCTCTCTATATACCCAGTCCCTTGGTGCGCTCATCTCTTCCCATGGCTTTCAGTACCATCTTTATGCTGATGACTCCCAGATCTACCTCTCTGCACCTGAAATCTCTCCAGCAATCCAGACCCGGATCTCTGCCTGCCTTTCTGACATTGCTGCTTGGATGTCTCACCGCTACTTGAAAATGAACATGGCCCAAACCGAGCTCCTTATTTTCCCCCTTAAAACCTCCTCTCCACTTCCTCCTTTCTCAGTCTCTGTGGGTAACTCTCTACTCCTCCCTGTTTCCTCAGCTTGCAACCTTGGGGTTGTCGTTGACTCCTTTTTCTCCTTCTCCTCACACATCCATCTGATAGCTAAGACCTGACATTTCTTTCTCTATAACATCAACAAAATCCGCCCATTCCTTTCTGAACACACTACCAAGACACTTATCCACTCCATAATCACTTCCTATCTTGACTACTGTAACCTACTCCTTGCTGATCTCCCTTCGAATCTTTCTCCCCTTCAATCTGTTCAACACTCTGCTGCATGGCTAATCTTCCGGTAACCTCATCATGCCCATATTACCTCTCTTCTCAAGTCACTTCACTGGCTTCCTATCCATTTCTACATCCATTTCAAACTTCTCCTGCTGACCTATAAGTGCATTCACTCTGCAGCTCCTCACTACCTTTCCTCTCTTATCTCTCCCTATATACCCTCCCCCCCCCCCCCTCGGGAGCTCTGCTCTTCTGACAAATTGTTTCTATCTGTGCCCTTCTCTTCTATTGCTAATTCCAGACTTCACTCCTTTCAACTTGCTGCACCTTATGCCTGGAAAAACTATCTTTGTCTGTACGCCAGGCACCTTCTCTGACCCTTTTCAAATCCAAGCTGAAAACTCACCTGTTCGCTGCTGCTTTTAGATCTTGACTCACCTGATCATCTCGTTTCTTTACCTTTCTCCCTAGATGTATCCCTGTCTACACCTTCTGTGATGTCTGTCTTGACTAGATTGTAAGCTCTGATGAGCAGGAACTGTCTCTTACATGTCTGTGCAGCGCTGCATACGTCTTGTAGCACTATACAAATGTTCAGTAGTAGTAGTAGTAGTAGTAGGTATCAGATTTATTAGTTACATAGGGTGTATTTATATGCATTGCTCTTGGCAGAATGGTTATGAAGGACCTAGACAAGATTCTCAAGAGCAGAGATGTCTCTCTCCATACAAAGATTTGGCTTGTTCAAGCCATGGCATTTTCAATAACGTTATATGAATGCAAAATTTGGACAGTGAAAAATATAGACAGGAAGAAAATTGATGCTTTAGAATTATGGTGTTGGCGACAAATACTGTATATATCATGGACTGCCCAAAGAACAAACCAGTCAGTACTAGAGGAGATCAAACCTAAGCTTTCTTTAGAAGCTCAGATGACAAGACTTCAACTTTCATACTTTGGACACATCATGCGAAGAGAGAGATCATTAGAGAAAGACATCATGGTTGGCAAGGTAGAAGGTCAACACAAAAGAGGAAGGCCAGCAATGAGATGGATCGATGCCAGTCTGTCAACAATTAGCCGCCTGACTGAAGACCGAAAACAATTTAGGACAACTCGATGGCACTTAGCAACAACATGGGCCTGGCCCCGACATGCATGCATACGCACATGCAACCGTTTGACACTCAGACGCGCACGTGAACACACACACACACACACATATAATCCTCCCTGATAAACACTCACAACCGCTGTTACCACTCCCCACTCCCTAATACACACCTGATTTTCACCTCCCGAACACACATACACTCACAAACACATACATCCCCCTATCATTTGACATCCCACCCTCACATCTCCAAAGATAAAAAGCTAAACTCTCCCCATGGAAATACCATACCATTGATTCACACACAAATACGTACCTCATAAACAGGATCAGTCCATGTACCCATGCAGCTACACATACCCTGCTGCCCTATTGAGACACTTTACTATGACTGTTTCAACCAAATCTCCTACACAGACGTGCCTGAGTTTGCAAATATAGAAAGGGGAAACATGCCATTTTGTCACACTATACAGTATGGGGGTCATTCTGACCTGCGAATAGCAGGGATGTACGTCCAGATTGGACGTGCACCCTCACGCTATTCACAGGAACCATATTCTGGCACCATGGCTTCCTGTATGCACAGAGCTGCTTTGTGGGGAGCACTGTACGGGGGCAGGATGGAGGCGGAGAATGGGCAGAGTAGGGGCGGCCACAGCACCCAGACATACAGGGCCTATTCTGATCAGGGCCTTATATGGCTGTCGGAAGATGAATGTGGGACTTTGTCCACTTCAGAGGTGGAATAAGTCCCTTCAAAGGTGGCTATCCTGGCAGGCAGCTCTCCAGAACTATGGGGCAGTAATAGGTGAGGTCCCTCCACCTGATCCTGGCCCTGGCAGACTCCACCAAGGGTCGGGCAGCGGGCAAAGGAATTTCTTTTCTCTGACATGCTTTTGGCACTCCTTCTGGAAGTCCCAGTGCCATGGCGATGGGACACCAGCAGGAAGATAGGGCAGGCTGGCCGGGCAGAGTTGAGGACATCTCCTGCGGTGAAATCAGGGGCATGCTGGGCCGTCTAAGTGCCCGAAACTGCAACTGTAGGAACGTCTAGCTCCTACAGTTACAGAATTGGATACATTTTGGGCACATCCATTTTTCGGACGTCCAGATGGCCTGGACATGCCCCTATTGGAACTGGCCTCCACATGTGCACTTCTCAACGTGTTACTATTTCTTAGTATTTTCTTATGTGAAATAGAAATAATTTCTAAACTCGAAAAAATCCAAAAATCCGCATATTATTTTTTCCCAAGTCTAGCTCTGCACAAGGAATGCCTCCTCTACAATATAGGCATAAGTCTGAGCATTATGTAGCAATCCTCTTACTGTTTCCCAGTACAGAGAAAGGAACTCTCAGACAGCTGGTTTTGTATGTAGCCTTGAGGCCCTAGGGATGAAAGGCAAGAGATCAAATGCAAGAAAATAATAAAAGGCTTTTTACCCGCAGAAAATGCTGTGAAAATTGCCCTTTATGTGTCCCAGTACAAATTATGATAATAATAATATGAATAAAAATAGGAAGAATGTATGAATTTAATATTTGAAATAGGATATGTTCTTTTCTGTGGAAACTTAACCCTACTGTGTTATCTTGCAGCTCGCCTGGAGGGTTTGTGACAGTGAATCTTCTATTCATTATTATAATAAAGCAAACTATAGTACTTCAATCCTCGCCTTTTACAGTATCTTCAAGGTACAATTGTGCAGTAGCCCCACCTAGTGGTCAGTTTATAACAACTGTAGACAGATCACTGAAGAAGATATTAAGTTTGTCTCTCTGAAATAAAAATAGCACATATGTACTCAAGAATATTTTATTTACAAAGTATAGTTGTTACTATTGCAAGAAGATCTAAGTGGGTGTGAATGATTACAAAATTTATTAGGGCCTGATATTCAAAGCTATTTAATGTGTTTAGCAGACCTTTTAACTGTGTTAATCGCAGCGGTACTAACACATGTCCATGGGCGCCGCCACTGAGTGCTGTGATACTAGCCAGCCAGTATCGGGGTGTTTCCGGGGCAGAGTGGAAATGGCACCCGGAGATAACCGGACAGCAGCGATATTCAGCCGCTGCCCAATTATCCCTAAGCGGCGAAAGTTAAGGCACCTTAAAGGTTGGCCTAACTTTCATCCCAGAAGCTTTCATCCCAGCAGCATCTGAATATCGCTACTACCTAGTTAGTTTCCATGCTATTCAGCCAGCCCAGATATGGCCCTGGCATTGACTAACTGCTTTTCTAAGGCTAGTCGCCGCCGCTGAATAGAGTTTTTGTTGAAAAGGTGTGGCAGCTTTGCTAAGTACAGATTATAAATATGCTGACTGAAGATTGAGGAAGTTATTCATATGTTGATCTTAAAGTCTTTTGTCAAATGCAATAAATGGTATTTATTACAGCATTTATAGGGCATGAGATTTCAGGTTCAAGTGCACTAGATGAAATATCTGCTTGAACAGTGCGTTTCCTTTTCCCACACTGTTGACTTAAAGCATGAACTGAAAAATCCGCCTTCCTGAGCTTTCCCTTTCCTCCCTGTATCTCTTTCTCATAGACCCCTGCCCAGCTTATCCAAAGAGGGACAGAAGTGATCTGTAATTACTCCTGCCCCAGAGTGTCTATATTTCAAAATAACACAGACCTCAGGTTGGCCACTACTATTTTAAAATATGGACGCGATGAGGTACTAGCGACCACAGAATACTCTTGCCCCTCTCTGTAACTTGGGCTATGTGCGTAAGCTAAGAAATAGTACTTTGGAGGAAGGGGGAGGGACAAGAACAAATCTGGAAGCCCAAAAATATCCCTGTGCATACCTAGAAACAACAGAGGCAATAACAGTAATGGGGAGGGGGCGTGGGGAGGAGGATTTGCACACTAACTGCTCCTCCTACTCTCCCATTTCAAGCAGTAGTTGGGAGCAAAGACAAAAGAATCACGATGGACAGGGCCGGCGCTTCTATTAGGCAAACTTGGTGGTTGCGTAGAGCATCAATGTTCTTGGAGCAGCAAATGAGCATTGTCAGGCCAGCAGCTAAGCACGGGCATCACAGCCAGCATGAGAAAGGGCACTTAAGAGCGCACCGGTTTCTTCTGTGGCATATGGTCAGTCTCACAGATCATCTCATTACACTGACACATTCTTAAGTGTCTTTTCTCATGCATGCCGGCTAAGGGAAAATTGATGCTGAGCTGTGACCATTAGGTATGTGTGTGGTGGTGGTGGCAGCAGAAGGGATGACAGAAGATGGAAGTTTTGTGCTGTGACAGGGGAACCATAAAGACAACATTTTTTTTTAAGTGCCATCAAGTCAAAGCTGACTTCTGGCAATCCAGCAGCTCCTGGGTTTTCTTGGCAAGGTATGACCAGAAGTAGATTGCCAGGCCTTTTCTTCTGAGGTAATGGAGAGTAAAGTTACTTGTCTAAGGTCACAAGGAATACCAGTGAGAATCAAACCCAGATTTCTTGGGTGCCAGGCTGTTGCTCTTAGAACTAGGTTACTCCTCTACTCAACATAGAAAGATTAAAAAGCAGAGGAGATAAAGTCAATCTCAGAGGTACATCCCTCTGCAGGTGGGCCCATTTAGATGTCTGGTTCCCAATCTTAACCTGCTGAGATAAAAACAAATTGAACCACTTCAAAACAGTGTTCCCATCCTCACTCCAAACTTCACCAATCTATTCAATAAGACGCCATGACAGAATGAGTTAAATGCAGATGCCACATCCAGGAAAATCATTAATCACTGTCTTATCTTTCTGTTCAGTAGTTGGGAGGATGTAATCAATCATGGATGAGAACAGTCTCATGGCTATGGCCAGGCCTAAAGCCATATTAATTTGGATCTCTCTCAAATCTTCCATTTGTCTCAAAAATGTTAGAGAAAATAGTTCACTTTCAGTTAGGACATTGTCAGGGAAACCAAAGCACTTCATCCTAGATAAGCAGCGTTCTGCACTGGTCCCTCAACAGAGACTCTCCATCTCTCCCTTCTCAATGAATTAAGATCCAGGGCAGAGTTGGGTCAAGTAGCATTATTAGTGCTTCCAACAATCCTTCTGAATCATCTTGAATCATCCATGGAAAAGTTTAGACATAATTTTCCAGTTACTTATATAATATAGTTTTACCATCAAAGTAGATACTAAAGTTTCCCAAACTGGAGTATTGTGTGCAATTCTGGAGACCACACCTTCAAAAGGATATCAACAGGTTGGAATCGGTACAGAGGGTGGCTACTAAAATGGTTAGTGGCCTTCTTTATAAAGCATATGAGAACAGATTTGAGGATCTTAATATGTATACATTAGCAGAAAGGTGGGATAGAGGTGATATAATTGAGATGTTTAAATACTTCCATGGCACAAATGCATAGGAGGAGAGCCTCTTTTGATTGAAAAGCAAGCTCTGTTATGAGGAGACATAGGATGAGGGTGAAAGGGGAAAGACTCAGGAGTAATATGCAGAAATATTTCTATATGGAAAGAGTGGTAGATGCATGGAATAGTCTCCCAGTGGAAGTTATAGAGATGAGGACAGTATCCGAATTCAAAAAAGCATGGGACAAACACAAAGAATTTCTAAAGGGAAAAAGGGGACTATTGCAGTGGTTGATATGGAAGGGCAGACTAGATAGGCCATATGGTCTTTTTCTGCCGTCATGTTTCTATGGTTGCCAATCTTGATGGAGGCAAGGTGGGGTGAAATTGGGGTCTCTTGTGACATGGAAAAGTTCTGTTTTGTTGAAGTTGATGAATAAATTATGATGGTGGAGGTATTTGATTACTTCGGCGAAGCAGCTTGTGATTTCGGAGTACTCACGATTGGATATGGAAAAAGATGCGTAAATCATTATGTTGTCAGCATAGACGAGATATTTGACTGAAATTTTGGAGGATGGTGCAGAGGGGTTGAATGTAGATGTTGAATAGCTGAGAGGAAAGGGATGAGCCTTTGGGTACTCCTTGGGTTAGGGTGAAAGGATCTGAGGTTTGTTTTCCAATTCTTATTTGATTCGATAGGTAGGAGTGGATCCAATTGAGGGGGATGCCTCATACTCCAATGTGATGGAGTTGGTTGAGAAGGATTTGGTGGGACACAGTGTCAAAAGCTGTGGAAATGTCTAAAAAGAGCAGGATGAAACCTTGTGTGTGTATTTCTGTGCCAGCGATGAGTGTGTTTAATAGGGAGATCAGTAGGATTTCTGTACTGTGGTGGGGGTGGAAGCCATGTTGATGCTGGTCTAGTGATGCATGGTGTTCTATGTGATCTTGAAGTTGTGTTTGGATGGCTTTTTCAATGACTTTTGATATGAATGGTATGCTGGTTATGGATTTGTAGGTAGCATGCAAGTAAGTGACGAGATTTGACTTTTTTAGGAGAGGTCTGATTGAGGCTTGTTTGAGGGAAGGAGGGATGAATCCTTGTGAGAGAGAAGACTGTAGTATTTTGTATATAAATGGTAGAAGTTGTCCACTTGTGATTTTTATCAGGGAAACTGGGCATGGATCAAGTGCAAAGGTTACAAAAATATTTATAGTTTTAGGTATCTCATACAGTTATGTTTTTAAGGACTGTGTAGAAACGATGCACTATAGATTTTACTATGAATTGATCTACTCACTCATCTCCTGCTCCCATTTATCAACACATAATGACGGTGGTTACACATAGCATTTTTATTCATATGATTTTCTATACATGTGATTTTTCATATACATGTGGTATCACACACCTCCTTCAGATTTTAATATGGATATTCAATTTATTGTATAAGTTTTATGGTCTTATTGGTTTTATATGTTTTTAATGATGGTTATTATTAATATTAATTATTTATGTTTCTAAGTTCAGTTCGATTGTATTATAGTGTTTATGATTATGTATTTGCAGCGAACCTGTATCCCCTGATGAAGTGAGAATACGAAACACGGCCTGTGTCGGGCTCTCAGGTTCTAGAGTAACCAATAAAGTATCCTTGTTTAATCACCACGTATTACAGACTGGGTGTGATGGTTGGACACAAGTCACCAGGGCCTGCAAAATCACCAATCCAACTTCTCCAGCCCTTGAACTGAAGAACCATTATGCAGCCCTGGAAGTGAAGGAGGTGAAAGCATCCCTGGAAAGGGAAGAACCAGAGCTCAAGTATCCCAAAGTTGCAGAATCAGTGACCAGAAGGAAACGAAGGGTAGTGGTGGTTGGAGACTCTCTTCTGAGGGGTACTGAGGCGTCCATCTGCTGACCAGACTTGATGTCCAGAGAGTTATGCTGTCTGCCTGGTGCCAAAATCCAAGATGTTATAGAGAGTTTACCGAGACTCATCAAGTCCACTGACTATTACCCAATGTTTCTAATCCATGTTGGAACAAATGATACTGCCAGGTATACCTCGGAACGTATCAAAAGTGACTTCATGGCTCTGGGACAGAGGTTGAAGCAGTTAGGTGCACAGGTGGTGTTCTCTTCAATCCTCCCTGTTGAGGGTAAAGGCCAAGGCAGAGAGGCTCGCATCCTGGAGATGAATGCATGGCTGCGTGATTGGTGTCATCGAGAGCATTTTGGTTTCCTAGACCATGGGATGTTGTTCCAAGAGTTGCAGAGCAGAGATGGCATCCATCTGTCCAAGAAAGGTCAATGCATCTTCGGTAGTAGACTGGCTAATCTACTGAAGAGGGCTTTAAACTAGATTCATTGGGGATGGGTGAAGAAAGCCCCCAGGTAAGTGAAAGCCCCCAGGTAGGTGATACATTAAATACCTTTATGGAAATGGGTAACAGGGGTAACATATGGAAAGCAGTGTGTATAAATGCCCGTAGCATGGGAAATAAGATCCCTGATGTTAAAGCTTTGGTGGGAGTGGCTGACTTGGATTTAGTGGCAGTTACAGAAACATGGCTCACAGAAAACCATGATTGGGATGTAACTATACCTGGCTATACTTTATTGAGAAAGGACAGGGTAGGAAGAAGGGGAGGAGGAGTGGCACTATATGTAAAAACTACTATTAAAGCTTTGGAATTACAGAGCTTAAAAGGGAGAGAGGAGGCATTGTGGGTTAAACTAGAAAGAGGGAAAGAGAAATCTATTTGCATTGGTGTGATATACAGACCTCCCTCACAAGAGAAAGAGATGGACAGAGAGTTAATTGAAGACATGCGCAGCATTGCTAGGAAAGAGGAAGTGCTACTGATAGGAGATTTCAATATGCCAGATGTTGATTGGCACATTCCTGCTGCAGTATCATCTAGGAGATCCTGGATTCTCTACAGGGAGAACTATTCAGGCAATTGGTAACAGACCCCACACGTGAAGGGGCCATACTGGACTTGGTGCTTACCAATGGTGAAAGTGTTTCTGATGTTGTAGTGGGAGTTCATTTTGCATCCAGTGATCACCAGATTGTGTGGTTCAGTATTAGGACTAGGGCTGTTAGAATCCATTCAAAGGTGAGGATCTTAGACTTTAGGAAGACTAACTTTGCGAAGACTAACTTTGCGAAGATGGGCCAATGAAAGAGAAGGGCGTCTGCAACACTGCTCTCGAATGGTGCAAGTCTTATCTGGATGGAAGATGGCAATATGTAAAATCCGGATCAGAGGAATCAAAACGCTTCCATCAAACACAAGGTGTGCCTCAAGGTTCCTCTTTGTCATCTCTCCTGTTCAATATATACATGCAACCCATCTTCAATATCATTAGATCATTTAACGTGAACTGTCTGATATATGCAGAAGACATACTTTTATACATGCCGTTCTCCACGGCTCAAATGGATCTTACACCACTGGTAGACTGCTTCAATGCGGTCTCAGAATGGCTCCAGTCTCAAAACCTCCGCATTCAGCACAAGAAAATGGAGGTGCTCTTCATCTCGAGAGACCCCAATTTTATTCCTCCGTCCCATGTAAGACTCAAGGAAGCTGACTTGCAAACTAAAGAAACAATAAAATACCTTGGAGTCACCTTGGATCAATGCCTGGATATGAAATCTCACATAGGCAATATAGTCAAAGCTGTATATTTCAAGATCCGTACGCTCAGGCATCTGCGCTCCTTACTGGACCCAGACAATTTCCGGACTATATATCAGGCACTAATCCTACCCCATTTCGACTTTGCCAATGCCATCTTACAAGGTCTCCCTCAATCCACACTTAGCCCATTACAGCTGGCAATGAATGTGGCAGCAAGGGTCCTCCACAAAGCCTCCAGAAGTGACCACGTGACTCCTATTCTGAAGCAGCTTCACTGGCTCCCTATCCATGGAAGGATTATCTTTACAACCTTACTCCTCTCATTTAAGGCCATCAATGGCCTATCATCTTTTTCACTCATGGAACTCATTCACACAGTGCCCCCCCGACAGGTCCAGAAGAGCAACAGCAGTAAATTCCCTAATAACCCCGAAGGCATTGACAAAATGCAACAGTACAACGGCGAATAGGGCCTTCAGTCTCTACGTCCCCAAATGCTGGAATGCTCTACCACCCGACATTCGGGCTATCGTAGATCTATCACAGTTCAGGAAGGCACTCAAATATCACCTTTTCCTCCAATACTACCCAGTCAGCAATGAAACCTTGGTAACCTCACCAAAGAAGTAACCATGGCTAGTTCTGAGATAGCGCCAACACCCAGATTCTGCGCATACTTTCCTTAGGTTATAATTGCCTTCAGTCTTGTTCATTGTAATTATTTCATGTATATAGTTCACCCCTGTTATCCAAGTTTATACTCCAGTTATCCAAGTTTGTACTCCTGTTATATGTAAAACCAAACAGCTTGTTGCACTGGTCATCTTGTTATAATGTAAACCGCGCCGATGCCGAATAGTGCGGTATATAAGAAATTGTAATAAATAAATAAATAAATAAATAAATACCTCAGGGAGTCGTTAGTGGGATGGGAACAGCTGGGGGATGTAGAAAAACAGTGGGCAAAACTGAAAGGGGATATTTTAAGGGCAACCAACCTTTTTGTTAAAATGGTAAATAAAGGTAAAAGGAAAAGGAGACCGCTATGTTTTTCGAAGGAAGTAGCTGAAAAAGTGAAGAAAAAGAGGGAGGCCTTCATGAAATACAACAGATCACAGAGAGAGGAAGACAGGCACCTGTATTTGGAAAAACTTAGAGAAGCTAGCAAAGTAGTCAAAAAGGCAAAGATTCAAAAGGAGGAGGAAATAGCCAATGCAATAAAATGTACACCTTAGAGGAAAGGCGGGATAGAGGTGATATGTTTGAGATGTTTAAATACCTCCGTGGCATAAATGTTCAGGGAGAGAGCCTCTTTCAATTAAAAGCAAGTTCTGCTACGAGGGGACATGGGATGAGTGTGAAGGGAGATAGATTCAGGAGTGATATGCGGAAATATTTCTTTACGGAAAGAGTAGTAGATCCATGGAATAGTCTCCCAGTGGAGGTGGTAGAGATGAGGACAGTAACTGAATTCAAAAAAGCATGGGACAAACACAGAGGATCTCTAAAGGTAAAAGGGGGACTGTTGTAGTTGTTGATATGGAAGGACAGACTAGATAGGCCATGTGGTCTTTTTCTGTCATCATGTTTCTATGTTTCTACATTTCCCAGAAGACACCACAAGGAAATAGGCTGCTAAGGCTGATAGGAGAAGGTTCCTCCAATAACCACGCCCCTCTAAAACTAGAGGCGAGTGGTGAGGGCGTTGACAATACATATAGTCACAGAGTGTATTTACATGCTGCTGTTTACAAGGAGCGTGTAATCAAGGCTGTCTCCGCTTTACCAGGGTAGGGATATATATACATGATGTAATCTACAAGTAAGCATAGTTGAAGATGGCGCCCATGGGTATGGATGCCACATCACTTGCTGTGTGTTTTAGTGTGGGGAGCATGGGGGAGGGGGGTGGTTGTTTGTGTGCTGTCATCCGAATAGTGTTTGAGGAAGAGGTGATGCTTCAATGCCTTTCTAAATTGGGCCAGGTCGGAAATTGCACGTATGTTGGGTGGTGGGGAGTTCCAGCATCTGGGCGCATAGAACTTAAATGCCCTGTTTGTCGTTGCCTGGGTGCATTGTGTTATTTCCTTTTGTATTACCAGGGTATTGCCTGTTGTGGTTCTTCTGGATCTGTTAGAGGGCGTCGGATTTATAAGCTCCGTGAGAGAGGTGGAGGAGACCTTGTTCATAGCCTTGAATGTCAGTAGTAGGGATTTAAACGAAATTCTGCCTTGGATGGGGAGCCAGTGTAGATGTCGCAGGATGGGTGTCACATGATCCTTCCTAGAGGTACCGTGTAGAACTCTGGCGGCGGTGTTCATTAAAAAACCAGCACTTACTAATGTTTGCTTGGTATCCTTATACTAATAAAACTATACCTAATGCCTAATACATTTATTGGACTTTATTCATTTCAAGCTTACCCCTTACCCCTGCCTACCAATAGCCAGATTAATAAGAATAAAATACAGTCTCTAAAATGCTTGTATGCCAATGCTAGAAGTCTAAACAATAAGATGGGAGAGTTAGAATATATAGCACTAAATGAGAGGTTAGATATGATTGCACTCTCAGAGACATGGTGGAAGGAGGATAACCAGTGGGACACTGTGATACCTGGATACAAACTATATCGTAATGATAGAGCTGATCAAATTGGTGGAGGGGTTGCGCTCTATGTTAGAGAGGGCATTGAGTCAGAAAGGATTAAAGTTTTGCAGGGAACAAAATTTGCTGTAGAATCTCTATGGATTGAAATCCCATTTATGAAGGGGAAGGCGATGGCAGTGGGAGTATACTATCGACCGCCTGGCCAGAATGAACAAATGGATGATGAAATGCTCAAAGAAATCAAGGAAGCTAACAAAAGTCACAACAGAGTAGTAATAATGGGTGATTTCAATTACCCCGGTATCGACTGGGTCAGTGTCACGGCAGGACAAGCTAAAGAGATAAAGTTTCTAGATGGAATAAATGACTGCTTCTTGGAGCAGCTGGTTCATGAACCGACCAGAGGGGAAGCCATACTGGACCTAATCCTTAGTGGAACGCCAGATCTGGTGCAAGAAAGAAGGGTGTTGGGACCACTTGGCAATAGTGATCATAGTATGATCATGTTTGATTTAATTAGTGGAGGACAGATAGTAAAGGAATCCACAGTATTACCTTTTAACTTTCAAAAGGGAGACTATGATAGAATGAGGAATATAGTTAGGAAAAAACTAAAAGGAGCGGTTCCAAAGGTTAAAGACTTACAGCAAGCTTGGGTGTTATTTAAAAATACTATCCTCGAAGCCCAGACCAGCTGTATTCCACGCATTAAGAAGAGTGGAAGAAAGTCCAAAAAACTGCCAGCATGGTTTAAAGGTGAGGTCAGAGAGGCTGTTGCTGCCAAAAAAGCAACCTTCAGGAAATGGAAAAAAGAGCCAAATGATGGAAACTGGAAACAACACAAGCACTGGCAAGTTAAATGCAAAGCATTGATAAGGCAGGCAAAGCGGGAATTTGAGAAGAAACTTGCTACGGAAGCAAAAACACAAAATAAAGACTTTTTCAAGTACATTCGTAGCAAAGGCCTGTGAGAGAGTCAATTGGACCGTTAGATGATAGAGGGGTAAAAGGGGCAGTAAGAGGAGACAAGGCTATAGCAGAGAGACTGAATGAATTCTTTGCTTCGGTCTTTACTGAGGAAGATGTAGGGATGTTACCCATGACTGAAGTGGTATTTAAAGGTGATACTGCAGAGGAATTGAGAGAAATATCACTACACCGGGAAGATATATTACAACTATTTGATAAACTGAATAGTAGCAAATCACCTGGACCGGATGGTATACATCCCAGAGTGTTGAAAGAACTGAAATATGAGATTGCAGACCTGCTATTGGTAATCTGTGAACTTTCATTAAAATCATCTGTAATACCTGAAGATTGGAGGGTCGCCAACGTAACACCAATTTTTAAAAAAGGTTCCAGGGGTGACCCGGGAAATTACAGACCGGTGAGCCTGACGTCAGTACCAGGGAAAATGGTAGAAACCATCATAAAGAACAAAATTACACAACATGTAGATAGTCATGGCCTAATGGGAGACAGCCAACATGGCTTTAGACAAGGAAGATCTTGTCTTACTAATCTGATATGTTTCTTTGAAGGTGTGCATAAACAGGTAGACAAAGGTGAGTCGGTTGATATAGTGTATCTGGACTTCCAGAAAGCTTTTGACAAGGTCCCCCATCAGAGACTTTTGGCAAAGCTAAAAAGTCATGGGATAGGAGGCAGTGTACTATTGTGGATCGGGAACTGGTTAAAAGATAGAAAGCAGAGGGTAGGGCTAAATGGCCAATATTCCCAATGGAAAAAAGTGAATAGTGGAGTACCCCAGGGATCTGTACTGGGTCCGCTACTTTTTGACATATTCATAAATGACCTGGAAAAGGGAATAACTAGTCAGGTTATCAAATTTGCAGATGACACAAAACTGTTTAAAGTTGTTAAAACCCAAGAGGATTGTGGAAAACTGCAGGAGGATCTGGATAAATTGGAAGACTGGGCATCCAAATGGCAGATGAAATTTAATGTGGACAAATGCAAAGTTATGCTCCTAGGAAAGAACAACCCACACTATAGTTACACGATGCAAGGCTCCACATTAGAAACCACCACCCAGGAAAAGGACTTAGGAGTCATCGTGGATAACATGTTAAAACCCTCCGCCCAGTGTGCAGCGGCGGCCAAGAAAGCAAATAGAATGCTAGGTATCATAAAGAAAGGGATGGAGAATAAAACAAAGGATATTATAATGCCTCTGTATCGCTCCATGGCACGACCGCACCTTGAATATTGTGTGCAATTCTGGTCGCCGTATCTTAAAAAGGACATAGCGTTATTAGAAAAAGTACAGAGAAGAGCCACCAAATTGGTGAAGGGGATGGAAGGCTACTCCTATGAAGAGAGGCTAAAAAGGTTAGGGCTCTTTAACCTGGAAAAGAGACGGCTGAGGGGAGATATGATAGAGGTCTATAAATTAATGAATGGAGTGGAACGGATAAACGTGGATCAATTGTTTACGCTATCAGAATATAGAAAGACTAGGGGACATGTAATGAAGCTACAGGGTAAACTATTTAAGACAAATAAGAGAAAATATTTTTTCACTCAACGTGTAATCAAACTCTGGAATCTGTTACCGGAGGATGTAGTAAGGGCTGTTAGTATAGCTGGGTTTAAAAAAGGTTTGGACAAGTTCCTGGAGGAAAGGTCCATAAACCACTATTAAAAAGGGACCCAGGATATCAATGCTTGACCCAGTACAAGCATTGTGGAACCTGTGTCTTTTGGGGATATTGCTAGGTACGTAGGACCTAGATTGGCCACTGTTGGAAACAGGATACTGGGCTTGATGGACCTCGGTCTGACCCAGTATGGCATGTCTTATGTTCTTATGTTCTTAAGCTTAATTAATCCCAGGTCCTTAATACATGTCTGAGGAGGATAAACAGCTGCACCTGAGAGTGAATATGGCACCTCCTTTCCTTTAAGAGGTTTAAGAACCTATAATGATCCTTTCTGGTCAAATCTTTCAGGCGCGGCGTTGTTCTGATCGTTTGGTCACAGAGATAGCAGGCTTCGCTACTGGAGACAACGATATAATACGAGAGAATTTATCCAAAGAAGAACTCGGAGTGAATCTGGCCCCTGATGAAACAGCATCTAGTGAAACGCAATAGCGCTGAAGTTGGCGTTGGGCAAGTTCACAGATAAGCACTCCTTCTTATTTTTTATCTCTCTATATAAGATGAACAGTCCGTTCGTTTAAAAACAATTACAAAAAAAGTTAATTTGAGGAGAAATAAACCAAAGGTCATTGATGCGATAATAGAGCAGTTGGTCGATAAACAATGAAGACCGTAGCTCTGTATAAGTCTGAGACCTAAGGTTTAAAACAAACTGGAACTAAGTAGCAATATAGTTCTGAAGTTGAAGTGGAGTATACTGTCTATAATATCTCAACTTAAGAACCTATAAAGCTACAATTATTCCAGGGGTGGATGGGAGTCGGGGAGAAGGAAGGGAAAGAAGACTTATTAAAAGCTGGCTGCTACACAGTACCCTGTCCTGTGCTTCTAAGGTAATCTGTGTCCAATTTCCTGGGTGATTCACACAGCCCTTGCTTGGATGGAGGGAGTCTTTCAAAATGCCCCTTTGATCTGTCACTTGGCTTTAACATCTATTTAAAATAATTTCACAGATCACTTGCCCCCTATCTAGAAGGCCTCTTTGTAAAGTTCTCTAGAAACAATTTATTGCTCAAAGAATACTGACCCTGTTTTTCTTTTTATGCTAAATTGTACTCTTATTTGATTTAAATTAAAGCTCTTTGCTGATACTAGGCCCCGATTGAGTATTAAATTTAAACTAGAAGCTCTCTGCTGGGTTCTGAATTTAATCTGAAAGCCCTCTGCTGGGTTTTAAATTTAAACTGAAAGCTATCTGTTGTGTTTTTAATTTAACTAAAAGTTTTTTGCTGATACTTTACCCTGACTGATTTAACAAATACACTGGATTCTAATTTACACAGATTAATCAGCTTTAATCTAAAGAATTCCTATTTTCCCCAAGATTTAGAAAAATTCCCAGAAGTAGCTGTCTCTTTTTGTAGTCTTTCAAGACTGAGAATCACAGAGCTCTGGTTGAGCTATTTATGCCTATGGTTCTGAGGTAATCTGTAATCTGTGGCCAATTCCCTGCGTGATTCAGACAGACTTTGCTTGGATAGAGAGAGTCTTTCAAAATGCCAACTGTTTGAAAGGAAAAAACCCTCCACCTGTGGCTTCTTGTGCCTTCCTCACCTTCCTTCTGCTCCATCCCTGCCTCCCCCCCCCCCGCCCCACCCCCAAACAAGTAACTGCAGAGAGGGTAGCAGTGCAGGCTTTAGTAGGCCATATTGAAGTGGGGGAGGGAGTACAAGAGGTTGCATTCTTCCACATCCATTCGGTCACAGACAGAAAGAGATGCATTCCCCCTGTACTGTACAAAAGAAAAGAGCAAATATCAGGATTAGCATTAGGAGGAATGTAACCAGCACCATTGTTCTGGACTCCCAAGATAGATAAGACCCCCAAACTGGTCTGATGCTGAAGACGGAACTGCTTGCTAGTAGGGTTTAGGATCCTGGGCTGGGCCCCAGCCATGTCTAACACCAGTCCTGGCAGATGTACGTTCCAAAAACTGCATATTCCAATTACTAAATAGAAAATATAATTCTTTTTTCTACCTTTGATGCCGGGGCATTTCATTTTTCTAATTGTTTTTTGTCCCAGTCTCTGGTGCCTGTTTTCTGTCTTCTCTTACCTCTCTTTTCATGATCTCCTTCTCATTTGTCATATCTTCTCTCTCCTCCTGTCTTCACTTCCTCCCTTAGATCAGTCTCTAACACCGATTTCTTCTTTTTAGTTTTCCTTGGATAATTTGTCTGCTTCTCTATCCAAATTTCACTCCTCCTTCTTAACAACCACGTCTCGATTTTACTTTTTTTTTTTTTTTTTACTGTATTTTGCTGCAGCTTAACACAAAGCACAAATTTTATTGAAAGGTCAATGCCAAGGCAACAAGTTGACAAAAGAACAAAGCCCTACATGGCCGTGTTTTGGCGTGGCCTTCCTCAGGGGCTATGATCTGCCAACATACAAATAAAAACAAATACATATCCATCATACATCAAATAAAAATGATTCAATCATAATTATATCGAAAGATATCAAAAAATATATCCACTAAAACATACAAAACAGACAGAAACCATAAAGACGGATCTCTTTTGTGTATAGATGTAACATGTGCATTCACTTAAAAAATAAAACACAATTATAATTTACATGTATAAATATGTAAATAGTAAACTCCTCATTTAAAATAAAAAAATAACTAAAAATAACATATGAATCATATAAAATCTGATTGACCATATAAGAACTCCTCAGTGCACCCCTAAACAGCAGCCCCCATGCCTAGCATCTGCCCTTTCTCCCCTATGGCCCCCATCTGCCCTTTTACCCCTATTAACCCTGCCCAGCATCTGCCCTCCATACCCCCATGTCCTGCATCTACCCTTTCTCCCCTATGCCCCCAACAACACACCTACATACGGGTAAAAGAGAAACCAAATAGAAAGAAGGTTTAACTCATTACATTGGTCAACACATTTTTACAAAAGTCATGTTACTGAAATTAAAATAGTCATTTCTTATTAATTTTTATATGCTGAACACAAATATGACAGTGAAATTGCAAAGTTGGCTCTAGGTTTTTTGTAATCTACAAGAATCAATGTTTACATCACGAAATTTATGTCAATAGTAAATATAATAGGCCTTCGGTTAATACCTATAAAAAACCAAGTCATAGACTACTTCTTAGATTTTTTCACCTGTCTCTTGTACAGCTGTTTGGGAGCTTCTCTGGGAAGTGTCCAGCAGTAGTCAGCCAGCATTGTAGTGGACCATTTTCTCTGGTGTCTTTGCTTCATCGTTGCGATATCCTGGTGAAAACGTTCATCCTGTTCATCACTAATCATACCATAGTTGTCAGGAAAGAAATCAAGATGGGAATCAAGGAAATGGATCTTTAGATACATATTGCAGCCAAGTTTCTGATACTGCATCAGCATGTCTTCTCCTAGTTCCTTGTAGTTTTCTGCCCTAACATTCCCGAGAAAGTTTGTTGACACTAGGCGAAAAGCATTCCATGCTTGTTTCGCATCACCCTGCAGCAAGTTGTTGAACTGGTCATCTTTGAAGAGCTCATGAATCTGAGGACCCACAAAAACTCCCTCTTTAATCTTTGCTTCGCTGAGTCGAGGGAATTTTTCATGCAGAAAGCTGGCGAAGTGCGGTCCATGGCTTTCACAAAGTTTTTCATCAAACCTAGCTTGATGTGAAGGGGTTGTAGCAGGATTTTGTGAGCCTCAACCAGAGCTGAGTGCTGGATATTCTTCTCTCCAACTGTTACATTTTGTCTGCGATTCCATTCCTTTCGCAAGTAGTGCCAATCCCTTGCTGGGTTGTCCCACTCACATAAGAAACACATATATTTTATATATCCCTGCTGCAGTCCCATTAAAAGGGCAACTACCTTCAAGTCACCACAGAGGTGCCAGCTGTACTTGTTATAGTTAATGGAAGTCAGTAGATGCTTTAAGTTATCGTATGTCTCTTTCATGTGAACGGCATGCGCTATTGGAATAGATGGAAGACGGTTTCCATTGTTCAAAAGCACAGCCTTCGGACTCAGTTTTGAAGAGTCTATAAATAGTCTTCAGTCTTGTGGGTCATGAGTGATTTTTAAGGCATTCATGAGGCTTTCAGTATCGGAACAGAATGCCAGATTACTTTCCTTTCCGACTGCGTATAGTACACTGCTGACGTCATATGGCTTCAGCAGCCGTCTGGCAGTAGTATTGCATTGCATCAGAAAATGATGCAATCAACTCTGGATGATGTGTGCATGATGGTATTATGCAATGTGATGCAATATTATATCATTCAAGGTTTATTTGGGATGTTGTTGATGTCCTACTGGATAAATTTACATGGTGAAATGTCAAAAATGAACTACATGCAATATCTTCAAAATGAGAGCCAATAAAATTGTTTTAATGTTATATTCGTGTTTAGCTCACCAAGATACTACAGATTAGGGCCTTTTAAAGTCAGTAACCATTTCAGTGTTGACCAGTGATATGAGAAATTAACTCTTTATATAAGAAATCATCAGTAACACGGGAGCATCAGCCAAGAAACCATCAAAACATGCATAAAACACTTCTTAGCGAGTACAGTAATGAGTTGAACCTTCTTTCTCTTCGGTTATTCATGGATGGGTAAATATATTGACATGTTTTGTGTTTTTTCAATAAAAAAAAGTTGGTCCTTTTGGAGAAGCCTCTCTTTCAATTTTTTTTTCTGTTTTTTGTTCAACGTGCATGGCTCAGTTAATACACTTTTGGTTTCTAAAGGGATAGTATTCCCATATGATCTGTTTGAGATTATTTTATCTCCTAATGCTGTGTCTAGGTTGATTATGCTAACCCCATTTTTTAGGCAAATTTATTTGTCAATGTATTAGTATATGTATTAGTGCATGGGATCAAGGCAGCTCTTAAGGGAGGTCATGCGCTCTGGCGATTCTTACTTCTGCTTTCTCATTCGACGCTGAAGGTAACAGCCGATTCCTGTTGTTTCCGTTAGCTCTAATTTGTTAGTTTCTTTATATTACCACATACCTTACTTGTGTTATTTAAACTATAGAATGCCACTTTGTATTACCTCTCCATTACCATGTTTACTATTTTTGGTCATTGTACCCTTTGCTTATTTTTGACCCCTGATGCATATTGACAGCCGAAACTTGGCCAAGTTGGGTCTTTACCCTTCAAGGTTTTATGTAACAAAAGTTCCTCTGCTTTTAAGTGGTGTGGCTGCGTCTTCCCTTCACTATTTTTGCGGTTTATGTTATAGGGTTTTACAGGTGATCAAGTTGCTATGCTGGTCCTGTTGGCATATTTTAGGGTTTTGCAGTCAATCTGTGTGCAATGTCGGTCTCCTTGCTGTTTTACTACTTTCAATTACCACCAATTGTAGTATTGCTTTGCTCTCTTCCACTATCTTGAAGTGTTCATTCAGCTCATTGTATGACTTTGCCTTTCTGATGGTGGCTTCTGCTACTCATTCTGCCACTGTATGTGTTTTTTGCCCCTCTTCTGGTGCCCTGGGGTTTTTGTGGTTCTCTTGATGGCTTACACTGCTATTACAGTTGCTTACCATCATGTTTCAAGCAGATGTGATTGAAAACAGATGTCAAGCCTCACTGTTCTATTGTGAAATACCTTCTGCCATAGATTTTAACGGGACAAATGCACAAACAATTTGGTTCCTGAAGACTATCCAAATGAGTACATTCTGACAAACACAAACAAGTATGAAAATCTTTGCTGTGCACATGCCTTTTGCTGACATCAATTGTTATATTATCTTGCAGACTCTCAGACCAATAAGCCCCATCAATGACAAAGTTTTGCATATAAACATTGGGAGGCATACAGTATAATTAAAACTAATGGACCATTCTGCCACTAGATGGCACAATTTCTTCATTAAAACACAGTATTTCCCCAAATTATTTCATTTACACATGGCGAAATGTAAGAAAAACTACTTTGTTTCCTCATTATAGTTTACTCTATTGAATATCTGGGAATGCTTTCTTGGAAGCAAGTATGAGCAAATTGGAAAGTACACACAATGTGACACAGTGGTGAATGATCCTTACCCATAAACCTATTTGTTGGAACCACTTGGAATGATTAAAAAATGTTTCTTCAAAATTTTAGACATATATGTTGGCTATACTTGGAGCTCCCTCACTTGGTTTTCAGCTTGTCGTGCTGTGAGGGCTTGTGTGCATCAGTGATGCTGAGGGCTAAGCTATCAGTAGTTTAACTACTAGCAGGGTCTCCCAAGATGGACAGGTCTCAGCTGAAGTGCCAGACCAAGACAAACGACCCATCTGGGCAGCAGCAGAATGGGAGTGTTGGCGACAGAGGATCACATTTCTGTGACAACGATAACAACACTAAGGGGCATGTTTACTAAACACCGTTGCTGTGCGGGTTCCCGTTAGTGTGCTGGTGCCATATAAGGAGTGGGCGGGCCAGGCAGAAAAAAGGAAAAAACCGGACCGTACGTGTGTGCGTCGCGCTAATGTGCGGGGCCCACATTATCGCGTGGAAAGGCTAAGTGGGGCGCTGCTGCCTAGCCAAACAACAGAGCCATAGTACAATGGTGAAGACACTGACCTATGGTGCAGGGGCCAGGGGTTCAAACCCCTATTGTGCTCAACGAAAAAGACCAGCTGAGGTAACAACTTTTATGGGCAAAAGTGGTGTAGGAGGCATACTGCTTATGGGCGGCAGAAGGCGGCGCACTCTTTTTTTATACGGCATGAGGCGGCGCACTGTTCATTGTGGGCGGCAGATGGCGGCACGCTGTTAAGGTTGGGCGGCAGAGGGCGGCGCGCTGATAAAATCGGGCAACAGAAGGCGGCGAGCCGGTGGGCAGAAGGCGGCGCGCTGATGTGTGAGGGGGCAACCCAATAGTGGGAGGGATAAGTGGCGCGCTGATGTGCAAATAACAGGAATGGAGCCATAGCACAATGGTTAAGACACTGACCACTCAAGCAGGCATCATGGGTTCAATTCCCCACAGTGCCCATTGAAGACAGCTGGCTGAGGCATTACTTTAGGAGGCATGCCCATGTTGGGCAGCATAAGGCAGCACGCTGTTAATGTTATGCGGCAGAAGGCGGCGTGCTGTTACTTTTGTGCGCCACAAGACGGTGCGCCGATGGCTACAAGGCTGCGCGCTGCTGCTCAAACACAGGAACAGAGCCACAGCACAATGGTGAAGACACTGACCAATGGTGCAGGTGTGAGGGGTTCAACCCCTCACAGTGCCCAGTGAACAAGGCTGGCTGGGGCAGTATGTATTATGGTGAGGAGTGCTGTAGGAGGCCTTCAAGGTGTATTTTATTTCCCACTACTAGTAAACCCGCTCTCACAGTGTGTTAACATACGGATGCCCGTAAGGCACATGTTACAGTGCACTGTCCGCCAAGGCACCCTAGAATGTCCCCTATAGGGCACCCCTGGCTGGCTGCAGAGAGCCTGCACGTCACCTCACAGACAGTCTGCTGTTGTAAACAAGATAGGGTTAGGCCACCCGTACCCATGATGCACTGCACATGCAAATCAGCTGTCCACAGATGCACACAAGATGGGGAATGCACCCCAACAGCTACCCGGCCTGGTAGGGGGAATTGTCCGTGTGCACCCACACAGCACCTCGGCCTGGTAGGGGGTCCTGAGCGGGTGGACTACCAGCAAAGAGTAGCTACACACCGTCACATTGTGCGGGTACTGTGCTCACCCTCAGGGTGTGATGTGACGCCCAGGACCAGGTCCACAACACCAGCCATGGCTGAATGAGGCCATGACAGAGCTCCAAAACAGTACTAACCTGTGAGATAGGAAGGTGCTGCAAAAACATCTTGGATATCTCTGTCTGTCTCAGTTAGTGGCAGACCCCCCTAGGTGGTCAAGGTCATCGTCGTCATCTCTCCCCTTCTCTCTCCTCTCCCCCCCCCCCCCCAACAGATCCCCATCCTACCCCCCACACCAATGGCAGCAGAGTGGACCATCAAACCCCAGTCCTGCTGGGGAACAGACACCCTACAGGGCAGTCCAAGCAGCTCCACACACACATCCATAACACAATACCAGACAGACTTTAGGCCTGGATATCCAAAGATGCACCCCAGCACTATCTGATATTCTCCTGCAGCAAGCCATCAGCCACTGCACCCTGCAAGGCACTCCATCAAGACACATACCAGCTGTGAACAGTCTGCTGATTAGCCCTGATGGAAATGCATGCACCCAAAACTGGGGTGGCAGCACACACAATCAGAGCATTCTGTGAGGAGGCCCAAACAGGAAACCCATATATATCACAAAAGAGAAACACAATACAGCACTATGGGGGTGCCTAGCCATGCTGTCATCACTGAACACTCAGGGTGAGAGTGCTCCCCCAGCAGCACATACGGAGGTCACCCTGTCTGTGTAGGTGGTTGCCGGGCACTACAATGTCACAGCCAGTGCCCTATGCCCTGTGCAGATGCATCCTGGCCAGCCCACCATGTCTGACCTATACCCATGGTACCTTGCTGCTCATTATGCACATTGGCAGGCCAATACTGGCAGTAGTGCTGGCAGTGTGGGTTGGGGAAGGTGTTTGCAGCCAACACACACTGTATAGACAGACACACACTCCCACACCTATGCCAGCATTGTGCTACTATTGAGGGGGTGATTAGCCTTGCCCACCACACCAGTCCTGGGCACGGCACAGGCATGGATATGGTACGCAGTACTGCTGGGGGTCACTCCCCAGGGTGGTGAACACTGTCAGAGGCCAGGCCTGGAGCACGCACTGCAGACACCAAACAGATTGTTCGGATGGGGTCAACTAGCAGTATGTGCGTAACGTAGGGATATCTATCAGCCTGTACTCTTAGCAAACGTTTCAGAGCTGTAAACCTCAGGTGTAGGGTGACATTGCTAAGGTATGCAGGTGCTAGTATTGGGAGATGCACACAGGGTCCAATGTTCTGCCTCTACAGGAAACATTGGCCAATGGGGCCTGTGGGTGTGAGTGTGGGTGTGTCTGCCCCTGTTGGCTGCTGCTTTACGGCAGCGCTTCCCAAATCCGGTCCAGTTTTGCATCACACTGTTCGGGTCTTCCTGCTGTCCCTCATGAATATGCATGAGCTACATCTACATGCCGTGGGGGTGGTGCATAGATATACAGCACAGGCATTTGTATGAGTGGCAGCATGGAACCTGACTGGTGTGTGGCCCACCAGGACTGCATTTGGGGGATTCTGCTGTAGGTTCTGCCCCTGTTCATGGTGTCTGTGCTCAGTGGGGTAAAAGATAGATGTATTAACATTGCATATGTCCTTGTCACAAAAGGTGTGTCCTTACTGTCACTGTTTATTTGTGGGGAAAGTACGTGGGCAGGATTGGCGGTAGCCCCAGCTGGTCTTTGAACCTGTGACCTTCTGTTCTTGCATGCACTGTCTGTGTGCACTGTACCACCGTGTAGCCACAGATTGGCTGAATTCCCTGGATAGTCCATGACTGTGGATCCGGCAGGGCCTGTCTGTTGATGTGGACTGTGCCAGCCTGCACATGGCTAGGCCTCTGTCTTCCGTGGCTAGCGGCCACTGCCCCCTGCACCACATGTACTCATCCGCCAACATGCTGGCATGAGCTTCTCTCAGAGAAAGCAGATGACCTGATTGCAATGTGTCAGTACGGGACTGCATTTGGGCGACTTGGCTGTAGGTATTGTCCATTGTTGTGGTGTTGGGTAAGATATGGGTGATCTCCCCATGCCTATGTTCCCTGCAAGACAGGGGTGTGTGTGCTATCGTTGTTCAGTGGTGGGTTAAATGTATGGCCAGGGCTGGAAGGTGCCCCAGCTGGGATTTGAACCTCTGACCCTCTGGTCCTAGAGGTACTGGCTCTGTCCACTGCACCACACTGTGGCCACAGGGACAGTGCAGTCCCTGGAGATAGTAACATGGCAGGATGGAGTCGCAAAGCCTGCTGTGTGCATTTCTACTGTGGGCTCCTTCACCCTGTCTGGTGACAAACGTGCAAGTAAAGCCCACAGATGACCACGGGAAAAGGGGGATAAAATATAACCAAGCTGGGCTACAGTGATATTAATGGGCAAACATGGAAAACACTCCCAGGACAGCTCCAGAAAAAGGGAAATGTTTTTTGGACGAGTCTCCGCTCCGTACACCTTTCCATAAATCATTTTGTTTTGGAGCTTTCCTGGGTGTGTTTTCTAGTTTTGCCCATCACTATAACTGTTCCCCAACTGAATTACTATTTTTAATATTTTTGTGGTGGTCATTTTCTATTTTTAATTGCACTTTTGTGCTGTGCACATGTATCACACTGCTCACGTTTTGCAGGTTTCCCCGGTTGTGCTGTACATTGCTGACGGAAATGGTTTCTCTTCCCTTTAAATCCCCTCTACCGCGAGTGGTTCACTCGCGCTATTTTTGCAATGGAAATTCGGCCACGCAACTGTGCGAGGGGCCTCTCCCCTCCCCTTCCCCGCCCATTAACCCCGTCTCTCCGCCCCTCCGGGGCCTTCCTCCGCCCTCCGTAGGCCTTTCCACGCCTCTATCGGACATTTACGGGCCCATACTTGTGCGGGGCTCGTTAGTGTGACGCGCACGTGTGCGGGGGTTCGACGCACATTTGCGGGGCGCTTAAGAGCACTTAAGTGCTGCTTTTAGTGCGCTATTTTGCGCCGCGCAAAATAGCGGTTTTTAGTAAACATGCCCCTAAGCTTAAACTGCGCGGAAAAAAGGCCTGGCAATCTACTTCCATATCTTGCCATGAAAACTCAGTGGATAGTCACAACAAAACAAACTACACTATAGTGCTGGAAGATGAGACCCCCAGGTCGGAAGGCACTCAACCTGCTACTGGGGAGGAGCTGAAGACTTCTCAGAGTAAAGCCAGCATTTATGATGCAGTTGGATCAAAACCCTCGGGACATGTGACTGCTGATGGAGCTGCACATGAAATGAGATCAGAACCTGTAAAGATGTCTTACATATTGGGACATGGAAAATACAAAGCATGAACCAAGGGAAGCTGGAGGAGCTCAAGAATGAAATGGAACGTGTACAACTTGATCTGTTGGGTGTCAGTGAACTGAAATGGACTGGCATCAAGCACTTTGTATCAGAAGATCACATGGTCTACTATGCTGGAAATGAAAGACAAAGAAGAAATGGTGTTGCATTTATAATTAAGAAGAAACTTGCAAGAACTGTAACGAAATACAATGCAGTCAGTGAACACTTAGGGCTATGTTTACTAAATCACGTTAGTGCAGTTCGCGGTAGGAGCCGCGGTAGTGAAAGAAACCCCAAATAAGGACATGGGCGGTACATCGTTACCACTACCGCGCGTTAGCAAAATTAACGAGCGCTACCGGGCGCCGTGCCACGTTACTGCGCGTTAACCATAAGAAGACGTACAGACACAAAGCACTGAAACAGAGCTGTAGCACAATGGTTATGGTACTGACCGCTGTTACAGGCAGCATGGGTTCGAGCCCCCAGTGTGCCTAACACAGAAGGCTATCTCAGGCATCACCCTGTACATTACAGAAGGAAAGAGGAGGCATGCTTTTCGTTACGCTGAGTATTGGTGTCAGAAAAACACCCTCGGAATGTGCCTAGCCACGTACGTTGGTACGTGCGTAGCGACGCGCGTACATTCGTGCGTGGGTACGTGTTTGCTTACGTGCGTGGGTACGTGTGTTTTTACCAGTGTGGGCATCTTATATTACAGACTTTGTAGGGCGTCCTGCACCTATGCATTATGCTAACAGATGTACGTGTGATGGCCTATGGCTTATCAGAGCCTGTGAGCAGGTGCTGGTGTTTCACAGGGTTGGATTGGGCCAGTCACACCCATGATGCACTGCACATGCAAAGCAGCTGTCCACAGATACACACCATGGGGAATGCACCCCCACAGCACCTCGGCCTGGTAGGGGGTACCGACTGTGTGTTGTACTGGCACAGAGCAGCTACACACCGTCACATTGTGCGGGTACTGTGCTCACCCTGAGGGTGCAGTGAGGCGCCCAGCACTAGGTCCACAGCACCGGCCATGGCGCAGGTCCAAAGCAGTGTTACTGTGTGAGATAGGTAGTTTCTGCAGGAACACCTTGGACATCTCTGTCTGTTTCAGTCAGGTACAGCCCCCATGCACCACCACCACACCCCTCCCCCAGGGCTGAGGGAGGCAAACAGGGTCTCCTATCAAAAGATCCACAGTCTACCGTGCTGCAACGGTGGCAGTAGAGGGGAACATGAACCCCAGTCCTGCTGGGGAACAGACACCCCACAGGGCAGTCAATGCAGCTCTGTACACAGCCATAACACAATAGCAGACAGACATTAGGCCTGGATATGGTATGCTGCACCCCACCACTATCTGATATTCCCCTGGTGCAAGCCATCAGCCACTGCACCCTGCAAGCCACTCCATCACAACACCTACCAGCTGCAAACAGTCTGCTAGTGCCCAGTGGAGATGCCTGCACCCAGAACTGGGATGTCAGCATACACAGCAAGCAGATACATCAGTGACTGGGCCCCAGAAGGAAACCCATATGTATCACATGAGAGAAATACTAGATAGCACTATGGGAGTGCCTAGCCATGCTGTGGTCACTGCACAGTCAGGGTGAGAGTGATCTCTCAGCAGGATATACTGAGGTCACCCTGTCTGTGTAGTTGGTGGCCGGGCACTACAATGTGCCTGTCACTGCCCTATGCCCTGTGCAGATGCACCCTGGCCAGGCCACCCTGTCCGGCCTATACCCATGGTACCTTGCTCCTCATTATGCACATTGGCAGCCCAATACTGGCAACAGTGCTGGCAGTGTGGGCTGTTGAAGGTGTTTGCAGCCACCACACACTGGATAGACAGACAGCCACCCCCACACCTATGCCAGCATTGTGCTACTATAGAGGTGGTCAGCAGCCATACCACCACACCAGTCCTGGGCATAGTACAGGCATGGATATGGTACACAAGACTGTTGGGGGGTCACTCCCCAGGGTTGTGAACACTGTCAGAGACCAGACCTGCAGCACACACCGCAGACATCAGAATGATTGTTATGGTGGAGCTCAATGAGCAAAATGTGCTTAACGTAGGAATTGATATCTGCCAGTTATCAGAGGAAACGTTTGATAGCTGTGTACCATATACCCAGGTGTAGGGTGGCATTGCTAAGGTATGCAACTGCTAGTATTGGGAGATACAGGCAGGGCCCAATGTCTTGCCTCTCCAGCTGGCATTGGCCAATGGGGCCTGTGGGTGGGTGTGTGGCCCTGTTGGCTGCTGCTTTACGGCAGAGTTCCCCAACTCCAGTCCTGGTGTTCCACACACTGTTCGGGTTTTCATGCTGTCTCTCATAAATATGCATGAGCTACATCTGCATACCATGGGGGTGGTGCATAGCTATGCAGCACAGGCATCTTTATTAGAGGCAGCATGACACCGGAATGTTGTGGGGCCCTCCAGGACTGCATTTGCGGGACTCTGCTATAGGTAATGTGCCTGTTTCTGGTGTGGTAAAATATAGGCCATGCGTATGGTCTCTGCACTACAGGAGTGTCTTTACTATCACTGTTTAGTGGTGGGTAGAACTATGGGGACTGGGTTGGCAGGAGCCCCAACTTGGATTTGAACCTGTGACCCTCTGGTCTTACAGGCACTGGCTGTGTCTGTTGCACCACACTGTGGCCACAGAGACTGTGCAGTCCCTGGAGTTAGTTAAACCGGCCTGACGAGTCAGAAACCCTGCTCTGCAACAGGTTTACTGTGGCCTCATTTACCTTGTATGCAGATAAAGGTGCACATACACCGCAGAAATGACCTCACAAAAGGGGCACACACCCATAACCAAGCTGGGCAACAATGATATCATTGGGAAACATTACACCACACACCCAGGACAGCTCCTTTACAATGTAATGCTCTTTGCAAGGGTCTGCGGAGCGTAGACCCTTCCACACATCATTTCCTTTTATTTTGGTGCTTTCCAGGGAGTGTTGTTCCTTGTTGCCCATTGCTATCACTGTTGCCCAGCTGAATTCTGCTTTTTAAAATGTTTCTTGTGGTCATTTTTAACGTTTTATTTGATATTTTGTTCTGTGCACATGTATCACACTGCTCACGTTTTGTGGGTTTCCCCGGTTTTCTGTACATTGCTGACGTAAATGGTTTCTCTTCCCTTTAAATGCCTTTAACGATAGGTTTTCATTTGCGTTGGAGGTGAGCTCTGACACTCCGCGCGTTAGTATGAGGGGAGCCTCTCTCCGCCCACTCTCCGCCCATTGACCCCTTCTCTCCGCCCACTCTCCACCTTCTGCGCTGTTTTAACGCGCCGCGGAGCTTTACGATCGTTAACTACGGTTACCGCGCGTAGTATGACGTTAACGGTCGTTAGCGCGTCGGTACGCGCGTTATACGGCACTTACGGTCGTTAACGTCATACTACGCGCGTTATTCACGTTTAGTAAACATAGCCCTTAATTTCTAATATTCTACGAGGAATGCCCATCAACACAGCTATAATTACTACTACTACTATTGAGCATTTTATTTATTTATTTAACATTTCTTTTATACCGCGCTATTAACATCAGTGCGGTGTACATCCAACAAACATATACATTGCAGGCTAACTGCAATGTATTCACATTTGAACAGGGATTGAAACTTGGATAAACAAGGGTAAACAAGAACAGTTATTACATTGACAAGTATCTACAGTTATTTACATGGTGAGTATATTTCCCTATCGGGTCTACACCGTGAAGTATCTTGTGAATAGGTAGTGTTTTAGGGCCTTCCTGAATTGGGTTAGGTTGGTGATAACTCTCATGTCAGGTGGGAGGGCATTCCAGGCTCTGGGGGCATAGATGCTGAAGGCTCTGTTAGTTGTTGCCTTTGTGCATCTCGTTGTTTCCTTCGAAATTATCAGGGTGTTTACTGCTGCTGATCTTCTGCTTCTATTGTGGGGTGAAGTGTGTATCAGCTCAGTGATGGCTGTGGGGGTCTGATTGTTCAGGGCTTTAAAGGTTATAATTATCATCTTATATTGGGTTCTGGCTTGAATTGGTAACCAATGGAGCTTTTTCAGGATTGGAGTGACGTGGTCAGTCCTTGACATTTCTTCTAGCACCCTAACAGCCGTGTTCATTGCCAGTTGGAGAGGGTTTAGAGTTGCTTGTGGGAGCCCATACAGGATTGCGTTTGCGAAATCAATGTGTGGCATCACCAGGACTTGGTAGATTGTTCTGAAATCCGCGTACTCAAGTAGTGGTCGTAAATGACAAAGTGTCCGTATTTTGTGGTAAATTAATTTTGCTGTGTTTATATGTGTTTTCATGTCCATCCTTTGGTCAAGGGTGATGCCTAGGTATCGGATAGTGGGTTTAGCTGTCAGTTCCATGTTCTTTACCTTTAGTGTGAGTGGGGGTGCGAAGTTCTGGTTCTTCGAGATGAACAATACGTCAGTCTTGCTGTGGTTGATTCGCAAGTTCTGTGTGAGGAGACACTCCTCAACTGCATCGAAACAGCTGATTAGTGGAGTAAAATCAGGTTGGTCCGTTGTAAAAGGCATATAGAGGAAAATATCGTCTGCATATGCTAGGCAGGCTACATTAAAAGATCGAATCAGGTCGCAGATGAACATAAGAACATAAGATATGCCATACTGGGTCAGACCAAGGTCCATCAAGCCCAGTATTCTGTTTCCAACAGTGGCCAATCTAGGTCATATGTACCTAGCAGTTTCCCCAAGGGACACAGGTTCCACAATGCTTGTATTGGTTCAAGCATTGATATCCTGGGTCCCTTCTTAATAATGGTTTATGGACCTTTCCTCCAGGAACTTGTCCAAACCTTTTTTAAACCCAGCTACACTAGCAGCCTTTACTACATCCTCCGGTAACAAATTCCAGAGTTTGATTACACGTTGAGTGAAAAAATATTTTCTTTTATTAGTGTTAAATAGTTTACCCTGTAGCTTCATTGCATGTCCCCTAGTTTTCTATATTCTGATAAGGTAAACAATCGATCTACGTTTACCCGTTCCACTCCGTTCATTAATTTATAGACTTCTATCATATCTCCCCTCAGCCGTCTCTTTTCCAGGTTAAAGAGCCCTAACCTTTTAATCCCTTCTTCATAGGAGTATCCTTCCATCCCCTTTACCATTTTGGTGGTTCTTCTCTGAACCTTTTCTAAAAGCGCTATATCCTTTTTAAGATACGGCGACCAGAATTGCACACAATATTCAAGGTGCGGTCTCACCATGGAACGATACAGAGGCATTATAATATCTTTTGTTTTATTTTCCATTCCTTTCCTTATCATACCTAGCATTCTATTTGCTCTCTTGGCCGCCGCTGCACACTGGGCCGAGGGTTTTAACATGGTATCCACAATGACGCCTAAATCTTTTTCCTGGGTGGTGGTTCCTAATGTGGAACCTTGCATCGTGTAACCATAGTTTGGGTTGTTCTTTCCTAGGTTCATAACCTTGCACTTGTCCACATTAAATTTCATCTGCCATTTTAATGCCCAGTCTTCCGATTTATCAAGATCCTCTTGCAGTTTTCCACAATCCTCTTGGGTTTTAACAACTTTAAATAGTTTTGTGTCATCTGCAAATTTGATAACCTCACTCGTTATTCCACTTTCCAGGTCATTTATGAATATGTCTTGTATTACCCAAGGCAATCACGAAGTGCTCTCAAGCCACCAGATCCAGAGCCTTCTCTTACTTCGCACCATCATGTTGGAATGCCCTACCAACAGAAATCAGAACCATCAGTGACCTCTCCCAGTTCAGGAAGGCACTGAAGCATCACCTGTTCTTGCAGCACTACAATATTTCAGACACTGCCTCACACCAACCTACCTCTACACCCCATGTCAACACGTTAAACCCATGCTCTCCATAGTCTTAACGTGAAGAGCTGCAATCTCACCTTGCTTCTTCCCTCATCAAGAAACATATAGCTGCGCCTAGTTGTTCTGTACATAGTTGCTTTTTGTACATAGTTATTATGTTCCTCTGTTTATGAAACCTGTTGAATGTAAACCTGTTTAATGTATACCCAGCTGTTCATTGTAAGCACTGATCAATATTTGGTAAGTGTAGTTTCTGTTCATTGTAAACCGCGCTGATGTCGAATAGTGCGGTATAAAAGAAACTGTAAATAAATAAAATAAATAAAAATGTCAAAAAGCAGCGGACCCAGCACAGATCCCTGGGGTACACCACTATTCACCTTTCTCCATTGGGAAAATTGGCCATTTAGCCCTACCCTCTGCTTTCTATCTTTTAACCAGTTCCTGATCCACAATAGTACACTGCCTCCTATCCCATGACTCTTTAGTTTTGCCAAAGGTCTCTCATGAGGGACCTTGCCAAAGGCTTTCGGAAAGTCCAGATACACAATATCAACTGACTCATCTTTGTCCACCTGATTATTCACTCCTTCAAAAAAACATAACAGATTAGTAAGACAAGATCTTCCTTGTCTAAAGCCATGTTGGCTGTCTCCCATTAGGTCATGACTATCTACATGCTGAGTAATTTTATTCTTTATGATGATTTCTACCATTTTTCCCGCTACTGAAGTCAGGCTCACCGGTCTGTAGTTTCCCGGATCACCCCTGGAACCCTTTTTAAAATTGGTGTTACATTGGCGATCCTCCAATCTTCAGGTATTAGAGATGATTTTAATGATAGTTCACAGATTATTAATAGCAGGTCTGAAATCTCATATTTCAGCTCTTTCAACACCCTTGGATGTATACCATCCAGCCCAGGTGATTTGCTACTCTTCAGTTTATCTAATAGTTGTAATACATCTTCCCGATGTATCGATATTTCCTTCAATTCTTCTGCACCTTTAAATACCACTTCAGTCATGGGCAATGTTCCCTCTAATTTTCTGTAGGCTGTGTGCACATAAAATATCAGCTGTGCAGCTTTTGAAGGACGGTTAAATTTTTGTGCGCCACATAACGACACTCGGAGTTATATACTTTAAAATTTGACTACACGTCAGAATACAGTATGTACACCACATTGATTGCACTAGAAAATATTGTAGAACTTCTGAAAACCATAAATACACAACATGTCTCATGGGTAACATCCCTACATCTTCCTCAGTAAAGACTGAAGCAAAGAATTCATTCAGTCTCTCCGCTATCACCTTGTCGCCTCTTAGTGCTCCTTTAACCCCTTTATCATCTAATGGACCAACTGACTCTCTCACAGGTTTTTTGCTATGAATGTACTTGAAAAGGTCTTTACTTCGTGTTTTTGCTTCCGCAACAAGCTTCTTCTCAATTTCTCCCTTTGCCTGCCTTATCAATGCCTTGCATTTGACTTGCCAGTGTTGTGCTGTTTCCAGGTTTCGTCGTTTGGCTCTTTTTTCCATTTCCTGAAAGATGCTTTTTTGGCAACAACAGCCTCTCTGACCTCACCTTTAAACCATGCTGGCAGTTTTTTGGACTTCTTTCCACTTTTCTTAAAGCATGGAATACAGCTGGTCTGGGCTTCCCAGATAGTATTTTTCAACAACAGCCAAGCCTGATGTACGTCTTTAACCTTTGCAACTCCTCCTTTTCATTTTTTCTTAACTGTTTTCCTCATTTTATCATAGTCTCCCTTTCGAAAATTAAAAGGTAGTACTGTGGATTTCCTTACTATCCCTCCTCCACTAATTAAATCAAAGGCGATCATGCTATGATCACTATTGCCAAGTGGCCCCAACAACCTTATCTCTTGCACTAGATCTGGTGTTCCAGTAAGGACTAGGTCTAATATGGCTTCCCCTCTGGTCAGTTCATGAACCAGCTGCTCCAAGAAGCAGTCATTTATTTCATCTAGGGACTTTATCTCCCTAGCATGTCCTGACGTGACACTGACCCAGTCGATACCGGGGTAGTTGAAATCACCCATTATTATTACTGTGCTGTGACCTTTATTAGCTCCCTTGATTTCTTTGAGCATTTCATCATCCATTTGGTCATTCTGGCCAGGCGCTCGATAGTACACCCCCACTGCCATTGCCTTCCCCCTTTTACATGGAATTTCAATCCATATAGATTCTACAGCAGATTTTGCTTCCTGCAAAACTTTAATCCTTTCTGACTCAATGCCCTCTCTAACATAGAGAGCAACCCCTCCACCAATTTGATCAGCTCTATCATTTCAATATAGTTTGTACCCAGGTATCACAGTGTCCCACTGGTTGTCCTCCTTCCACCATGTCTCTGATATTCCAATCATATCTAACCTTTCATTTAGTGCTATATATTCTAACTCTCCCATCTTATTTTTTAGACTTCTAGCATTTGCATACAAGCATTTTAGAGAATGTATTTTATTCATATTAATTTGGCTATTGTTAGACATGGGTAATTTGGGATCTTTAAGCACTGTCTGCTCCATACTTGAGGGCATTTGGGCTACTTTACTCTTTTGTGGAACCTCTCTGCTTTTGGTAGTATCCTTCAAAGATACATTCTTCCAAACCATCCGCTCTTGGGCGACTGTCGGCTTTCCCCTAATATCTAGTTTAAAAGCTGCTTTATCTCCTTTTTAAAGGTTAATGCCAGCAGCCTGGTTCCATCCCGGTTAAGGTGAAGCCCATCCCTTCGGAAGAGCCCCTCCTTTCCCCAGAATGTTCCCCAGTTCCTAACAAATCCAAACCCCTCATCTCTGCACCATTGTCTCATCCACGCATTGAAACTCCAGAGCTCTGCCTGCCTTTTGGGTCCTGCGCGTGGAACAGGAAGCATTTCGGAGAATGCTACCCTGGAAGTTATGGATTTCAACTTCCTACCTAAAAGCCTAAATTTAGCCTCCAGAACCTTCCTACCACATTTTCCTATGTCATTGGTACCGACATGTACCAAGACAACAGACTCCTCCCCAGCGCTATCTAAGACCTTATCTAGGTGGCGCGTGAAGTCCACTACCTTCTCACCAGGCAGGCATGTTACCAGGCGATCCTCACGTCCACCAGCCGCCCAGCTATCTAGATGCCTAATGATCGAATCACCAACTATAACGGCTGTCCTAACCCTTCCCTCATGGGCACATGGCCCTGGAGAAACTTCCTCGGTGCGAGAGGGTTTTACATCACCTAGAGGACAGGTCCTAGTTACAGGATCACTTCCTGCCACACCAGGGTGATGCTCTCCTGTCACGTGACCTCTCTCCTCCATGGCAACAGGGATGCTGCCAGACTGGAGGTGGGACTTCAGGACTATATCCCTGTAGGTCTCGTCTATGTACCTCTTTGTCTGTCTTATGCTTTCCAAGTCTGCTTCTTTAGCCTCTAGAGAACGGACTCGTTCCCTGAGAGCAAAGTGCTCCTTGCACCTAGTGCACACGTAAGACCTCTCACCAACTGGGAGAAAATCATACATGTGACACTCATTGCAAAAGACTGGAAAGCCCCCATCCCGCTGCTGGACTGCTGTCTGAATCTTAGTTTTAAGTTTGTGTTTAGATCTAAGTTTTTACTTACTAAGGGTTGCTATGGATATTTATACTTATAAAACTGTACCTAATACGTGTAATATACCTTGTTCACCTGAAGCTTAACTAATCTCAGGTCCTTAGTGTATGACTGATTTGGGTAAAGAGCTTCACCTGAGAGCACCTCCTATCTTTTAAGGTGTGTAAGTACCTATAAAGCTATGATTATCCCAGGGGTGGGTGGGTGTGGGGAGGGAGGGAGGGAAATAACACTTATTAAAAGAGGGCTGCTACACAGTACCCTGTCTTGTGCTGCTGAGGTAAGCTATATTCTGATTTTATTTAAATTATAGCTCTTAGCTGCTGCTAGGCTCTAACTTCTTATGAAATTTAAACTACAAGCTCTCTGCTGGGTTCTAAATTTAAGCTAAAAGTACTTTGCTGATGCTAGGCCCTCAGTGACAATTAAATGTAAACTACAATCTCTCTGCTGGGTTCCAAATGTAACCAGAAAGCTCTCTTCTGTGTTTTAAATTTAAACTAAAAGTACTTTGCTGTTACTAGGCCCTGAGTGACTATTAAATTTAAACTACAAGCTCTCTGCTGGGCATGAAATGTAACCAGAAAGTTCTCCTCTGTGTTTTAAATTTAAACTTAAACTGCTGCTACTAGGCCCTGACTGATTTAACAAAAAATAGTGGGTTCACAGATTAATTAGCTTTAATACAAAGAATTCCTTTTAGAAAATTACCAGAAGTATATACTCACAGTTGCAGATCTCTCTCCAGAAATAACAGTCCCTTTTTCTAGTCCTTCAAGACAGAGGATCACAGAGCTTTGGTTGAGCTATTTATGCCTGTACTGCTGAGGTAAGCTGTGACCAACTTCCTGGGTAATTAACAGTCCTTGCTTGGATAGGAGGAGTCTTTCAAAATGGCCTTTTGATCTGCCACCTGGTGTTAACACCTATTGAAAAGGTTTCACAGGTCTCTTGCCCCCTAGGTAGAAGGCCTCTTTGTAAAGGTCTCTAGAAGACTTTATTTGTTGCTCAAAGACTACAGACCCTGTTTTGCCTTTTGTGCTAAGCTAAATTCTGATTTGATTTAAATTATAGCTCTTAGCTGCTGCTAGGCTCTAACTTCTTATGAAATTTAAACTACAAGCTCTCTGCTGGGTTCTAAATTTAACCAGAAAGCTCTCTTCTGTGTTTTAAATTTAAGCTAAAAGTACTTTGCTGATGCTAGGCCCTCAGTGACAATTAAATGTAAACTACAATCTCTCTGCTGGGTTCCAAATGTAACCAGAAAGCTCTCTTCTGTGTTTTAAATTTAAACTAAAAGTACTTTGCTGTTACTAGGCCCTGAGTGACTATTAAATTTAAACTACAAGCTCTCTGCTGGGTATGAAATGTAACCAGAAAGTTCTCCTCTGTGTTTTAAATTTAAACTTAAACTGCTGCTACTAGGCCCTGACTGATTTAACAAAAAATAGTGGGTTCACAGATTAATTAGCTTTAATACAAAGAATTCCTTTTAGAAAATTACCAGAAGTATATACTCACAGTTGCAGATCTCTCTCCAGAAGTAACAGTCCCTTTTTCTAGTCCTTCAAGACCTAGTCCTTCAAGACCAAAATGGGTTGCATGTAAATGTTAAACAATAGTGCGGATAGTGAGGAGCCTTGAGGTACTCCCTGTTCTTGTAGGAATGGGTCTGACGTTGTGGTGCCGATCTTCACTTGTTGCCATCTGTTGGACAGGTAGGATTTGCACCAGCTTAATACTGAGCCGTGGATTCCTTTTTCTTCAAGACGTTCAATAAGTATTTGATGACTTACTGAGTCGAACGCAGCTGCAATGTCCATGAATATAAGGACAAAACCTTGTCGGATGTTATCTATTCCTGTAATTATGGTGTTGAAGAGGGTGATAAGGATGGTCTCAACGCCATGTGCTTCCCTGAAGCCATGTTGGGATGGGTCCAGGGGGACTTCAGTATCGATGTGTTGTTGGATTTGTCGTTGCACTACCTTTTCGATTATTTTGGCTAACAGTGGGATGCTGGATATCGGTCTGTATGATTCGACCTTTAGAGGGTCCAGTTTATTGTTCTTCAGTAGTGGCCTGATGGAGGTATGTTTTAGGCTTTGTGGGAAGGTTCCCATTGAGAACGATTGTTCTAGGATTTTATTTAGGAAGTGGCTTAGTTCACTGCGGAGTTCTCTTATCCAGGACGCTGAACAGGGATCATTTGGCGCAGTGGTAGCATTGATGGAAGCAATGGTATTTTCAATCTCTTTGGGTGATATGGTGTGGAATTTGGTCAGTGGGGATGGGTGAGGTGTCATGGGTAGTGGGGAGAGTCTGGTGGGGCTGGAGCCTTTGGCTGTCTGGATCATTTTTTATTTTAAGTAATCAGCATAATCCTGGGGTTGAATTATGTGTGTTTGTTCCGGGGTTGGTTCTCGTGCTAATGTTTTATATAGTGCTACCAGTCATATGCAGCACTGTACAGACATAATAAAGAGACAATCCCTGCTCATCAGAGCTTACAGTCTAGTTAAAAACAAGACAATTTAGTCAAAAACAAACGATCTGGTCAAAAGCAAACACAGAGGTGTAAGCAGGGGTAGAACAAGGGAAGGGAAGGAGATTAGGGGAGTCAAGAGTCAAAGGCGTCAGTGAAGAGGTGAGCTTTCAGCCTAGATTTGAAGAGGTTAGAGAAGGTGCCTGGCATACAGACACAGGTAGATTGTTCCAGGAGTAGGGTGCAGCAAGGTGAAAGGAGCGAAGTTTGGAGTTACTGTAGCAGTACGAGAGAAGGGCATAGATAGAAGCAGATGGCTAGAAGAGTGGAGGTCCTGAGGGGGATTATAGGGGGAGACAAGAGAGGAAAGGTACCGAGGAGCCACAGAGTGAATGCATTTATAGGTCAGCAGGAGAAGTTTGAACTGGATGCGGTAAGGGATAGGGAGCCAGTGAAGTGACTTGAGAAGAGGAGTAATATGGGCATGACGAGGCTGGCAGAAGATTGGTCTCACAGCAGAGTGCTGGACAAATTGAAGGGGAGAGAGATGATTCAGAGGGAGACCAGCAAGGAGTAGGTTACAGTAGTCAAGACAGGAGGTGATTAAGGAATGGATTAGCATTTTAGTAGTGTGCTCAGAGAGGAAGGGGTGGATTTTGCTAATGTTGTAGAGAAAGAAACAGCAGGTCTTAGCTACGAGATGGATATGTGTGGAGAAAGAGAGAGAGGAGTCAAAGATAACCCCGAGATTGCAAGCCGAGGAAACAGGAAAGAGTACAGAGCCATCCACAGAGACTGAGAAAGGAGGGGGAGGAGGGAAGGTTTTAGGGGGAAAGATAAGAAGTTCAGTCTTGGCCATGTTCAATTTCAAGCGGCGGTGAGACATCCAGGCAGCAATGTCAGAAAGGCAGGCAGAGATCCGGGTCTGGATTACTGTAGAGAGATCCAGCATAGAGAGGTAGATCTGGGAGTCATCAGCATACAAATGGTATTGAAAGCCATGGGAAGAGATGAGCGCACCAAGGGACTGGGTATATAGAGAGAGAAAAGTAGCGGACCCAAGACAGATCCTTGGGGTACACCCACTGTGAGCGGGATAGGAGAGGAGGAGGAGCCACCAGAACACACACTGAAGGAGCGATGGGAGAGATAGGAGGAGAACCAGGATAGTACAGAGCCCTTAAAGCCAAGCGAGGAAAAGGTGTCGAGGAGAAGGTTGTGGTCGACAGTGTCGAAAGCAGCAGAGAGGTCAAGAAGGATGAGGACAGAGTACAGGCCCTTGGATTTTGCCAGGAACAAGTCACTGGAGACTTTCACAAGAGCCGTTTCAGTAGAGTGTAAAGGATGAAAGCCAGTCTGTAAAAGATCTAGGAGGGCATGAGAGGAGAGGAAGTTGAGGCAGCAGCGGTGAACCACACGTTTGAGTAGTTTAGAAATGAAAGAAAGTATATGCCTAAACAACAGCTGCAAAAGAGGATGAAATTGATGAGTTCTATGAACAAGTACAAGCTGAAATTGACAGAATATGCAAACAGGATATCCTGATAGTCATGGGTGACTGGAATGCAAAAGTTGGCAACAAAGAAAAAGGCAAAATGATTGGAAAATATGGACTTGGCAACAGAAATGAAGCTGGAGAAAGACTGATAGAATTCATCTCAAACACCTTCTTCCAGCAACACAAGCGGCAACTGTACACATGACTACATCTGTTTGAAGTCAATGTTGGAAAAGCTCTATAACATCAACAAAGACAAAACCTGGAGCTGACTGTGGTACAGATCACCAACTACTGGTATGCAAACTCAAGCTAAAGTTGAAAAAGAGCAAGCCACTCATCAATGTAGCAAAATATGACCTTGAGAATATACCACTGGAATTTAAAGACTGCCTGCAAATTGATTTGCTGCTTTAAATACAAATGACAGAGCTCCAGAAGAGTTATAGCATGACATCAAGAAGGTTGTGTTGGAAGAAAGCGAGAAGTCTCTGCAAAAGGTGAAAAAACAAAAATGGCCAAAATGGATGACCAAAGAAACTCTGAAAATTGCCCAGAAATGCAGAGAAGCTAAAGCCAGAGGAGAAAGAGAGGCTATCACAGAACTCAGAGATTTCCAACGTGCAGCAAGACTAGAAGTACTACAATGACACATGCAAGGAAATAGAAGCAGAACCTATTAAAGGAAGAACAAGATCAGCTTTCCTAAAGGTACAAGAGTTTAAAAAAATTCCAGACTCAAATTGGAAGAAGACGATCTGAAACATTGGTTTCTCGAGATCAAGGAACATATTTATTTATTTCTTTATTTGAATTCATTTTTATACCTCTCCTTCCAGTGATCAGCAGCGGTTTACATTTTAACATTTAATTCTACAATGACAGCAGTTACATATAACAATATAGAAACTATGTACATAGCAAAGGTAGCATAGGAATTCAAAACTCAAAACTATTTACATAGAGAACCGTGTATGTTCAGTTAACTATATACATAATATTTACATTGACGTACAATGGGAATGTCACATGACTAATGGGTTTACATTTTAATATACTCTGTTGCATAGTCTTATACTCTGTTGCATAGTCTGTAACATAGTCTTAAAATGAGCCTGCACTTTAATGTAAAGAAGACAAAGATCATGACAACTGGCAAAATCAATAAGCTCATCATTGATGGAGAAGAAATTGAAATAGTGGACAACATTAACCTACTTGGATCAACTATCACTAAAGAAGCAACAAGCAGTCAAGAAATCTGATGACACATTGCTCTTGGCAGAATGGCTATGAAGGACCTAGACAAGATTCTCAAGAGCAGGGATGTCTCTCTCCATACAAAGATTTGACTTGTTCAAGCTATGGTATTTTCAATAACATCATATGGATGCTAAAGTTGGACAGTGAAAAAGATAGAGAGGAAGAAAATTGATGCCTTTGAATTATGGTGCTGGTGACGAATACTGTGTATACCATGAACAGCCCGAAGAACAAACCAGTCAGTACTAGAGGAGATCAAACCTAAGCTTTCTTAAGAAGCTCAGATGACAAGACTTCGACTTTCATACTCTGGACACATCATGCGAAGAGTGAGATCATTAGAGAAAGACATCATGTTTGCAAGGTAGAAGGTCAACGCAAAAGAGGAAGGCCATCAAAGAGATGGATCGATACAATAACAGCCGCTATGGGTGCCAGTCTGTCAACAATGAGCTGCCTGACTGAAGACCGAACACAATGTAGGACAATTATCCAGAGGGTCGCCATGAGTCGACACTGACTTGCAGCACTTAACAACATATTTGGAGCTACAGTCTCTCCCATAGATACTCCATGTGTTTGTAAATAAAATTAGCTGTCAAAATGAAAATAATTTCTTGTTAATACCAATGTGGCCAGCTTTAATAAAAAGTCAGGTATAATCCTGTCAGGAATTAAGGATTGTGGTAAAATATGTTGAAGCAATTGTAATGATTGCCTTTGCGAAATGTTCGTGTACAGTGCTGCTATATCAAATGTTACTAGTATAACTGGCTGCAACCATATCTCATGATCTTGTAATTTATTCAAAAAATCAGACATTCCAAAAAAATATTTATTTATTTTATTTGTCGCACTTTTCTATACCGCCCCTTCCAGAGATCAGGGGAGGTTTACAAATAACCAACAAGTTACATAAAACAATTTAAGAACCTTTTACATAGCAATTTTAAATAGTAAGAAACTTAATAGTAACTATGCACAAGCAGGTTATTACAGGTGTTGCTTGGGGTGGAATATGTGGGTTCATCTCTGAGTGAGGTTAGGTGTCTATTGGTCACCATTGTGTATGTGACTAATTTGTCTGTGAGTTTGGGGTGGAGTTTTGTGCTTCGTAGTATGCAGTGAAGAAGTATGTTTTGAGCGATTTTCTGAACATCTGGAGATCCTTAATTGAGCAGATTGATAGTGGCAGGGAGTTTCAGAGGGTGGGGGCAGTGAATGTGAAAGTCCTGGAGCTCGTGGTCTGCTTTGTTTTCTGAATTGCATTGGAGATCTCAAGAGAGTGTAGTGCATTTTTTCTTCTAGTTCTTGTATCTGGGGGATATGAATGAGTGTTGAGAGGATGGATGGTGCTATATTGTTGATTAGTTTAAAGGTTATCATGAGTATTTTGTTTTTTTGTTTTTTTTTCTATTTAACAAATTTACAAATATCAATCAAGACACAATCTCGAATAGAAAGAGATACAATGACATAAATTCCAAATTACATAAGAAAAAAAAAGTAAAGAAATACATATAACCATGATCTCTTGTAGTCTACATAGTAGAAGGGGGGAGATGAAAAGAAACCTAAGGCCGGAAATCCCAGGTAAATACCAAAATTAACAAGATATAAAGAGAGTAAGAGAGACACCATGGTCTCCAAGACTATCCTACTGCAGAGAGAATTATCCTTAACCATCTAACCTGACTCTTTATGTGATAGTTTAGCATTAATAAAGGCAGCAAGATAAGCAGGTTGAGAGAAAACATATCTAGCAGAATTATAGAACACCAAACATTTAAAGGGAAATCTTAGATGAAAAGTACCCCCAACCTGCAAAACACCCGGCTTGTGGAGAAGAAACAACTTCCTCCTCTTTTGTGTCTCTTTTGTAATATCTGGAAACATGGAGATAGTAAAAAGTCTCCCTTTGTTTCTTTAAGAACATCTTGAGAAGCCAATCTTTATCTGAAAACAATGCACAGGAAACCAGCAACGTAGCAGGAATATAATTCTCCCCAACAGCAGAACTGTCCGGAAGCTCGGAAACATTCAAAACTTCCAAGATAGAATCTTCCCTTGAAGTCGCTGGCTCTTTTTTCCCAGTAGGTAGATAATATACCTTGTCTAAAGGTGGAATTAAGTCTGGAGGGACTTTCAAAACATCAGTTACATATTGCTTAAACATATCCAAAACAGAAACACCCTTCACCTTAGGGAAATTCTAAACCCGAAGGTTCATAGCCCACGTAGCATTATCCAGCACCTCAGGCTTATATCGGAGAGCCAAATTATCTTTAACTAGTTCAGCATTCACATCAGATATTCTTATCAGCCGACTTCCATAATCATCCATCTGTAATTTAACATTGTCCATAATCTTGACATTAACATCAATTCTAGCCAAATTCTCCTGGACTTTAGAAGACTTTAGAAGCTGGACATTGTGGCGGCACTCTGTGCACAGGAGACAAAGAGGTCTCAAGGTCGGAAGGCGGCGGCGTTCCTTCCTTTGGAGCCATTGCCAAGCCGGCATTAATCTCCTGCTTTTTCTCTTGGGAGATTTCAACAAGTCGATCCATAGGACTGCAGATAGGAGGCAAGGGCTCAGAGGGAAAAACCCTCGCTTTCTACTTTCATTTAGGCATCCGATGGGCAACAGCCATCTTAGTTAGCCACTCCACCTTCCCCAATCTGTTGTCATGAGTATTTTGAACTTTATTCAACTCAATATTAGGAGCCAATGGAGGTCATATAGGATGGGTGTGATGTAGTCGGTCAGTGGGGCCTTGCAAATGATTCTTGCTGTGATGTTTTGTGATCTTTGGAGAATGTGTAGGTTTTTGGTGGGTAGACCCTGTAACAGACTGTTACAGTAGTCAAAATGGGGTGTGGTTATGCTCAAAGAACAGTAGTCAAAATGGGGTGTGTCAATGGCTTGAAGTATTGATTTGTAATTGTTTGCTTCTAGGAATGGTTTTATGTGCTGAATGGTCTTTAACGTGTAGAATACGGTTTTTGCTGTTTGTTTTAAATGTGGGAGCATGTTGAGGGTTTGATCAAGAGTTATTTTATTTTATTTATTTATTTATTTAATTGGATTTCTATACCGCCTTATCATACAATCAAAGCGGTCTTACAAACAAAGATATTAAGAGTATTAGTGAGAAAATGTAAAGAAATAAAAGTTAAAGTTATGGTATAATGTGTTAGAGTGAGTTGCATTATCTACATAGTGAGCTATACTATAATGTGAGCTATTATACAATATGTATATGATTTACATTCCAGACAAATTAAGTTACGGTAGTTAATTGCATGACCGTAGTGTTCTATAAACAAAGATGTTTTCAGTTGCTTTCTAAAGTCATTGATGTCCTGAGCTGCTCTCAGCTCATTAGGTAGAGAGTTCCAGATGGAAGGTGCAGCAAAAGAGAAAGCCCTTTCAGAGGTGTCTTTACGTGTTTTTCTGACATCATTTGATAAGCTGATTCTGTTGTCAGATCCTCTTCTTCTAGGTCTGTTGCTAATATCTGACTGTATGAGATATGTCAGGCTTTCTGCAGAATATTGTTGTTTTATCTTGAAAATATAAATTATAGTTTTATATTTTACACGTGAAGCTATAGGTAACCAGTGAAGCTCTTTCAAGATGGGAGTTATATGTTCTCTACTTGATAGACCAAAAATTATACGTGCAGCAGTATTCTGCGCCAGTTGTAAAGGCTTAAGTGCTTGCTTAGATAAACCCAGATATATTGGATTACAGAAGTCAAGTAATGGAGTAATCAATGCTTGACAAACATTTCTGAAGTGAACAGTATCAAGAAGCGGCCTTAGTCTTTTGATGAGTTTCATTCTGTAATAAGCGCCTTTAATTGTCTTATTTATGTGTGATCTGAGATTCAACTCATTATCCAGAGTAACTCCAAGATATTTCACTTCTGATTTAATAGGAATAGTTGAGTTATCTATTTTGATGTCAGGAGGATGCGCAAAATTATGGTTACGAGAAATAAATAACGCCTCTGTTTTGCTAAAATTAATTTCCATGTTGTTTGTTTTACACCAGTTGGACATTTCTGAGAGACATTCTGTAATGCCCGAGAAATCAGGGTTCTCAATAGTGATAGTTGTGAAAATCATAATATCATCAGCATAGATTGTATACTTAATTCCACTTTTCAAAGGAATTTTGCATATTGGTTGCATATAAATATTGAAAAGGAGCGATGAAAGTGCAGATCCTTGTGGTACACCTTGTATTACTCTTATGGGCATAGAGGTTTTTTCCCCTATCTTTACTTGTAAAAATCTCTTTGTCAAATAGGAATGGAACCATTTTAAAGTGACCCCATGTAGACCAATCTCCTCTAATCTATTTAATAATCTATTGTGATTTACTGAGTCGAATGCTGCAGAGATGTCTATAAAAATCATTATAATACCTTTCTTAATGTATTTAATCTCTTGCTTGATTGGGAGGACAGTGGTGCTCAGGGTGATATTTTGAGGGAGGGCATGGTTTTGGTTCTTTGTGATGTACATGGCTTCCGTTTTTTTGAAGTTGATGTTGAGGTTATTGGCATTTAACCATAATTCAGTTTCACTAATGCAGTTGGATAAGTTGTTGAAGGTGGGGTTGTTTGTATCTATGGGGAGAGACAGCATAATGTCATATGCATAGATATAATACCTGATGTTAAATTCTTTTAATATTTTGGTGATTGGTTGCAGGTATAGGCTAAATAAAAGGGCTGAAAGGCAGACCCTTGAGGAATCCCTTGATCTTGTGGGAATGTAACCGGCGGTTCATTGCCTACTTGGATATGTAGTCTGTGGTTTGAGATATAGAATTTAAACCATCGTAAGACTGTTCTGCCTAACCATACTTGTGTTAGTCTTGCAATGAAGGTATCATGATTAATATTATCGAATGCCGAGGCAATCCCTATAAAGACTAGTAGGAATGCACATTTAGGGTCATCTATGCCTCGGATAAGATGGTCGAGTAATGTTATCAACAGGGTTTTGACTCGATGAAATGGTTGAAATCCGAATTGTTGTTCATCCAAGGGGGCATTGGTGTCGATGTGATCTTGGAGTTGGATTTGGATGGTCTTTTTGATGACTTGCTATTGTTCTGTAGGAGCTAGGTTCCTTTCTGTTGAGTGTCCTGTTCTTTAGGACGGGTTGCATAGACAATAGCTTAAGCTCTGTGGGCATGGTACCTTGCAGTAGGGATTGGTTTATTATGTGAAGGAGGTATGGGGCTAGCTCAGCTTTTGCAGAGTTAATCCAGGAGACAGGACATGACAAAATAGACAAAGGTCCGATAGTGATGACTTGCTAGACATGATAGGTCTTCCCGCGGGAGCTAATATAGTTTTGTGTATCTTAGGTGCTAAGTAAAAAACAGTCGGATAATTAACTTTCAAAAATTTATACTCCACTGATGTAATAATGCTGTCTCGAAAAGCTTTCTGTAAAACCGCAAAAATTTCTTGTTGCAACTGTATAGTTGGATCTTTCAACACATGCTGATAAAAGTGTTAGTCAAGCAATTGTTGCTGTGCCTTGACTAGATAATCGGTTTTGTTTTGCACAACCACAGAACCCCCTTTGTCTGCTGGTTTGATGATCATTTATTTATTTTATTTATTTAGCTGTATTTATATCCCGCTTTTCACTGGGTCAAAGCGGTCAATTAGGAGATACATTTAACACAAGGGGATATGACACACATACACTAATACTTACAGGGAGCATGGGCACTGGAGGGTTAAGTGTCTTGCCCAAGACCACAAGGAGTGCCTATAGGACTAGAAATCCCAGTCCCTCTGGCTTGAGATTGCTGTCCCCAGGTGGGACTTGAACCCCTGGCCCTCTGGCCTAAAGTACCTTGTCCTTAACCACTAGGCCACTCCTCCCATCACTTGTTCATTAGCAGATAGTTGCTTCAATGTTTGGCGCTCAGTGTAAGACAAATTGTTATATTTCCAGGCTCGATCATACTTGGATTCTATTGACCCAATATCTCTCAACACTAAATTTCGAAAAGTAGAGTTACAGGAATCCAGTGGTCTGGAGGGACCCATCTAGACTTGGGTCTGCAAATAGACAGAGTATCTTCAGATGGTGTTGATTCACAATTAGCAAAAAATAATCCTACTTGTAGGGAAACTATCATACTATAAACATTGGTACGTGCCTGGAAAGCATCATTATAGTGAGTTGGTACAAACAAAAGTCCATGATTTAGAACTTGATCCTGAACTGAAGACAAATGAAACGAGAATAAATTCATCTCTGCCGATTGAGTTTGCACAAAAGAAGAAAGTCATATCAGAGTTACCAAGTTACCCAGCCCAGGAGTGAGATTCTTTGCCAGTTCTGGTTTTAAATTTGCATTGCAATGCTGTGTGGTATTTTGTAGTCCCTGATTTTACCTACTGAAATCAGTGCTGCAGGTCCCATAACGCAACAAGTTGAGACTGTCAGAAAGCCAGGACTGGCTTAAAATCTCATTCCTGGAACTGGGTAACTTGGCAACTCTGTGTTACATTTCTCTTACAAACAAGGCCAGCCCAACACAAGGGCAAAGCCCAACACAAACAAGCTTAGGCAGGATGAAGGAAAAGAACTCCATTCCTAATGTTCCTTATGCTCAAAGAACAGGAAACAATTAGCACATCTTTCCTCATCAGAAGGAGGGAAAATTTAACAACCTCCGAGGCAAGAAAAATGAACGATGGAGGGGAACAGAGGAAGAAGGAGGAAGTACAGAGGAGGTCAGGGGAATAGAAATTCCCCAGAATGTCCTCAAACTCAAGTTGTACTAACAAACAACAAAATGATATTGTGCTATATTTGTGAAATTTCCATATTATAGAGCAGAACAAATTCTACAGGTTATTCACAGAGATAAGAAGCCACAAAATACTAAGCTCCCCCTTTTTCAGTTACATATTGAAATGGTCCAACAATCCTCGCTCTAGTCTTGAATGAAAACCAGCTGAATATGCCCCTAGAGAGAACTCAAATAAACCCAAAACAATAAATACAAATTTCAGCAGAATACACAGTAAACAAAATTAAAAAAAACATTATTTTGCATATTATTTTCTTTTTAACATCTGTTGCATCAGGTAGTAAGTCTGCCACCCCAGGCAAAGTACTCTCCACTGCTCTGTTCCAGAAACTCTCCCCCAAACACTTAGAAAACAGGATCTTAAATAGTTCCTTTCAAAAAACAGAAGGACCCCCCCCCCCCTCACAACCACCACAGCCAACCTCCATTATATCATACTCCAAATAGCAGGAACTCCAGAATCTTCATCATTCTCTACATAGAAGGAAGATTTTAGAGTTTGACTATGTATATTTGCAACTCCCTGTCTGATGCCTGGTCCTTCAGCAGCTATGCTCACATCTTCCGAAAGCAATGCTGTCTTTCAGTCTCTACTCTCAGGGATAATTTAGGGTTCCTGAAGTGGGAGGCGGTTAGAACTTTCACTCTACTTACTCCTCTTCCCTTTCTTGCAGTAATAGAGTCCAGGCTAGAATTTGTGTTCTGAACCAAATGATTTACTTGAAGAAAACCTAAGGTCACTGATAATTTCAAAAACAGGTCCTGGCAGAACCAAAACTGTATTACAAGCAGTTACATTCCTTTCTCCTTACTCAGATTATATTACAAGCAACGACACTCCTGGCCTCTTCTTACTGTGGTGCAACATGATTACAAGCTTCCCTCCTTGCTCTCTCTGGTTACCCTGAGTCCTCCTGCACTATTTGCTTTCAGTGTACCTTCAGCTGGTGACTGCTGTAGTGCAGGTCCCTGATCCCATCCTGCAGGAGTTCCCGTCTTTGGTGTCATTGGGTTGCATGGATGTCCTGGTTCTTCTCTCCTTGATTAAGTAAGATGTTAAAGACTGCTTCCTTTTCCCCTCGTAAAATGGTTCCTCTCCTTCTGTGAGAAGTGGGGGTGTGCTGGCAGGGTTTGTACAGATACAGTGGAATTTGGGTGCGTGGCTTAAGTGACTTGGGTCACCCTCCTACCCCTCTGCTTTTTCCTGTTTAGTTGCTAGCCTGGTGGATCCAGCTGGATGGTATGCTAGCTCCTAATCCATCCTCATGGTGCAGTGGCTGAGTGCCAAAGACAAGGATCTGCTTTTTGGGTAGTTTATATTTATTTATTTTATTCATTAAAAACATTTTATTGTGCCATATGCTAAAATGCATTTAAGGTGGTGTACAATATATAAAAAATGGTCATCCAAGACCCTAAAAACACACAAACAATATAAATGGGAGCTCTGCAGCCATATAGTTCCTCCCAGGATGATGATGCTGGGTCAGAATAGCCTCCCCTGTTTTGGAAGATTACACTTACAGATCAGATTGTAAGAATTTAGTAGGACCATTGGAGGTCTCTGCCGATTAAAGGAACAGAACCTAAGGGATTTCTACATATTTGTTTTTATAAGGACAGTGTACGTGTATGTGTGCCTAAGTGAATCAACTCCAAAAGATCTTTTTCACTCTCCGCCCCAGCTCTATGGAACTCACTCCCGGACGACATAAGAGTCGCCATAGACAGCAAAGACTTCAGGAAATAATGTAAAACATCCTTATACAAAGAACACTTTGGGAGCATCACCTAGACCTCATCAAATGAACATCCCTGCATGGCAATGGACCACCCCCTGTACTGCCCAAGACAGTGGCTGCGAGACACCACCTGACGGCTAAGACGTGCTCCTGTACATAGTTACTTGCTCCTGTACATAGTTCTATCATGTTATAATACCCAGGATGCTTTACCCCCTCCCAGCCCTTATTGTTATATTGCAAACCATTCAAGTTGATATGTAAACCGCTTTGATTGAAGGATACAGCGGTATAGACAACAGTTTAAATAAATAAATGTGTGGAGTTTGGAGAGTGGTGAAAATCTGGGAAGGTGACGGTGTGGTTTGGGAGTATTGCAATAGGCAGTTTGAATCCGTGTGGGAGTCCTCTGCTGGCATCCCTTCCAATGAGGGGTGATGCAACAAGATCGTGCTTAGGATTGCAAGGCACAGGCAGGTCTTGAAGGACAGCATGATTGCGTTGTTCCCATCCCCCATCCCCCCACCGGCTACAATGCTGATGGAGGACCCCTGTGCAGCTTCAAGCTGCTTAATGGAAACATTGATATTCACCCCTACAACATGTGCATTGTTCTGGAAGCTCAAAGAGACTCTTGCCGTCTCTGACCAATAACTCACTAATGGGACAGGAAATGCCCACAGCTGCTAAGTCCAAGAGGGAAAGTTTGGGCTAGTCCTGGATGTCTAACAATGCTATTCTGATGCCTGTAGCACTGATTTCAATGGGTAGAATCAGGAATAACAAATACCACACTGCTTTGTGATGTAAATTCAAAACCAGGACTAGCCATAAGGATTTCCTTCTGAAACAATGAATCTATGGACATGGCATCTTCTTTCTTCAACAGGCTGGAACGATGTGAGATCCTTAGACCTCTCCCTACAGTGTAACGGAACAGTGGATAGGGGGGCTTCATATTGTCTGTGTAGTACTTGCCTCTCACATGCACAGCCTTGATCAATGAAATAAACATGGAGTGCATAAGATATAGAGAGAGTGATTTATTTTCTTCAGATTGTTAACTGCTCCCTTTACCCAAAGCTCAAAGCAGATACAAACCAAGAACATAAGAATATGAGTAAATATATACAATAACCAGGGCCGGATTTACCTATACGCCATCTACGCCGTGGCGTAGGGCCCACAGCTGACAAGGGCCCACAAAAATTGAAAATTCTTAAAATTAAATTAAAAAAAAAAAACGCTGGCTGCTGCCGCGGCACAGTCCATGCCCAAGTTGGCTCCCACTTTAATAAGCTCCGGGCTCTCCCTGCCTCCTTCCACGCTGGTTGCTGCTCCTCCCCTTACCTTGGCTCTCCCTCCCCTGCACACAATCTATAAAAAGAGGCGAAGCACCCAGCGCAATTAAGAATAATCATCGTAATGAGAAAGTAAGAGCCAGCGTCCCCCAGACAGATCGCCAGCCCTGCCCCCACCTGCGCGCCGGCCCGTGCTGACTTCAGATAGGCGCAAGGAGACGGCATAGTGCGGCCCCCTCCCTCCCCCCTCCGTGCCGGCTTTGAGAGGCGCGAAGGGAGAGTATCTCCCTGCGTCTATGTCAGCCTGTATACATTTGCTATCTGTAGGGCAATGCCATCTGCCTTCCCACAGTCTGCTTTGTGGCACTGCTCCCCTGGTCAGGCCTGTGTAAGCATGGGAGCGGGGATCCCTGTGCCATCATACTCAGGTAGCCAGCCTATGGCAAGTATCAAGGGCCTTTCCAGAATACGCTATTCACATCTCCGTGGCTGACCGCACCCTCCTTCTGCCCCTTCTGGGCACGTTCTGAGATCCCCGTGCTAATGCCGTGGACATGCACAACAGCAATGTTTCAGAATATGGTTGGGGATGTCTTCAGCACCGAAATGTCCCTGCCGCATGTACAAACCCTTTATTCGTGTTCTGGAATGACCTCCGCACTGGTCCCACAAAGAGGGAGACAGGAGTGTGTACAGCCAAACAGAAGTTCTGCTTGGGCTTGTATTTTATGAATTTCTCCTGATTTGGGGGCATTTTTTATATTCATCTGGGCTATTCATTGTTCTATTCATGCATTGTTTGCATACAAGCAACTAAAAATGTGTGCAATCAATTGTATGAATACAAGGAATATGTGTGCACTTTTAATTTTTAGGTACCCAAACAAACTACAACAACTACATACCCCTAGAGGGAAGCTGTTTACCAAAAGCCCATTTCTCCAGCTAAGACAGTGTTTTACCTATAGGAATGGCTTAGAAAATGATCCATTTAATGTATCATTTGCTTCAGAAAATAACCAGAAGCCATTCTGAATTGCGGATTGAGGCTCAGAGCTCTGTTCCTCTTTTTTTTCTGCTGTCACTGTTTGTTGTTACCGAGCAACTCGTTTTGGCTCAAGTCCCCTAACACAGTGACAACAGCCATTTTCCATCCCAAAAACAAAACAGTTGGAGAACTTTATGAGCAAACAATAGTCTTGCCAAAGAAAACTTTCACAAAACCACCCTGTAGTAATAAGCAAAATGACAGAGCAGAAGAAAGTTTGATGCTGGGAGAAGGGAGGTGAATTCATTCATTTCACCAACAACTTCAATAGCAAAGAGCAATATGAGTTGTGTTTGGTTTTGGAGATACAGTATATTATCACAGCCCTATCTATCATAGGTAATATGCTTGTGTCATTGATGGTTGTCATTGAGGCATCCAATACTTACGTACAACGTAGAAGACATGGCACCCAGCCCCTGTTTTGCGTCTGTCCATCTCATAGTGATTAGTATGGCTATGATGTAGCCCATCATGAATGAGAGTGGAGGAGTAGCCTAGTGGTTGCAGCACTAGCTCGGTAACCAAAAGATCGGAGTTTAGTTTCCCCCAGCACTCCTTGTGGTTTTGGGCAAGTCACTTAACCCTCCATTGTCTTGGAAGAAAGGCCTGGCAATTTACTTCGGGTTACATGGCCAAGAAAACCCTGGGTTGCCAGGAGTCAGCCTTGACTCAAAGGCACGCGTTGATTGATTGATCATGAATGAACATAGGCTATTAGGGATAGCAAGTCCTGCCAACGAATACGATGCTAAGACGTATGTTTACTAAAGCACAATCAGCTATTGTAGCTAATGCCAGGCATTCCCCCAGCAGATAGTGTGGTGAAAATGCTGAGATTGTGGTCAGTGAGCCCCGCAGATGCAGCTAGCACCACTCCTTGAGGTGGCATTAGGTGCAACCGTGGCATCTGCAGCTTTGGCGATCACCACATGATGTTTATATACATGGTAATCGCATGTCACAGGAACGCCCACTCTGTCTAATCCTGCCCGCTTCCCACCCAAGCCTGCAGCTACCACAGAAAAGTGCTGCGATGTCTGCCTTTATCAGCATTAGCTGCTACTGCAGCATGATCATCTTGCCTTATCGCCACGGTAGCAGCTAAGATGCATTAGTAAACATCTCCCTAGGTGTCATGGCGAGTGGCAGGAGCAGTAGTCACTGCTATAAAGATAATAAATAGAAATAGCAGGCCGAGCAGACAGAAACACGGTGGCGTGGGTGGTGCCATAACGGAAGAGATCAGGCGCAATCAGTGCAGGCAGCATACAGTCACTAAGATTCTGACAGCCAGCATGGAGAAGCTCTTGAAGAAGTGGTGGGAAGTTAAGAAGGGAAGCAGCATGGTGCCCAGCCACATAAGCACACAAACACTTTGGGGCAGGTTACTGTAGCACCCGCTATTTGTAACTAGGTTGCATGCTATTCAATGGGACCTAGTTATAAATGGCCCATGCAGTTAGCTCAGCTTTGTAAACATGCCCCTTTAAACCACACACACATGCACATGTAATCTAACATGTAAGCCTGGAAATGGGAATAACGAGTGAGGTATTCAAATTTGCAGATGACTCAAAATTATTCAAAGTTGTTAAAACCCATGAGGAATGTGAAAAATTGGAAGACTGGGCATCCAAATAATAGATGAAATTTAATGTGGACAAGTGCAAAGTTATGCACCTAGGAAAGAACAACCCAAGCTATGGTTACACGATGCAAGGTTCCACATTAGGAACCACCACCCAGGAAAAAGATTTAGGCGTCATCGTGGATGACATGGGTATGATGGCTCAGTGTGCAGCCGCAGCCAAGAAAGCAAATAGAATGCTAGGAATCATCAGAAAAGAAATGGAAAATAAAACAAAGGATATTATAATGCCTTTGTATCGTTCCATGGTGCGACCGCACCTTGAATATTGTTTGCAATTCTGGTCAGCGTATCTTAAAAAGGATCTAGAAAAGGTACAGAGACAAGACACCAAAATGGTACAGGGGATGGAAGGATACCCCTATGAAGAAAGGCTAAAAAAGGCTAGGGCTCTTCAACCTGGAAAAGAGATGGCTGAGGGGAGATATGATAGCGGTCTATAAATTAATGAATGGAATGGAACTGCTAAACGTAGATTGATTGTTTACACCATCAAAATATAGAAAGACTAGGGGACATGCAATGAAGCTACAGTGTATCCTATTTAAGACTAATAAGAGAAAATATTTTTTCACTCAACGTGTAATCAAACTCAGATATTGCACAGAAGCCGCTACTGCCGATTAGTAAACATGCTCCTAAGCTTTACATTATGCTCCTTCCCCTTAGAAATCCTCCGTGCTTGCCCCATACTTTCTTTAATATGTATACAGAACTGGCCTTGTCTCTGCCTCCTTCACTGGGAGGCTGTTCTACATGTCTACCTCTCTTTCCATAAAGAAATATTTCCTTAGATTACTACTGAATCTATCCCTTTTCACCTTCATCCTATACTCCTTATTCCAGAGTTTCATGTCATTTAAAAGAGGTTCTCCTCCTGTGTATTTATGCCATGGAGGTATCTAAACATGTCTATCATATCTCCCTTCTTCTGCGTTTCTTCCAAAGTATACATATTGAGATTTTTAAGTCTCTCCCTATATGACAAAGACCAATAATCATTTTAGTAGCTGCCCTTGCACTGACTCCATTATATATATATATATCATATTTGAAGATACACCTTCCGGAATTGAACACAGTATTCTAAATGAGGTCTCACGCGAATCATAGTCTACCTTATATGGCAGTCTAACCCTGCCTGGTGCATCCCAGGATGCACCACACTGCACCAGGTGCAATATTTTACAAGATGGCAGACCAGAGCAGGAGTGTGTAGGCAGCAGTCCCTCCTATTTTGTACAGGGCGACTTGGATTTAGGAGCCGCTAGATCACCAGGTAATTTTTACTTTATCTTTACTTGGGAGTGATTTTCTCTTACTTGGGTTTTAGGGTGGGGATTTCAGGGGCTGCTAGATCACCAGGTAATTACTTTTTGTCAGGGCTCTGGATCCCAGCAGTGTTTTGAAGGTATCAGGGGCTTTTTGCGATGCCGCGATCATTCCTGATGCCATCAGAATAGTCAAGTGGGGGGATCAGGGTTGTTGGGCCACCAGGTATTCTCTTTTGTCAGGCACCAATGTGCTGTGTTTCGGGCCTCCACTCTCGACCCTGTGTCAGGTTGTATGGAAGATTAAGTCCAACAGTCTTGTGAACACAGGCTGAAAATTGTTTTTTTTCACTTTAAAATATAAGTAAAAGGGAGTGGCTACAGTGAGGGGATGGATACCGTTCTCTACCTTCTTTTGTTTGAAGCTCCGACAAAACAAATTGATAACTGTCTTGTAGACTTTATTGGAGGATATCTATTTTTGGTCACTGGTTTGAGAGGTGCTAATGTGGCAAAGGAGGTGTCGAGTGGGTGCTGTTATGTGGTGAAGAAGGTGCTATGCGGGTGCTACTGTGTGCCCCTAAGATCCTCGAGTGTGACAAGGCAGCTGCCTAGGGGGAACATATATGATGCATGGTATGATGCTGCATCTCTTTAAAGATAGCTGGTTGAAATGTCTTTTCACTTTAAAATATAAGTACAAGGGGAGCGGCTACAGTGAGGGGGTGGATACTGTTCTCTCACTTCTTTTGTTTGAAGCTCTGACAAAAAAAAATGATAGCTGTTTTTAATCAGGACCTTTTTGGAGGACATTAGCACCTCTAGCATAGTGGCCTGTCATAAGAGGACACTATACCGTTGCTGCTAGTGTACTACTACTATCACTGTCTTGCACTCCCCTGTCAGTGCATCACATTGCAGACATTCAAATAGGCTCTCTCTGCTCATCAGACATTCTTTCCGGATGTTTCATATGACGGTAAGGTTACATGCATTAAGGGGCTCTAGTAGGTGTTAGTGCAAAAGACGTTAAAGGTACACACGTTATTACCGCCCACTCTTGGCCCCTTGATGCCCACTCTCCGTCTCCTGTTCCCTTTAAGCTGCAGAAGCCTTTTAATTTCAGAAACTCAGCATTTTTGTGGCATTAAGGGGCCATGTGTGCCGTTACTATGTGTTAATGGCACACTTGCTCCCTTACCGCAGTTTAGTAAAAAATACCCTTTAGCATCACTAAGTTGTGTCACAAGATTATGATGATAATCTGAAGTGTTTTGAATTACTATTGCATCCCATTATCGGCGTTATGTATGGTAATGTCAGATCTAGCTCTCAATTCCATCAAAGCCCTAAATTCCACTGCCGTCAAATTGGAAAAATGATGGTTTTATTTATTTATTTATTTATTTATTTTACAATTCTTATATACCGCACTATTTGCAATCAGCGCGGTTTACATGTAACAAAAAACATCCGACAAAATGCATATGTCTGGTCATTACATTGAACAGGGAGTGGGATTTGGAGAACAAGTATCAACTATATAAAGGAACTTGGAGAACAAAGGTGAACTATATACATAAGAAGTTCAATGGAGAAGGCTCCTGTTTGGTGTGTTACATTTTTGGGGATGAACTATATGAGAGTGGCTGGGGTTGATTGTTCAAATTTTTCCAGGACAGCCAAAATTAAACATTGGTATGTAAGAATGGTTGAATCAGGCAATCCAGGAGGGATCCATTTAGATGGATTTTAAATGACAGAATCGTCATTAGTTGAAACAGAAGTATTGGCAAAATAGTGTAAATTTCGAAAAAACCTGTATAATGTTTGTCTCATCTTAAAGGGGTTATAAGATATCGTTGGGACAAACAAGAGATCCATATTTAATACTCAATCCTGCACGTCCGTGAGGGGAGTCCCCATCAAATTAACAACTGCTGTTTCATGTGAGAGCAAGTCATGGGTCCTCTCCAACCATTCCCTTGATAAGGTTGTCGTGACCGCCGGCCTCGATGTCTCCCCCTCTGAAAAATCTGCTCATGTGACTGAAAGTCCTGAGTATCATGAGGGATAAGTTGTCTGTGACAAGATCTACTTGATGAATCACTGTCAGCAGTATCCTCAGAAGAACTGTAAATGTTGCATGTTTTTTACTACTAATGATATCTCAATCTGCTTTCAGATACCAGGTATACACTTGATCATGCTCGTAATCATACCTGTCTCAAGAGAATGTCTTAATTTTAGAAATTTTTGAAAACTCCCGAAACTGTGTCATCTGCTGAGTTAATTCCTCCAACTGAGAACTGAAAACCTGTTCTGGTATATCTTGTTTTAATTTTCACGCCATATCCGCAAGTTATTGTTTAATGTTGTTATCCTCTATTGCAAGGCACTCTATCAAAAGAGCGATTAGATCAAGGCTACATTTATTCAAAATGCTGTTCCATTTATCATGAAATGCTTTTAATATTCTGGGTGGAGTTAAATAGTGGCTATGACATGTGGAATTGAGTATTATTGATGAGTCCCATAATATTATTACACAAGAATGTAGTTTCTTCCCACTTTCCATTATATATTATTATTGTATTTATCTTTTTTAATGCACAAATTTGAGCTCCCTCCCTGGTTCTACTATTAGTACCCCACAGGTGTTCTATGAGTTGCTAAATTCACTGATGAGCACATAGTTCTTAATGTATTACAGGACTTATTTATTTATTTACATTCTCTTACATACTGCGCTATTCTGCATCAGTGCGGTTTACATTGAACAAACTGAAATTACATTGAACAGGGCATTATAATTTGGAGATAACTATTTTACAGGGAACATGGGCTATGGAGGGTTAAGTGGCTTGCCCAAGACCACAAGGAGGCTTGCCCCAGGACTTGTGTACTGTTAGGGGACTAGGGGACATGCAATGAAGCTACAGGGTAAACTATTTAAGACTAATAAAAGAAAATAATTTTTCACGCAATGTGTAATCAAACTCTGGAATTTGTTACCGGAGGATGTAGTAAAGGCTATTAGTGTAGATGGGTTTAAAAAAGGTTTGGACAAGTTCCTGGAGAAAAGGTCCATAAACCATTATTAAGAAGAGACCCAGGATATCAATGCTTGAACCAATACAAGCACTGTGGAACCTATGTCTTTTGGGGAAACTGCTAGGTATGTATGACCTAGATTGGCCACAGTTGGAAACAGGATACTGGGCTTGATGGACCTTGGTCTGACCCAGTATGGCATATCTTATGATCTTATGTTCTTATGTTATGTTTTGCAGCTAATTTTGTATAGCTCCTCATAAAAAAGAAGGTTATATGTCTTGTGGTGACGAGGCTGCAGCAGGACCTGGGAAAATAGCCAGAAATGAACTTTTTCATCTGAGTGGAGGAATAGCTCAGCCAGGCCTACGTATAAAACTGCAGGCAGAGAAAAAGCCACACTTGCAGAACTACTGCGTTCAGACCACACCCAGGCTCCATGGCAACACAGGGTGGAGATAGGAAGCACCGGTGGGTGGAGCCAGAAGGGGGAGGAAGCTTACACACATTTAAGCTCTCAGAAACAGAGAGGGATAGAGCAAGGCACAGAGCAAGGGTGAGAACAGCAGCAGCAAAGCACGGTCCAGGTGCAAACCACAGTGCAGGGCACAGGAACAGTGCAAGGCACGGGAACAGAGCCAGCCACAGCAGCAGTCACGAGCCGTCCAAGAGAGAGGGACTAAGGAAGCTGACTACAGGCCAGCTGGAAAGAAAGCTCACAAACCAGGCTGAAGAGAACAGAATCTTCAGGAGTGAAAGGCAGAGAGTGTCCAGGGACAGACACAGGAGAAACTCTCAAAGCAGCCGGTGTACAGGAGACTGCTCTTCAGAGTGGAGCCCCTGCTGTGAAGACACTGCAGCACGGTTTGAAGGTAGGAGGGATAGCCTTGGGAGAGCGGTGGATTCTAGCTCAGATACAGAGACAGCCCTAGAAGACTCTGAAGGAGAAATTACCCTTTTTAAAAGGCCTGTGAGAAAGACTGTTCCCAGAAGCAAGGTGAGACAGATAGAACCTTTGAAAGTTTTACTCAGAGGTAAAAAGCCTTGCAGCCATTTTAGAAACTCAGAGGAGAGAAAGAAATCTCATTGGGAAAAGTTGTTTACACTTTTAAAGAAAGTTAAGCCACAATTCTCAGAAGCAGATACAAACCCAGAAACTTATGAGCCTGATTATGAAGATATGGAAACGGAGCCCAGTATAGTGGAGCAGGACTCTGCTGATTCTTTAATGGATTGCTCTTTGTGTCTAAAGTCAGAGTGAAAGGGGGCCAATGATTTTTAAGCCAGAAAAACCAGGAGCTAAAGCAATTAATGGTCCTGATACTCTGAGGGCTGGAAACCCGGGAGGTAAAGAGAATTGCTAATGAGAAAGCTAAGAGGAATGTTCAAGTGTGAAGTGAATGTGTTGAAGAAATAGCTGTGCTGTTTGTAATACAGACAAGCAGGAAAAAAGGCTGTTTTAAAACCCTGAACAGTTGAAGGGAACTGAAGTGTGCTAGACGGTAATAGGAAGCAATAAGCACTAGTTTCAACTGTGGCAGGTGAAGAACGAAAATACTTTTCTGTTCTATGTAAGCTGATGGAAGCAAGTTTATTTTGTCACTGCAATGTTTGTATGATACCTTTTTGGGTGAAGAAATACCCTTCCTTTGCGTTGTCCTGTTCAAACTTCCCAAGAAGAATTGTTTGCAAAGTCTAAACTACAAAAAGAATAAATTTCCTGTGTTCGCCTCTAAAACCACTCGGACTGCTTTATTTGCCCACAACTACAATTCCAGAAGCCTTAGCTCTGGGGCTAGAGCATAAAAAGAGACATTAGATGGCACGCTGCCTCCTATAGGCAACCGCCTAGACAGGGTGCAGTGCCACAGTCTATAATGTGGACGGTCATATAGTCATTCCTCATTGCATGAAATTCCATGTTTTGTTGCATTTTACCATTTATGAATATTTTTTATATTATCTATACATTATTGTCTACATTGTACTTTTATGCTTTTTCTTTTAGTTATTGGTGGTTTATATTTCCCAATATTTTATGTATGCATTATATTTATTGTAATTTTTTTTACGCTTGCTTGTTCTCAGTCTTAACCCCTGAGAAATGCTCCACTGAAACACAGCCATGTCGGGTTAAGTGTTTTGGTATTCCTTGATCATGCTGTGTCTTCGGTAAAAGATTTTGGTTGAGATTTTCTTTTTAGTGCTGATTCCTGGTAACCCAGCTGCCTTTGGGTGTCCTTGGCAATATATGACAGGAAGCAGATTGTCAGGCCCTTTCTTCTAAGGCAATGGAGGGTAAAGTGACTTGCCCAAGGTCAGCCATTGGGAATCAAACGCTTGATCTTCTGCATACCAATCAGTTACTCTGACCATTAGAGTACTCCTCCACTTGAGACTAGCTAACATGCTTGCTCTTTTTTGGTATAATTTGTCAATCTGTATAGCCACAATCAATGAATGGATGATAAAGAATGGCTAAAACTGATTTTTGTTTAAACAGCCCTGTTAAGGCTTGCCAAACTCAGTTTTTGTGGTCTTCTTGAATTTGGTAGTTTTTACTTGCTGGAAGGAGTTTCCATCCAGATTAAGAATCAGGTGTGAACTCTCATTGTGATCACAAATCTGAACTAGAGCATGCAGCCCTCCCCCCCATGCAGGCTTTGGGTCACAGCTGCTTTTATTGCTGTGGCAAATTTAGCAATTTTCTTTGTTGCTGAAGATATCTGGTATAGCAAAAGTGATGCATGAACTGGTAGCAAATCAACTAGACTAGGAAGGATAACAAATAATAATAATATGGGAGATTTCAATAACCTCAATACTGATTGGGTAAATATGTCATTGTGATATGCTAAAGAGGTAACGTTTCTGAATTCCATAAATGGCTGCTTTATGGAGCAGTTGGTCTAGTAACTGATCAGGGGAAAAAGCACTATAGAACTAGTTGTTATTGTACACAGGATATAGTGCACGTAATAATGGTGGTAGGGCTGCTGGACAGAAGATACTGTATTACAATGCAATCAAATTTGTCAGCATTGGAAGACAGACACTAACAAAAACTACTGCTGTAGCATTTAATTTTAAAAAGGGAAGCTACTATAAAATGAAGAACTTAATTAGAAAAAAATCTAAATGGAGCGGTTCCAGGGTCAACGGTTTGCATGAGACATGGGCATTATTTAAAAGGGCCATTTTGGAAACCCAGATAAAATATATTCCATGCAGAAAAAAAAAGGTTGAAAGAAGGCCAAACAATGACCAGTGTGGTTTAATAGTGGCATGAAGGAGGCAGTGACAGCCAAAAGGATATCTTTCAGAAAATGGAAGGCAGGCCTTAATAAAGAAAATAGGGATAAGTGGAAACAACGGCAAGTGTAAAAAAATAATAAAGCAGCTCAAGAGAGATTTTGAAACGAAGTCTGTTGTAGAGGTGAGAACTTTCATTAAAAACATTTGCATCTGAAGCAAAAAGCCCATGAAGGAGTCAGTTAAGTCACTTGATGACCATGGGGTAAAAGGAGTGTTCAGGGATGATAAGGTAATAGCAGAAAAACTAAATGACTTCTCTGCCTCTGTCTTTACTAAGGAAGGTGTTGGGGATCATACTCACACTGGAAATCTACTTTGATGGTGATAATTTGGAGCAACTAAAGCACATCATTGCACATCTAAAAAATGTAAGGTGAAATAGACATACACAAGAGCAATAAATCACCTGGACTGGATGGTGCTCAAATGTGAAATTGCTAAACTGTTGCTAGCAATCTGTAACCTATTATTTATTTATTTATTTATTTTTTATACCACGCTCTTTAGAATTATTCAAAATGACCACAATACCTAAGGATTGGAGGATGGCCAGTGCAACACAGTTTTTTAAAAAGGGCTCTAGGGGTGATCAAGTGAGCCTGATGTCAGTACCAGGAAAAATGTTTGAAGCTATACTGAAAAACAAAGTTATTTTATTTTATTTAAAATGATTTGATATACCACCATTCAAGTTTTACATCATGGCGGTTTATAGTCCAGGTATTCAAGGGATACATGACATACAGCACAGGTACAATAGCAGACAGAATGGAAAGGTGCTTATGAAGGCAACATCAAATAGTCCTGGACTGGTTAAGCAGAGACACAAAGGAAGTGTACAGAAATCAATGAAAAATTGCTATAAAAGCACCAAAAATCTAACTGAATGGTTGAGAGTATAACCAGGTCTTGATTCCTTTTTTAAACTTCACATATGACCTTTCTGATATAAGGTCAACTGGAAGGGAGTTCCAGAGTTGTGGTTCCAGATAGCTAAAGGCTGCTTTTTCAGAAAACATCAATTGCAATCTAGTTTTTGGAGACATTGTTAGAAGGTTTGCCTCTGAGGACCTAAGGGAACGGGAAGGACAGTATGGTAATAAGAGGGCATTCAGATAGAGAGGAACACCTTAACAATATGCACAGTTAGTGAGCATAAGTATTTTAAACTGAATGCATTGGATAACTGGCAACCAATGTTGTTCCTCCAGTAGTGGTATAACATGATCGTAGCTTCATGCTGGTCCACATGTGATCTATGTTGCCCTACAGCAGCACAACCCCCATCAGAGCACACAGCCTCTCCATCCCTCTAACCTCAAATGCGCTCTAATAAATGCTCGATCAATGCGGAAGAAATGGCCAGCACTAATAGATATCCTCTCAGCTCATAACCTCGACATCTTATGTGTCACTGAGACCTGGCTGTCTGCCTCTGACTCTGTGCTCCTCCACCAGATTGTTCCCCCTAACTTCATAGCTCACTCATGTCACAGAACTGACCGCCGTGGCGGTGGGGTACTCATCTTATCCAGATCAGACCTTAGGTTCCAGCTTGCAGCCTCAAACAGCACATCGACCCTTGATTTTGTGACCATCACAAATAAACAGGTCACTATCAACTTACTATATAGAGCACCATCCTCCTCACCAGACGACTTAGCCACAATCATTGATATGGCCTGTAACTCTTCAAACCCATACACCCCAAACTGGGTTCTAGGCGACCTTAACCTCCCAACCATTCAAGACAGCCATACTAATGCCTTTACTGATGCACTCATTGAACTAGGCTTTGTTCAGTTGGTCAACACACCCACTCATATAAAAGGTAACACACTGGACCTTATCTTCGCACCACAATCAGCTCTTACCCATTGGCACCAGTCCTACCTAAATTCAATTACAGTACCATGGTCCGATCATCTCCTAATCCTGTTTCAGATGCCTATCTGTCCTAGATCTTCCAAGACACTCCCAGCAGATGCACTCTCCTCAGAGCACTTCAGACGCTTTCACCCTTTTAACCAAGAAGACATCCTAAAGAAGACCCAGAACCTAATTTGCTCTCCTGAAAAAAGCCTTGATGACATGGTCGACTCTTGGAACTCCTGCCTAGATGCTGTGATCCACTCTCCTACCTCAATCAAAACACCCCATAAGAAAAATAATGCACCATGGTACTCTCCAGAGTTAAGAAATTCACTCCTCCTCCTCAGACAACTAGAAAGACGATGGCGACGTTCAAGAACAACTGAGAACCACGATGCATTCAAAACACAATTATCAAGGCATCGCTCATCCGTATCCTCCAGTATGAAAAAATATTACGCAGGCAGACTACAGCGCTCCCTCAACAAACCTCACGAGCTCTTCCACATTGTGAAAACCTTATCAAAGGAATCCTCTCAGGGTGCTCCACCACACCTAGACCCCCAGGAATACGCCAACTACTTACGAAGCAAAAGTAATCAGCTTGATTCAACCTCTATACCCCCCACTTCAGCCAACACCCCCTACACTGTCCCTACACCCGCACCTAGCCAGTTCTCAGGCGAGACCCAACACACTATCTCATCCTTTTCCACCCCAAATGACAGAGTCATTCAAGATACCATCTTAAAAATAAACCCTACAACATCACCCTCCGACCCCTGTCCAGCTTCCTGGATAAAGGCACTACGGGCTGATCTTAGCCCATTTCTAGCTAAAATAATGGATGTATCGTTCGCTACAGGGACTTTCCCCCACGCTCTGAAACAGACCTCCATCAGACCTCTCTTAAAAAACAGCAGGTTGGACCCCTCCTTGATGGAATCGTATAGACCCATCTCCAGCATTCCTCTCCTTTCGAAAGTCATCGAAAAGATTACCCAACGTCAACTACAAGATCATCTTGACTCCAATTCACCCTTGCACCCATGTCAGCACGGATTTCATGAGTCACACGGTGTCGAAACCCTACTGACTTCCCTGTTCAATACTCTAACTATAGGCCTAAACAATATCAGACAAGGTTTTGCTTTAATCTTCATGGACATTGCCGCGGCGTTCGACACTGTTGATCATGAAGTTCTCCTGTCACGTCTTAGAGAGAAGGGAGTTCATGGATCCGCCCTCTCCTGGTGTTCCTCATATCTCAGAGACCGTTGGCAACATGTTCGTTCTGGATCTTCAACCTCTGACCCCTTCCAGCAAACCAAAGGTGTGCCACAAGGCTCCTCCCTTTCCGCCTTACTTTTCAACGTTTATATGCAGCCTATCTGTGACCTCATCCACTCTTTTAACATCAACTGCCTGGTCTACGCCGATGATGTCCTTATGTATATGCCATTCTCAACAGATCTCCTTGACCTCTCCCCACTAATCGAGTGCTTCGATGCGGTTACAGACTGGTTAAAATCACAAATGCTTAAGATAAATTTTAAAAAGACTGAAGTCCTCTTTGTGAACAGAAACCCTGCATTCACTCCACCAAGGTCCATCAAGGTGCGTGACGCTGAGCTCATCTGCAAGACCACAGTTAGATACCTAGGGGTTACTCTCGATCAACAGCTCAACATGAAGGCTCACATCAGCAACGTAACGAAATCTATCTATCATAAAATCCGGACCCTCCGTCATTTGCGTCAGTTGCTTGAACCTGATGACTTTCGTTCAGTCTTTCAAGCCTTAATAATGCCCCACTTGGACTACGCCAATGCTATCCTCCATGGCCTACCAAAGAGCACGATTAACCCCTTACAATTGGCCATGAACTCGGCTGCAAGAATCCTTTATGGAGCCTCCAAGAGAACCCACATCACTCCAATACTGAAACAGCTACATTGGCTTCCGATGCAGTCCAGGATCTCTTTCAAGATACTAACCTTGACTCACAAAGCGATTAATAACAACTCCGCATCTTCTATCACCGACCTGATATCAATTACACCCCCTAATCGTGCAAGGAGATCAACTGCCTCTAACTCCCTTGTATTACCTAAGGCAATCACGAAGTGCTCTCAAGCCACTAGATCCAGAGCCTTCTCTTACTTCGCACCATTATGTTGGAATGCCCTACCAACAGACATCAGAACCATCAGTGACCTTTCTCAGTTCAGGAAGGCACTGAAGCACCACCTGTTCTTGCTTCACTACAATGTTTCCGACACCGTCTCACACCAACCCACCTCTACATCCCAGGTCAACACGTTAAACCCATGCGCTCTATAGTCTTAACATGAAGAGCGGCAATCTCACCTTGCTTCCGCTCTCATCAGGAATCATATAGCTGCACTTAGCGGCTTTGTATATAGTTGCCTTTTGTACATAGTTTATTATGTTCTCTGTTTAAGAAACCTGTTTAATGTAAACCTGTTTAATGTATTGCCCTGTTCATTGTAAGCACTGATCAATTTTGTGAAGTGTAATTTCTGTTCACTGTAAACCGCGCTGATGTCGAATAGCGCGGTATAAAAGAAACTTTAAATAAATAAATAAATAAATAAATTATATATAAGCTTTACTACTACATTTTGAATCAGCTGGATTCTCTTTAATTGATATCAAGAAACTCCAGTAAGTAAAGAATTATAGTAGTCAGTATGGTTAATTACAAGAGCATGAATGTAGTAGTAAAGCTTATATATAATGCAATGTCCCGGAGTCAAGATCTAATTCTATGTAATGCAACGTAGGATACACGAATGATATGCGATATTTGGGGTTTAAAAGATAAATTATGATCCAAATTACTCCAAGAGATTTCAGCTCCTTTTTAACTGTGATGGGGATGCCTTTCAAGTCAGGCATGGTGGGGACTGGACTCTCTGTAGAGGAGATCCAGAGTGCTTCACTTTTACTAGGATTTGGGACTAATCTATTAGCAACAATCCATTGTACAATTTTGTTTAGCTTATCCTGTATTTCTGAATTAAATTGTGTGCTCTAATATTCACTTGTTATAAGTAATTGGATGTTGTTGGCATAAATATACATACTGATCCCTAGATCCTGTATTAAGGTTGCGAGAGGAGCCAGATAGATGTTTAATAAAAGAGATGCCAGTACAGACCACACCATAACCCAAGGATAATTTTGATGAAAATGAAATGGCCTGAAACGTTCTTCTGGAAAGGTGGAACCAAAGCTAATGGAAAACATTGCCAGTGATTCCAGCATGTGTTAGATGGTTAAGAAGAAGTGAATGATCAATGACATTGAAAGCTGTGCTGAGATCTAACTGAATTATCAGTGTGTCATCTCGATGAAGGACAATTGAAGGAGACCCTCCTGTGTATTTATGCAGCGGAGGTATTTAAACGTCTCAATCATATCAGGCTCATATCTCAATCAGGCGTTCCTAACCAGGGCTCCACACATCAAACAATACCTAAGCTCCACAAACAGGACAATGGCTGGGAAAAATCGTATTGCTAAAGCTGTTGCCCCCGTTACAGCTTCTGCCTCGGTCCAGACAGAGGTCCTAATGCCAGTTGAGGAACTGGTTCCATGTGCAGGGTGCCTGCATGCTGAAGCTCTGAGGAAACAAGTGGAGGAACTCAGAGAGGAGGTGGCGAGGCTGAGGAGCATTCAAGACAGTGAGAAGTACATTGATGAGATGCTTCTTGCAGCAACCAGGCTCTCCAGCACAGGAGAAGATGCGTGCCAACAGAATGTCGATGGTTGGACAAAAGTCACCAGAGCCTGCAAAATCACCAATCCAACTTCTCCAGCCCTTGAATTGAAGAACCATTATGCAGCCCTGGAAGTGGAGGAGGTGAAAACATCCCTGGAAAGGGAAGAACCAGAGTTCAAGTACCCCATAGTTGCGGAATCAGTGACCAGAAGGAAACGAAGGGTAGTGGTGGTTGGAGACTCTCTTCTGAGGGGTACTGAGGCGTCCATCTGCCGACCAGACTTGATGTCCAGAGAGGTATGCTGTCTGCCTGGTGCCAAGATCCAAGACTCAGTCCTGCTAAACCAATTAAAAGTGCAAGGATATTCCATCTTCACCTGCAATAGGAAACGTACAAGAGGTGGAGGTGTTCTTATACTAGCTAAATCTAATCTTGGGTTATCTCCTACCTTATGTGAAAACCGTGATGACACAAATATACTCAAAATTGAAAACAAGGACATTGCAATCTGCTTGATATACAGACCTCCTACTGCTACTAACCAAAATATTGACACCATACTAGAATCAGCTTGCAATTCTACATTAAGGAAACCACTTATATTGCTAGGCGATTTCAACCTACCATCTCTCTCTAACAATCTTGAAACATCTTTCTTAGAAGCGATGGAAGAGATGGGATTCAAGCAAGCAGTTAACCAACCAACTCATACTAGAGGAAACACTCTCGACCTAATATTCATCCCTACATATTATTATACTTCACCTCATTATGTCTCACCTTCCACATCTCAAGTCCCCTGGTCAGATCATTATCTGATTAAGTTTTCTTTCCTCCTTCAACAACACTCTAAACCTTCCCCTGTCAATCTACAACAAGTTCATAGATTTCGACCATTTAACAGAGAAGAGTTTCTTGAATCAGTACTTCCCAGATTAGATCCTTCTATCAATAACATTGATGACGCGATATCAAACTGGAATTCCATTATTCGATCAGCATCAGAATCAGACCCACCAAAGTTTCGTCACAAAACAAGAAAAAATGAAAAATGGTATACCAGCGAACTTGCAACTCTTAAGAAAAGCCTTAGAAAAGCAGAATCTACATGGAGAAGAAAACAAACTCACGAACTCAGAATAAAATACTTCTCACTACTCAAGAATTACAAGGATGCGATTAATAACGCTAAAAGACAATATCACGCTAAAACGTTATCTAAATCTATTAACCGTCCTAGAGAACTATTTGAGATTGTCAAATCTTTAACCAAATCCCCATCAAACAATTCTCACAAAATTTGTATTAACCCACAAATAATTGCTGACCACTTTGCAAATAAACTTAAACTTAACAGCCATTTCACCCCACCTAATCTACCTATCTCAGATAATAACTTACATGAATGGAAAGCCTTTTATCCTATTAGCAACAAGATGCTCCTTCAGACAATCTCCAACCTAAATACCACTACTTCTCTTCTTGATCCTTGTCCAGTGGCATGGATAAAATCAGCAAAATCAGAACTTGCCACAGACCTACTGAACATAGTAAATCAATCTCTTCAACAAGGACGTATACCAGATGCCCTCAAGAAGTCAGCTATCCGTCCGTTGTTAAAAAACAAAACTCTAGACAGCAATGACCCTACATCTTATCGTCCCATTGCAAGTATTCCATTCCTTGCCAAAATTATCGAAAAGATCGTGCAAACACAGCTACAAGATTACATAGACTCCACGGTTCCATTAGATGATCATCAATATGGTTTTCGACCACACCATGGTGTAGAAACGCTCCTGACTGCACTATTTGACACAATCATAAGAGGTATTGATAACACCAAGCAAGCCTTCATTCTCATATTCATTGATATCTCCTCGGCATTTGATACTGTAAACCATACCACGCTCATCTCAAGACTTTCTCAACTAGGCATCAAAGATAAAACTCTTGAATGGTTCATATCTTATTTTACTAACCGGACACAATATGTTCAAATAGACCAAAATGCATCATCCCCTTTTCCGCAAGAGCAGGGCATCCCTCAAGGTTCTGCCCTATCAGCCCTATTGTTCAATCTCTATCTTCAACCTATCTGTTCCATATTTAAACGTTTCAAAATCAATTATCACATCTACGCAGATGACATTATGTTGTACTCACCATTTGATGTGTCTAACCCAGATTACTCCAACATTTGTCATTGCCTCACTGAAGCTGAGCTGTGGCTGAAATCTATTAACATGTCTATTAATTTTAAAAAAACCGAAGCTTTATTTATAACAAGAAACACAAGCTTCACCCCTCCATTGGAAATCAACATTGGCAATAATTCTCTCCCTGTTAAAGAGGAGATCAAATACTTGGGAGTCACTCTTGATAAGACCCTCAACCTCACCAAACATATAAAACTAACTGTAAAAACAATCTACTTCAAACTAAGGACAATCCAACAACTTAGACCATTACTAGATAACACTGATTTCAGAACCATAGTACAAACACTCATTACACCACATTTAGACTACTGTAACGGTATTCTTCAAGGGACCTCAAAGAAAATATCCACTCACTTCAATTGGCCCAAAATGTCACCGCAAGGATTATCTCCAAAGCAAAATTAACAGATCATATATCTCCGATTCTTTATTCTCTCCATTGGCTTCCACTATCATGCAGAATCACCTACAAATCCTTAATCAATACTTTTAAGATTTATAATAATATAGCTCCTTCCTTCTTATCCACGCTCATCAACATCCCTCTTGAAAACAGATCAAGACGAAGAATTAACCTTCACATGCTACAAGTACCTGATTCTATCCGAAAAACAAGTCAAAAAACAAGCAACACAGCTTTCTCATACTTTGCTCCTATATTATGGAACAACCTACCAGCTGAAATCAGAGAAATTAAGGATCTTCAATTATTTAGAAAAAATCTAAAAACCCACCTTTTCACCCTACACTATAATAACCTCCACAAGGAAGATAACCCTAACTCAGAGAAAACCACTGATCAGCAGTCACTCACTGACCCTACCTAGACAGGACATAAAACCCTTCACTCATATTCACTTTGCCCACCTCATTAAATTTCTCTTTGAAAGCAAAATGTGAATAAGTGTAATCAATGTAATATATTCCATTGCCGTTGTTTTACTATGGATAGCCAGTTACCTCATTGTATTATTGAGTTGCAATTTAATAGTTGAATGTTTACTTTTATAAATTTGTTCTATGTAAAAACCTGTTCTATGTAAAATAGTTCTAAACCTGTTCTATGTAAATTAGTTTCTAAACCTGTTCTATGTAAAATAATAGCATTCTATTATTAAACTTTGTTTACTTGTAAACCGCCACTGATCGCTGGAAGTGGCGGTATAGAAGAGATGTATAAATAAATAAATAAATAAATAAGATGTTACGGAGAGTTTGCCGAGACTCATCAAGCCCACTGACTATTACCCAGTGTTGCTAATCCATGTTGGAACAAATGATACTGCCAGGTATACCTCGGAACGTATCAAAAGTGACTTCATGGCTCTGGGACAGAGGGTGAAGCAGGTAGGTGCACAGGTGGTGTTCTCTTCAATTCTCCCTGTTGAGGGTAAAGGCCAAGGCAGAGAGGCTCGCATCCTGGAGATGAATGCATGGCTGCGTGGATGGTGTCTTCGAGAGCGTTTTGGTTTCCTAGACCATGGGATGCTGTTCCAAGGGTTGCAGAGCAGAGATGGCATCCATCTGTCCAAGAAAGGTCAACGCATCTTTGGTAGTAGACTGGCTAATCTACTGAAGAGGGCTTTAAACTAGATTCGTTGGGGATGGGTGAAGAAAGCCCCCAGGTAAGTGAAAGCCCCCAGGTAGGTGATACATTAAATACCTTTATGGAAATGGGTAACAGGGATAACATATGGAAAGCAGTGTGTATTAATGCCCGTAGCATGGGAAATAAGATCCCTGAAGTTGAAGCTTTGGTGGGAGTGGCTGACTTGGATTTAGTGGCAGTTACAGAAACATGGTTCACAGAAAACCATGACTGGGATGTAACTATACCTGGCTATACTTTATTCAGAAAGGACAGGGTAGGAAGAAGGGGAGGAGGAGTGGCACTATATGTAAAAACTACTATTAAAGCTTTGGAATTACAGAGCTTAAAAGGGAGAGAGGAGGCATTGTGGGTTAAACTAGAAAGAGGGAAAGAGAAATCTATTTGCATTGGTGTGATATACAGACCTCCCTCACAAGAGGAAGAGGTGGACAGAGAGTTAATTGAAGACATACGCAGCATTGCTAGGAAAGGGGAAGTGCTACTGCTAGGAGATTTCAATATGCCAGATGTTGATTGGCACATTCCTGCTGCAGTATCATCTAGAAGTAAGGAGATCCTGGATTCTCTACAGGGAGAACTATTCAGGCAATTGGTAACAGACCCCACACGTGAAGGGGCCATACTGGACTTGGTGCTTACCAATGGTGAAAGTGTTTCTGATGTTGTAGTGGGAGATCATTTTGCATCCAGTGATCACCATATGGTGTGGTTCAGTATTAGGACTAGGGCTGTTAGAATCCATTCCAAGGTGAAGATCTTAGACTTTAGGAAGACTAATTTTGCGAAGATGGGCCAATACCTCAGGGAGTCGTTAGTGGGATGGGAACAGCTGGGGGATGTAGAAAAACAGTGGGCAAAACTGAAAGGGGGTATTTTAAAGGCAACCAACCTTTTTGTTAAAATGGTAAATAAAGGCAAAAGGAACAGGAGACCGCTATGGTTTTCGAAGGAAGTAGCTGAAAAAGTGAAGAAAAAGAGGGAGGCCTTCATGAAATACAAGAGATCACAGAGAGAGGAAGACAGGCATCTGTATTTGGAAAAACTTAGAGAAGCTAGCAAAGTAGTCAAGAAGGCAAAGATTCAAAAGGAGGAGGAAATAGCCAATGCAATAAAATGGGGGGATAAGACATTTTTCAGATATATTAGTGAGAAGAGGAAGGGCAAAAGTGGTATTGTCAGACTCAAGGGTGCAGGGGGGGAATATGTAGAAGCTGATAAGGATAAAGCGGAATTGCTTAACAAATATTTTTGTTCTGTGTTCACAGATGAAGAACCAGGAGCAGGACCTCAGAAAACACCCACAAATAAGAACAGAAGCGAGGGACATCTTGAACAATTTTCAGAAGACTGTGTTGGTGAGAAACTAGCTCAACTTAAAGTAGACAAAGCGATGGGACCGGATGGGATACACGCTAGAATACTGAGGGAACTTGGGGACGTTCTAGCAACTCCACTGACTGACCTTTTCAATGCCTCGTTGGAGTCGGTAGTGGTGCCAAAGGACTGGAGAGAGGCTCATGTGGTGCCTTTACACAAAAGCGGAAGTAACGATGTGGTTGAAAACTACAGGCCGGTTAGTTTAACTTTGGTGGTGAGTAAATTATTGGAAACGCTGCTGAAAGAGAAAATAGTGAGGTTTCTAGAGTCCGGCGGATTACAGGATCCGAGGCAGCATGGATTCACCAGAGGCAGGTCTTGTCAGACAAATCTGATTGATTTCTTTGACTGGGTGACCAGGGAATTGGACCAAGGGAGAGCTCTAGATGTGGTGTATTTAGATTTCAGTAAAGCCTTTGACACTGTTCCTCACAGGCGACTTATAAACAAACTGAGCACCCTAGGGATGGACCCTAAAGTTACTGCTTGGGTTAGAAATTGGTTGGGTGGGAGGCGACAAAGAGTACAAGTAAATGGAGCTCACTCTGAGGAGAAGGATGTTACCAGTGGTGTGCCCCAGGGATCTGTCCTTGGTCTGATTCTTTTTAACATCTTTGTTAGAGATATAGCGGAAGGGCTGTCGGGTAAGGTTTGCCTCTTTGCGGATGATACCAAAATCTGCAATAGAGTAGACACCCAGGAAGGTGTAGATAACATGAGGAGGGATCTAGCTAAGCTTGAAGAATGGTCTAGAATTTGGCAGCTGGGATTTAATGTTAAAAAATGTAAGGTCATGCATTTGGGCTGCAGCAATCCAAGGGAGCAATACAGTATAGGAGGTGAAGTACTTTTGTCCACCAAAATAGAGCGGGACCTAGGCGTGGTTGTGTCTGATGATCTTAAAGTAGCTAAACAGGTAGAAAAGGCGACGGCAAAAGCTAGAAGGATGCTTGGGTGCATACGGAGAGGAATGGCTAGTAAAAAAAGGAGGTGATAATGCCTCTGTATAAGTCTTTGGTGCGACCTCATTTGGAGTATGGTGTGCAATTCTGGAGATCGCACCTTCAAAAGGATGTGAACAGGATGGAGTCGGTGCAGAGGGTTGCTACTAAAATGATTAATGGGCTTCATTATAAAGCATATGAGGACAGACTTAAGGATCTTAATATGTACACCTTAGAGGAAAGGCGGGATAGAGGTGATATGATTGAGATGTTTAAATACCTCCGTGGCATAAATGTTCAGGGAGAGAGCTTCTTTCAATTGAAAGCAAGTTCTGCTACGAGGGGACATGGGATGAGGGTGAAGGGAGATAGATTCAGGAGTGATATGCGGAAATATTTCTTTACGGAAAGAGTAGTGGATCCGTGGAATAGTCTCCCAGTGGAGGTGGTAGAGATGAGGACAGTAACTGAATTCAAAAAAGCATGGGACCAACACAGAGGATCTCTAAAGGTAAAAGGTGGACTGTTGTAGTTGTTATGGAAGGACAGACTAGATGGGCCTTGTGGTCTTTTTCTGTCATCATGTTTCTATGTTTCTATATCACCTCTATCCCATTTTTCCTCTAAAGTATACATATTAAGATCTTTAAGTCTGTCCTCATATGCTTCAAAACGAAGACCATTAACCATTTTAGTAGTCACCCTCTGCACCGACTCCAACCTGCCTATATCCTTCTGAAAGTACGGTCTCCAGAACTGCACACAATACTCCAAATGAGTTCGCACCAGAGATTTATACAGAGGCATTATCACCTCCTTTTTCTGCTGACCATTCCTCTCCCTATGCACCCAAGCATCCTTCTGGCTTTCGCAGTCGCCTTTTCTACCTGCTCAATGTGTCACAGCTCCTAACGAGGCAAATAGAATGCTAGAGATTATTCAAGAAGGAGTGGAAAACAAAACTGTGAATATTATGATGCCTCTGTATAGGGCCCTGGTGTGACTCCACCTTGAGTATTGTGTACAGCTCTGGTCACCCTATCTAAAAAAGAATATAGTGGAGTTAGTAAAGATTCAGAAAAGGGCAAAAAAAATGTAGAGGATAGAACACTTTCCTTATGATGAGAGACTAAACAGGTTATGGAGAAAAGACAACTGAGAGAGTATATGATAGAAGCTTATAAAATCTTGAAGGAGTACAATAGTTAAAGAGGGAAAGATCGCTTAACCTTTCAAACAACACTAAAGCAAGAGGGCACTCCATGAAACTAATGAGCAGTAGATTAAAAACAAATCATAGAATGTTTCTTTTTCATGAGCATATAATTAAGCTGTGGAATCTGTTTGCCAGAGAATTGGTCTAGACAAGTAACACAGTGCATTCCAAAGAGGATTTGATAAGTTCTAGGAGGAAAAGTCCATAAATTTAATAGCCAGGTAGATCTGGCAGAGTTATAGCTCACCTTGGAAATGAGCTTTGAGAAATAAATATAGTTTTTGGGATCTACGAGCCCAGTATCCTGTTTCCAACAATGGCCAATCTAGGTCACAAGTACCTAGAAGTTTCCCCAAAAGACACAGATCCCACAATGCTTCTTTGGGGCAAGCAGTGGATTTCACAGATTCCCTTTAATAAACTTTTATGGACCTTTCCTCCAGGAACTTATCCAAACCTTTTTTAAATCCAGCTACACTAACAGCTTTTACTATATCCTCCTGTAATGAATTCCTGAGTTTGATTATACGTTGAGTGAAAAAAATATTTTCTCTTATTAGTCTTAAATAGGATATACTATAGCTTCATTGCATGCCCCCTAGTCTTTCTATATTCTGATAGTGTAAACAATCGATCTACGTTTACCCGTTTCATTCCATTCATTAATTTATAGATCTCTATCATATCTCCCCTCTGCTGTCTCTTTTTTAGGTTGAAGAGCCCTAACTTTTTAGCCTCTCTCATAGGGGTATCCTTCCATCCCCTTTACCATTTTGAGGGCTCTTCTTTGTACCTTTTCTAATGACACTATATCCTTTTTAAGAAACAGTGACCAGAATTTCACACAATATTCAAGGTGCGGCCGCACCATGGAACGATACAGAAGCATTATAATATTCTTTGTTTTATCATCCATTCCTTTCCTTATGATTCCTAGCATTTTATTTGCCTTCTTGGCTGTCGCTGCACACTTGGCAGAGGGTTTCAACGTGTTATCTGTGATCACACCTAAATCTTTTTCCTGGGTGATGGTTCCTAATGTGGAACCTTGTATCCTGTACCATAGTTTGGGTTGTTATTTCCTAGGTGCCTAACTTTGCACTTGCCCACATTAAATTTCATCTGCCATTTGAACGTCCAGTCTTCTGATTTATTAAGGTCCTCTTGCAATATTTCACAATCCTCTTGGGTTTTAACAACTATGAATAATTTTGTGACATCTGCAAATTTAACTACTTCACTCGTTATTCCCATTTCCAGGTCGTTAACGAATATATTAAAAAGCAGCAGGCCCAGCACAGATCCCTGGGATACTCCACTATTCACCTTTCTCCATTGGGAAAATTGGCCATTCAGCATTACTCTCTGATTTCTATCTTTTTTTTTATTTATAATTTATTGAATTTTCCAATACAAACCAGAAAAATAAATATGAATATGAATTACAGAATAAGAATAAAAAAAACCAGAAAAATCACAAAGATACAGCAATAATAGTTATTCATTGGTTTAGTCCACAATACTCCCCACGATAAGAACCCAAGAAAAAGAAAATATACCATTATAAGGTTAAGGGAACCCCCTCAACTTAAAGACCAAAGAAATCATATGAGCACAGATAGCAAAATATGGGAATCAAACCTGCCCCTCTAATTCCCTACTCTGTAGAAAATGCAACAGTTGTTGAGGCTCAAAAAACAGAAATTGTTTTGACTGAAATAAAACCACACATTTACATGGATATTTTAATCTAAATTGCGCACCCACAATGATGGCTCTCTGACGCAAAGCCAGAAAATCTCTCCACCTCTTCTGGGTATCTCTAGCTAAATCAGGAAAAATTAAGGGTATGTTTACTAAACTGCGCTAATGTGCGTGGCGCACATTAGCGTGCGCTAAGGTACCTTGTTGTTGTTGTTGTTAAGTGCCGTCGAGTCGGAGTCGACTCATGGCGACCCTCTGGATAGCTATCCTAAATTGTGTTCGGTCTTCAGTCAGGCGGCTCATTGTTGACAGACTGGTACCTGTAGCTGCTGTTATTGTATCGATCCATCTCATTGCTGGCCTTCCTCTTTTGCGCTGACCTTCTATCTTGCCAAGCATAATGTCTTTCTCTAATGATCTCTCTCTTCGCATGATGTGTCCAAAGTATGAAAGTCGAAGTCTTGTCATCTGAGCTTCTAAAGAAAGCTTAGGTTTGATCTCCTCTAGTACCGACTGGTTTGTTCTTCGGGCAGTCCATGGAATACACAGTATTCACGGCCAGCACCATAATTCAAAGGCATCAATTTTCTTCCTATCTGTCTTTTTCACTGTCCAGCTTTCACATCCATATGATGTTATTGAAAATACCATGGCCTGAACAAGTCGAATCTTTGTATGGAGAGAGACATCTCTGCTCTTGAGAATCTTATCTAGGTCTTTCATAGCCATTCTGCCAAGAGCAATGCGTCGTCTGATTTCTTGACTGCTTGTTGCTTCTTTATTGATAGTAGATCCAAGTAGGTTAAAGTTGTTCACAATTTCAATTTCTTCTCCTTCAATGATGAACCTGTTGATTATGCCAGTTGTCATGATCTTTGTCTTCTTTACATTAAGGTGCAGGCCCATTTTGAGACTATGGGGTATGTTTACTAAAACCCCGCTAATGTGCGGGCCCCGGTAGTGTGCGGGTGCCATATAAGGAGTGGGCGTTCCCCGCTAAAGAAGAAACGCTGGAATTTACATATGCACTAAGGTGCGCGGCGCCCTTGTGCGCCCCGCACCTTAGCGCATCAGACAGCTGCGCGGGAGGCATATGTGTCACGCTGATGGCCAAGTAAAAGAGCAGAGCCACAGCACAATGGTTAAGGCACATACCAATGGTGCAAGAAGCAGGGGTTTGATCCCCCACAGAGCCCAATAAAGACGGCTGGCTGAGGTGTTAATTTATGAGGCAGTGAAATAATGGGCAGCATAAGGTGGCACGCTAATGCAGTGTTTCCCAACCCAGTCCTATGGGGCACACCGGCCAGTCAGGTTTTCGGGATATCCCTAATGACTATGCATGAGATATATATGCATTAGAGATATCCTGCCAACCTGACTGGTTTGTGGCCCTCCAGGGCTGGATTTGGAGACCCCTGCCTAACACCTCTGTCATCTAAGATTGTGAGTGGGCAAGGTGCAGATGTCCAAGACATGAAAAAGGTATATAGAATGTGTCACATTCCTCCTCACTTCTCACCACCACCAAAATATTGTCTATTAGACAACTTTTTGGTGGTGGTGAGAATCGAGGAGGAATGTGTCACATTCTATATACCCTTTCGATGTCTAGGACATCTGCACCTTGCCCACTCACAATCTTAAATGACAGAGGTGTAAGGCAGGGGTCTCCAAATCCAGCCCTGGAGGGCCACAAACCAGTCAGGTTGGCAGGATATCTCTAATGCATATATATCTCATGCATAGTCATTAGGGATATCCCGAAAACCTGACTGGCCGGTGTGCCCCATAGGACTGGGTTGGGAAACACTGCGCTAATGTGTTTGGAGGCATATGAATGATGGGCAGCATAAGGCGGCATGCTGATTTTCTAGGAGGCATCTCAATATGGGGCGGCATAAGGCGGCGCCCTGATGAACAAACAGCAGAGCAGAGCCACAGCACAATGGTTAAGGCATGCACCAATGGTGCAGGTTTCAGGGGTTCAATGCCCAATGAACAAGGCTGGCTGGGGCAATGCATATTATGGGGAAGATTGCTTTATGAGGCATTTTATTTATATTTTAATTATCAATAATAGCAAATGCACTCTCAAAGCGTGTCAATATAAGGCGTCCTATAAGGCACATAGTAAAGTGCACTGTCCGCCACGGCACCCTAACATGTCCCCTATAGGGCACCCTATAAGTTGCGTCACAGGATAATGTATAGTGCACCTTATATGGACAGCAGCCAGAAGGTGCCCTATAGGGCGCCCTATAAAGCGCCCTCTGAGGCACCGTATGGGTACAGTACGCTGAAGGTGTTTTTGCTGGCATCAAAAATGTACATAAAAAAAATGATGCTACAGCCAACCCTATCAAATAACCCCACTGTGGGTTTGAACACATGACCTCTTGCTTCACAGGCAGTGACACAACCATTGGGCTACAGCTCCATAGCTACTAGGAAGCCCCTGGCTGGCTGTAGAGAGCCTACACGTCACCACACAGACAGTCTGCTGCAGCCACCAGGACAGGGTTAGCCCACCCGTACCCATGATGCACTGCACATGCAAATCAGCTGTCCACAGATGAACACAAGATGGGGAATGCACCCCCACAGCACCTCGGCCTGGTAGGGGGGAGTGACCGGGTGCACCCCCACAGCACCTCGGTCTGGTAGGTGGTACTGACCGTGTGTTTTACTAGCACAGAGTAGCTACACACCGTCACATTGTGCGGGTACTGTGCTCACCCTGAGTGTGCGATGAGGCGGCCAGGATCAGGTCCACAACACCTTGCATGGCTGAAAGAGGCCATGCTGGAGTTCCAAAGCAGTGTTAAAGTTTCAGATACATAGTTTCTGCACAAACATCTTGGATATCTCTGTCTGTTTCAGTCAGGTATAGCCCCCCATGGACCCCCAGGTGGGCCATGCACCACTGCCACCTCATCCTCCTCCAGGACCGAGGGTGGCAAACAGGGTCTCCTATCAATAGATCCACCTTCTACCTCCTTGCAAAGGTGGCAGTAGAGGGGACCATCAACCCCAATCCTGCTGAGGGACATACACCCCACAAGGCAGTCAATGCAGCTCTATATATATCCATAACACAATAGTAGACAGACATTAGGCCTAGATATGGTAAGCTACACCCCCAACACTATCTGATATTCTCATGCAAGGCATCAGCCACTGCATCCTGCAAGCCACTCCATCAAGACACACACCAGCTGCAAACAGCCTGCTAGTTAGGCCATTGTGCATGTTCCCAGTGGAGATGCATGCACCCAGAACTGGGATGTCAGCATACACAGCAAGCAGATAAATCAGTGACTGGGCCCCAAAAGGAAACCCATATCTATCACATTAGAAAAAAAACCATATAGCACTATGGCGGTGCCTAGCCATGCTGTGGTCACTGCACAGTCAGGGTGAGAGTGAGCTCTCAGTGGGACATACTGAGGTCACCCTGTCTGTGTAGGTGGTGGCCAAGCAGTAAAATGTCCCAGTCAGTACCCTATGCCCTGTGCAGATGCAGCCTGGCCAGGCCACCCTGTCCGGCCTATACCCATGGTACCTTGTTCCTCATTATGCACATTGGCAGCACAATACTGGCAACAGTGCTGGCAGTGTGGGCTGTGGAAGGTGTTTGCAGCCACCACACACTGGATAGACAGACAGCCACCCCCACACCTATGCCAGCATTGTGCCACTATAGAGGGGTTCAGCAGCCATACCCACCACACCAGTCCTGGGCACAGTACAGGCATGGATATGGTACGCAATACTGTTGGGGGTCACTCCCCAGGGGGGTTAACACTGTTGGAGACCAGACCTGCAGCACACACCGCAGACATCAGAATGATTGTTATGATGGAGCTCAATGAGCAAAATGTGCTTAACGTAGGAATTGCTATCTGCCAGTTATCATAGGAAACGTCTGATAGCTGTGTACCGTATACCCAGGTGTAGGGTGGCATTGCTAGGGTATGCATGTGGTAGTATTGGGAGATGCACGCAGGGCCCAATGTCCTGCCTCTCCAGGAGGCATTAGCCAATGGGGCCTGTGGGTGTGGGTGTGTCTGCCCCTGTTGGCTGCTGCTTTACGGCAGAGGTTCCCAACTCCAGTCCTGGTGTGCCAAACACTGTTCGGGTTTTCATGCTGTCCCTCATAAATATGCATGAGCTACATCTGCATACCATGGGGGTGGTGCATAGATATGCAGCACAGGCATCTTTATTAGAGGCAGCATGAGGGAGGGGGGGAGGGGAGGGGGAGGGGAGGAGGGGGAGGGGGAGGGGGGGGGGGGGAGGGGAGGGGGGAGGAGGGGAGGGGGGGGGGGGGGGCGGAGGGAGCTCCCCCTGCTTTCTGGCCCCTTATCCTGAAGATGGCACCAGAAAGTCTTCTGGGAGACTAGAAAGGTTCAGAGTGAAGATGCTAGCAGAGAGCCTCCTACAGACCCAGTCGGGGCTAGGAGTGTAGATGGAGGCAGATGGTATCCTCTCAACCCAGGGTGTAGAGATGACAGCAGAGAAACTCTGAAGGACCTAATCCAGGCTTGGGAGTCCAGCAATGGATCAGTTCATTGGGGACCTACAGCGGCAGATCAGCTCCAGACGGTGCTGCAATGACAGATCATCTCCAGGGGGAGCTGCAGTGGAGAATCAGCTTCAGAGAGAGCTACAGCCATGGATCAGTTCCAGGTGGAACTGTAGTGGAGAACCAGCTCCATAGGGAGCGGCAGGATCAGCTGCAGCGGCAGAATAGGCTCCAGAGGGAGAGCAGCAATGCAGAATCAACTCCATGGAGAGCTGCAGTGGCAGAGAGTCCATTCCAGAATAGGAGCCTCAAGACTCGGGGAGATCCAGTGGCAGATCAGCTCAAGGGAGAGCTGCAACAGTTGTTCCTGATAGGACAAGAGTGCAAAACCCTCTCCAGCTTGGAGGAGACGGAACCAAGGTTACAGCCTAAGCGATTGGACAGAATCACAAAACTTCTCCTTTTACAAGCACTCACCGGTCCAGAGTTCCAGCAGTGGTGGGCAAAGGAAAAGGGAGGGAATTTAGGAGACAGGTTAAAAAGTTTAAATCCATAATCTTTAAAGGTTTACTTAAGCCATTACATATAAGGTTATAGTTGGTTGTTTGAACTACCTTATCTTTATCCTGTATTGCTATTTCACCTTACCTGCTTGAATCACTTATCATAATACTGTGTTATTTTATCACAATACTTGATGTATATATTTTTTAAATAAATTGTAAATACTCTTTAAGCTAGCCTTGTTCACAACAGTGTTTTTTTAAGAGGTTTCCTGGGGTGAAAGGAGGGAAATCCTGCCCGCTAACACCTTTCTTCTCCAGGTGGAGGCACCAAGCGCCAAACTGACAAGGACTGATGAAGCCCACCCTTGAGGGGACCCAGCCAGGCCGGTCCCAGACCCAGAAGCACAGCCTATGGGAGCTACACAAGCATGCCTATATAGCATGGAGGAGAGTTGGAGGCGTGGCCTGGGCGATGCAATTTCAGAATGGCATGAACACGTTTGTCACTGGCTGTTGATGCGTCCATGCCTATACCTGCTCCTGACCATGAAAAATATGCAAAAAGTGCTTGTTTCATGGCAGCAATACTTACAGGGGGAAAAGCAAAATGCACGCTCATCCCCACAGTTAAACCTTTTGGGCCAAAGAAATCTGCATGTTAATTTATAGCCCAAATGTATTGCTGGTCTGCCACCGCATGTCTGATTATCTGGAATGGCCAGCTGAGACATCTATGTCTCATAACACAGATGCCCTCCTTCTGAAAAACTCCATGTGGCCCATCCGGTACCCATTTCTGTGGCTGTGCAATTCAGGATTGTCCACATTTCTGAATTGGCCTACAACCGTGCATGTACCCGGTCTTGCTATTTGACGGCCCCATTGCTTGACCCAGTTACTGGGATTTTCATCTTTTGCAGTGGGGATGGAGTAATTTCAGAAAGTCTTTACATGTACTTCCATTCACTGCTTCCACTTCCCGGAATTTTGAATGTGGTGCTTTAGGCATCTCAGATTCCTTCTAGAAAACTCTTCTAAAATCCCTTTTCATGGCTTCAGTATTTGGACTGCTATTTATCATTTATTGATAAACTATGACCTTACTATGATTCAAAACAATAGCTGAAACAATTGCTAGGATATGTAATTGTGGGAGAAGCATTTAAATATGTAATTCACCATCTCCGCTACATATCCCCTACAAAGCCTGCATACCCACTAAGAACTATAACCACTGAACTACCCCCCCCCCACCCCCCACCCCAACACACACACACACACATCCCTCCCAGAGATACAGAGAAGAGCCACTAAACTGATGAAATGGATGGAAGAATACCCCTATGAAGAAAGGCTTAAAATGCTAAGGTTAAATTATGGAAGAGATATATTGATGATGTCTTTATGATTTGGGATGGTGAAGAGGACATTTTCTATGATTTTTTTCAGTAGTTGAAAACATTAGACTCTAATTTGGCTTCTCTACTTAGAGACATTGACGGGGCCTTTGAAGCAGACAAGTACATCATTTTAATCTTCCTTGATCTTTCATGTATTTGACTTAGTAAGTCATCAGTCATTTCTCTCTTGCTTATCTGACCTGGGCCTGGTTTATTTCCTCTCTTACCAATAAATCATTTTATTTATTTATTTATTTTATTTATTTAACGGTATTTCTATCCCTTTTCCTTCAATCAAGGCGGTTACACAGCAAACAATCAATGGAAGTGGTAGTTGGGTTCAGTGTGTGCATCATGTACAGTGAAAGTGTGTGTGGGTGGGTGGGTTGATTATTGTGCACTATTTACAGCATGAGCTTTATACAGTGAAAGTGTAAAGAGCGTGCATGTAAGTTGTTAGTCCATGGTTGTAGTTCTCATTGTGTGTTCGGTCCATAGTACTCCAGGAATAGTAGAGTCTTTAGTTGTTTCCTAAAGACGTTAGTGTCTTCTGTGGCTCGCAGTTCGTCCGGGAGTGTGTTCCACAAGCCAGGTGCTGCCAGTGAAAGTGCTCTTCGTGCGGTGGACCTGCATGCTTTTGTGTAGTCTTTTGGCGTGTTGATTGTGTCTGATGTGGCTCTTCTTCTGGGTCTTGTACTGGCGTCGGGTTGTATAGGGGGTTGAAGGCTGAGGGCAGAGTTCCTGTGTTTGATCCTGAATATGTTTAGGATTGTCTTGTATTTGATACGTGAGTTGATTGGGAGCCAGTGTAGGTCTTTTAGTATGGGGGTGATGTGGTCTTGTTAGGATGCACCGGCTATTATTCAAGCTGCCATGTTTTGGACCATTTGTAGTGGTCTGAGTGACTGTTTTGACATGCCTGTGTAGATCGGGTTGCAGAAATCAAGTATGGGTGTTATTGGAGCTTGACAGACTGTGCGGAAGTGCTCGTGTGTGAGGAGTGGTTTGAGGCGTCTGACTATTCTCATTTTGAAGTATTTTTGAAGTATGCGTTTTTGGCGGTTCTGCTGATGTGTGATTGAAAGTCTAGCCTCCTATCGAGTGTTACTCCGAGATATTTCACCTTGGGTTTTTTTTTTTTGGTTTTTTTTTTATTGAGAGACAGCAAATAGATACATAATACTCGTAAATCTCGTACTCAATATACATTCTACACAAGCAGGTCGAGACCTTGCAAAGAAAGAAAAGAGAAATACAAACATCAAATTTGAAGCCAACAAACGTCCCTCTGTTTTTTTTTTTGTTTGTTTGTTTGTTTCCCCCCCCCCCTTTCAACTTTCTTCCCCTATGTGGATGGCATATAACTAACATTCTATGCAGAGCCCAATAATCTGGATCTGTCCCCTCTTAATGCCTGCCTTGATGACATTTGCAATTGGATAAACTGCAGTCGACTAAAACTTAATCCTGACAAGACTGTTTCCATGTGGCTCACTAGTATTGTGTTTCTGCTTACTCCAACCTCACTCCTACATTATTAGGCTTTCCAGTTGCTCTGGTTGATTCAATCAAAATTCTTGATTGCCATATTGATTACAGTCTTACCTTTGAAAAGAAGACTTCTGCAGTTGTTAAAACCTGCTTACACCAGTTGTGTGTGCTTCACACCTGTCTTAAGACAGATGCGTTTAGGATCCTTAACCATGCTCTGGTGATCTGCTGTTTAGACTATCAGGGTCATTTTAGAAGCCTTATTCACAATTTGGACATCTGGAAATGTGCATGTGAACGTCCAAATTATGAAGATTTCTTTGAAGCCATTTTACAATTTGTGTTTGGAGATGTCACCAAAACAGGATGTTCAGGTAGGCAGGGAGTATGGTGGAGGTGTGTTCAGGATGAGGTAATGAACACGGATGTCCCTGATCGATATCAGAAATCTCAAGGACATCTGTGACCTCGTCCAACTTCAGACCCACTCCAGGCATGAATAAGCATTAGGAAAGTAGTCGTTTGGGCCCTAAAAGAGGGTCTCCCAAAGAACACGCTGAACCCACTTCAGCTTGCAATGATTTAGTTTGCTGTACTTTAGCTGTCCTGCCTGTTTGTGTCTCCCCAGAACCCGCCCTTTCTGTTGGGCCATCCAATTACTGCTGCTTGCTAGCCTGTGCCCTCCCCCACCGGAAGAACAAGGTACCCTGCCTCTCCATTATATCTTCAAAGCACCTGCGGCATATCATTGAAGTGTTTCTGCCTTTTGCTTACCTGATTTAGTTTGCTGTACTTTAGCTGTCCTGCCTGTTTGTGTCTCCCCAGAACCCGCCCTTTCTGTTGGGCCATCCAATTACTGCTGCTTGCTAGCCTGTGCCCTCCCCCACCGGAAGAACAAGGTACCCTGCCTCTCCAGTATATCTTCAGAGCGCCTGCGGCGCTTGTCGCCGCGGCACGCGACATAGGCGCGCACCGAAGGAGCGCACCTAAGGAGCACGACGTGCTCCTTAGGTGCGCTCCTTGGGGCCGCTCCGGCAGCTTAGGCCTCGTTGTTTCTACGATGCTTCCACTTCTTCTCTTTATTCTCTGCACCTCCGCGTCACCTAGGATTGCTCCTTTGTTTATTCCGTCCCGACTTACTGCTGGTTTTTCTCCTATTTCAGTCACACCGAGCGTCCCCCCTTCTGCTTCTGGTGGTTTTCTTTTCCCTTCCGCTTGTTCTATGTCGTCTATTCCTGTAGTCTGGGGTAAACGACTGGGCAAGTCGGTCCGCTCCCGTTCTCAATGTCTTACTAATCTCTCTCCCTGCCCGGTCTCATTTTCTGTTTGGTCTCCTGCCACATCTAATCCTCTCCCCCCTTCTATTTCTATTGGCCTGGTCAACTGCCGGTCTTTACGAAATAAGACCCTCCTCATTCAAGATCTTATCCTTCAGTCCTCCTTCGACCTTGTTCACTTAACAGAAACCTGGCTAAGGGATGGTGAGGACGCTCTTCTGGCCTGCTGCCTTCCCCCTGGTTTCTCTGCTCTCTCCACCCCTCGCCCTGGCTGTTCAGGGGGGGGGGGGGCGTGGCAGCCCTCATTCGTTCATCCCTTTCCTTCACTCTGCTTTCTTCTCCTTCCCTCCGCTATCCTGAATCTCTTCTGTTTCAGTTACATACTTCCCCTCCCACTCAGGTACTTCTTATTTATGCCCCCCCTGCTCTGCGATCTGACCTTTGGGATTCTCTCCTCTCAACGATCACTGATATGTCTCTAGCTTTTCCTCACCTGCTTATCGCGGGAGACTTTAATCTTCATGTTGACTCTCCCTCTTCATCCCGGGATCACACTTTCATTTCTCTTCTACATGATCTTTCTCTTCTTCAACATGTTACTATCCCTACTCATCAAGCTGGTCACACTTTGGATCTGTTTTTGACTTCTTCTTCTTCCTCCCTCTTGATACATAATCTTTCCACTGTACTTCTTCCGTGGACTGACCATGTCTGCCTCTCTGTGCGCTGTACTCCTCCTTCAGGTCCTTCCTCTTCTGTCTCTTCTTCGCCACCTCCTGCTGTATCCCCTCCTTCACGGCTTTCTCGTGCCATTTCGTCCCTCACCTGCCAACAATTCCCCGCTGCCACTGAGCTTCTTCCCTCGGACTTTTCTGCTCTTTCTCCTTCCTCTCAAGTGGCTCTCTGGTCTTCTTCCCTCTCGGCCGCCCTTGACCGCATTGCCCCTTTACGTCCCCGGAAACCCCGCCATCAGCCTATACATCCATGGTATCATCAGGGCTTGCACCTCTTGCGTACTCAGCTTCGCAGGGCTGAGCGTCAGTGGTGTAAGAATCCTTCACCGTCCTCCTTGGCTTTCTTTAAATCCAATTACTCCCACTACCGCTCTAGCGTCCATCAAGCCAAACGCTCCTACTTCTCCAATGCGATTTTAAATGCTCCAAACCAAACCCGGCACCTTTACTCTACCTTGCAAACTTTATCATCCCTTCAATCATCTGCATCTGCTGCTCACATTCATCCTGTCCCCTCTCCCTCTCTCTTAGCCTCCTTCTTCGACAACAAGATTTCATCTCTACGAGCATCTTTACCCTCTTGTCCTGCTCCAATTCACTCCCCCCCTCCGGTTGATTCCCCCCCTCCCCCCCTCTGCCCAGCTCTCACATTCGTGGGCTTCTTTTTCTTTGATTACTCCATCTGAACTTCCATCTCATTTCATCTTCTAAGAAAACATCTTGTCCTTTTGATCCTATTCCCTCCTCCTGGCTCCTAGACCCTTCTCTGGCACTCCTACCCTACATCCTCACTATGTTTAATTCTAGCTTATCCACAGGCTTTTTCCCCTCCGCTTGGAAGCATGCTCTGATCCGCCCTATCCTTAAAAGTTCTTCTCTTGATCCTCTGGTCCCTGCTCACTACCGTCCTGTTCCAAATCTACCTTTCCTTTCTAAACTTCTTGAGAAGTTTGCCTTTGCACAACTCTCGCACTACTTGGACTCTATTAATTTCCTTCACCCTCGTCAATCTGGGTTTCGTCAGGGTCACAGTGTCGACACTATTCTCCTCGCCTTCACTAATGCACTTCACGTGGCTCACGATTGTGGTGACATTTCTGTGGCGGTTGCCCTTGACCTTTCGGCAGCTTTTGATCTTGTTGACCACTCCCTTTTTCTTAATCGTCTCCGGGAAGCCGGCTTATGCAGTACAGTTCATCACTGGTTTCATTCCTTCCTTTCTTCCTGTTCCTGTGCAGTACTCTCTTCCTCTCCTTCCACTCCTCCTTCAAATTCCTTTCCTCTTTCCTGTGGGGTTCCTCAGGGTTCTGTTTTAGCTCCTCTTCTCTTTAACGTCTTTCTGGCCCCTCTTGCCCTATTGATTCAACAGTTTGGAGTTTCCGCTTTCCTGTATGCAGATGATATCGTCTTACTTCATCACACTTCTCCTTCCTGTCCTGATCTCTCTGCACTCAATTCCTGCCTCTCTGCTGTGGCTAATTGGCTGACTCTTCACTGTCTTCACCTTAACCTCACAAAGACCGTTGCTATTTGGTTTCTTACGGTCATCCACCCCCTCTGCTGGCTCCCTCTTTCTCCAGTTCCCCAGTTCCTTTAGTTTCCACCTTCCGTTATCTCGGTGTTCACTTTGATTCTGACCTTTCCTTTCAGTCTCACCTCTCCCATGTCACCAAATCATCCTTCTTTTTCCTCCATCAAATCCGTGCGGTGCGTCCTTTTCTGTCCCCTTCAGCTCTCTCTACCCTGTTGTTGTCCTTGGTCATGTCTCGTGTTGATTTTGCCAACTCTGCCCAGCTGCATGGGTTAAAGCAACGAAAGCAGAAACCACCCACCAAATTGCTCACATAATAAACCAATCACTCCAGCAAGGTACCATGCCAACTCAACTTAAGAAATCCATCATAAGACCAATACTAAAAAATAAAACACTCAACAAGGAAGACCCAGCATCTTATCGCCCAATATCCAGCATAGCCCTGCTAGCAAAAATAATTGAAAAAGCGGTTCTACAACAATTACAAGACCACCTGGACAACAACAGAACACTGGCCGAGCACCAATACGGCTTCAGGCCACACCATGGGGTCGAGACCCTGCTTATTGCACTACTGGACAACCTACTCAAAGGGATTGAAAACAAAAAGAAAATGTTCATTCTCATATTCATTGACATCTCAGCAGCTTTCGATACAGTTCACCATCAAACACTACTAAACAGGATAGAAGCTATAGGAATAACGGGAACCCCACTAAAATGGTTCTCATCGTATATCACCAACAGAATGCAACAAGTACAGTTTAACAACGAAAAAGCAGAAGCTTTCCCGCAAACACAGGGCATACCGCAAGGCTCAGCACTATCTGCACTTCTATTCAACGTGTACATGAAACCAATCTGCGAAATATTCAAAAAGCATAGTATCCACTATCACATATACGCTGATGATATTATGCTATACACTCAACTCGACGCAGACAATCCAAACTACTCCCAGCTAGAAGAATGCTTAAAAGAGATGCAAACATGGCTCCAACGAAACAACATGGCCATAAACCATAAAAAAACCGAAGTCATGTACATCTCAAGAAAACCAGAATTCAAACCACCAGCTACAGTCTCCCTATGTGAAAATACTTATCACACAAAGAATGAAATAAAATACCTCGGAGTAACCCTTGATAGCGAACTAAAGATGGCAAAACACCTCCACTTAGTAAACAGGGCCATTTTCCACAAGCTCAGGGTCATACAACCACTAAGGAACATCATTGAGGCTACCGATTTTAGGACAGTAGCACAAGCCCTCATCATACCTCATTTCGATTACTGTAATGCAATTCTACAAGGCCTTCAAAAAAAAACCCTAAGCATACTCCAGTTGGCACAGAACGTCGCAGCCAGAATCATCACTAAAACAGGTGTGGCAGAGCACATCACACCTGTGCTAATTGAACTTCACTGGCTCCCCATCATAGCTCGCATAAAATACAAAACCCTAGTGACCACATTTAAAATCATCCACAACCTGGCACCAACTTTCCTCTCTAACCTAATCAACTTACAACCTGCTAACAGAAATAGGAGAACCACCACCATAAACAACCTGCAGGTACCAATAAGTATAAGATCAGTTAAAATAGCCACAAGCAACAGGGCATACTCCTACACTGCCCCTTCACTTTGGAACCAACTCCCGACTGAGCTGCGCTCAACCAATGACCTTATGGTCTTCAGAAAAAAACTGAAGACATACTTATTTCAACAAGCCTACAATGTGTCTTGAACATCAATACATTCTTAGCATCAGCTGCTTCACCAAAATGTAGCCAATGCTAAAATGTATTTATACCCCAAAAATGAAACAAGTGTAAAATTGTACATATGTAAATCTCTCTCTCTCCCCCCCCCCTAACTGTGTGTTGTGCTTATCCTATGAATCAAACTGTATACATTATTGAAAATGACTGGCTTTGTACTGATAACCATCATATAACCTTGTAAATCACACTGTAATTTCTTGAAATTTGTCATTGATCAGACACTCCTTTTTACTTAATCAAACCGCTCCTGATCGCTGGAAGTAGCGGTATACAAATATATGCTAAATAAATAAATAAATAAATAAAACTCTGTTCTCATCGGTCTTTCTAAATCTCGATTATCTCGCTTACAACGTATACAGAATACCGCCGCTCGCCTCGTTTGTCATGCTTCTCCTCGCGATCACATTACACCCCTCCTTTTCCATCTTCACTGGTTGCCCTTCCCTTTCCGTTCCCAATTCAAACTGCTCACCTTGGTTCATAAAGTTTTCCATACCGGTACTCCTCAATACCTTGCTGACCTCCTTTCCTTTCATTCTCCCCATCATACTCCTCGTTCTTTTCACCTCCACTGCCTTACCCTCCCTTCACCCGCATGCGTTCACCTACAGTCCACCCGCTCTTCTGCTTTCTTCTTTATTGGTCCTGCCCTTTGGAATTCCCTACCCTCCTCCCTCCGCTTAGAACCCCACCATTCCACATTTAAACAGAACTTGAAAACCCACCTTTTCTCTCTGGCTTTCGATGTGCCCTCTCCTTTTGTGTAACCTCCACTTCCCTCCCTCCCATTCATTCCTCTTGTTTCCTTCCCATCCCTCCCTCGTCTCTCCTGTCTATGCTATCCTTTACGAAGAAGCTGTAACTTTCTTTTCCTTTTCAAGGCTTTGACCTTTTTCTTTTAATTGATGATTTTAATTGTACACCGCTTTGATTTTTTGAGAAAGGCGGTTTTTATCAAGAAACAATAAACATAAACATAATGCAGCCGCCAGAATACTACATGGAGCCTCCAGGATGGATCACATAACCCCAATCTTGAAATACCTCCATTGGAAGCCAGTCCACTGCAGAATCTCCTTCAAAATACTACTGATGACATTCAAAACCATCCACAAGTTCTCCTCCACCTCCCTCACAGATCTCGTCCACCCCACTCCCCCCAACAGAGTCAGAAGGTCATTCACCGCCAACACGCTGATAATCCCAAACACAATCACGAAATGCTCTCGAGCAACAACGAACAAAGCCTTTGTGTTCTACGCACCCACATGCTGGAATGCCCTCCCATCCACCATCTGGTCCATCACTGACCTCACCCAATTTAGGAAGGCACTTAAGCACCATCTATTCCTTCAGTACTACTCCCACTCTAGCGACGACTCCCAATGAGGCATAACTAACAACCAGAATAACACCACTAGCACACCCACATCATACTGATGCAGCGCCATCCATTAGCACAACCGTACACCCTATATACTGAATGTGTCTATAACTGTAAATAAGTGCCAAGCAGCTCTGGCCAACTCTGTGCACCCGTGACTGAACTGCTGACTTGTATATTGTACTTAACATTGTAAATTATATATAGTTATTGTATATAGTTTCTTAACATTGTATTACTTAACATTGTAAATTGTAGCCAAGCAGACCTGGTCAATACTGTATATCCATGACCAGATTGCTCAGCATGTACATAGTTACCCCAGTTAATCCTAATTGCCACACCTGTTCTTTGTAAGTACAGTACAGGTCCCGCCTGCTCTGTACAACTTATTGTTGACTGTAAACCACACTGATTCTAAAGAGTGTGGTATAGAAAAGACATTAAATAAATAAATAAATAAAACAAATGGAGGGTGTAAAGAAGATGGCACTTCACTATCCTTAATACACTCCACAAACGCAATGTTGTTTTTTGTGTAATTAATAATTGCATTAGCTCCACCAGTGAACATCTCTTAGATGTTCCTGCCCTTGGATACTATGCCAGAGATGTCGCAGACATCTATATCAGGCACGTCTACATTTGTGAAATCGTGTCTGAATTTGGACATCCTTGGCTTTTTTCTGGACATTCTGGCTTGGATGTCCCAGATTGCACTTGGACATCCACAGCAATATCCACTATGGTGGAATGAAATTAAGCAGCCTGAAAAGTCTGCAAAACCTGCAAAACACTGTAGTTAAGCTGCTCCATTCAGCTACTAGGCTTAACCATGCCTCCCCTCTACTCATCACTGAACACTGGCTCCCAATTATGTACTATATTCATTATGAGGTATTGCTCCTTGCCCTAAAGCTTTCTTCATGGGTACTCCCTCTTAATTTGCAAATCAACTGCTTCCTTTCTCTTCTGATCAACTTGCGAGAATATCCCAAAACAATCGGGGTTTTTTTGCCATCTGCCCCTCCCCCATATCATGATCTCAGTATGAGTCCACTATCCATAGTGCCTTCTTTTTGTTAGCTCCTCATCACTCTTTACCAAGTTACTATACCTGCAAACTGAATCTTCTTACCGCAAATGTAAACAAAAGACTAAAAATATACTATTTTTCTAGTGCATATGGGGAGGCTCTGGAAGCAATAATGCAATCACCCATCTGACCCATCTCTCTTTCCTACTTCCTACCCACTTTTCCTTTTTCTACCAGCAATATTCTTGTTTTCCTGTGTCTCGTCTAGGTTTTTTGTGAAATCTTGTTGTTTTTGTCTTCTCACTCCCACAATGGTATTTTGTTATTAATTGTAAACCACTTCATTATAGTTTTACTAAAGGCAGTATAGCAAAAACACAACTAAACTAATCTATGGCATTTCTAATACATTTTTACAGGAACGTGCATTAGAGAAGGTAACAGAGATTTTATAACAGTTTCCAGATCTAGGGGGGGGGGGGGGCGGGGGAGCAGGATATATGGGTCTATGGCCCCGATTTTTTCAGTTCCTAGCAATAGCTCTGGCAGGAGCCCCAGCACTCGAACCAGGAAGTGAGAGGAGAGATAGATAGCCCATGTGTCTCCCAATGCAACCGAGAAGTTCAAGATGTCCGTGGACATTGGTAGTCCCTAACTTCCGGGTTTAATGCATTAATGTTATCAAGTGATGTGCTGCAGGTGGCTCCTGAGGACTCTGGAAGGGGAGGCCTCCTTGTAGGGGTGTGCATCTCCAAAAAAAAAGTCCAGTTTATGCTTGTTTCAAACACATTTTTCTTGATGTTTTTACCATTTTTTTTTCATGTTTGTTTGGGCTATTTGTGTTTATGTGCACACATTGCATGCACAAAGTTAAAAACGTGCACAATCATGGGTTAATTTGTAAGTGTACAAGCACACAAGTGATTCACATGTGCTTTCACTTTTAAGGCACCCAAATGAACCGAAGGCACACCCCTAGCTCCTCGCTATTTTCTGTTTTCAGTAAATAATTTATCTCAATATCGCAGCAGTATCGGCCAGATCCCCTTGACTAGACCTAAGTAACACATCACCGTTTCTTAACCATCATATAGATCTTTAGTTTTCATAGTTTGGGCTAGTCTGCTGTTCCCTTTATTTCCCTTTTCCTTTCCGGCTCAGTGCTTGTTTGTTGGCTTGGTTTATTAATGTTGTTCTATTCAATTCCCCTTCCATGTTTACTCCTGTTTATTATTGTTGTTTATGTGGTTTTGTTCTAAGGTTTGTCTGTCTGTCTTTATGCCGAGTGGCAGTATAGCAAATAACAGATTATATAAGTAACTAAATATTCATAGGTTAAATTGCACCTCTAGCTGCAAAAACGATCACATGCTGGGGAGGAGAGAGTTAGCAGCTAGCATGAATCTAAACAAATAAGGGAAGCAGACATTCATTAGTTTAGTGCAATGAAACAAAATTATATAAAATTTTGTATCTGAATCCCAAACCAGTTCTAATCTACCTATAAAAAATGAATAATACTATAGATTGATACACAAAGGGATTCAAAAGAAGAGTGGGAAGTATTTAATAGATGCACTAGATGGCGTTTCGTCTCTACATTCATATAGGAATGTACCTTATCCCCCAGGCAGGAAAGGGAAAAAGCACTGAACAGAAAGCTTTGGGGGAGAATCAGTTGCTGGTGCAGCTGAGGCTGGGACAGGTGAGCTGGCTTTCTGTCCCAGGTCTGTGAGACTTCCCTTTGATGTGACTTATTTACTTAGCTGCTCTCGCTCCAGCTCTTCTCAGGTTTCCCAACTTTGCTCCACCCCATCAGAAGATCAGGCAAGAAAAAGCAATTAGTTGGCACGCAAACTATTTCAGTCCGCTCTGAACTCTCTGAGTAAAGTCCTGTCTTCGATCACATGGTGTTTTAAGAATGCTACAAAGATGGCTGTAGCCGCAGCAGCTACAGGCAGAGTACAGAGAAGTGGTTTCCTTGAGGTCTTGGTGAGGGATCGCTGGCACAAAGTTTTGGCAAACTTAAATGAAGAAACCCTGACCTTAAGCTGCGAGGACAGGGGAGAAAATGTCAGCTTCAATGGGATCACCAATGGTGCATATGGAAACAGCCCGGGTCCAGACTGTGGCAATAGCCCTAAAGGGGTCAGGACTGTGTTCACGGATCTGCCAGAGCAAGTGCCAGAGGCGATTGCCAACAAGAAAAGATGCATCAAGGTGGTGAAACAGGAGCTTGGGGGGCTTGGAATCAGCATCAAAGGAGGCAAGGAGAATAAGATGCCCATCCTAATCAGCAAGATCTTCAAGGGGCTGGCTGCGGATCAGACCCAGTCACTCTATGTAGGGGACGCCATCCTGAGTGTGAATGCCGTTGACCTGCGAGATGCCACGCACGACGAGGCGGTGCAGGCACTGAAGAAGGCTGGCAAGGAGGTGACCCTGGAAGGTAGGGCTGCCAGAGGGCTCTGCTAGACCAGATTTTGGAAGGGAAGGGGTGAAATGCTGGATGGGGGAGTAAAGCCAAACAAGAAAATGAAAAGCTAGCAAAGCAGGGAAGCGCGGCAAGCATAGAAAAAAAAAGTGACAGGTAACACGATGCAGATGTTTCAGCTTGGTAAAAAAGAAATGAAACCAGCTTTAGATGACTAATAACTTTAAGGGAATTTAAATGCTAGGGTTGGCAACAAATAATAACGATAGAAAGACGTGAAGTACTAGCACAAGAAGTGTAGAGTGAATTAAACCGTTGTAGTATGCTGGACAGGCAGGAAAAGGAGAAGGATTTCCCCGTGTCAGCGTGGGACAACCACACTGCAGATCATGTGACACGATGCAGCCCCAGGCACAAACTCAAGTGCACCTTGTCCAACAGCAACAAAAATCAGTACAAAATATAAAACTGGGACTGTAATTTGCTCTAAAGATCTCCATCTGTCATTGCTCATTAGAAAACCTATTCCTGTCTAAGAAGTGATGTTTCCAAAACTGTTAAAAAATATGCAGAGGATAGAGAGAGGAGGAACATGTTGCTGATTAATTGTTAAGCTTGCGCTTTAGCAGAACAGGACATGGATGCTAGACTTCGAATGATGCAAGCTGTGTGAAAATCTAAACTGCATTATTGCCGTCTTTTACTTATGTATTTGGCGCCTTGCATGAAAGCTGACCTTGTCGTCAAGAGCTCCCTGTTTCAACCGCAGCACTGAGACTTGAAAACTTGGGTGGGGTTGGAGGTGCTGCATAGTCTCACGTGGGTCACTGCCTCAGGTGTCATCACTCTGAAATGTTGTCTCTTTTGTAAGCAAGCACTTCTAGTCAGGTCTAGTGCACATAATGCCAGCCTCTGCCTTACTCTATAAGTAATAAAGTTTTCTTGGGTAGTTCTTTGGTGATATTTCTCTGCTATCAAGCTGAGGGTTTGCTTTTCACCTTGGCATAGCACTCAACTAAATAAGCATGCTTTCGTTTTAGACAGCTGATCGATTCTGTCCACTGGTCGAATCATTTGCAAAGGGAAGGAGAATAACTTGAAGTTGATATAGAACGAGGGACCCAGACTTTTCCCCAGGCACCCGGCTCTCTTTAGCTTCTCATATATTATGTCTAGCCGAGGCCCTCTGTGGTTTCTATACGTAGAGGTGGCTGGCAGTGTGGCACAGCAAGACAGCAGTAATCTCTTCATTGTTGTATCTCACAGCCTGTAGTATGGTAAAGAACTGCACTAGGAAAGTGCATGTGTGCAGAGCAATTCAAAGGTCATCTGAAAGGTACTTCCTCTGCCCTCTTCTCTGTACTCACTGTGGCATTCTGGCTCAACATTTAGAGCAAATTACACTTCTTATGGTCTTTAATGTTCGGATGACTTGTAAGGCACATACCAGATTTGCACAGCACGGTACAGAGACATGCGGAGGATACTTTTCACAAACTACTGTTTTATGCCCTTGAATGTATTGTTATAACATTGCCAGGATTATATGCAGATAAAAGCATGCACATAATGCTATTTCACAGCAACGTTTACCCTTAAAGGACAGAGGTGTTCCCAGGGCAGAGTTTGGACTTATGCAAGTACTTTGGGATTCTCAAAGATTTTGTGCATAATAAATAGTAGGTGTCAAGGTGTGAGGATATTTTTGGTGGGATCATTTTTGCCTTTGAAAATTGGGGCAACTTATGCGCTTCCTGGCTGAACAAGTTAGGCGGTTCAACTGATGCAGTTTGAACCTGGCATTGGAAGGGGTCAGAGTGACTGGGGATCATTGTAGAGTGGGGATCATGACTAGCTTGTAAGCTTTGATGAGCAGGGACCGTCTGTTACATCTGTCTGTGCAGTGCCGCGTACATCTTGTAGCGCTATACAAATGTTCAGTTGTAGTATTAGTAGTAATTCCTGCCTGATTGTCCTAAACCACAAGGGATTTCTTCAAGTAGGACTGGGGGTGTGTACAAGGGGTAGAAGTTCTTCTCTGTGGGGAGTCAGGGTTGTGGGGTCTTTTAGGGGGAGAGGACTCTGGACTTTGACTCTGTGGGACATCTTTTGGAGGGTGGAGGAGAGGTGGGGTTTCCATCTATTATAGGACAGCCCCAGCCCCTTCAAGATGACAACCAGGAGCATCAGACCATGTGTTAGTGGCCTGACACTCCCAGCCAGGAAAGATAATGTCAGCTCTGCCATTATTTTTCCTCAAATAATGCAACTTGTGAGGTTATCGCAAGCTCTGTTATTCATTCACTACGAGAATTACTGCAGGTTAGTGACACCTCCAGCAAACCTGCAAGATTTTAGTGCAGTTTTGTGTCTTCCATCCTAAGTGCTAGTAAGAGCTATATTGACTGGCAATTTATTGGATTGTGCCACTGAATGTCCTCACTCACTGCCTCCATACTATCCAGATAGTACTGAGACAATCTGGGAGGGGGAGGGGCAGAAGGAGGGAAGCGTCACTAGTTATCCATAGAGCAGTGATATTCAGTGCCATTATACATATACATTATACATGAATGCCGCTGCCCGTGTCCTGTACGGCGCCTCAAGAAGCGACCACATTACCCCCATCTTAATGGAACTACACTGGCTCCCCATAAACTGCAGGATTGCATATAAAGCCCTCCTTATGACCTTCAAAGCTATCAACAGGATAGCCCCCTCAGCAATCTCAACTCTCCTCAATCACACCCCCAACATCAGATCCAGGAGAACAGTAGCGGCAAACACCCTAGCCATACCAACAGAGGCCATAAAATGCTCACGCACAACTACGGACAGAGCATTTGTACACTACGCACCCAGATGTTGGAACAACCTACCACCCACCATCAGATCAATCACTGACCTCAAGCAATTCAGAAAAGCCCTAAAGCACCACCTCTTCCTTCTACACTTCGCTCAATTCCAGTTTCCCTCACCGACCCCCTAGCACAGCCCAAGCCCTCAAAATAAAGTTGTAAATATTGCATTTCACACAAGATGTAAATAAAACACTAGCCATTGTATATAGTTATATAACAAATATGTACAAAGTTTCCCAAAGTTGAATCCCAGTTAAACTCGCCTGTTACATGTAAACCCACAACAGTCTGTTGCTTTCTGTGGGTATTCTTGTTCACTGTAAACCGCGCTGATGATAAAGAGCGCGGTATAAAAGAACTTTAAATAAATAAATAAATAAATAAACATATGACTTAGGATAGAAAAAAATCTGGAGAGGTGTAGCTTCAATATGGCTGCTTATGGGTTGTGCTCCATTCCTCTGCCTCATTCCGAAAAGGAAAGGGAAGGCTAAGACTTCCCCGTCGAGCCATAGACTTTGGTTACAGGTTCGATGGATCAATTTGTTGGGGTCACCGAAGCCGCAAAATGGGAGATTCGAGAGGGCTTTGCTGTGGTGAATATGGAGGAATCTCTGCAGCTGGCTGACATGGATGTGACCCTCTCTCCCAAGGCATGGCTTCTGCCTCCATCCCCAGCCGTTTCTACTCCCTGGCCATCTGTCTGTTAGCTTTCCTCATCCGATGTTGCCGATGTGAGCATCCTAGAGTGGGGGGATTCGATGGCGGAGTTTGGAGTGGCTGCCTCCAGTTTTTCTGGAGGAACTCCTGGTCAAGTGTCGATGATGGAGATGCCACAGGTCAGTGGCCCTGATGGGATAAGACTGTTGAAAAGCCATTAGCTGCATTGATGCTGGTTGTCTTAACTTTATCATGCCCGAAGATTACCCTGGACAATATTTGGGATGCGATAACTCATCTCTCGGAAGTCATTTCTCTTCATACTGCTGATATTTCTTCTAAACTGTAACAAACTACCGAGAATTTACATACCTATGTGAGTCTGACTAATAGTTTAAAATCTAGAGTTGACAAGAATGACCATAAGTTGGAAGTACATTCTAAGACAACTTTGGCTCTTATTGAAGATAATGAGGCTTTAAGAGCCAAATTAGAAATGCTTGAAAATACTGCCCGAGCAATTAATTTAAGAGTTCTAAATTTTCCCAAGGCTATTGGGTATCTCGGCAATGGAATTGTTTAAAAAATCTCTTATGGAGCTCCTACTAGTACCACAGGGACTGATACCACCTATTTCCAAAGCATATTATTTGCTCAAGGGGAAGAAAGAGCCACGTGCTGCTTTGGATGTTAATATGGACATTCTGAATGTTTTGGACTTATGTACATCAGATTCGGAATCACCTAAACCTTCCACTCTTCTTATAACTTGTGCATTAGTAATTGATAAGAAATGTCTCTTAAAAATGTATTATAAAAGAGTTTGCTTCCCTTTTATGGCTCGTCAGTATCCATGTTTCCGGATATTGTTAAAGCCATGCAAAAAAGGTGGAAGCAATTTCTTCTACTTAAGCCTGGAGTGTTGCAGCTGGGGGCCTCTTATCTTCGATTTCCTTGTAAATGTCTAGTGGTTTATAAGTCTCATAGGTATATTTTTTTCAGCCTTTATTAACACCAGGTTGCCAGTTATATCAATTTCTACTGAATTTCTGGGGACATCTAACTGCGTGTTATAGTAAATAGGTCCCGGTCCCTCTGCAGCCACGTTGTAATTTCTACTGTATTTTTGGTCTCTCGATTGGAAGCATCTTCAGTGTCACCTACTGCCTGAACATGCATTCCATACTCCTTCCTCCCCCAGTTGTGGACTACAGGCACGGTCATATGAAGTTTTCTGTGTAATGTTTTTGAATGTTTCTGTTGCCATTTCTTTCTGTACAAGCTAGTCTTGATACCAGTCTTGAGATTTGACAAAATTCAATAAATATAAAGTTTAAAAAATAAAAATTCTATCCTAACTGGTCATCTGCACAGCTGCCTGTATAGGGGTGCAGAAAATCACTATATGAACAGTGCCAGGCATGGACCACAAAACCACTTTCAGGACACAGGTGCTGAATATCTGGTTTTTATTTCAATGTGGCAGTCGGTATTTTTTAAAAATGCTTACCGCTGCAGTTAAATATTGACTATTGATCCATAAAGGCTTAGGCAGCAAGAAATATGCTCTTTGGACAGGGACCACTTACTCTAATAATCAGATCTCTGCCCCAGAAGCACTTTGTGACCATAGTATAAATATATATATTTATATATATACAGTATATGTATACACCACCATTTTCTTAGAAAATTCAAGTTACTCTGTTAAATTAAGATTATTTTTCACTTAGATTAGAAACCAAGGGGCATGTTTACTAAGCCCCATGCTAGTAACATGGGTTTGAAACACATTGTGAGTGTGGGGCACAGCGCTAGATGCAAAGGGGGCGGGAACAGCTGTTCCCCTGAATGTAGCGCTGTTTGCGGCATTAATATCAATGAGGGAAGCAACTACCGCTACCCATTATGTTGGCGGTAGTTGCTTCCCACCAAGCGCGGGTCACCCAGACACACACTGCCTATATAGTGTTGGTTTTATAGTACAGGACCCCACGCTACCTTTTAGCATGTCAACCAAAAACGCATGGTACCCCACAGTATACAGTTAGCATGCTTTAGTAACACACCCCCAAGTCCACTGGAGTCTTAGTAAGTTGTGATACATTTTAAAGGTCCAGCAAAAAAGACAGGACCTATATAATTTTGAGAGCTCGTGTATTACAATTAGGCATTGTGAGGGTAATTTTATAAAGCCCTACATAATTAATTCACATTTGTCTCCAGAACTTTTACACCTATTTTATAAAGTAAAGTAGATGCGTATTTTTCTTTATAAATTAGAGTGTAAGTGAGCAAAAATGTGTGTTAGGTGTGATCACTTACACCAGAACTATGGCTGTTGTAAATGCCTAGATTTCTCAAGAACACACATAAATGATAGCATTTTATAATTTATCCCTGTAAGTACACGCTTTGTCCAAGTTCTGCCTATGTAATCATCCACCATAAAAGTGTGCACCATAGGTCCTACGTGTGCACCTATAGAATAGCAACCAGATAAAGTACGCATGTTCAGGCCCATTTGTGGGCATAAGTCGTTGAAAATATGTGATTTATACGCACGGATGGTCACAATGTTCCCCAGTTCCTTATAAAACTATGGGGCCCGATATTCAGCAGCAGTAGCAGCAGCCAGCCCCTGCCGCTGAACTTCAGACCTGAATATTGTATGCCAGGGCCTGATCCGGCCACCTGCCTTGAATATCTGGGTCAGCCAGATAGTAATGAAGCTACTCGGGCAATGGTGATATTCAGCCACTGTCTGCGGTGAAAATTAGGCCAGTCTTTAAAGTTCCTAACTTTTGCTGCATAGTGATAACCAAGCAGAGGTTGAATATCCTTGCTGCCAAGTTATCGCTGAGTGCCGCCCCCCGTTCCTCCCCTGGAATGGCCCGATGTTAGCCGGTTAGCATTGGGACATGCAGCAGCAGCAACTGTGGATATTGAGCGGTACCATAGGTGTCAGAGAAGAGTGGGCCACCCGGGTCCTGGCCCCATCAAAAATCGTGGTGGCAGGCAGCAGGCTGCCTGTGGGTATCCCATCCCCCACAGGCAGAAGATGAAGAGAAGTCATGATTGCGGCAAAGATCCTTCCTGTCTGCCCGTGGAGATTGGATCCCCGTGGGCAGAACAGGAAAGGTCTTTTCCGCAATTGTGGCTTCTCTTCTTCTTCTTCTGCCCGCGGTTGATGGAATCCCCATGGGCAGTCTGCTGCCTGCCAGCCGCAATCATGCCAAAGATCCTTCCTGTTCTGCCTGCGAGGATCGGATCACCTACGAGCAGAACAGGGAGGTCTCTGCCTCAAGGGTGAAGCTGGGGCGGAGTTAGGACAGAGCTTGCACCCCCCCCCCCCAAAATAAAAGGATTTCTGCCACCCCTGATGGCACAAACTATGCTAGTGTCACTGAATATCCCAGCCAATGCACTTAACACAGTTAGCAGTCTGACTTAATATCCCAGCCAATGCATTTAACACAGTTAGCAGTCTGACTTAATATCCGCACATCCTCTATATGGTAACCACTTTAACAATAAGACATGGGGACCGGAGAGAAAGGGCAGAAAGGTTTGCTGTGTGATAAGACCATGCCTAACAGATTGCAACCGCCTCCTCATTTTTAGCATCTCTTAAATCACTTTGGGATCTTTGCACCACGGACATGTTTACTTAAGTGTGCGAAGGTTTTGCACTTACCATGCAATAGGAGCAAACTCTACTGTGCGTAAGTGCAGCAGCACCATGCTAACTGTTAGGGGCATGGCTAACATGTTTCCAGCTGTTATCATGCTGAAAGGTTCCCTAACATGTGGCAGCGTCATTCACAATTAGCATGAGGTGGTAAGTGCGCACGCACTAATTGCAACACTGACATTTAGTATGTGTTTATTCCCCCACACTAACACAATGTGCGGTCCAAATCCACTCTCTGTCACTAAGCCACCCAATTCCCTCCCCGTCTTGCTCTAACCAATTTGGTCGGGATGTTTGCTGAGCTGACTGCTTTTTAGTGTGTTACAACCTTTACCATGGGCTCACACTAATCACTTAGCATGCATTAAAATTAAACAATAGGGCACTTTAGTAAACTTACCCCTATTGGAATAGCTGCATACAGGCAATTTCCCACATGTGATTTGAGCTGATCACCAAATCACTAATGAACTGAACAATCAACTCACCAGCAATTTTGCAGTAATGAAAAGTGCTTGAAAACGCTTGCAAAAGCCAATATTCTGTAAAACCTAATTATACCTCAGGGAGAATGTAGAGGTTGAAATATATGTGGGGATCTAGATTTTGTAGGCTTGTGAGTTTTAATTTTTATATATGAATATTTACAAATGTTTTTATCGAAAGTACCGAGTGATGCCGGTATTGGCAGTATATAACGTCTGTGCAAAACTGTGGACTTTATCAGAAAAGTTAACCCAATACAGCCTTTTAAATATTATTTTGGTAAACCTGTGCTACAAAAAAACATTGCCTAGTACTGGCTCAGTTCAGTAAAGAAAACTTCAGATTTTGTATATCAGCTTCCAGCTGTTTTATAGATTTTGGGGCATACTTACTCAGCTGTACTAATGTTTTGCAGTCACATGTTGAGAGTAGAAATCAGTATGTGTTCATGCAGCAGTCTACGCTACCCGCTGGGTGGGGGGGGGGGGGCACACTAATTTGAATCCTAACACATGCCAGTGGTATTTTCCACTTCATGCAAATGCACTTAACACCACCCATTGAAGTGGCATTACATGCCCCCGAGCTAACTGCAACATTGATGATAAACACGTCCTTGCAACCCATGACTAACCGCAATGTACAGTCACATCCACTCTCCACCCCTACTCCACCCGTTTCCCTCCCCCTCACGCGCTAATCAGATAGCGTGGATGCAAAACAGACAGCGTGTGGTTAATTCCACATAGCATGGCTCCGCGCATGCTGGTTGGTGTGCGCCCAATGGGAAATATAGACTCTAACCCCTGGATGAAGACTATAGCTGCAATGTAGGCATGTGCATAGTCCCAAATTTTTTCAGTTTGTTTGTTTTTTTCCCCCTGATTTTTGGCTGTTTTTTAATTCATTTCACACAGTTTTTTTCATAACTGTATTTTAATGTGCATTCAAATAAAAAAAATAAAGGGGCATGTTTACTAAAGAATGCACCAGAAGCATGTGTTGAGTCACAAAATTAGTGTGGAGGCCCATGCTAACTTTAGGGGGCATGCGTGCCTGTCCCCCTTCCATTAGTACATTGCTAACGCACCACACAGCACTAATCAGCATGCTGTTGCAGTTACCATAGCCCCTTGAGGTGATGGTAAGTGCACATGGGCCAGTGGCAACATTCATGGTTAGCACATGCCCTAAACACCCGCACTAACCATGATGTGCCATTAATGCCCATGTTTTGCCCCTAACCTGCCCAATCACACACTACCCAGTTAGCATGGCATTTTAAGCATGAGGCCCCACGCTTTTCGCAGGGCATGCTTACTGTACGGCAAATGCTGCACTGTTAGCACATGTTAATAAACATGCCCAAAAAAACAAAGGGATCTGTGGAGCAGCTGCTATAGCAACTGTTATAACAATGACAAATATATGAGGCGTCCTGTTCGAGGTTCAGCACAGACGATGGTTTAGTCTTCCTAGGAGGAGAGAGTCTGTGGTCACTGTGGTCCAGGAGACTGTCTCCTTCAGGCTCAGGAGAAGAGGAAGAGTACATGTTGGATCTGAAATCACCTTTCTGAATCCCAAGAGGAGAGCAAGAGGGAGTGCAGGTCCGGGGATTCTTCTCCACTATCTCAGAGCAATGTCTAACTGAGCAAGGGTCCAGAGGTGCCTCTCTGCAAGTCCCCAGAAGAAACAGCAAGTCAGAAAAGACCATATGACCCCCCCCCCTTCCTGCCCTTAGAGGAAATGATCACGTTCTCAAAAATCAACAGGAGTCAGATTCGCTGCAGAGTGCATAACTGCTCCCAAAAGAAGTAGGCTGAAATGAAATCTGTATGCAGGACATTGTAAGCTGTTAATATGCCCAGAAGTGCAATTGTTCAGTCTTCAGTACATCTTTTGCTGACACTAAGCTAGAGAAACCCGACAAAACCTCTGTGCTCCTGTACTCCTGGGTACATTATTTTCCAAATCTAGTGCTAAATATAATTGATTTTTTAGGCCATCTCCCACAAGGAAAATGTTGGACAACACTCAACTGAGGATTAAAGCAAATCATTTGTTCCATGTAAACAGTTGAAACATACTGCCACAAAATGTTCTATGTAAACCGTCTTGACTTGTAGAAAGACAGTATATAAAAATTGTTAAATAAATAAATTAAATAAAATAAAATATCTTTTGATTTGCCTTAGCTCTGAAAGTACTGTTTGTAGAAGAGTGTCACTTGGAATTAATTTCAATTGAGTAGGAAAATCTGTATCAAGTATCAGAAGAGTGCCATCGGGTTTGATGGAAGCCACCTTCACCTTAGACAGTATGAGAAATAAAATCCTCAGGAAAACTATAAATGGGGTGTTTAACTGTCACCATTACAAATTCCAAAATGTTAATACACAAATAGTAAACCACTGCCTATAGGATTTGCTACCATAATTACCTGTAGAGATTTGCACCTGCTTTTTCAGTGGGAAATGTTTCCATCAGAAACAAGATGTGTATTTCTGTATAATCACTGTAAAACGTTTTTTCACTACGTGTACAATTTTATTAGTGCAGGAGCACCAATGGCCATAAAAAGTGTAGAGTATAGCCAACAGTCATTAAGGATTACAATATTGATTTTGCCAGTTGTCAGTATCTTTGTCTCCTTCACGTTAAGCTGCAGGCCCATTTCAAGACATTTTGCTTGATCTTGAGAAACAGCTGCTTCAGATTGGCTTCTCTTTCAGCTAGTAATATGATGTTTGCCAGCATAGGAAGGTTGTTGATGAATCTTCCACTAATCTTCACACCTCAGTTATTCTCATATAGACCCGCTACTCTGATTTTTAGATCTGCATATAAATTGAACAGGTATGGGGAAAGTATGCAGCCTTGACATACACCTTTGCCAATTATAAACCATTCTGTTTCTCCTTGTTCAGTCTGAATTGTAGCTTCCATTCGAACTGCAGCTTCATGATTGATATAAAGATCATGCATGAGTGCTATCAGGTGTTCTGGTATACCTATGCTTTTTAATGTGGCCGAGACCATTTCATGATGCGTCCACATCTCAAATATTATGTGCAGTTCTGGTCACCATATCTTAAAAAGGATATAGCAGAATTAGAAAAGGTACAGAGAAGAGCCACAAAAATGCTAAAGGGAAGGATACCCCTATGAGAAAAGGCTTAAATGGTTAGAGCTCTTCAACTTGGAAAAGAGACGGCTGAGGGGAGATATGATAGAGGTCTTTAAATTAATGAATGGCGTGGAACTGGTAAATGTAGACGGCTGTTTACGCAATCAAAAAGCAAACATACTACAGGACACAATGAAGCAATCATATAAACTATTTAAAACTGATAAGAGAAAATACTTTTTCACTCAACGTTTAGTCAAACTCTGGAATTCGTTACCAGAGAATGTAGTGGGAGCTCTTAATGTAATTGGGTTTAGAAAAGGTTTGGGTAAGTTCCTGGAGGAAAGGTCCATAAACTTTCTTTAGTATTGGTATGAGCTCAGATCATTTCCAGTCAATTGGGATTTCTAGTCCTGTAGGCACTCCTTGTGGTCTTGGGCAAGCCACTTAACCCTCCATTGCCCATGTTCCCTGTAAGTATTAGCGTATGTGTCTCATATCCCCTCATGTTAAATGTATCCCCCAATTGACCGCTTTGACCCGGTGAAAAGCGGGATATAAATACAGCTAAATAAAATAAATAAAAATAAATAAATAAAATTGGCTATGATGTTGTCTTCCAAATTTTCTGGCAGAGCCTTGTAAGTATGGTAATAGCTGCATAAGATTGTTGTAATACTTCAATGGAAATGCCATCAATGTCCAGTGTTTTGTGTTTTGATAATGCTTTCAATGCTGCTTTGACTTTATCTTACATTATCCTGGTTACTGATCATATGATACAGGTTGAAATGGCTGCTAAACTGCTTGATCTTTATGGTATAATGACTCGATGTATTCTTTCCACCTTGTCTTGATCTTTTGAGTATCATTCAACATGGATCCTTGAGCGTCTTTTAGCATTCTAATTTGAGGCTGGAATTTTCTCGTAATTCTTGTAGCTTTAAGAAAGCCAATCTTGTTCTTCCTCTGATAGATTCGGATTCGGTTTCCTGGCCTGTATCATTGTAGTACTTCTCTTTGTCTCATCTTACTGCACATTGGAAATTTCTGTTAAGTTCCATGATTACCTCTCTTTTTCCACTGGCTTTTAGCTTCTCTGTGTTTCTGAGCCATTTTTAGAATTTCTTCGGCCATACATTTTGGCCATTTTCGCTTTTTTACCTTTTGTAGAGACTTTTCCCTTTAGAAAATAAGAACATAAGAAATGCCATACTGGGTCAGATCAAGATCCATCAAGCCCATTATCCTGTTTTCAACAGTGGCCAATCCAGGTCACAAGTACCTGACAGGTAAACAAAAAGGATATATCATATAAACAACTTTTGATCAATCAAAACTCGCTATAATAAGGAGAAGAGCTTAGTAACTCAGCCAAATCAGTATCAAATAGCATTAATTTGTCATCAGCTCGTCATCATTGATCCTGGAAAAAAACTCCTTATGACCTACGTCCATGGGAGATTTACAAATGAATCATTAGTGAACTATATCATATATCATATAGTTTTTATCTTTTATTTTTTCTTTTATCTGTGTAGTTAACAATGATAATATCAAATAGTTTATAATCTCAAAAAAGATCAAAATAATGTATAAAAAATCATTTTGCCGCAAAAAGAAACTCAAATGTAGTGTATATTGCACAAACCCAGTAGTTATAACTTATCTGAGATGCTCTGCAGGATGAGAAAGAAATTGCCACGTTTTCAAAGTCCAATAATCAAAATGCTATTCTAAAGTAATCCAAGCCCAACAAAGGCCATTGTTTTGCGATGTCCCCACCGCTGCTTCAGGTGCCTTACCGCTGTTGTTTCTTTCACCAAGTTCCAATAAAGGCAAAAAGCTCTGTCACGATTAAATCCGACATCATACACGTAAAGGAACTATAGTGACATTTAAACAGGTAATGGCTCAAAAGCTATAGCGAATCCAACACTGACACGTCAGTAAGGGGACCACCAATCGATGAAAGAGCTGTCAAAAAAACACCAATCGATGGCTCTGTCAGACAGGATAATCAAAACAGCCTTTAGGCTTTTACTCATCTCAAAAGAACTTTCAAGCTTGGAGTTGCAAAGACCCGCATTTGAATGGCTGGTCCGGTCCTTCCCTCCTCTGACGTGAGCAAACACGGAGTCTGAAAGACCAGCAGGTTTTTTTTTTTCAATTAAACGTCTACTCTGCTGCTGCCATCACAGCTGCCAAGTGCACGTCGTGTGAACAACCTCGACCTTTGAGCAACCAAGGGATTTGGACACAGATATGAAGTCGAAGAACACTATAGATAAGTACCCTTGTGAGAGGGGTTTTTAACGGTTGGAAACCTATAATTGAATAAAAGAAGTTGGCCGTCTGGAGGGGGTTAGACTTTTAGTTCTGGCCCTCCCTCGGCCCGCTCCGACAAAAATAGTAATTAGTTATATTTGAGAAATTTTGGTTTATGGTGTTGGGAAAGTTTTTGAGGGATTGGACAGTGAGGGGATTTTTTTGACTATTACACTTTGTATCCTCCTCAGGGTTTTTTTTTCTAATACATCACAGCTGCCAAGGCAACATTAAAAGCAGTGGCAGCTGGGCAAGGACAGGCAGTATGGGGTTGAGCCGGCTGGATATGGACGTAAGATGGGGAGATGTTGGCCTACCATGGCCTGGGTCAGGTGGCGAGGACCCCCATACCTGGCCCTGACCCCAGGGGGGTTTTGCTCGGGCCCGATCCCTGGGTTTTTTCTGCTTATACCACCTTAGAGGTGATATAAGCAGCACGTCCCTATGGGCCTGGCAGTAAATACAGAGCCGTGGCCTGAATTGGCCCTGTAAGTACTGCCGGTCTGGCCTGCTCCCGCTTCACCCAGACCCCCCCTCCCCCTGCTCTCCCTGCCTTACAGCACAATGCATGCAGGAGCCCCACAACCCGTGTTCTCCAAAACTGAACACAATACTCCAAGTGAGACCTCACCAATGACTTGTACAAGGGCATTAATACCTCCTCCTGCCTAGTCACATTCTTTTGCCATCTTGAGATTCTCAGAAACAATCACTCCGAGGTCCTTCTCCTGGTCCATGCACACCAATATTTCACTCCCTATCACATACAATTCCCTGATTACTTTGTATTTCATTACAGTTCTTGCAATTTTTTTCTTAATTATAACTGCAACACCATTTCTTTTTTGTCTTTCATTTCTGGCACAGTAAACCATGTGAACATCAGATTCAAAGTGCCTGATGCAAGATCTTTTCAGTTTGCTGACACTCAAGAGATCGAGCTGTGCACATTCCATTTCATTCTTGACCCCTTCCAGCTTCCCTTAGTTCATGCTTTGTATACGCCATGTCCCAATATGTAACAGGGGTAACATATGGAAAGCAGTGCGTATAAATGCCCGTAGCATGAGAAATAAGATCCCTGATCTTGAAGCTTTGGTGGGAGTGACCGACTTGGATTTAGTGGCAGTTACAGAAACATGGTTCACAAAAAACCATGACTGGGATGTAACTATACCTGGCTATACTTTATTCAGAAAGGACAGGGTAGGAAGAAGGGGAGGAGTGGCACTATATGCAAAAAATACTATTAAAGCTTTGGAATTACAGAGCTTAAAAGGGAGAGAGGAGGCATTGTGGGTTAAACTAGAAAGAGGGAAAGAGAAATCTATTTGCATTGGCATGATATAAGACCTCCCTCACAAGAGGAAGAGGTGATCAGAAAGTTAATTGAAGACATATGCAGCATTGCTAGGAAAGGGGAAGTGATTCTGATAGGGGATTTCAATATGACAGATGTTGATTGGCACATACCTGCTGCAGTATCATCTAGAAGTAAGGAGATCCTGGATTCTCTACAGGGAGAACTATTCAAGCAATTGGTAACAGACCCCACACATGAAGGGGCCATACTGGACTTGGTGCTTACCAATGGTGAAAGTGTTTCTGATGTTATAGTGGGAGATCATTTTGCATCCAGTGATCACCAGATGGTGTGGTTCAGTATTAGAACTAGGGCTGTTAGAATCCATTCAAAGGTGAGAATCTTAGACTTCAGGAAGACTAACTTTACCAAGATGGGCCAATACCTCAGGGAGTCGTTAGTGGGATCGGAACAGCTGGGGGATGTAGAAAAACAGTGGGCAAAACTGAAAGGGGATATATTAAGGGCAACCAACCTTTTTGTTAAAATGATAAATAAAGGTAAAAGTAAAAGGAGACCGCTATAGCTTTCAAATGAAGTAGCTGAAAAAGTGAAGAAAAAGAGGGAGGCCTTCATAAAATACAACAGATCACAGAGAGAGGAAGATAGGCATCTATATTTGGAAAAACTTAGAGAAGCTAGCAAAGTAGTCAGGAAAGCAAAGATTCAAAAAGAGGAGGAAATAGCCAATGCAATAAAATGGGGGGAAAAGACATTTTTCAGATATGTTAGTGAGAAGAGGAAGGGCAAAAGTGGTATTGTCAGACTAAAGGGTGAAGGGGAGGAATATGTAGAAGCAGATGAGGATAAAGTGGAATTGCTTAATAAATATTTATGTTCTGTGTTCACAGATGAAGAACCAGGCGCAGGGCCTCAGAAAACACCCAAACAGGAACAGAAGCGAGGGACATCTTGAACAATTTTTAGAAGACTTTGTTCGTGAGAAACTAGCTCAACTTAAAGTAGACAAAGCAATGTGACCGGATGGGATACACCCTAGAATACTGAGGGAACTTGGGGATGTTCTAGCAGCTCCACTGACTGACCTTTTCAATGCTTCGTTTGAGTCGGGAGTGGTGCCAAAGGACTGGAGAGAGACTCATGTGGTGCCTTTACACAAAAGCAGAAGTAAGGATGTGGTTTAAAACTACAGGCCGGTTAGTTTAACTTCGGTGGTGAGTAAATTATTGGAAACGCTGCTGAAAGAGAAAATAGCGAGTTTTCTGTAGTCCAGCGGATTACAGGATCCGAGGCAGCATGGATTCATCAGAGGCAGGTCTTGTCAGACAAATCTGATTGATTTCTTTGACTGGGTGACCAGGGAGTTGGACCAAGGGAGAGCCCTAGATGTGATGTATTTAGATTTCAGTAAAGCCTTTGACACTGTTCCTCACAGGCGACTTATAAACAAACTGAGCACCCTAGGGATGGACCCTAAAGTTACTGCTTGGGTTAGAAATTGGTTGGGTGAGAGGCGACAAAGAGTACAAGTAAGTGGAGCTCATTCTGAGGAGAAGGATGTTATCAGTGGTGTGCCCCAGGGATCTGTCCTTGGTCCGATTCTTTTTAACATCTTTGTTAGTGATATAGCGGAAGGGCTGTCGGGTAAGGTTTGCCTTTTGGCGGATGATACCAAAATCTGCAGTAGAGTAGACCCCCATGAAGGTGTAGAAAACATGAGGAGGGATCTAGCTAAGCTTGAAGAATGGTCTAGAATCTGGCAGCTGGGAATTAATGTTAAAAATGTAAGGTCATGCATTTGGGCTGCAGCAATCCAAGGGAGCAATATAGTATAGCGGGTGAAGTACTTTTGTCCACTAAAGAAGAGCGGGACCTAGGCGTGTTTGTGTCTGATGATCTTAAAGTAGCTAAACAGGTAGAAAAGGCGACGGCAAAAGCTAGATTGATGCTTGGGTGCATACAGAGAGGAATGGCTAGCAGAAAAAAGGAGGTGATAGTGCCTCTATATAAGTCTTTGGTGCAACCTCATTTGGAGTATAGTGTGCAATTCTGGATGCCGCACCTTCAAAAGGATGTGAACAGGATGGAGTCGGTGCAGAGGGTGGCTACTAAAATGGTTAGTGGTCTTCATTATCAAGCATATGAGGACAGACTTAAGGATCTTAAGATGTACACCTTAGAGGAAAGGTGGGATAGAGGTGATATGATTGAGATTTTTAAATACCTCCGTGGCATAAATGTTCAGGGAGAGAGCCTCTTTCAATTGAAAGCAAGTTCTGCTACGAGGGGACATGGGATGAGGGTGAAGGGGGATAAATTCAGAAGTGATTTGCGGAAATATTTCTTTAAGGAAAGAGTGGTGGATCCGTGGAATAGTCTCCCAGTGGAGGTGGTAGAGATGAGGACAGTAACTGAATTCAAAACAGCATGGGACAAACACAGATGATCTCTAAAGGAAAAAGGGGGACTGTTGTAGTTGTTGATATGGAAGGACATGTTTCTATGTTTCTATGTAAGACATCTTTGCAATTTCGCACTCATATTTCATGCGCAGCTACATCAGCAGTCAGCTGTCCTGAGGGCTTTGTTCCAGCCACATCATAAATAATTCTGATATGTGGCATAAAAAAATCGTTAAATAAATAAATAAAAATAAATAAATGCTGGCTTTACTCTCAAGAGTCTTCAGTTATTTCCTAGTAGGTCATTCAGCTCCTTCTGACTTGGGGTGCTCATCTTACAACACTATATTGCAATTTGTTTTGTTGTGACTATCGATCAGGTTTTCATGGCAAGATACGGAATTAGATTGCCAGGCCTTTTTTCTGTGCGGTAACGCCAGTGTTGCCCCCTTTGCCACAGAAATGTGATCCTGTGTGGCCAGCACTATCCCATATTGCTGCTGCTCAGATGGGTGCTTTGTCTTAGTCTGGCAACGCAGCTGAGACCTGTCCATCTTAGGAGACCGACAGTATAGCTCTCAGCATCATTGATGAGTGCAAGCCCTCTCGGCACAAGCCGCAAACCAAGCGAGGGATATTGAGGACTGTACAAAAATACACATGAAATTCATATGCACTTTAGAGCATGATAAAGTACATGTAATATTTCAAATTGAAATCCGCACCACATACGTCACCTCCCCCGCCCCTTGTTACCAGTTCTGCTTCTTTTTTTTTCCTACAGTCAAACATACTTGTATTGTAAAACAATCAACCTACTTTGGCTGCTGAAGGGAGATCAATTTTCAATTTGTGGAATGTAGCTGGTTAACTCTTTCAGAATTATCCTACCCATTTTCAAGTGTTTTTATTTCACTAGAAGCCCTTCTAAAAACCAAGCACTACAGCACCTTTATTTGAGAGTGAAGAAGGGTGCCTGGGTCAAATCTCACTGGTTTAAGTGCCTACATTTCTACTCATAATTTCACTAAACTAGGAGCATAAAAAGTGGGTGGCAACAGAGGACAGGGGAAAAAAATTTAGGAGGTTAGCACTGATTTTCAGCACTAGGCTCATAAATCTAGGCCAATGAATGCCAGACCTAAATAGAAGTGTCCAGTCCAAAAAAACCCCAGCACAGGGCAGAATTATCTAAACCTAACAAAACAAGCCCCAGCTCACCAAGCCTATCATGTGATAGTAATGCAGAATCAAAATCAAAACCAGAATATCCCAATGTGTACACTTAAGCGGGGTCTCCCTTTTGGTCAATTTCTGAGGCTGCGTCGCAATTGTTCATCATTGGAGGACTTTCAGAAGCATGCTGCTGATCTACGGGAACGGCTGACAGCGCGAGGTTACCCTCTCTCATTGATACACAGAGCGTATAAACGTGCCCGATTTTTTCATCGAGAATGGCTGTTTTTTCCCCGCTCTCCCATGGATGATTCCGAAGGGGAGACTTTTACGGGTATTTTTCCATATTTGGTGGGTGTCCCGAAGGTAGTCTGTATTCTTCGGCGATATTGGCCGGTGCTGTCAGTTCACCCTTATTTCTCAGGCAAACGGCTGAGAATAGCTTATTCTCGGGCATCAAATCTCCGGGATCGTATAGTAAGAACTACTTGGCCTTCTGATCGCCCCCCCACTTCTCATGAAAACCCGGGCCATTATACCTGTGGTCTTTGCAATTATTGCGATATGGCATTGACAGGACCGGTTTGGCAGAATTCTTTTACTTCTGTCTCTTACCGTTCCCATTGGCATACCACGTGCGATTCTTCGTTCGTGGTTTACCTTATCATTTGTCCCTGTGGGTTATTCTATGTTGGGCGCACTACTCGTCCAGTTAAAGTCCGCTTGGGAGAGCATGCATCCCGTCTACGTACCAAAACCTGCTCGGCGCCTATGGTTACTCACTGCCTGCAAAATAATCATCTGTTTCAACAATTACAATGGCGAGTTATCGATCACATACCTCGGGATCCCCGGGGGGGTGCTCGAATTGAGAAATTGCAACGTACAGAACAGCGGTGGATTTTCCTCCTGGATACTGTTTCACCTCGTGGACTAAATGTTTCTGTGGAATGGCAGACTATTTCTTAGACTGCTGACAAATGGACACAATGTTTCAAAAGCAATCTTTGCTGGGAGGGGTTTTCCCTCTTTAGTGCATATTATGCCATGGAGATTTAGTGGCTGTTTCAACTCCATATATGACCTGATAACAATGACATCATAGGGGTTCCCTTACTGTGGGTTTCCCCTTGTTATCACATGCTTGCTACGTTCTGCCGGCTGATTGGCTGATTGATCTCCATGTGAGTGTAGACGTCACTCGCCACTCTTTATAAGCCTAATGGATGGGACTTTATTAGAAGCCACCCTTAAGGATTCGATATACATCACCTGATGCAGGGCCGCAGATGGGATAGAAGGCCCGAAACGTGGCACGTTGTGTTTCAAGAATTCGGAGCTGGCTGATTTAACAAAGATTAAACAAAGATTAAAAAAGATAAGTTTTTCAAGCATTTTAAGATAAAAAGGACTGACCTCGGCGAGGGGTAGGTTTTCCTTCCTGCTTTCTCTTGAAAGGTCTTTCCGACAAAAAGAAAGTGTACACATTGAGATATTCTGGTTTTGATTTTGATTCTGCATTACTATCACATGATAGGCTTGGTGAGCTGGGGCTTGTTTTGTTAGACCTAAATAGAAGCATAGGGTCCAATATTCAGCGCCGGCGGCTAGCACAATTACAGTGGCTAGCCACTGGTACCGAACATTAAACGTGGAATTCAATGCTGTCGTCATATCTGGCCCCGGTAATGAATATCCGGGGCACCACAGAGCATGATCGTTAATGAGGCAACGGCGATATTGAGCTGCTGCCTGGTTAGTGATGCGCGGTGAAAGTTAGGCCAGGTTTTCCTGCGCTTGGCTTTCACCACAGATCGCAAACCGGGCAGCAGCTCAATATCCCCACTGACCAGTTTGCGATCGGCTCTACCTCTGCTCCATCCCAGAACACCCCCAACATGTCCTGATGCTAAGCAGTTAGCATGGGGGCGTGTATTGTTTATTGTTATTGTTTATTGTTTAAAAACACTTGATATACCACCTCCCCATTACATTGGGGCAGTTTACAATAAAAAAGTTTAAAATAAAGATATATAAAATATATAAATTAAGAAAGGAAAAAGAAAGTGACAATAATTTAAAAAAAAAAGAGAAGGAAAAAAGACAGGGAGAAAAGGACAGACTATGAGCAGTAAAATAAAAGAACAGGGGTCATGAGGGAAGTTTAAAGGCAAAAGGACAGACTATAAGCAATAAAATAATAGAACAGGGATCATGAGGGAAGGTTAAAGGCAGAGGAAAAGAGATGCATCTTGAGAAGAGAACAGAACTTGGCGGGGGACTGTTCTAGTCGGAGGTCAGTTGGAAGGGAGTTCCAGAGGGTCGGACCAAGGTAAAAGAATGCCGATCGTCGAGTTGAGTGAAGATGAGCCTGGGAGGGGAGGGAAGGTATAAGCAATTAATATGAACTGATCGTAAGCTGCGAGTGGGAGTGTGAAAAGTTAGCAAATCAGATAGGTACTGAGGAGTATGAAGATAGATGGCCCGATGTACAAGAGTAAGAATTTTGAATTGAAACCGAAAATTTACTGGTAGCCAATGGAGGTGCTGAAGGAGAGGAGTAATATGATCACGAGGGGAGGCATGCAGGATCATCCGGGCTGTTGTGTTCTGCAAAAGTTGTAACCGATGACGTTGAGATTGGGGAATGCCAGCATAAACCGAATTACAGAAATCCAACCGTGTGATAACTAAAGAAAGAAGAAGAGTGGAGAGAGCCTGAGGAGAGAGAAATGGTCTAATGGCACGAATCTGTCTAAGGCAATAGAAGGAACGCCGAGAGTCTTGAGAAATGTGGCCACGAAAAGAAAGGTTGCTATAGCAGCATTACTCACAGGTATGCAGCAGCACTAACTGTGTTAGTGCCGCTGAATATCCCATTTAGAGGCATTTACATGATTTGCAGGTCTGTAAACCGTGTAAATGCCTTGGAATATCGGGCCCATAAATTTTAAGCTCATCAGCTAAAATGAATTTCCTGCTTAAAAGCAGATATTCAGTGGAAGTGCCCAGACAGTGGCTTCTGCTGAATATCCGGTTTCAAGGATGACTGCCGTAGGCTATACGGATAAAGGCGATATTCAGCCACTGTCCAGAGAGCCAGACCACATAAGTCCTGCTTTCTTTTTGCATGAATGTTTGCGATCACTTATAGCGTTTAGTGGACTGAGAATCTCTGCTAATGCGGACCTCCCCAGCAGTAACCAGATAGTGCTGCAGCAGTTAGACACAATATTCAACAGCACTTTCCGAATATGGCCTGCGAATGCTGGGTTCAGCAGGATTTATCTGGTTAGCAGATCCTGCTGACCAGATATATCTTTTTTAATATTGGGCCCTCGGTTCTCTAGATTCTCAAGGCCATGTAACTTGACTATTCTTTATGCTGCTCTGGGGATTACTCAGGGGCCAGTATCACCATTAGGTAAACTAGGTGGTCAGCTGGAACACCAGACCGTTTGGTGCATCCATTGCCACAGCTACTGCCTCCTCTCCAGGGTCTGCCGCGGCAGCAGTGGCTTTCAAACCACAGTGCGGCACATAGCTCAAGCCTCTGGCGCTGCATTGCAGGTCATGGTTTCTAGACCCTGCCACTTCTGCCACCTTCAGAAACTGGAAGTCACATCAGAGCTGAGTGGAAGTGGCAGATTCTAGAAGTCGTGAACCGCGACGCCGTGCTGGAAGCTTGAGGTAAGCGCTGCAGCATGCTTTGAAAGCCATTGCCACAGTTGCAGGCCCCAGAGAGGGGCATCAGTGGCAGTAATGGGTTCCCCTGGGAGGGGCAGCATGATGAGGGCCCACCTAGGGCACCTCCAAGCCTTGCTCCACCCCTGGATTACTGATTGAGCATCAAAAGCTTCTTACAGTCATCGGATAATATTTGTATTTTATTCAAGGCTGCTTTTGGATCCTGATTCCCATTATTCTCCTGGTTAATACTTAAGTGTATTTGAATCCTTCTCTATAAAGGAAACCTCTAGTTTGCTCTTTGTGTGTCTTGAACAAATTGTTAGCTCTATCGAGCAGGAACTTCCTCTTATGTGTATGTGTGCAGCACTGCGTATATCTTGTAGTGTTATAGAAATGATAAGTAGTATTCTTAAACCAGATTGTTTTACTTGTGCGAGATAGGTCCTATGCAATAATGCTTAGGGGCATTTTATCAGTGGAATTCTTTGAGGTATTTTATCAGTGGTCTTGATGCTATTGCCCCCTCTGCCATTCAAACTGCCTTTCCTCTGGAGGGAGCTGACTGAAATTTGGCATGGGAGTCTTTTGCTAAGATTTCAACAGCTCTGCCAAATCTGTCGAGAGAGGGCTGCTTACTGATGTCCTGAAAGACTGGGGGTATCTGGGCAGCAACAGACAAAAGCTGGCACTTTTCATTGCAATCTAGATGCTTAAAAAAGATTTATAGGCTAAACTGCGGTTTTTGAAACTTTCCAACATTACTACATGTAGTGGAGGCATTCCAAGAGGTGAAAAGAGGACAGGGGGTGAACAAGAATGGATATACAGTAGATTTCATTTTCAAACCTGCACTTGTTTCTAGTCCTTATCCTCTCACAGGAAAAGCAGGTGCAAGCTCTACAGGTACTTTTTATCCATGGACCTTGTAGGTTCTTTCAAAGGTAAACTATATGAATAGCATAATGTAAAATTACAGGAGGATACAAACACTGGGTTGGTTTTTTAGATCAGAAATTAATAGGGAGAGGTCAGGTGGTCCATATGTACATCGGAAGTTGAAGACACTGAAAATATGTTTCATATGGTGGTGCAATGCTGCCGATTTTGGGCTGCAATGGGATGTACATGGGTCATGTAACCGACTATTGCAGCGGTTGCAAGTAGCCCAAAATGTGGCAGCTATGCTGATTTTAAAGCAGCCTAGGTGGGCATCAGATCGACCATTGCTGAAGTCTCTGCATTGTTAAACTTTTGTGTTATGTTTTTCAAGCATTATAAGAGGAGGAGCCAGGGTACAGTGTTTGGCCAGGAAATTGCAATGAAATGTACCATATCTCCAGCTGAGATTGAGTCAGGGAGTGCTCTGAGCAGTCATGGCATTGAGGCAGCTTCAACAGGGGAAGTTAAGAACAAGAACGTTTTCTGTGCTAATACCAGAACTTTGCAATAAAATGCTTGAAGAGTTACAGAAGCAGATCAGCTAGAGACAGTTTCAATATAATCTTAGAACCAGGCTATTTCCCAAGCTAGGGTAGGTAAAAGGGAAGCAGTATTGGTGAAGTGATTAGTCCTTTTTTTTAACCCCTTAACTGGGGAAGCTGAGTTAACTCGTCTTACCCTAGCCATTCAGCTAATGGAGAAGACGAGTTAACTCGTTCCCCACTGTGATCGCCACTGCTCCGACTGATCACCGATCCGCCTGCCTCTCTCTGCACAATCTGTCAGTCACCGTGGCAGTGACTGACAGACAGCGCAGAGAGAAGCAGGGAGATCGGTGATCAGCGGGAGCAGCGCTTGATCAGCGGTCACTGCACGGAACGAACTCTGCAGTTGGAGAGTTAATTCCCCAGGCAGTGATTGGCTAGGCGCTGTGTCTTTTGCCCGGCTAAGAGGTTAAGCACTGTTTTTAATGGGGGAGGCGGGGGTTGTAAGGCTCTTAATTGTGAGTTTTTCATTGTTATTATTATATAGTACTTCAGTAGTCACCTAAGAAGCTTGTAGTTGGTGTATTAGAATTTCAAATAAATCCATCAAGTGTGATGCGGGGACATCAGCCATAGGTTTAAAACATATAAACAAAGGAGATGGAATTAACCATCTGGCTGATTTGGGAAATGAAGTTCTGATGTCTGTACAGTATATGGCTGCACACACTATATTTAAGGTGGGTCCCCAGTCCATATCCTAGCTCCCCATGTGCTTTTGAAATGCCTGCATGTATTTTGCTGTCCTTGCCAGCACATCAATCAACTAGTTCTAACAAAAGTGTGCAAATAGCTATAGCAAGGAACATGCCCTTGTTAGTGATTGTTACCTTAGAAACCAACTCTAAATGTATGTAGTGCAAATAAAACAATTGCGGCTGGTACTGAGATTACAGGATCTAGAGACCTCATTGATGTGGTCAATTACAATATTTACAGTGAGAAAGATGAAAACAGCATTTCTTAATCTCTCCTGTTATAGCAGCAAATATTATCCTGTTAACCCTTTAGGGTCAGAGTACTTTTGAACATAGCATTGAATCCTTTATTTGGCAATCAGGAGTTGTTCAGCCTTTCTCTGTCCTCCAGCTCTGTCCAGTTCTAGAGATGGTTCAGGCAGGAGTGATCCCTACTCACTCTTGCCCGGGCTGGAACTAGGTTCAACATGCTGCCCACAACCCCTAGCAGTAATCGTACAGCCCTTATATGTGTGCTTGACTTCTAATGAAGAGTACAGTGAAGCTACCACTAGGAGTCACAGGTGCCATTTTGAACCCAATGCTGGCCCTTCTTGGATCTCCTAGACCACCAGTGAATGGTTCTAGTAGGTCAAGGGTGGCAAATGGAGACTGGGGGGGGGGGGGTCATAATTAGAGGTCCAGGGTCCATAAGGGTGGGACTCTTTGTGGGAACTTGGAATGTGTCTTTGGGGAGTGGAGGGTCTGTGTGGAGGGGTATCTTTTGGGGTGAGTCTTTGCCAGAAGGGAAGGAAGGGGACGGCTGGACTGTGTGTCTTTTGTAACATAGCAGCCCCTTTAAGAAAGAATCCCCGGGAGAAAGCATTAGCGGCACAGTGCTCTGGGGGAGCAGACTAACGGAGCAAGCTGTATTATTCATTTGTTTTAGAAATTACTAATCTGTGGTACTGAGTTAACAGAGATTAGTGACCCCTGCAGCAAACTAAGCCACAGTAAAATGCAATATTTTATTACATCTTAATAACTTCCCCTCTTTCAAGTGGAGGAGTAGCCTAGTGGTTAGAGCAACTGCCTAGTACTCAATCAAAGATTTGATTCCTGTTGACACTCCTTGTGACCTTGGGTGAGTTGCTTTACCCTTCATTGCCTAGGAAGAAAAGGCCTGGCAATCTACTTCTGGCGATGCATTGCCAAAAAACCCAGAGGCAGCTGTGTCAGCAGGAATCAGCACTGACTTGACTGCACTATAATAAAAACCCCTCCCCCCTTTAGAGTATACGTTTACACCAAATGTTTGGGGCTGCTTCTAGGTGCCTGTTTCATAAAGGCGCACAGATGCCTATTTTGCCTTTATCAAATAGGCTTGTGCAAATAAAGATCAACAAGCAAGTTGTAGGTGATACTCAGGGCCGGCCCTGAAGTTGGTCCAAAGTGTTGGAGCCTCTTAGGCGATCCTCAAGCTTTACACCCCCTCTGGCTGTCAAAATCTATTATTTTGCTTTGAATAGCCTGATTTTTCTGCCCTCCAGAGGTTGCTGCCCTAGGCGTCTGCCTAGTTTGCCTAGTAGTTGGTCCACCTCTGTGATACTCCCAAAAGCTTGTAAAAGTATATTAAGGTAGCCAAATAAAAAGGTATCACCTACAACATGCTTGTTGACCTTTATTTTCACAGGTCCAAGCAAACTAACATGGCAACTACAATTTTCTGCTTAAAATAGATGCCTGTTTGGACTTCTAGGCATCTTGTTGTAAAGTCAAGCTCTCTGTGTGTAATATCATAGTTGCAATGTGGGGACTATTGGGATCATCAGAGAGCATTGATGTAATTTATGAGAGGGCTAGCTAAGTCACTGAATACTTATTTATTTATTGAATTAATGAATTAATTCATATAACCACCCATATTTAAATGTTGATTGTTGTACTGACTTCATATAAGATAAATGGGTGAGGAAACTAAGGAGTTATTTTAGGAGTCTTATTGGCAATTTCCATATGTAAAATCAACAATTTCCACATGTATGTTTTCCATTTTGCAGACCTACACATCTAGATGTCATCAGTTAACTACAGATGACACTATTTTTCTGTAATTATAATTGGAGGGGGAAATAAACAATCCCTCCTGTAAGGGCTGGTCAAAACAAGCACTTTTTAAAAACTTACAGTATAGATGCCAAGGAACAGCTGTAAATCTTGATATGGACAAATGTAGTTCTACATGTTTATTCCCTGTATGAAATGGTGAATACACGGTGTAGATTTTTTACCTGCCAGGTTACTCCATAACCATATCCCTGAAATGTTTCCTTGCAATTTCTATACAGTAAGGACATCACCACGTAAATTCAGCCCTTTCTGAAATTGCCATTTCAGCGTGGATGCCATTTCCATGCACAAATGCCTGATTTTTCCCATGTTTAGATGTGCAAAATGGGTTCTCCAGCTCCACACGTCGGCAAATACACATTATTGAACAGCAACACCCAAAAAGCGTGGTCGCTTACAAAATATGATGGAAAAAGCTGATATTGAAGGGACTGCATTCCAACAGAGCGACTCCTTATCTGCAGTAAAGAGATGTACTCCAGTGCTTCACTTCAACACAGGCTCCATTTCTGAACAAGGGATCTCTATGGATCTAAGAGTTCACATATTACAACTGGGAAGTTCCATGTATGATAACTGCCTAACCAATAAGTCATGAAGTGAGGAATGAGCAGAAAGTTTATCTAAATGATAACAACAAACCTGACAACGCAGCCACAGCCTCCCCATTTTTGGTATATATTCATATCAATCGGCATGTTATAGGTCCAAAACTGTCATATATATATATATATTAAGGAGGAATATTCAAAGTTATTAACGTGGTTAGCAAAGCAAGTGCAATCTGGGATGTCTAAACCAAAACAGCTGAAAAAAATACAGGCACATCCAGGTGCAGACACGATTTCACAAATGTGGATGTGTGCAAATGCATGTCTGTGGAGACATCTACATAGACATCCCCTGAACCATTTTCCAGAAGCTAGATGTGTAGGATAGACTGATGGCTAGGTTAGTGGGTTAGAAACAGGGTATTCAGGGTTCACAATCCCACTGCTGGTGTCTTTGACATTGTGCTGAGAACTAGGGATAATGGAGTGCCTTCTTCTCTACACCCTCTGGATCTTTTTCAACCAAAGGGACACTCTTTGTGCCTGGGCCAGGTCTAAACTTAGACACAATGCTAAACCTCCATTCAGACTTGTATGTCCTCATGCTAGGGATTTCCCCAGAGTCAGCTTCTAAAATGGCTCTGGAGATGTATGGTTGGTCTGATCCCTCCCTCATCTGATGTATGCCTGTGTCTGAGGAGGGAGGGACCAAACCAGTCATGCATTAGAGGAACAGGGAACAGGAAACGCGGCAGGAAATGGGGCTAGGGCAAGATGGGCGGGCAGCATGGGGGAGGGGAGCCGTGGCAGGTAGTCAGCAGAAAACCCTCCCTTCATTGGCTGGTTTTACTGGCCTGCCGGCCTCTGCCAGCAGTTTAGAAAACCCCTATTAAATGCATTCCTATTGTTTTGCCCCCTGTGTGGCTGTGCCGCTGGCACGGGCCTAAGTACAGCGCTATCTGGTCAGCCAGATGTTTAGGGCTACTGCAATAAACATACATGACATAGATATGCACACAAAGTATCTTCAATATACATATGCAAATTCATCCTATGTGCATTCATTTTAGATATCCCGAAAACCTAACTGGATAGGTTTTCCTCCAGCAGAGGCTTGAGAAGTGCTATTCTAGACCTTTCGTTTAAAAGAAAAAAAAACAAAGTAAATGTAAAAAGACCTTCAAAATATATCATCGTCCTTTTCTCTCCCTTCCTATAACGTACGTACATTTATAGGGCTATATTCAAAAGAGCTATTCTAGTTAACAGATCCTACAGTAAGAAAATAAGAACACAAGAACTGCCATATTGGGTCAGACCAAAGGTCCATCAATCTCGGTGTCCTTTTCCAACAATAGTCAATAGAGGTCACAAGTACCTGACTTATCCTAAAAGTAGCCAGTTCCATGCTACCTATCCCCAGGGATAAGCAGCGATTTTCACTTGAACTATCTTTATAACGGCTTATGGACTTTTCCTCCAGGAATTTGTCCAAACATTTTTTAAATCTACTTATACTACCTGCTTTTACCACATCGATTGTTAATGGGTTCCAAAGACTATACATTGAGAAAAAAATATTCTCTCCTATCTGTTTTAAATATACTACTTTGTGGCTTCATGGCGTGAACCCTAAACCTTGTAATGTTTGAGAGAGTAAACAATCGATTTGTGTCTACCTAGACCTCTATCATACTGTATCTCAGTAATGGCGAAAATCACTGTTATCCAGGTACCGCAAAATATAGATATTCAGCAGCAGCTGCTATTTACAAACTGCTGCTGAATATCAGGATTCAGAGGCAACGGAACAGCCCTATGATTGGAGGGGCCCAAGTTCCACCCTGACTCTGCCTCAAGCTCCACCTCTAGCTCCCGGAGCCTCTCCCTCCTGTTCTGCCCACAGGGATGTGATTTCCCACTGGCAGAAAAGAAGGAAGATCGCAGCAAAGATTCCTTCTGTCTGTCCCAATCTCCCATGTGCAGACAGAAGGAGTTTTAGCTGCAATGCAGCCATTCCCTTCTCTTCTGCCCATGAAGGATCAAATCCCTGTGGGCAGACAACATGCATGGAGGCCGCGATGGCAGCCTTCACCTAGGGATCCAATCTCCGGCGGGCAGGAAGGAATATTTGCCATGATTGTGGCTGCTCTCTTCGGTCCATGGGAGATGGGAACCCCATAGCAGAACAGGAGGGGAAGGCTGCCCTTGCAGCCTCCATGGAGTCTGCTGGCACCTGGCAGGCAAAGTTTTGCTGGGGCCAGGGCCATATTGTCCACCCCGTTCTGACACCTATATCAGGCTTTACTTTACCGGCCGCAGCCAATGTTTAAAAGAACGCTGACTGCCATGGGCTCAATATCAGCCCCTTAGGCCCTTGAACATATCTTCTCGTGTGTAAGAGCAGAACTTTTCTTTATTAAGAATATACTCAAAATATACTTAAAAATATTAAGATGAAAAAAGAAGCATGGGAAGCATGGGTTGACACTGTAAAAAAATGATAGGGACTGATGTTGGGCCGGAAGGACTGGGGTTTCTAGTCCCACAGGTGCTCCTTGTGGTCTTGGGCAAGCCACTTAACCCTCCATAGCCCATGTTCCCTGTAAAATAGTTATCTCCAAGTTATAATGCCCTGTTCAATGTAATTTCAGTTTGTTCAATGTAAACCGCACTGATGCAGAATAGCGTGGTATATAAGAGAATGTAAATAAATAAATAAATGAATGTTTGAAAGGCATTTACATGGTTTACAGCCCAGTAAACCCTGTAAATACCTTAAACAGGGATATTCAGTGGCACTTACACAGATAGGCCATTGAATATCCCCGTCTAACTCCCCTACGTGCCCCAATCTATCCAGTTAGCACGGGGGGTGCTGGGGCATTCTGGGGTGCAGTGGAAGCGGAGACTGTTGCTAACCAGGCAGCTGCAATACTGCCTGCTGCCTGCTTAGAGTACTGCACCTAAAAGAAAGGCTTCCGGTGTGTGGGGTGATCCCAGGATATTCAATATCAGGGCCGCATGTGACCCCGGCATTGAATATCTGAGGTTAAGGGTCAGCAGGCAGGACTATGTGTCATGTGGGCACATAGCCCGCCCAACTCAATATCGGGCCCTCAAAGTAATATAGCTACACCTTTGAAAGATGAATTGAAAGGTCATAATATAACTCCTGAAGCAGAAGTGAGGTTGCCAGATGGCTGCATTTGTCCAGGGTAAGTCAATACCCTCTAAGATTTACCCCCAGTGCTGGTATGGATTTGTTTTTTGTTTCCCTAGTTATTTACTCAAGAAGAGCAGGAGACTATGCATAGAATGGAGCGAAACCAGAACTGGGTGTACCTGAAAATATGTGTCTAGCTAGCAACTCTGAGTAGGAAGTAATGAAATAAAGACTGAGAAGCCTGGAGGCTTACCCTGAAGTGCACTGAACTCTCCTGTGTCCTTGGATGGCTATAAATGGCTTTATTATTTAACTGATATTTTCGCTCTCTTTGTAATCAAAGAACAAGAACCATGAATGAGTTAATCTTTCACCCAGTTCCAGATATTGGAATGCAAGGTTTTTCTCACATGTGAAAGCAGATTTTACATGGGGCATAGAGAGGGGAATTCATATATCCTAGTCAAGACATGGAGAATTCTCACAGTGTTTTACTCGCTCCTGCTCTTACTTCCATGTTGGGACCCGCTGCAGTAAGAACAGGAGTGAGTGGGCATCAATCCTAACACCAGGGAGGGGAACTGGGGGGTGGGTGGGGGATTTGTTCATGAGGAGGGGTTTTCTTGTGGGGCACTGGATACTTTGGAGGGGTAGGGGGATCAGATGTGATATGGGGGTGGGGTTGGAAAAAATGATCAGATGTGGTGGGGGGTCAGGTGAAATATTGAGGTCTGAGGGAAGCACTGAGGAAGTCAAGGTTTGGGGGACTGGGAAGGGTAAACCTCAACATGAACAGCTGCCACTGTCATCAGGGACTTATATATGCCTAGGGACAGGTGTAAATGCTGACATCTATAATATTTTGTATAGACCTGGATTCCCTATGTGAAATGGGGAATCTCTGTCTATACTGTAGGCAAGCTCAAACGCCTTTCCCCATCCTCACCACACCTCCAAGGAATAGAAATATGGTACGTCCTTGTTCTAAAATGGCGTTTACATGTGTATGTTAATATGCTTTTTAATTAGGAGTAAGAAATTCATTGAAAGGCCATGACTGAGCATTTGATTTGATTTAACCAACCAGAATTCAGGTAGCTAAATTAAGCTTATTTTTAGTCAAACCAAGGTGCCTAGACTTGTGAATGAAAATCAGCTGTGAAGCCTCATTTTGCCTAACATGTCAAGGTAGACATTGGAATGTCCAGGAAGAGATTTCCCAATTCCCCTAGCAGTTTACAAAAGACTCTATGAAATGTGGAGCTTTTTGTAAAATATGTATAAGGAAGCAGGCAAATACACATGTATTTGTTGACACATACAACGGGAGCAGTGATATCAAAAACTATACGTAGAAAAAAAGCAGCATCACACGGCAGTTTCCAGGTAGAAGTGGTAATTCCATTATTTCCAGGTATAAGTGCCAGCACTTTATATATATTTGCCACCTTTCACTTTATACATATAGGAGTAGGGGCCATATAGCACATGTGGACAATTACATGCTAGAAACGCTTAGAAGTCCCTATTCTCAAGGATTTACATGCGTGACTGGGTACTAACACATGTGCTGTGTAAACGCCGCTCAGCGGGCTGTTCAATGGCACTGTTGTGCCGCTGAATACCCCTGATCTGCTCCCCTACATGCCTATCTTTACCCGTAGAAGCTAAATGGACAGCGGTGCAATATCACCGCTACCTGATTAGCCTCTGTGGTTTCCGGGCAGATTTTCAATGCCGGGGCCGCATATGACCCCGAGCCCGGGGAATATAGAGGCCCATTTAGTAAAGAAGGCAACAGTAAGGTGTGTTTTTGCCATGAATGTAGTCTGAAGGCCTGTGCTAAATTCAGGGGGGTGCATCTGTCCCTCTGCCATTGGTGCATTCCTAACGCACAGCACAGGGCATTCCGGCAGGTGACTATACTTTACAGTCCCGTAAACCATGTAAATGCCTTAGACGGGAATATTCATTGGCACCTACACGGTTAGTGGTGTTGAATATTCCCATCTATGTCCCCTAGGGCCCCAATGCTATCCGGTTAGCACTGGGGTGTGTCGGGGGCGTTCTGTGGCGGAGAGGAGGCGGGGAGTCTCGGTAGCCAGGTAGCAACGATACTGGACTGCTACCCGGTTAGCCATCTACAGCTTTTGGCTCACCTAGTTCTAGCCGTGGATGTCTAACCAGGTAGCGGTGCAATATCACAGCATTGGCGGCTCAGTGCAGAACTTGGATGTTCAGTGCTGTTGCCGTGGCATCGAATATCCAGGATTAAGGGTCGATGGGTATGGCTATGCACCGACTCGGCGCATAGCATGCTCAAATGAATATCAGGCCCTTAGCTGCTAACCAGTTAGCTAAAATTCCTAAAGTTAAGACAGATGAAAGGCTGTCCTAACGTTCGTCGCTTTTGCAATCCACGCTGAATATCGCCACTGACCGGAGAGCATAAGAGCAATCCAATCAAACTGGATATTCAGTGCCGATCACTGGATATGGCCCAGCACTGAATATCCGATTTTATTTTAAATCGGCACTGAGCAGCTGTTTTAACAGCACTGGTAACCATTGCTGAAAATGCTCTCCTATCCAGGGCTGGAGCAAGGAAATGAGGCGTTCTTTCAACAAGATTGCCTGCTGTTTCTAGATAAGGGGACTTTCGATACTTGAGTTGACCATTCTAAATCAGGCATATACATGTATCTTTTTAGTAGCACCTCAGATATGCCTCCACCGTGCCCCATACGACAAGGATGGGATCATGTCGGACACCTGTAAATTTGGGGCTTTCTAAAATGTCTCTAAAGTGGGCATTTTCAGACATTGAAATCCTGAATAAAGCTTCTAAAGTGACACCCATAATTTGTGATTCTGCCCACACTGCACCCAAACTCAACCCCTGTGCACACCTACTGTATAAAGTGCACTCCAGCTTACACCGCACATACTTTTAGGTGTGACCTAATTTTATAAGAGACAATGATTCCTAAAATCACCTTCTACGTATCTATGCCGGCTGTCAGAGAAAAAAGAAACGTAATTGTTATAGCTTTGCCAGAATCTTCTCGTTTGCTTTTATTTTAGATGGTGTAACAGCAACACTAAGCAGATTCGTGACACTCTGTTATCCCATCCTGCTAAGCTGGTTCCTGAGGGAGGGTAGAAGACTCTAATGCTTCACTCTGCAGATTTATTTTAAACAGCATCAGCCATTTGCATTTTATTTACCTTGGCAGTGTCTCTTTGATGGACTCCCTCCCTAAGGGGCAGAACCAGTAAAACCAGAAACAAACTTAGAGAAAAGGTAAATGGGCCAGATGTACCAAGTAGTTTTCCCATAGGTACCCAAACCTGATATATCAGGGTCTTTTGCTATAGAAAGGAAGAAAAGCCTGAATCGAAAGAGCCCTCACTGCGAAAACCCCCTCAGTATATTTGGTCCCTCACACACTATTCCATGAAAGAACATTTTAATATATGCGAAATGATTATGTTGAAAAAAAAAACCCTAGACTGCATGCAGCCCATGATAAAAATGTATAAAAAGAACAGCCAGTTACATAGATAAAACAGAATTTTAAAATGAGAGATTCAGTCTTTAAAAACTGTCCATCCCTATCTGTGGGTAAACTCATGAACACAGAGTTAGATTTGCTCATACCAATAACTCACATTATTCGGACATGGGTCCCATTGTATAAAATGAGACCTGTAGTCAATGACATGCATTGAATATTAGTGCACAGTTGCACTATAGCACCTCTTAGTAAATCTAGCCCATAGTTCACTTAGTTTAACTGCACATCAAGAAAAGGTTCCTGGGGCGCGACAAGAGTGAGTGAGTGAGTGCACTTAACAAAGTTTCAGATTTCCAAAAGCGTGCATGTCAAGTTTTCAAGGAAAAAATACCTACACAAATAATAGGTGCAGATCTGTTTATTTACTTCGCCCAAGTCAGGTTTCAAAGGGAAATCTTTTCCTTGATATGAATAGCAGCCAGATATCAGGATTTCACAAATATCTGCTGTCATGAAGGAAGGTATGTAACCATCCTTTGAGTAGTATTGAAATTGTCCAAAAGATATTTGACAAAAAGCCCAATGGAGATATTTGTGCCAGGCGGCTTTATGCACTGCCTAGATTTCTGCACCTAAATCTGTATATTTTGATCATATATGTATCTAAATGGGCATTTATGTGTGCATTTGATGATGCGGTTGCTATTCTGAAGGTACACAGGTTGGGTGCTTTCACTGTGGGCATACACAAGGGAAGAGTCTGGGCGGAGCACATAGTTACATGCATAAATTATAAAATAACATAATTTACACGTGTCCCTCAAAACTCTAGGTGCAGGCATTTACACCAGTCAGAGGGCTAGTGTCCGTGCTCATGGCTTAAATTAGCATGCATTTTTGACCACTGATGCCCCTATTTTGTAACGTAAAGTATATGTATGTGAAATACACACAATGCGCGTTAATCTAGGCACGACTCATAAAATGACCTTCCACAAGGGCTGGCAAGGAAGCAGTTTAAGGAGAGGCATCCTTTCAGAAATTTCCATTGTCAAGTTTCTCTTTACCTCTTTTCTCGCCAGATAACAGTTCAGTCCCCATAGAAACACGGGTTCAGTTTGCCTCATAGAGACCTCCATTCCCCCAAATACATGTAATAGAAGTCCAGTCATGTTTAATTTATTTAGCGGTGGTGGTATTTTTTTTGAAACTCCAGCTACTGTAGCTAAATTAAATGCAGATATTCAGCACTGGTATCGGGATAGTGGCCACTGCTGACTATGCTGATCCTCCAAACAGCCCTGGCAAAATCTGTTTCACATCGCTATATGGGTAGCTGTGTGGATCATCACTTGGGACACTTTTTTTGTTGCCCTAAACTACTCGCATAGCTATTCAGCCCTGAATATCACTGCTATACAGATAGGTCTCAGCTCCACTTCTGCTCTGTCCTCTCTGGACCACCGCAGCACTATCCAGATAGTGCTGAGGCAGTCAGAGAAAACACTATCTGGATAGTACCAATGAATATCCCTTATGTGGTTAGCAGGTGCTGCTAACCGGATAGTGGCTTTCAGTATTATTCCAATACTACTTAATGACTCCCCTTTTCAGTATGTACCAAAAGCAAGATACAGACATGGTTAAGCCAGAAAAATAAATGTAATCTGATTCATGAGAGCAAAATGAAAGAATAAGGTGTGACACTCCAAGGTAATTATATAAATAAATGGCCGAGAAAGTTTAACTGGATCATTCAGGCAGTAAGAACACCTATCATCAAACAATAACGAAATACTGAAAACCATAAATTAAACAGTACTATACAGGCAAAACATAGTACATAGAACTAAAACAAAAACCACAAAAAAAACACTAAGCATCTTGCAATTCCTTTGTTATTTGCAGAATATATATTTACATTAACACTGTGCTGGTCCAGGAGTTATATTAAGGTTGCCAAGCCTTTCTTGGTGCTTATGTTGGAATGGGAGGTGTTGTGTTGGGATCACAAAGTTCTACTTGTTTTTAAGAGAGTAGGAATTTTTCTGAGATGTCGATACAACTTGAGTATTTTTCTTTTGATCCATATCTAAAATTTAGCATGCTCTTGGACTAACACAGTCTGTTCATAATGATGCTAAGTATTTACTGCTCAGTAGTTATTTTTATTCTGGCTATACATTTAGTACATAACAAATGCCATACTGGGTCAGCCCAAGGTCCATCAAGACCCGTATCCTGTTCCCATTTGCCCCTTCATTGCAATTTTCTTACAACATGGATGTGAAGGAGAAATACTAGCATCACGTCAAAAGAGTTCACAAAGAGGTTTAGGGAAAAAGGAGGGTGGGGTGCAGCCAATATTAATAATAATGAGGGAGGGGGCACCGATATATAGGTTGCAGGGGGGGTGCCAGAAACCCTAGCACTGGCCCTGACAGTAGGCCTTTTCCTTGCCCCCAGAGGGTTTACAATCTCTTTTTGTACCTGAGGCAGTGGAGGGTTAAGTGACTTGCCCAAGTCCACAAGAAGTACTGGTGGGACGAAATGCGAAGCAACATTTTCTTTCTTCTTGCCATTTGATCGCACCGACATCACTGCCAGTGCATGCTCAGTACAGCTGCCTTGCCTTTTTCCATGTGGGTGACATCAAATAAGCTAGTTTCCGTGTGATTAACGTGGTAAGAATCACGCAAAGGGAAACAAGGCAGCTAATGTATTCCATGACTCAGAATTGGACAGGCTCAGTACAGGTTCTCAAACTGTCCCCATTTGTTTTATTTTTCTCTATTCAGCTTCTCTTGCAGCTCCCCGTTTTATCTGCAGAACAGTCTGAATGGATCCTTGGCTCTGGTTGTTTTCTGATGGCAAAACAGGTGACTCATGCCCACAAATGTTATGAAATACCTAAGATGTGAGAGATTCATAGATGACTTTCAATAAGTGAACTGCTTGTTTAGGGACAACCCAAGGGTATCTGCTGTCCTACGTGAACCCAGTCCTGCCCTCCCTTAGGTAACCTGGATCCTACCCCCCCTCCCCCATACTCCAGCACCTCCCCTCCTTCCCTTGCCTTCCCTACCTTACCCCCATAATCCATCATCTCCCTCCCCTTCCCAAAGATGTCCAACATCTCCTCTTCTATTCCCTCTCTCCAGGTGTCATATCAACTCTTCCCTTTCCAACCCATCCCTGTCTGAGGCATCTAACACCCTTGCCTTCCCTCCCTTCCTCCTCACCCTAGTTGAAAACATTGGCAGACCTTGTGAAGGGGCAGATCCTCTACATACAGTACTTCAAGACAGTAGCAGAGCAAGCCGCCATCAGCTCCATGGTACGTCTTGAAGCACCCAAGTGCACTCATGCCTTACCCCCTTCAACAGGAAGTTTGGGTTGGAGGCAGCAGGAGAAACAAGTCTTGAGTGTGCATACATGTACTGGTGCTTTAAGACCCCCAAGGCACCAACAGCAGCTTTCTCTGATGCCTTATTGAGGTATGTGGAGTGACTGCGGTGCCGTCTGCCACCCTAGATGGGCGCCAAGTCTGCCTAGTGGAAGGGACAGTCCTGCTCTTGTGATATAGGAATATAATCTCTTTCCATTACTAGCTGACATTTCTGCTCATTCTGTTGTACTCATCACATAGTTTCTTCATTCAATCTTTTCCCCTTAATGCAACTAAGAATTCAAATAACAGAGAAATCTAAACTCAAAGTAATTTCAAACTCATGGGGGATAATTTTATAAAGGCTTTTTTGCACATAAAGCCTATTTTACATGTACTCTGTAAAAGTGCCATTTCCACATGTAAATTGCAAATAACGTTTCTAAAATAACCTCCTTAGCACACAAGCACGTGCTTATGTAAATGTATATGTTGTCATCTGTGTGCTATTGAGGATGATTCTGGGTGTCTAGTTTATAAATGCAAGAACGTGTCTGTGTTAAATAGGCTTAGAATAGGTGCCCTTTTGGACTTCTCAGATGGGTGTCCTTTTATAAAATCAAGTCCATACTGGTCATAAAATGTTTCTTCTAAAGATAATACAGAAACTAGTCTGATTTATGGCAAAGCCTTCCATTTTGTTTTTAGTGCCATCAAGTCAGTGTTAACTCATAGCAACCCCAGAAGTAAATTACCAGCCTTTTCTTCTGAGGTAATGGAAAGTAAAGTGACTTGCCCAAGGTCACAAGGAGTGCCAGTGGGAATCAAACCCTTGATTTGCTAGGTACCAGGCAGTCACTCTAACCACTAGGCTACTCTTCTAGTCAAGTCTGCTATGAGGATAGTTTTATCAAAGTATCAGGCATTTTTACAGTGTTACATTACAGTAATTGTTTCTAATTAGTGCAATTCATTAAAGTCATCTGAATAAACAATAAGATTTAATACAGTGGGGATAGTGTACTAAAGTCTGCTAATGCTTTTATAAGTGTTGAGGTGTGTTAAAAGAGCTGTCAGTTTACTGATAGTCTAAGTGGCACTGACTGAATGAATTTCAGTCTGTTTCTACACGCTGCATAAATACGGAGACAATATTAGTTTGATGCAGGTGGTCCAGTTGTTCCTATAGAGTTGGATATGACGGCAGCAGTCGATACTATAATATCCCATTGCTTTTACAGAATCTTGCTGATCTGGGCCTAAAAGAATTGCTTTGTCTGGTTTAATTCTTTCCTCCAGCATAGGACATAGCAGGTGACTATCGATGTTTATCTTTCTGAACCCTGCCATTTATGTGTGAAGATCCATAGGGTTCAGTCCTCCCTCCACTACTTTTTAGCATATATTTGAATGGCTGTGTGACATTATTAAAAGATACAGAGGGGTAGATGCTAAGCTAAGGTAAAATCATGGATTATACCGCAGTCTAGTTTACCATGCGAGTCACTAATCTGCACTAACTCAGTGCTGCAAGTTAGTGACGTCCACAGTAAAGGAGTGGCACACTCAAAGACACACCTCCCACCCCCCAGACCCTGATCCAACCCCCTCCCCAGGCCTACCTGAAAGCAAACCTGGGACCCAGATGGAAGCGACCCCCGCTTGCTCCCATCTGGACTGGCACTGGGTTCAAAATAGTATCTATGATCTCCCAGTGGTAGTCTTATGCTACTACTGCTGACCCCAGATGTGTTGCATGCAGCTGCAAAAAATGCATTATGGTAAAATAATGCACATTGTAACCCTTTAATGTGCGTTAAGTGCCAAATAATATGCATCATTGCTCTAGTACACTTTAGTAACTACTTTCAATAAGTGGAGTATCAGGTATCTGCAGATGATCTACAGCTATGGTTTGCTGTTCACTGAGGGAGAAGCCAAGGGCTATAGTGGAAAGGGTTAATTTGATTCATATAATTTTACCTTTTGAGCACAGGCACATTGAAGTGACTCACAATTCCTGTCTTAAAAATTGTCTTCTAGATGTAAATAAGTGGAGGAGTAGCCTAATGGTTAGATCACTGGCTTGGTGTCCAGAGTTCAAATCCTGCTAGCACTCCCTGAGGCCTTGGCCAAGTCACTTAACCCTCCATTGCCTCAGAAGAAAGGCCTGACAATCTACATCTAGTCACACTGCCAAGAAACCCAAGAGGTGCTGGATCACCAGGCGTCAGCATTGACTCAAAGGCACAATGGGTTTATACAGAAATCAGAAGTACTTTTGATAGGAACCCATCCTTCTGAATGCTCGTATCAGTTTCTTTTAGATGATATGCCAATCCCTGTGAGAACTGAGGTCAAAAGTCTGAGAGTTCATCTAGACAGCTCACTATCCCTTCAATACCAAGTTGTGATTGTAGCCCAAACAGCTTTTGGCCAGTTGTAATTGCTCCACTAGATTTAGCATTTATCTAAAGCAGAGGTTCTCAACCCAGTCCGTGGGACACACCTAGCCAGTCAGGTTTTCAGTAATAATCCCAATGAATATGCATGAGAGAGATGTGCAATCACTTATTCCATTGCATTCAAATCTCTCTCATGCACACTCATATACATCTGACTGGCTAGGTGTGTCCCGAGGACTGGGCTGAGAACCCTGATCTATAAGATTTGATTTCTTTAGTTATGAACTTGTAATCTCTCGCACAGATTACTGCACTATACTTTATGTTGTTTTACTCATAAATTCATTAAGAAATTTCAGCATAAGCAAATTACATCAGCAAGGCTGATGTCCAGTGCAGGGTACACTAATTATATTACTCCTTTTTTTTTTAATTTCGGTTTATCGAACTTTACAAAGTGCCCACAAGCATGCAAACTTGCAACAGAAATCAAGAAAATTATATTTAAAGGAAACAAAGGCTTCCATCTCTGGGAGACTCCTGCGCAAGAGCAGACACAATAGGAGGCACATCAGTGTTGTTAATCCTTCTGCTGGCTCCCCTCCAGGCACTGCCACAATAGCCTCTCCCTGCAGATCTCCCATGAAAGCAGAACATTGCACAGCTCTTCACAGAACTCTCAGCATCCCTCCTCCCCCTCTGACACTGCACAGCTCTTCACAGAACTCTCAGCATCCCTCCTCCCCCTCTGACACTGCACAGCTCTTCACAGAACTCTCAGCATCCCTCCTCCCCCTCTGACACTGCACAGCTCTTCACAGAACTCTCAGCATCCCTCCTCCCCCTCTGACACTGCACAGCTCTTCACAGAACTCTCAGCATCCCTCCTCCCCCTCTGACACTGCACAGCTCTTCACAGAACTCTCAGCATCCCTCCTCCCCCTCTGACATTGCACAGCTCTTCACAGAACTCTCAGCATCCCTCCTCCCCCTCTGACACTGCACAGCTCTTCACAGAACTCTCAGCATCCCTCCTCCCCCTCTGACATTGGGTTGCCAACTTTTTGAAAGAGAAAAACCCACCACCTGTGGTGCCCCACGCTGCACCCATGACTGCTCCCTGCCCAACCCACAAAATATAACTGCAGAGAGGACAAAGGTGCAGGGTTTAGCATCTGCAGGCTATATCAAGAGGGGGAGTACAAGAGGTTGAACCCTTCAGCACCTAATCAGCCATAGTCAACAGTCTCAGGCTCCTCCAACATACATATGCTCTCCCATTTGGCATTATATCCAAAAATATATATTCTGCATCCACTGAACCCCGCTCCTGGCCCCTTCCATCACAATCTGTGCAGAGCAGAGCAGAGCAGAGCAGAGCTAGAACCTTCCCAAAAAAAATTTACCAGACGAGAAAAAATCTCAATACCAAGCATATTGTGAATTAATCAGGGCCAGACCAAGAATTGATTCAAAGTGTTGTGTCACATCCCCTTTCTCAGTGTATAGGCGGTTGCCTGGAAGAGTGGGAAATGTGCCAGATTATCCTTGTAAGTGCTGAAGCTTGGGATATCCCTGTAGTTGTGGCCCAAACGAAGACAGCCAAGGTTTTGTGTGATAACAAAAACTTTATTTGTTGCACAGGATTCTGTCATCTACCATCCCCTAACCAGAAACAAAAAGGGGGATACTTCTTATGCCAAAATAAAGTCCAAAAGGTGATACAGTCCAACCTGATCCTTCTCAGGGTTTGTCAGTTATATACAAGGTTAATTCAACTTCTCTTCACTTATGAACAGCTTTAGTTGCAGCTAATCACTTCCATAGCATTCACAATTCACAGCTGCTTAAAGACGTTGAGTTTCACTCCAGCAGAACACTGCTTCTCTCCGTGCAAACTCAATAGCATGCAATAACTTCTCAGCACTTATCATATACATTGATATCAACAGCTTCACTCTTGGCAACACAAAGCACAGTCTGCCTCCATCTCAGAATAAGAGCTATCTGATTTAGTTGAACCCAACTGCATTAATTCAACATCAGAGTCAGACGTCTTGTGATTCAATTCAGGGTACTGCAGATCAACAGGCTTCCATTGTTCCAAATGGTGTCCAAGCTGTTTCCACTTACTATTCCTTTCCCTCCGTGGTATCTGAATGTAGCTAGAATCAGCAGCCTCCTTTAAAGTAGTGTTAAAGGAATTCAACTGGCTTAATCTTCTTCTAGTGTGTCTGGGTTGCAAAGGTTGATAACAAGGCAAGTCTCTGTCTTTGCACTGCTCTCGTTTCACTAGCTTAGCAGGGGCTAGCTTTAGCTTCTGTCAGCATAGCCTACCATCAGCTGATGAGTTAAGAACAGCTGGGCTAGTTTCTAAGCTTCTGCTAGTATCAGGCTTCCTGCACTTGGAACGCTTAGGCAGCTTATCATACAGAACTTTATACTTGCTCAAACTCCCACCTTTGTTCACAGCTTCTAGGGAAGACTCTAGGGAAGTAATGCTATCTCTTCTGGGTAAGGGTTCCAGCCTCTCCCTGTGAGAATAAAAGTAGCTTCCCACCTGCTTCTCCTGGCTGTCTGGTTCGTGGTGACCTCTCTCTCCCAGAGGAAGCTTTCTCCACTGCTTTCTCAGAGACCTCCGTGTCTCAAAGCAGTCTGGAAGGCAACTCTCCCAGCACCTTGTGCTAGCCTGGCAATGGCTGCTCCTTCCTTTGCTTCTCTCTGTAACTTGGTCAAAGTCAGGTCCTGAGTCTCCTGCCTGAACACTTCCTGTTCTCCCAGGCACTCCTCCTGCTCCCACACGAACTCTCTTCCTTCCCAGATCAGTGTTACTCCGACTCGAGCTTTCACCTGAACTGGCATGGGAACTTCTCCTCAGACTCAATCTCCCACTCGAACTCGAACTCCAACTAACTCTCTCTGTTACTTCCTGGTTAAGAGCATAGGGCTGTTCTATCCGGTTTGACTCCGCCCCCTTGCCTCTTACGTCAGCTCCCCTGTTTGTCCTGGAGCTGGGGTGTGGCTCTCTCACTGCCTTTCTGTGCAGAGAGTTTCTCTGGGCTTGTGCTTTAACCCCTTCCTTACCTGCCTTAATGTGTGCATTTGAGGAAAGCTGCAGTTTTAAACCCTTTTTTTTACTGTTTAAACCCTCTGCATCATCACATAACCCCCCATTTAAGATATTTCGGGCTGGATGGACCTCTCCAGAACAGCACGGAATCCTTGAAAGAGTATCCGCGTTCACATGAAGTCTCCCTGGCCTGTGCTCTATACGGAACTCATACGCCTGTAAGGCCATATACCACCTAGTAAGGCGCGGGTTATGGTCCTTCATGCTTGATAGCCACTTTAAGGGTGCATGATCTCTCACTAAAGTAAACCTGCGGCCTGTTAAATAAAACCTAAGAGCATCTATTGCCCAACGGATTGCTAGGCACTCTCTCTCCACAGTTGAATACTTTTGCTCTGCCGGCGCTAGTTTCCTGCTTAGGAACATCAGCGGGTGTTCTATCCCCTCCTGTTTTTGGGACAGAACGGCTCCTAGCCCAGTATCCGACGCATCTGTCTGGAGAATAAAGGTCTTATTGAAATCCACCCCCCTCAAGATGGGTGCCGCACATAACTGTTTCTTTAAGCGCTCGAAGGCAGTTTCTGCGCTTGGGGACCACTGAACCTGATTGGGCGCGTTTTTCTTCAACATGTCGGTAAGGGGTGCGCTTTCTGTGGCGAAATGCGGAAGGAACCTTCTGTAATACCCTATTAAGCCTAGGAAGCTCCTAATCTGCTTCTTGGTTATAGGTCGCGGGAAGTCCCTCACACTCCTTACCTTGTCCAATAGGGGTTTCACCACCCCACGCCCCACTAAGTGTCCCAAATATTTTACCTCCTTACCAGCAAATAGGCATTTGGCTGGGTTTAAAGTGATTCCTGCTCTCCTCATATCGTCCAATACTGCCTGGACGTGTTCTAAGTGGAGATCCTAGTTGTCACTATGGATAATTACGTCATCCATGTAGGCCATGGCATAGGGGCGATGAGAACGCAAAACTATATCTATCAACCTCTGACAGGTTGCCGCTGCCCCGTACAGCCCGAAAGGCATGCGACGAAATTGATAGAGACCAAGGGGCGTGCTGAAGGCTGTTTTTGGCCGGGATTCCCTGGTGAGGGGAATTTGCCAATACCCCTTGGTCATATCTAGCGTGGTCAGATAGGTGGCCTGTCCCAGTTGGTCCAAAAGCTCCTCTATCCTCGGTAGAGGATATGTATCAAATCTAGAGATGGCATTGACTTTCCGAAAATCAATACAAAAGCGTATTGTGCCATCGGGCTTCGGAACCATAACCACCGGGCTATTCCAGGGGCTGACTGACTCCTCAATCACCCCCATTTGTAACATGTCTTGCACCTGTCTGATTACCTCTTGTCGCTTAGCTTCAGGCAGCCTATACGGCCTTTGCCTGACAACCTCTCCTGGTGGGGTCACTATTTCGTGAGCGACCAACTGTGTCTCCCCGGGCATGGGAGTTAGGACATCCGGAAATCCTTCCAGTAATTTCAGCAAGGCTTGTTGCTGATGCCAGGAGAGCTCCTCCCCTAGCCTAGGAAGCGGTTTGGCCTTACACTCAGCCAACTGAGGACCAAGGTCTTCCTCTACCTTTTCCCCCTCACTGGTGGCTGTCATGCCTATCACCTCGGACTGTCCTGTGGACCCAAACCCATTCGACCCCCTTATAGTGGTGCTCAATTCAGTAACCTCCTCTATAGGTGGAAAGCCAACTCTCTCCATAATGAGTTGTGCTATTCTATCACCCATAGCTATTTTAAAGTCTCTTTTAGCAAAATTTAGCAGCAAGACCTTAATAGCCCCCCTAAAATCTGGGTCTATTACCCCCGCACCTACATCAATGTATTCCTTAGCGGCCAAACCAGATCGTGGAGCAATCTGACCATAGCATCCGGGCGTTATTTCAAGCCAGATGCCCGTCTCTACTAAGGCTCGCCCTTGACTTGGGATAATAGTGTCCTCAGCACTAAAGATATCAAATCCCGCTGCTTGCTCTGATGCTCTTTTGGGAATTTTTGCATTCGGGGTAAGCCGACAACATTTCAAGAGAAACTTTGTCTTGCTGGGAGAACTCTGGCTAGGTGTCTTCTCCCTACCTGGCTTTTCTCTAGGTTTTGCAAATAAAGGAGCTGGTACTATCCTTGACCTAGGTTTCTCCCTATGAGTGGACGTCACTTGTCTTCCCTTTATCTCCCTCTTTATGGGTTCTTTTTCTACCTTCCCTATACTAGGGGCTTTGGCTTCGGTGGAAACGGCTAGTCCTTTAACTAGGCCCTTCCGAAATCGAGGCCAGTCCCTACCTAAGACTAGGGAATGTGGTAGTCTTGGCACTACTGCCACTGGAATTTCTTTTTTCAATCCTAGCCCTTCAACAGTAACTAGGTGTAAAGGATATGACGCGGCAGCGCCGTGTACACAACAAATTTTTATCCTTCCCTCAGAGTGTCCTAAAGAATCCTCACTCTGAGCTTTTATCTCCCTCCATAGGCTATCAGAAATCATTGATTGGTCAGCGCCTGAATCTAGGATCGCTTCAACCTGAATATTGTTAACCATGACTGTTAGTACAAATCCCCCCCCCCCCAACCTCCTTGGACTGGGTGGTTACTAAAACAAGCTTGGCTTTACAGTCCCTTTGTAAGTGACCTTTCTGACCACATGCAAAGCATTTACGCTGTTCCCTATGACTTTTGGGCAGGGGTATTCTAGACATAGATTTCCCTGACCTTACTTCCTCCCTCTTCTCTGGAATTTTCAAGACTGTTGACTCTGAAGTACCCATCTGCTTCTGACCGATGGCTTTAGCCTCTAAGAAACGGTCAGCAAGTGCTATGGCATCTCTCGTGGTCTTACAATCTTGCAAAACTAAGAAGGATTGCAATTCTACAGGTACAGCATCTAAGAACTGTACTAACACAATATCATCTAATACTGAATCAATGCTCCTCCCCTCTGGAGTTAGCCACTTGTATACTAGTGTTTGATTCCGATGGCATAAGCTCTGTGGTGTTTCACCTGGGGTTAACTTGCACCCTCACAAAAGGCGGCGATATACCACTGGAGTTAAACCTAACCGGGTTCTAATGGCTTTGACTACTACCCCATAGTTGTTCGCAAGATCATTGGGTACCGCTCTGTAGGCTGCTAGCGCCTCTCCCGTTAGGGATGATGCTAAGCGTAAAACCCACTGGTCTTTTGGCCAACTGCTCATGAGCGCAATGCGTTCAAAGACCTCCAAGTAGTCATCGATATCATCATCACTTAACAATTGCCTTATAGATAACATGCCCTTGCTTAAGGTTTCAAGACCTGTTAAAGTGCCTAGTGAACTTGACACAGTCTTAATTGCCTCCGTAGTCTGCTTCTGTTCTCCCATCCATGCGCCTAGCAGATTCATCAGCGGCTGTTGTTGCGCCCGCAGCATCTCCGCTGTTTTCTCCTGGGCCTCTGCTGACATTCGCTGCTGCTGCTGGAATCTCTCAGCTACCCAGTTCCATAGCTGAGCTGGATCCATCGCTGTCTCGGCTGCAATAAAACAGAGAGCAAACACCAAGTGTGGCTTTACACACAACACCCCTTCCCTCAGCTTCCACCGCTCTGCTACCCCACCCCCCTTGTAGCAGTATCCTAGGTAACCCTTCTCATCTACCGGTTACCTGCTACAAGTGGTGAGTCTCGCTCATCAGCACTGCAGAATTCCAGGAACCTCTGCTCCAATCCACCTCAGCTGACACTCCACTCTGAGTTTGCAGAGTTGGTAAGCTCTTCTTGAAGGTACCTCTTTGTGTGTTGAAAAAAAATTTTTTTCCTTTTCTCTTTTTTTTTTTTTTCCTTCTTGAACTTTGGAAAAGCTGTTCTTCTTTAAACTTTACTGGCTTATTTAGTATCAGTTGCTTATTTCTGTGAGGTGGTAGCTTTATCCTAAAAACTACGCCAAAACCTGTCACACCCCCTTTCTCAGTGTATAGGTGGTTGCCTGGAAGAGTGGGAAATGTGCCAGATTATCCTTGTAAGTGCTGAAGCTTGGGATATCCCTGTAGCTGTGGCCCAAACGAAGACAGCCAAGGTTTTGTGTGATAACAAAAACTTTATTTGTTGCCCAGGATTCTGTCATCTACCATCCCCTAACCAGGAACAAAAAGGTGGATACTTCTTATGCCAAAATAAAGTCCAAAAGGTGATACAGTCCAACCTGATCCTTCTCAGGGTTTGTCAGTTATATACAAGGTTAATTCAACTTCTCTTCACTTATGAACAGCTTTAGTTGCAGCTAATCACTTCCATAGCATTCACAATTCACTCCAGCAGAACGCTGCTTCTCTCCGTGCAAACTCAATAGCATGCAATAACTTCTCAGCACTTATCATATACATTGATATCAACAGCTTCACTCTTGGCAACACAAAGCACAGTCTGCCTCCATCTCAGAATAAGAGCTATCTGATTTAGTTGAACCCAACTGCATTGATTCAACATCAGAGTCAGACATCTTGTGATTCAATTCAGGGTACTGCAGATCAACAGGCTTCCATTGTTCCAAATGGTGTCTAAGCTGTTTCCACTTACTATTCCTTTCCCTCTGTGGTATCTGAATGTAGCTAGAATCAGCAGCCTCCTTTAAAGTAGTGTTAAAGGAATTCAACTGGCTTAATCTTCTTCTAGTGTGTCTGGGTTGCAAAGGTTGATAACAAGGCAAGTCTCTGTCTTTGCACTGCTCTCGTTTCACTAGCTTAGCAGGGGCTAGCTTTAGCTTCTGTCGGCATAGCCTACCATCAGCTGATGAGTTAAGAACAGCTGGGCTAGTTTCTAAGCTTCTGCTAGTATCAGGCTTCCTGCACTTGGAACGCTTAGGCAGCTTATCATACAGAACTTTATACTTGCTCAAACTCCCACCTTTGTTCACAGCTTCTAGGGAAGACTCTAGGGAAGTAATGCTATCTCTTCTGGGTAAGGGTTCCAGCCTCTCCCCGTGAGAATAAGAGTAGCTTCCCACCTGCTTCTCCTGGCTGTCTGGTTCGTGGTGACCTCTCTCTCCCAGAGGAAGCTTTCTCCACTGCTTTCTCAGAGACCTCCGTGTCTCAAAGCAGTCTGGAAGGCAACTCTCCCAGCACCTTGTGCTAGCCTGTCAATGGCTGTTCCTTCCTTTGCTTCTCTCTGTAACTTGGTCAAAGTCAGGTCCTGAGTCTCCTGCCTGAACACTTCCTGTTCTCCCAGGCACTCCTCCTGCTCCCACACAAACTCTCTTCCTTCCCAGATCAGTGTTACTCCGACTCGAGCTTTCACCTGAACTGGCACGGGAACTTCTCCTCAGACTCAATCTCCCACTCGAACTCGAACTCCAACTAATTCTCTCTGTTACTTCCTGGTTAAGAGCATAGGGCTGTCCTATCCGGTTTGACTCCGCCCCCTTGCCTCTTACGTCAGCTCCCCTGTTTGTCCTGGAGCTGGGGTGTGGCTCTCTCACTGCCTTTCTGTGCAGAGAGTTTCTCTGGGCTTGTGCTTTAACCCCTTCCTTACCTGCCTTAATGTGTGCATTTGAGGAAAGCTGCAGTTTTAAACCCTTTTTCTTACTGTTTAAACCCTCTGCATCATCACAGTTGGCACCTTAAGAAAATCTTACACATATGTCCCCCTTGGGTGTCAGAATTTATTGTTTAGCTTTGACTGCCCTACTCTCTGCCAACCTCCAGAAGCAATTGCCTTAGAATTAATACAAAAAAATCATTCGGGACCAAGAGCAAATCTGCCATGTCAGTACTAACATCCAAAACTCACATAAGGAGCCTACCTAGAAAAAGACAGCACCATAAATATTATAGGACGGTATCTGAATTCAAGAAAGCATGGTTCAAACACAGAAAATCTCTAAAGGAAAAAGAAGACTATAGTAGTTGGTATGGAGAGACAGACTGAATAGGCCATATGGTCTTTTTCTATCGTCATTTTTCTATATTTCTGCGTCCATCATCTGTCCTTCACTCCTCCACACAATATCCACTATTTGCTCTCCATCACCTTATGTCCCCGCACCGCATTCACCCTCTGCTTACCACCTATATCCAGCATCTAACCCCCACTTTTATCTATAATCTATTGCTATTACTACTAATCATTTGTGTACTGCCTTCTATCCCCTCATGTTCCCACCCTGTGTCTGCTCTGTACCACTCCTTCCTTTGTGTCCAGCATCTGTCTGCTGCTTTCTCCATTTCCTACCCAGCACCTGCCTCTGCCCACCCCTCGTGTCCAGTATCACCACTCCATCTCAAAAATGGCCTCATCTTGCCTGTTCTCCCTATGCCCCCTTCCCATGTCCAGTATCTCCCCTTCATCTCCCCAGCCTCCCTTGTCTAGCATATCTCCTCTGCCTCCCTATGTCCCCCATGCATCCATCATCTCTCCTTTGTCTCCTGGGGCCAGGGCCAACCCATCCATTGTGTGATAATGTTGTTCGCAAAGGACCCCGTGCTTCAGGGGGCCCCGCGTGAATTCCATTCTTGCACAATGGACGGCTTCAGAGGGAGCCAGAGAAGCCCGTGTGAGGCCCCCAGCTCCCTCTACCTAGCCACCAGCATGAAGAGTCTTTTTCCTCATGCTGGCGGCTATATCTGTGAAGCTGCGAGTGCCGGGAAAGGTTAAAGCACAAAAATAAATCTTGATTCCACTCAACTTATCACTGGAACTAAACCCTAACTCACCAAGAAACTACTTTGAAACAGTGCCCCTGAAACCTTTCAAGTATATCCAGTTTATACCCCAAAATTTATTTATTTTTTTTTTGTCGGATCACTCACCATGAAAAGGAACATTCCTTATCTAGAAGTGAGCCCTCCATTTTAATCACTTAGAATAGCTGCTCAACGGCCGAAAAGCCTGACAAAGCAACACTCGTTACTGTCAGTGACTCCATCACTGTAGTCCAAAGGTCTCTAAGATCACACAAGGACTCGTTGACTCTGTGGTAATATTTAAAATACTCAGTCCAACTCTCAGTATTGACCAAGCCAGCAGAGAGATTCAAGCATTTTGATTTTCAGATGTTATACAGAAGGAGAAATCAATTCGGCTGAACACATCAACATCTGGTCTTCAATCCGTTGAGTGTGGTTTTCACAAACAATCCCACCGAAAGCAGCACTCTCCCAAAATAGTCAAAAACTTAACATTTTCGCATTCAAAATAATCAATCCAACTCTCAGCATGACTAGGCCAGCAGAGAGATTAAAACACTTAGCTGCTCTGATGTAGTGTAGAAGGAGGAATCAATTCGGCTAGAACATATCAACCTCAAATCTTCATCCATTGAGTGTTGTTTGGCAAACAATGCCGCCGGAAACAGAACTCCCCCCAAAATTATCGAAACCTCAGGGTTCACACGACACTAGTAGTGTTTCAAGCCCCGCCACTCTTTAGCTCTTCCTTTTGTGTTATGGGGGTTGATTTCAGGGGGTGTATAGTGTATAGTGTTGGGAAAGGTTAAAGGGCATTTAACCTTCCCGGCACTCGTGGCTTCACAGAAACAGCCGCCAGCATGAGGGAAAAGACTCTTCACTCTTCACGCTGGCAGCTGTGCAGAGGGAGCCAGGGCCTCGCAGGGGATTCCCTGGTTCCCTCTGAAGCCCCTTAGATGGCCGCAGGACTGTTTGGAAGGGGGGGCTAGGACTGAATGGGCTATGATCAGGGGGGAGGAAACCTGGACTGCAAATGGGCTGTGATGGTGGGGAGGGCTAGGAGTGGAAATGGGCTGTGATGGTGGGGGGAAACCTGGACTGGAAATGGGCTGTAATGATGGGGGGGACTAGGGCTGCAGATGCCCTATGATTGGGGAGGGGAAGCTTGGACTGGAAATGGGCTGTGATGAGAGGGCTGGAATAGGTTGGAAATGGGCTGATGGGGGCTGGAATAGGACTGGAAGTGGGCTGATGGGAGCTGGAATAGGGCTGGAAATGGGCTGATGGGGGGATAGGATTGGAAATTGGCTGATGGGGGAGCTTGAAGTGGAAATGGGTTGATGGGGGGCTGGAATGGAACTGGAAAGGAGCATATGGGGGGTTAGTACTGGAAGTGGGCTGATGAGGAGCTGGAATAGGACTGGAAATGGGCTCATGGGGTGAGCTTGGACTGCAAATGGGTGATGGGCTGGAATAGGACTGGAAGTGGGCTGATGGGAGCTGGAATAGGGCTGGAAATGGACTGATGGGGGGCTAGGATTGGAAATAGGCTGATGGGGGCTGGAATAGGACTGGAAGTGGGCTGTTGGAAGCTGGAATAGGGCTGGAAATGGACTGATGTGGGGCTAGGATTGGAAATAGGCTATGGGGGTGCTTGGAGTGGAAATGGGTTCATAGGGTGCTAGAATGGAACTGGAAAGGAGCATATGGGGGGGCTAGAACTGGAAATGGGCTGATGGGGGAGCTTGGACTGCAAATGGGTGATGGGCTGGAATAGGACTGGAAATGGCTGATGGGGGAATAGGACTGGAAATGGACTGATGGGGGCTGGAATAGGACTGGAAGTGGGCTTATGGGAGTTGGAATAGGGCTGGAAATGGGCTGATGGGTGGGCAAGGATTGGAAATTGGCTGATGGGGGAGCTTGGAGTGGAAATGGACTGATGGGAGGCTAGAATGGAACTGGAAAAGAGCATATGGCAGGGCTAGGACTGGAAATGGGCTGATGTGGGGGCATGGGAGAATGGGACTAGAAGGGAGCGGATGCTGGGTGGGTCTAGATCTATAAGGTAGCTGATTTTGGGGGAGGACTAGAAGGGGATGGGGATGGGGAATGAGAATGGAGAGGGGAAAAATATTTTGTGTGGGAGTGAAGAAAAGTCTATGATGGGCCAAGTATTGGGAGAGTAAGTGGAGATTGAGAATGGAAGGGTGAAATTTGAGTAGATGATAAAGGAATAGGGAAAGAAATGGGGGAAAAGAGCAAAAAGGGAAAGATCAGCATTTTAAAGCAGATATAGAGAGAGAATGGAAAAAAATTTAAAAAAGAAGAAAGGGAAAATGGACACGAAGAAACCAGAAGAAAGTGATTGGAGCAATTGCAACTGAAATCTAAAATGCTCAAACAAAAGGTAGAAAAATACTTTTTATTTTGAATTTATTAACTGGACTATGTCAGGTCTGGGAAATGTGTATCGCTAATATCTTTGCATTTTTGTTTAGTGCAAGAGGAAATTAATATATAGTTTCATTTCTCCAGTGTTGTTGGACATTCCAAGATTGGTTTTAGGGGTTCCCAATTTAATTATTGTCTTCCTATTTCTAAATTGTGATCCCTTGTTTCTTGTTTGCTGACGGTCTATGTTCTGCATGTGTAATCAAGCTGAGGTATTCTGTTCATGTAGTTGCTATTTGACAGTGCCACTTGTTCTCTTTCCCCAGTAGGAGATGTATTGGTATTCTCTAAGATGTACTGGTTTTAATATCTGCAGTATTGCCTTTTGATAGGTAGGGTTTGGTGCTTTGTGAGTCCTGATAGTGCTGTTATGATACGGTGGATTTGCTATGAGTTCTAAATGGACAGTGTTTATAGTACTTCCTAATGGGCCTGGCGGTTGTCACTGCAATATAGTAATGTAGAAATCTGTTAGTCTTTCTTTATCCAGACATTCATTAAGAGGCATGTTTACTAAAAGCGCATGTTAATGTTATGCAAATGTGTATGCAAACGAGGTTCCTTATGCAAATGAGGCCCCACAATTAATCTCCGCACATGGCCCCGCATCCCCCTTGGGCTGCCCCTGCCTGGGGCCCCTCCACATCCAGTATCTCCCCTCTACCTCCAAATGCCCCCCATGTCCAGCATTTCCTCAGATTTTCTGTGACCCCCTTTGTCCAGCATCTGCCGTTTCCTATGATACCCTCTGCATTCAATATCTTCTCTCCATTTCCATTTCCCTGTGCCCCCTGTGTCGAGTATCTCTCTCTGTCTCCCTAGCTCTCCATCCCCATGTCCAGTATCTTCCCCTCCATCCTTTTGTTCCTCTCCTGCTGCCCCCAACTCTGTCCCCTTCCAGACTCTCCTTTTCTCATTCCCCTTTTGCACCCCCCCCACCCCCCACTGACCCTTGAAATATCTCAACTTCTCTATCCCTCTCCACCTCTGAACTCCTACCTCTCAGCAGGGCAATATTGTAGTAGCTGTTCTGCCCAGGGGACTTCCACTCGGGCCAGGATCATGGCCTTGCAGAGCTCTGCTGCCTATGGGGCTTGCTTCTCCCGTAAGCAGGATGTCTACTCTTGCCACAATCTTCTGTTGCCCGCAGGACTTTGTGCTTCTACTGTGCTGGCCCTGCTTGGAAGGCTAATCTTCATCAGAAAAGGGAGGGAGCAGATCAGCCTTGCAAGCATGGAGTTACAAAGACCTGTTTTTGTTTTGTTTTTTAATTGGAGGTCTGTCACCGTTGCCATCATCAGACCCGAAAAAGCAGCAGCGACAGTAGTAGATGCAGTGGCAGGCAGCGCAGGGGGTAGGGGGAAGCCAGGGTCGGTGGTTGGCAGAAAACCAGTCCTTCATTGGTCGGTTTTACTATCCTGCTGGCCAAGGGCCTGCAGCTTCTAAAACAGGCTGGGCCGGCCTAAAACCGGTCGGTTGGTAACCTTAATCTGCTAGCAGTTCCGCAGGCCTCACATCGTCCTACAGTGAAGAGCTGGCTTCCCTCTCTTCTGCCTTGGCAGGGCTGCATACTTAGCCAGGCTCAGGAAGACTTTCCTGCTAAGTCTGCTGCACTCCTTAAGTCATTATCCAGCAAAGGCCATATCAGACACACCACTAGAGTGGAGAACCAGATGCTCTGTCATGGATGTCCCCTCTGCTTTGCCGTATGTTTAAGTCACATAGAAATAAAATAAGACAGAAAAATTAAAGGGGAAAAGGTAAAATGCTGTTAAGAACCACAGAGCACCTCCAAAAGCAACCTCTTGGTGCATCACTATATTGATTCCTTATATATCACTCCTATTTGGAGCTCCCTGCATTGCTTACCAATTTAAACTGTTGATGCTGAGTTTAAGACAAAAGAGGGCCTCTCTCCCAATTATTTGCAAGGAAGGATTTTGTTGTATATCCCATCTCATTCCTTGCAGTCTTCTCAAGAAGACCTTTGCTGTTTCCTACACTATCTCAGGCTATCTATCAAGGACTAGGAATAAGGTCTTTTCAGTTATTGGTCCTTGAGAATGGAATATCTTCCCATGCCACCTTAGACTGTAACACGATATTTTGGGTTTTCTGATACAGCTGAAAGTCTGGCTGTTCCAATAGGTCTTTAGGGCATAGACTGTTTATCTTCAGCAACAGCAGTTAGCAGCTTCACCAGCGAGCAGTGTTCCTGTCCAGACAGTGGTGATATTCAGCTGCCAACCAGATAGCAAGAACCACATAAAGTTATGATGGCCATTGACTTTTTCAAGGCAGTCTGTGGGAATATTCAGCAGCACTAACAAGTTACTACCACTGAATTTCAGGATTGCCAGGGTTTATGAGGTTTGCAGGTGCTGCAAACCACATCAATCCTTTGAAATACTGGGTCCTAAATTTATTTGCTTTCTGCACTGCTTTATTTTATGATATTTTACAGACTTTTTTACTCTACCATTATTGCATTTTTGTAATCGCTTTGTTGTACCTCACCTTGAGATTGTGAAAAGCGGTTATGTATGTAATAAAGAGAACTGAAATTAAATGTTCATTCCCGCAGTCTAATTTACATGGGTTAGGAGTGCTTTTTAACAGGATAGGTTGCAAGAGATTTAACAGGAAACCGATACTAATGAGATAGTGAAATGCAAAACTATGAAAAACAGCTCATTACCTCTTAGAATGAAGACAAATAAACATGTTAAAACTTGTAAAAGTTAATCCAGACCTGTTATTACAAAAAAAAAACCTGTCTATACCTTGCTGTGATAACTGTAACATTAATAAGGTAATGCAAAACTCATTTGCATTTCATTAGGATAGATTGTTTCTTGTTAAGTGCGTCGAATCAATGTCAACTCATGGCAACCCTGTGGATAGTTGTCCTAAACTACACTCGGTCTTCAGTCAGACAGTTAATAGTTGGTAGAGCAGCATACATATCTGCTATTATTATATCAATCCTTCTCATTGCTGGTCTTCCTCTTTTGCGTTGACCTTCATCCTTGCCGAGCATGATGTCCTTCTCTATTGATATTTCTCTTCACAAGATCTGTCCAAGGTATGAAAGTCGAAGGAGCTAATTAACGCACTTTGGTACACTGACCCTGTTGTTGTGATAATAAGGGCCCTTGTTATGAATTTAAAAATGCAAAGCAGGGAAACTAGAGAAATAGTGTACAACAGCTGTGAGAAAGACATATTTATGTTCCATTAAACTAATCTGTAAAAGTGGAATCTAGGTATTCTTCCCTAGAACTCAAGATGTATCCTGCCCAGGTTGTAGAGTGGGTAATTAATGCCTGATGAACCATATCATTCATGTTTTAAATGCATTTATGAGATATAGTGTTCCATGTACGGAGGCTATCAGCCAAACAAAAACCCTACTAATGACCTACTCTGGAATACTTCAAGAGGGTCAGAGACAATTACTTACATTAACAGAAAAAAAGGATTATCCCATATAAAGCACAATCAATGTGATTGTTTACTGAAATTGGTCGTATTGATGCCAGATGTTGGGTGAAAGCCTTTTTTGTGCCTAAGAGAGTAAAGAAGTCATTCAACATTCAGTACTACTTGCCTCTACGTTTTCACTGATAGGGGGCTGTTTTAATTAGGCCATGCATCTCTCTCTTCAGTAGCCATGTTGCAAGAGACTTATAATTAAATTCTTTCTAAAGAGAAAGTTGCTCTTAAAGGAGAATCTGTACATGTTTCATCCGTATTAGTTTGTGGGCTGATCATAAAGCTGTGGTCAGCGAGGCATTTCTAGGGACTAAATGGCATCCTATACCTTTCTTACCAAATTAAAAAAAATGAACAGGAAAGGCAAACTTTGAATTCTTCAGGCACTACTTACAAAATGTTCTAGAATATGTCAATTTTTAGTTGCAACTCGTCTTTTTTTGTAAAACATTATAAACACTTTTCCCTTCATTATAGAAGTTCCCAGATCTTGGCCTTGAAGGGCAAAAACAAGTTTGAGTGTCCAGGTAGCTGTGCTATGTAAATTATTCTTGTTCTTACACCCACATGTTTGCAAATACATCTGATGAAGATGATTCTGGATATTTGGGAGGAAATGCCTGGTGGTTACAATAGGCTGCAAACCAAGGTTCATATCCCACTGAGATTCCTTGTGTTATTGAGCCAGCCACTTTATCTCCTGTTCCCTCAGGTGCCCACTTACATTATTTGGATTTTAGACTTATTACCCACCTTTTCTGAATCCAAGCTCAAGGTGAGTGATATGTTCAGGTTGTTGTTCCTGAGGAAATGAAGGATGACGAAGTTTCCCCAAGGATAGAAAGTGTGTCGATGGGACAAGTAACATAGCAATGTAGGAAACGACGGCAGATAAAGACCAGTATGGTCCATCTAGTCTGCCCAGTAAGATGGCAGGAGTAGGTGCACCTGCCACTCTGTTCAGGCCACCCCTTCTCATGTCTTTGTTTAGGGGTGAACCCGCTGCTCCATGTAGGGCACCCCTATTTGTTGAGAAATTAGATGGTTCAGTTTATTTTGATTTTATCCTGTTGCTGTAAAGGAACCCACTGTGTCTGTCCCATGCCACTTTGAATTCCGTCACCGTGTTTTCCCCCACCACTTCCATCGGGAGGGCATTCCAAGCATCCACCACCCTTTCAGTGAAAAAGTATTTCCTGACATTGACTTTTAATTTACCACCTTGCAGCTTCATGTTATGCCCTCTAGTTTTACAGCTTCCCCGTCTTTGGAAGAGGTTTGTTTGCTCATTATTTCTCTTTAAGTATTTAAAGGTCTGAATCATATCTCCCCTGTCCCTCCTCTCATCCAAAGTGTACATATGTAGGACTTCAAGTCTCTTCTCATAAGGCTTCTGACACAGGCTCCAAATTATTTTGGTCGCCTTCCTCTGAACAGTTTCTATTCTTTTTACATCCTTTGCAAGATATGGTCTCCAAAACTGAACACAGTATTCCAAGTGAGGCCTCACCAGTGACTTATACAGTGGCATTAGTATCTCTTCCTTTCTGCTGGTAATTCCTCTTTGTATGCAGCCCAACATCCTCCTGGCTTTTGCCACCGCCTTGTCGCACTGTTTTGTCACCTTGAGATCTACAGAAATAATCACACCAAGGTCTTTCTCCTGATCCGTGCACACCATCCTCTTGCCCCCTCTCACGTACATTTCTCTTAGATTTCTGCTACCCAAGTGCATGACACTGTACTTCTTTGCATTAAATCTTAATTGTCAAGCATTAGACCATTCTTCCAGCTTTTGTAGATCTTTCCTCATGTTAACCACTCCCTCGAGGGAGTCCACTCTGTTGCAAATTTTCATGTCATCTGCAAAAAGACATACCTTTCCATTCAGTCTTTCAGCAATATCACTCACAAATACATTCAACAGTGCCAGGCCCAGGACTGAACCCTGGGGCACCCCGCTAATCACCTTCCCCTCATCCGAGTGAGTTCCATTTACCATCACCTTCTGTCGTCTGTCAGTCAACGAATTTCTGATCCAGTTTACCACCTTGGGACCCATCCCCAGACTACTGAGTTTACTAATAAGCCTCCTATGAGGGACAGTATCAAAGGCTTTGCTGAAATCCAGGTAGATAACATCCAACGCATGCTCCTGATCTAGTTCTCTGGTCACCCAGTCAAAGAACTCAATCTGATTTGTTTGGCAAGATCATCTTTCGGTAAAACCATGTTGCCTTGGATCTTGCAACCTGTTGGTTTTGAGATAGTCCACTATTCACTCTTTCAGGAGTGCCTCCATTACTTTTCCCATCACCGAAGTAAGGCTCACAGGCCTGTAGTTTGACACTTCTTCCCTGTCACCACTTTTGTGTAGAGGTACCACATCAGCCATTCTCCAGTCCTGAGGAACTTCTCCTGTTTCCAAGAATCTGTTGAAAACATCCTTTAACGGCCCTGCAAGTACCTCTCTGAGCTTTTTCAGTATCCTTGGATGTATCCCATCTGGTCCCATGGCCTTGTCCACTTTCAGTTTTGAAAGTTGTTCTAACACATCATCTTCTGTGAATGGTGTGGTATCCACTTCATTCCCATTTTTATATTTGGCAGTCACAGGTGGTCCTTCTCCTGGACTTTCTTTAGTAAAAACAGAGCAGAAGTATTTGTTTAGCAATTTCGCTTTTTCAATGTCACTATCCAAAAGTCCGTTCCCAGCACTTCTGAGTCCTGCAATTCCATCTCCGATTTTCCTCCTCTACCGAATATACCTGAAGAAAGTTTTGTCACCATACTTCACATCTTTAGCCATCTTTTCCTCTGCCTTCGATCCTGAAAACCTTGCCTGTTAGACTGGACTCGAGTTTAAGCAGCTGGTTTATTTTCCCCTTATTTACAGTATCTTTATCTTTTTTGGATTCCAGATTATTGTGGTGCAGTCTGCTGGAGACCTTTTATTTATTTATTTTTATTTAAACATTTTTACATACCGCCCTTTCCATCAATCAGGGGCGGTTTACATTGAACAAAATTCCAAACCTCGGTTACAGAGAACATGTCAAACTATAATACAAAGAACTATTTACATGTCAGCTAAGCACCTATACATAGATTTCCTGAATGCTGAGTCTGAACTATTTACAGATCTGTTGACAGAGAAACAAGTTACAGGGGGGTGTTCCTGCCAGAGGGGGAGGGTAGAAGTGGGAGGTGGGAGATAGGGGGCTGGTGGAAGTGGAAGAATTATAATATTCTGAAAAAAAGTAAAGTTTTTAATTCTTTGCAAAAAGACTTTAGGCCTTTAATTGATCTTACAGAATCAGGGAGAGGGTTCCAAAGGGTGGGAGCTGAATATCTGAAGGCCGTATTGCTGGTAGTTTGCTGGGTTTTCGTATTGATGGGGGTATGGCTAGGAGGTTTTTTGTATTGTTTCTTCTGATTCTGACATCACATGGATAAGGGTGGAAAGGTAGGAGGGTGAGATGATATGGTATAATTTGAATGTTGTGACCATCATCTTGTATTTTATCCTGGAAGCAATGGGGAGACAATGGAGGTTATAGAGTATTGGGGTGATATGATCAGTAAGGTTTACTTTGGAGCAATGTTCCCTCTAATTTTCTGTAGGCTGTGTGCGCATAAAATATCAGCTATGCAGCTTTTGAAGGAAGGTTAAATTTTTGTGCGGCACATAACGACACTCGGAGTTCTATACTTTAAAATTTGACTACACGTCAGAATACAGTATTTACACCACATTGATTGCACTAGATAATATTGTAGAACTTGTGAAAACCATAAATACACAACAACTTTTAAATTTTAAGATGTCTGTGTTGTTTTCTATCAGAATCAGAACCGTAATTTTTGTGCGCTCCGTTATAAAGTATGTGCGCTCGCTCGGCGAGGTGTGTGCGCGCGCACACGCGCACAGCTTAGAGGGAACAGTGCTTTGGAGATTATCCTAGCAGTCACATTTTGCACAAATTGAAGTGCGTGGAGGGTCTTTTTAGGAAGGCCTTGCAAGAGACTGCTACAATAGTCCAAGTGGGGGGTAATGTCCCTGTTTAATGTGCATTACCAAGTTTAAGTTTCAATGTAAACCACTTTGTTTGAAATGATAAAGCAGTATATAAAACCTGTTAAAGAAAGAAAGAAAGGAAAAAATAAAGAAAATAAATTAAAGCTTGGACTACTGTTCCGAAGTTGTGTGTTTCCAGAATTGGCCTGAGGAACTGTACTGTTTTAATTTAAAGAATATTGTCCTAGCAGTTTGTTTGACCTGTGCAGACATACTGAGAGCTCTGTCGATAATGATACCAAGGTACTTTGCCTCCTTCTTGACTGGCAGATCAATATTAAGGAGTTTGAAATTAGTGAGGGGTGTAAAGTTCTGATTTCTTGTCGTAAACAGGATTTCAGGGTTTTTCTAAAAAGTTTATTTGCATGTTGTTTGCGTTGAGCCATGATTCTGCTTCAATTATACAGTCGATAATGTTATAATGAAGGTTTTTATGTCAACTGGAGCATATAACATTATATCGTCTGCATAGATGTGGTATTTGATATTGTGTTTCTTGAAGATTGTACATATAGATTGGAGATATAGATTAAAAAGTAGGGCAGAAAGTGCGGAGCCTTGGGGAATACCTTGTTTTTGGGGAATGTAAAGGATGACTCTTGATTGATCTTTACAAATTGGTAGCAGTTGGATATGTATGGTTTGAACCAATTTAACGTTGTTCCAGATATACCTAAGTGTGAAAGTCTTGACAGGGGATGCTATGGTCATTGTTGTCAAATGCGGAGGAAATATCCAGAAATATCATGATGAAAGCTTGATTTGGGTTATCCAGACCACAGATGAGTGTATCTAATAAGACTAGGAGGAGGGTTTCAACACCATGGTAGGGGCAGAAACCATATTGGTGGGTATCAAAGGAGAGTTGAGATCATTGAAATCTTGTAACTGCATTTGAACTACTTTTTCAATTATTTTTGCTAGAAATGGAATGCTGGCTATTGGTCGTTAAGAAGTGGGGTCATCCTTGTTGAGGGGTAAGTTTTTAAGTAAGGGGAGAATGAAGGATATTTAACTGTGTCTGACATAATTTCTTGGGTGAAGGATTGGTTGATGATGCTGAGAATTACCGGAGCTAGCTCAGACTTAACTGCCTTTATCCAAGACACAGGGCATGGATCAAGATGTGAGAACATTTTATTAATTTTGGTTATTGTTTCAAGGAGTTGTTTCTCTTGTATGAGATAGAAAGAGATCCATTTATTAGGGTGGGATTGGGAATCACAACAGATGAGCACAGATGGGTTGTTTTTGTTTTTTAATTTCAAGGCAATGTAGTCTGTTATAGCCTGTGGTTTGATGGGTGTGTTATTTGATGGGTTTGTTTGGGATTTGGTTAGAGTCTTTACTATTTCAAATAGTTCTCTAGGTTGGTTGATGGCTTTGTTTAGAATGGCAGAGTGGTGGTCCTTCTTTGCCTTGAAAATTGCCTCATTATATGTATTCAGTGCTGTGTTGTAATGTTCCTTATTTTTGGGGGTCTTGGATGACCTCCATTTTTTCTCCAGCTTACAGATCATTTTCTTAAGATTGTGTAATTCTTGTGTGTACCATTTTTCTGATGGCTTTTTGAAAGTTCTCTTATTAGGAGAGTTGGACTTTATTGCATTGTTGATAATTGTAGTCCAGTTTTTGTAGTGTTATGAAGGTCCTGCAAATGTGTGATAAGTTGAGGGGTAACTTCAACCTGGAATATATTCTTGTGAAATGGTTTAAAGTGTGACTTTTGAATGGTTGAACAGGAGGATACTTTAAAGGTGAGGCATATTGGGAGGGTCATTCTTAAGATGTAATGGTCTGACCATGGAACCTGTGTGGAGGATGGGTAGGTGAAGTTCTGGTACATAACTAGAGACCTAAGTACGAAGATCAGATCTAGTATGTTACCTTTTGTGTATGGGTAGGCTGTTTCATTATTTGGAGGAAGCCTGTGTCTTCCATAAACTCCTGAAAGACAGCAGATTGTTGTGAAGAGAAGGATGCTAAGTTTAGGTCTCCAAGAATGATATGAGTTTTCTTTGTTTGAGATGTACAGGCTAATTCGAGTATGGTAGTGAGGTTGAGGTGATTATTGGTAGGCAGTCTGTAGATGAAGCATATTGCTATATTTTTGTGTTCAGTCTTTATCAAGTCCATGCCATCACAGTTTGTGCATAAACTGGAGAAGAGATTAAGGTTTGATTTGGTAAGTATAAATACCCCACCCCCTCTATTTGCATCTCTGGAGCAGTTGAACATGGAGTAACCATCTGTGTTTAATTGATACAGAGGAAATCCAGAGATTCATCAGTGAGGATGTCTCGGATTACTGGAATCTTATTTCTTATGTATCATGTGTTAATGAGTTGACCTTTTTAGGATGGTGAGGGATTCAGATTGTATTTTGGAGTTGAACCATGTTAATACGGATAAGTCTGCGATATGGTTTACTTTTATGGGAGTGGGAGTCATATTTGTTTCCATTTTTGTTCAAGATTAACTGTTGGTTGTAGGGTATTAAATATTGGTTGGAGGGTATATTAGGTTGAATATGGGGGAAGAGAAGGTTGAAAGTAAGAGCCTAGTGTGCTAGGAGTGTGTTGGTTGAGGCTAGAAAAGCTTCTAACATGTAGAGGGTACATAATATTCTGTTGGTGAGCTTCATCTTCGATGATGCTGTGAGTAGGGGGCTGAAGTAAGGGAGGCAAGTAGCTTTGGGGAAATAACAGATTTCCTAGGAACCTGGGAGGGGAGAGAGGACTGAACTGGGAGGGGATATTGAGCTGAGGTAAATTCACTGATGTAAGGGCTGTACCTCAAAGGAGTAGGGTGCCAGAAGGGACTGGGAAGGAAGTAAAGGACCTACTATGAAGAGCTGGGGAGAGATAATTATAGTGCAGCAGTTACTGTACAAACAGAAGCATGGTATAACAGGGTTGCAAAGAAGCACAGAAGTAATATATCATTTAGGTATAACAGTTAATGTGCAGGAGGAAGTAATTGAGCAAAAGGAGTCTGGCACAATAAAGCTAGGTTGATAACCTGCTTTGACTGCTTAATAAAATTATATTAATTACTATATTCTTAAACACAGATTAAAGGGGGATGTTAGGAAAACATCCAAAATAGTTAGCAGTGGGAGCGGGGTGCAATATGATAATGGTACCGAGGATGTACAGGCAGAGCTTGAGAAAGAGTGGTCAGGTCGCAGTAAGTGAAGCTGTGTTTCATTTAATGTGATATCTCCTAAGTTCCCTGCCTAAGGGCCATGCCAAAGGGCCTTCTGGTGCGGGCCCTCAGGCACGGGCCCACCTGTCATGGGAGTGCCTGAAGTGCACTGGTATTTAAGCAGTTCTGTGATGATGCTTCGTAGGCAGAGCAGATCAGCTGCGTGCTGCTTAGGGCTTGCAGGCAGAGGGTAATGTAGCCCAAGTGGAAGAATCAGGTAGCAGTCTCACCTTTGCTGTGCTTTCTGTGCTTTTCTGATCCGAGGGATGATGATCTCCTGCAGGCTGAGGAGTTGGAGGTTGGATGGAGAGCGGGCATGCAGGGTCCCTTGAATCTTTTCTAATGATTCATTTAGGCTGGCTATTGATTTGTTAGGGTCTTGGGCTAAAAGTTGTATATCGGCAGCATATGAAGAGTAACTAATGTGATAATCTGTGATTTTTCATTAGTGATCCTAACTGGATATTACTGAAACTCAAAACGCACATTTTCCAATCACATTTCAACCTGAACTAAATCCACAGATGGAGCAGCCCCTGACCACTGTGTCCAAGAAGATTATCCTGTATATATGTATTTATGTATATATGTAAATGAACTCCCCCATAGCTAAGAAGTGTTAACTCTGTATGATGTGCTTTTCTGACAATCTGTATGTAAACAAAATTTGTACCTGCCTTGATTCGGCAGTTTCACAATAGTAATCCTACCCGCTTCTGATCGCTGGAAGGAGCGGGCTACAAATGCTTGCTAAATAAATAAATAAATAAATAAATATTAAATATTGTTGGAACTAGTAGGAGGAGTGGCCTAGTGGTTGGGGCAAGGTACTTCAGGCCAGAAGGTCAGGGGTTCAAATCCCACTAGAGGACAGCAACCTTGGGCCAGAAGGACTGGGGTTTCTAGTCCCACAGGTGCTCCTTGTGGTCTTGGGCAAGCCACTTAACCCTCCATTGCCCATGTTCCCTGTAAGTATTAGTGTATGTGTCTCATATCCCCATGTGTTAAATGTATCCCCCAATTGTGTTGTGACCGCTTTGATTGAAGGATAAGGTGGTATACAAAACTGTCTAAATAAATAAATAAATACCTATGGGGCTCTGCAGGAGAAAGTACCAGGGTGATAGTTTAGGAGCAAGCAGGGAGATCCACAGATTTTTGACCCTGTTAAAGTTGAGATGGTGTTCAGTCCACTAGCTTTTGGCCCATTTAAAATGTACAAAACTTCCCAAGTCTGCTGGCAGTGGCATAAGTTCGAAAAGGGGGCTTCCCCATTGTCCCCATCTTGTGTGGTGGCCCCCTCACCATGCGGCGGCGGTGGCAGCAGCAGTGACGGCAAACATACTTGATGATCTTTGTCACAATGTCTCTGCTCTTGTAAGTTTACCGAATATCCAGCAGCTGTTACCCACCAGGCCGAAGGCTCACAGTGCAGCTGTTATCGCAGTACATTGGCCCAGTAGGGAACAGTAAATTTACAAGAGTGAAGACAGCAAGGCAAAGATCATCAAATAAATTTGCTGTGCTGCCTTACCAATGCAGTGTGGGCTCCCTTTCTGCCCAGGGCCCCTGGGAGCTGCTTGGGAGGAATTTATGCCACTGCCTGCTGACATTTAAGCCTACCAAAGCAGAAAACCATCACTTGACCTACTGAAGAGATGTTCTTTGGAATGAGAACTCATAAGGCACTTAGGCAGACTATTAATACATTAAGGGGGTTATTTTAGAAACCTTGTTCATGCTTTGGATGTCTGAAAACAGGCATAGAGACGTCCAAAGCACAGAGACATCTCCAGGGACATTTTAGAAGCGAGGTCTATGGGCATCCAAGTCGGAATGATGACATGATGGAGGCATGGCCAGGGCGTTCCTATGAACCTGGAAGTCACTGCCTGATCTCAGAAACATCCTGGATGTTACATCTAAGGTTGTATCTGCTCAAGGAACAAATAGGCATTAGGAAAGTGTTTGTTATGGCCATAATATATCCAGAGGGTATAGAGAAGATGGCACACCACCATCCCCAGTACTCTGCCTAATCACAATGAGAGCAGTCATAGGATTTGAGCCCTGGCTTCCCTGGTCCTGGCCCACTACTCTAACCATTAGGCTAGTCCTAGACGTCCACCTTCCTGAATACTATTCTGGGGATGTCTATGTAGATGCCCCTGCCGATGTCCATATCAGACACGTCCACATGTCTGAAATGGTGCCTGAGCTTGGACATGCCTGCTTTTTTTCCAGACATTCTTGCTTGGACGTCCTAGATTATACCCGAACGTCATTTGTAAAATTCCACTTTAAATGAAATGAAATAAAGTCCATATTTACCATAGTTGAGAAGCCCCCTCTTTTTTTATTAAGTTTTCTCACATGTCCAGGCAAATCACTAATTGGCTGCCCTCCTTACCAGTACTAACCAAGTTCCCAGACATGGCCTGCCACTTATATTAGCCCTTCCTTCTTGTTTAGTACAGCCTAATTCTGATACTATTTTTCATTGCAACAATAGGCCTACATAGAAATACAGCCTACGACAGCAGGAGAGGTCTCTTCTAGCCTGCCCAGTTTGCATCTTGTTACGGTCCCATGCTTTGGTTAATGGTACGGAAGGGGAAAATGCAACTTCCTTACTTTGAAAATCTTATGTTGCTTTTGAGTTTGACTGTAAAATTTCCTGTGTGTGGTCACCCCTCTCACATTTGCTGTGATATGTCTTAAAAGCGTGAACGTTTCTGGCAAATTCATGCTATTAGGATGAGCAGCTGGATCCCAGGAAGCAGAGGCAAAGTCAGTCCATCTTGGATATAAACGCTCATGTTATTGCTTGGGAGGAGTTGTTTTTCTGTAAGGAGTTGAAATTTGCAGTCTATTGATGGAAAAAGACAGAGAGAAAGAGAGAGAGAATCAGACTGTCCTAAATGACCATAAGTTATATGACACCTTTTCAATTTTATGTCTGGGCAAGCAAAGCTCACTGGCCAAACTTCTCTTTTCAGATAAAACTGTTTATATAAAGCTAGGTCAGATGACATAATACATATCTTTCCATTGTAACCCAAAACTGAATTAGTTAACATGTACCTTAATGTTTATTTTCTCTTATCAAAATAACCTTTCAACTAAATTTCGTGGAATTTACTTGCTCTAAAATGTGAAAGTTCAATGGCAGAGCTGGATCCATGTCGCAATCATGCCTTGCAGTACTGTCCTAGATATTTTAGGCTTGATCCAATTGGGTCTGGAATTTTTATTTTTTTTAATTAGGAGCTCTTTAACTAAATCCTGGCAAGGCCATGCACTTAACATGTGTTTGCAAAACATGTCAAGTGCAAAGTCTCCACTATAACTGTCGGGGGTGTGATCAGCATGTTATCAGCAATCAGTGCGTGATGATGTATGCTAACAGGCAGCACAATTAACACACGTGCACCTAACAATACCCACAGAGGCATCATTAGATGCGCCTGTGCTCCTCGCCATGTTAACAGCGCTCACGAGCCCCTAACTCACCCACTCTCCACATGAGTGCCATTAATGTACATTTTGGCAACTGGTAGAAGGCATGCTTCTGCATTAGCATTCACCATGACCAGTTAGCAATGCTTAGTAAAAGGGACCTTGAATTTTTTATTGGCTTTTTTAATAATGCAAAACATTGAAGCATTTTGGGGTATGTTTACTAAAGTATGCTGATGTGGGGTTTATCGCATGCAAATTGTGCTGTGCTCTTACAGCATAGCAGCATTGTAAAAACTCCTCATTAACTGCTTAGCATGTGATGGGGCAGTAACTGAATGGATTGGGGCTGAGTGAGAGTGTGGGTATTAGCACAAGCATCACAGGTGCTCACTAACCACACTTCTGCTGTTAGTGAGTTCACTTACTGCCTCCTCAGTGGGTGATTTTAAGTGCGCTTACAGTTTAGCACATTAAGGTACATCTATCTCCCCTTGGTAACTTCAGGGGGACATGCCAAGCACATCCTCAATAGCGCAGGTCTATTTCACATCCCATGCTAACTTTTGGGGCTTAATGTGCACTACAATAACGCATTATAGTGAACATGCCCTTTTCTATATAAATATATTCACTGAGTCTGGCAAATAAAAATAATTGGATCCTGTGCTAAAAATAGAGAGTGAGAATCCCCTAGGTGTCTCGGAAAAACTAAGGGATCAATATTCAGCAGCAATGGTGAGCACCTGTCCACCACTGCCACTTTAACTAAGCTCAGATATTCAAGGCCGGAGCCTATCTGGTATCTGATGCTGAATGCTACTTCATAGCACTAAATACCTATAAAGAAGCAATTCTCAAAGCAAAGAAAGACCATCACTCTGCCATACTAAACAAAGCTATCAACAGACCTAGAGAGCTATTTGAACTTGTAAAATCTTTAACAAAGTCCCACATTAACATGACAAATAGCACACCAATCAGCCCACAATCTATAGCAGACCACTTAGCATCTAAACTAAAAAACAAAAACAACTCATCCTTGCTCACCTCTAGTGAAATTCAGCCCTACCCCAATAAAGGCACACATTCCACCTTATTAAAGAGAAACAACTCCTAGAAACAATAACGAAAATTAACACTACAACCTCGCATCAAGACCCTTGTCCAGTATCTTAGATAAAGGCAACGAAAACTGAGCTAGCACTTGTTATACTTAATATTATCAACCAATCCCTCCTCCAAGGAATCATGCCTGACTAACTTAAACTTTCCATCATTCGCCCCATACTCAAAAACAGTTCTTTCAATAAGAATGACCCCACTTCATATATACCAATAGCCAGTATTCCGTTCTTAGCATATCATAGAAAAAATAGTCCAAATGCAGTTACAGGATTTCATCAACCTCAACGCCCCCCTTTATACAAACCAATACGGTTTCCACCCATACCATGGCACTGAAACCCTTCTTCTAGTTTTATTCGATACCCTCATCTGTGGTCTAGACAATCCAAATCAAGCTTTTATCTTGGTCTTTCTAGATATCTCCTCTGCATTCGATAATGTTGATCACAACATCCTCCTGGCCAGACTTGCACACATAGGCATATCTGGAACAATACTAAAATGTTTTAAATCATACATTACCAATCGCTTTCAATATGTACAGATCAACCAAGAGTTCTCCTCTACTTTCCCCAAGAATAGGGAAAACCTCAAGGTTCAGCCCTCTCTGACCTCCTGTTTAACTTATATATCAAGTCGATATGTGCAATCTCTAATAAACACAAAACCAAATATCATATCTATGCAGATGATATAATGGTATACGCACCAGTTGACATAAAAAACCCACAATACAACAACATCACCAAATGCTTAAAGGAAGCGGAGGCATGGTTTAACACAAATAACCTTCAACTAAATTTCAAAAAAACTGAAATCCAATTTACAACTAGGAATCAGAACTTCATGCATGCCAATACAATCAGCTTACACATTACCAAGGTGACAGTTAAACAGGAGGTAAAATACCTAGGAGTTATAATTGACAGAGCTTTCAGTATGTCATCATAAGTTAAACATACTGCTAGAAAAATATTCTACAAACTAAAAAACTATACAACATCTCAGGCCACTCCTTGAAGCTCATGATTCCAGAACAGTAGTCCAAGCTTTAATCACCCACATTTGGACTACTGCAACAGTCTCTTACAGATGACTGCCGAGCATGCCGCCAGTACAATACGGGGAGCTGCACATGCCACCCATGCGAATTCTGACACTCATGTTCGAGCTGTGGGCAGTCACCCAGCTTCCCCGTGTCGATCGGGAAGAGAGACGAAACCATTCTGGCCAATGCAGCAGCAGGCAAATGAAGGCCAGGGCCCCAACCCCCATCAAGCTTGAGCACAGGCGCTCATGGCTGCGGGCCTACCTGCTGCGAGACAAAGCTCTCAGCATTGAGAGTGGCTTCGCCTATGGTTTCCCTATTCCATCATCAGTTCCAACGCGGGAGCACGTAATCCGTAACTCCCCCTCAGTCAAAAAATTCAACTCTGTAGTGCACCAGAAGCAGGCAAAAAAAAATAGGCCTGGAAAGAGTAGCCGGGCCATTCAAGAGCCCACCCGCTCCAGATCTGGTGCTGTCCCCCTTAGGAATAGTGCCAAAAAAGGAGCCGGGCAAATTCCGTTTGATTCACAACTTATCATACCCAGAAGGGAGTTCAATTAACGACCACATTGATCCATTGCTATGCTCGGTGAGATACACGACGATCGATCAGGCCGTGACAATCATACGGAAGTTAGGACAGCAGGCTCTATTGGCAAAGGCAAATATTGAATCAGCCTTTCGACTGCCTCCGGTGTACCCGGAGTCGTTTTCACTATTAGGGTTCACCTTCAATGGGGAATATTTCTACGACAAATGTCTACCCATGGGCTGCTCAATCTCATGTGCTTATTTCGAGCAGTTTAGCGCATTCATACACTGGGTTGTGGAGGACATCGTGGGCCACAATACGGTAGTGCACTACCTGGATGATTTCCTATTCATTGGAACTGATGTTGAAGACTGCAAGAGGATCCTCAATGTTTTCAAGCAGGTTGCTCAGCGTTTCGGGATTCCTCTAGCAAAGGAGAAGACCTGTGGGGCCTGTGTGGGCGATCACATTCCTTGGCATAGAACTTGACGTGATAGCACAATTGTCACGTTTGCAGATGAAAAACTAGAGAAACTGAGGAGCGCCATTCAGAGCATGCATGGGAAACAGAAAGCAACATTGGAGCAATTCCAATCGTTGCTGGGCTTGCTGTGTTTTGCTTGTAGGGTCATACCCATGGGGCGCGTCTTCTGCCGGTGCATGGCACTGGCAACAAAAGGGGTCAAAAAGAAACATCATAAAATCAGGGTCACCAGAGACATACGGGAAGACCTACATATGTGGGAGCAGTTCCTGCAGTCATTTAACAGGCTTGCATTCTGGCAATAGCATCTGGTGTCGAACGAGGACCTGGAATTATTCACTGATGCTGCTGGGGCGATCGACTTCGGAATTTATTTCAAGGGGGCGTGGTGTTCCGAGAAATGGCCTAGTGAGTGGCACTCCGGAGGAACCACAAAGGACATCATGTTCCTGGAGCTCTTTCCCATTATGGTAGCCTGCTAGTCAACAAAGCAATCACATTCCACACGGACAACTTAGCGGTGGCACATGCAGTGAATGGAATGCGTGCCCATACACCGGGGGTGGTGGCATTTTTGAGACATATAGTGATGTTGTGCCTTACACATAATGTGACTATTAGGACAGAGCATATTCCAGGTCAGCGTAATAACCTTGCCGATGCTCTTTCTTGTTCCAAGATCCCACTCTTTCGGGCACTCTCCCCCGAGGCTGATGCAGTCAAGACAGCTATCCCATAGCAGGCATGGGACCTTGGTCCGCCGAGGTTTGGGAGCTCTTGCTGAGTTCACTAGCCGAGCGGACGAGGCGAAAATACCTGGCGGCGTGGGAGAATTTTCAAGCTTTCTGCAGAAGTAGCGGGATGGGGGATGCAGACAGTCCCATGATGGACTCAATCCTGCAGTGGATCCTACATTGTAAAAGTAGCGGAGTTAGGAAATCGGCTGTGCAGACGCAATTGGCGGCAATCACATTCTTTGCCAGAGCAATGGGTAAGAACAGCCCAAGAACGGATTTCGTTATCACAAGAGTAATGAAGGGCTGGTCATCGGAGCAGGGCTGCAGGGAGGAGAGACGATGTCCCATAACACACCAAATATTAAAGAAACTTATAACGGCTACAGGCCAAATATGTTTCAATGTATTTGAGACTCGGCTGTTCAGATTTGCCTTTTCCTGGGCGTTCTTTGGAGCATTCAGAGTAGGGGAGTTGGTGGCCGCAACAAGTCGCGAGCCAGCCAATGGGGGCATTAGGAAGAGGGATGTTAGCTTACAGGATGGGGCATTAGTATTATACATCCGCGAGTCCAAGATGGATACCGAAAGAAAAGGTGCACAGGTAGTGTTAGCCCCGCTAACAGGTGACCCATCCTGTCCAGTGAAAACCTTCATGGAATACAAACAACTCACCCAGCAGGGGGCGAACAATGGTTCGTGCATGCGAAGGGTGCCCCCCTATCAAGTTTCCAATTTGCCAGAGTGCTTAAGCTAAGTTTGGAAGCAGTGGGTCTGGAGGCGCGCTTTTACGGCATTCACTCCTTCCGCATCGGGGCTGCTTCAACGGCGGCCAGTATAAATATGACAAGGGAACAGATTATGAACATTGGAAGATGGTGCTCAGACAGGTATAGGCTATATGTACGCCCGGTTTGACGCCGTACGCCCAGTTTGACACCGGTGTATGTGCGCACTGTTTTGCCGCCAGCGTATTGAGCTGTAATTGTTTGTGTGGGTTACTGTAAACGAAGGTGAAGGAGTCAGGGCGGTTATGGTAAATGGAAGTTGTCATAATGTAGAAGGGAATTTTAAATCTCAACTTCCCTTCTACATTATGACAACTTCCATTTACCAAAACCATACCTGACTCCTTCACCTTTGTTTACAGTAACCCACACAAACAATTACAGCGCTCTCTCTCTCTCTGTACATATATATATATATATATATATATATATATATAAAAGAGGATTAACGAGGATAAGACTGATAACCCAAGATCACTAGTATGAGTCACTAATGTGGGGCCTGAGGATGTTTGTATGGCATGCAATGATGCACCGATAACAATGTAATCTTTTGTCTATAATATAACATAGGTGCCAATCCCCCTCAGGAAGCATGGATATGCGGCCATTCTTTTGTTCACTGGGTGCAAAAGAGGACAAGGATCAGACCGTAAGGGCTCAACCTGGGCTTGCCAAACGCGAGAGTGTCGGTTACGTGGATGGGCCGGTGGGGTATGGTGTGGGACCAGCTGCTGCCATTCCTCCTGCAAAAGAAGAGAGCAGGGGGAAAGCCATGGACAATAGTGGTCCATCTGGGAGGTAACGACCTGGCAGGTACACGCAGTGTCACGCTCACGAAGAAGATGCAGAGGGACATGCTGACACTGGTGGGTGCCTTACCAGGGACATTGCTAGCATGGTCACACATCATACCGCGACGGGTTTGGAGGGGTGAATGGTCACACCAGGCGATCGAAAGGACGAGGTGAAAAGTGAAAAGGTGGATGGCCCGTTTCATGGAGGCAATCGGGGGGTACAGCATCATGCATGACCTCATAGATGAACACTGCCCCGGTCTGTATTGCGCTGATGGGATACATCTATCAGAAATTGGGATGGATGTGTTCCTGTGTGCCATACAAGACACGGTCGAACGACTATGGCAGAAACAGGTGTTGGCCACATCTGCGGAGAAGGGTGGGGCCCCACATGACAAGCGAGGAGTCACTGCCATGAGGAGTTGGCAGGAGAGCTAGGGCCCCCTAGGAGGGAGCGCACAGCCAAGACATGGAAAGGCAGGAGTGGTCGTATAGGAGCTGACTTTTCCCCCAATGGTACACAGAGTTGAAGCAGGAACAGTGTGTAGAGGGCCTCCCTACGCTTTCACGGCAGAGGGGGGAGGGAGGGACGAACATGGAAATTAGTAACAGAGCCCTGCTGCCGACCTTTGACGGGCCGTGGGCAGAGGCAGATCGGGGCACTTTTACGAATAGGAAGGGAGTATTAAAGGCCTGTTTTAATGGCGGGCGCCCCTTACCCACTATATGGTAATCAGGACTGCAGGCAGTGGGGAAAAGGCTTGGATGGCATTTTCCAAACATCCCTGCCAGGCGTCATTGGATTAGGATGGGCTGTGCCTCTTAGAGGGAAGGAAGGGCAATCTAGAAAAGGATAGCTCTAGAAGGAAATAGCAATGTACTGGTTGTTGTTATTATGTATGCTATGAGGAAATTATACTGTAATGTTTTAGGAATATGCAGATTATGCTGTGGCCAACAGTTTTACTATTATTTCCAATATTGTCAAATAAATAAATGATGTTTGGTTGAAACCTAGCAGAGTCCATCTGATATGTCCGGAGGGGGAGGGGTAGGCGGGGGAAGGGGATGGGAGTAGCTACCCGAGGCCGTCATGCTGGTTGCCTGGCTGTGTAACTGCCAGAATTATCTCCAAGACAAGTCTAACTGATCACATCACCCCAATACTCTATAGTCTCCACTGGCTCCCCATAGCAATCAGAATAAGATACAAGATGATAGTTACCACTTTCAAATTACACAATGGTATCTCTCCCTCCTACCTAAACACCATGATACATGTGCAAACTGACGTTAGAAGCAGGAGAAAAAATTCACAGAACCTTCTATCTACACCCCTCTCAATATGGAAAGCCAAACAACCAGCAATAGGGCCTTCAGGTACACCACTCCCACCCGTTGGAACTCTCTCCCCATCTCCACCAGAGCAATTAAAGTCTTCAGTCTTTCCGCAAGGAATTAAAACCCTTACTTTTCTCTGAATATTGCAACACTTCCCTGGCCACTTTTGTGTTCATCCCCATTACCCACCACCTTCTTCCTAATTAACCCCTTTTTCCTCCCCCATGACAAGAACATTCTTCTGTAACCCGTTCCTATTGTCCTACAGTCCTGAAAATCATTAAAGACCCCAGCTCCCACTATATTACAATATATGTGGATAACTGGCTTGTAAATAGTTTCATTGTATCATAGTTCAGCATGTTCTTTGTAACTGAGTTATTTGTTCAATGTAAACCGCCCTTGATTGTTGGAAGGGGCGGTATATAAAAAGCTGTTCAAATAAATAAATAAATAAATAAAATATCTGCTTTTGCTGGCCAGAAGTGTTGATATCTGATTAGTTGCTATAAAGTTAGGACAGCCATTGACTTATGAGTTCCCTGGTTAGCGGCTGACTGTCACGACTAACTGGATAACTACTGGCACTGCCACAGCTCTGCCCACAGACTGCTCTGGAATTAACCCACAAAGCGCTTTCACAGAAGGAAAAAATACATATGCGAAAACAAAAGCCTTTCCCCATTCAACAAATACAAGAAAAATCACCAAAACGTGTCCTGTTTGCATTCCAAGGATTGTAAAAAATTACACTTGTCGTTGAGTGCAATGGGAAGTGATGATTGGAAGGGGGAGCAAAGTGTAGGTGACTAGCTCTTTATTTATTTATTTATTTATTTAACATTTCTTCTATACCGCGCTATTACAATCAGCGCGGTGTACATCGAACAAAACATACTACAATGCATACAAGCAACATTGAGTTTTACATAGAACAGGGAAAAAAAACATAGGATAACCAGGGTAACTATTTACAGGGTAACTATTTACAGGTTAAATTAGTAATGTCACCAATATTCTAAGCCAATTTGGTATCATCTTCATTTCGTGAGGGAGGGACAGGCGTAAAAGTGGTGGGTGGGCAGTAGTATAGTCTAACCATTTTCTGGTTGTAATAAGGTGCTATGGTAGCTGAGACATGAGGGAAGTTTACCCGATGTGTGGGTGTCAGGGTAGTATATTGTGAATAGGTGGTGTTTCAGAGCTTTACGGAATAGGATTAAGCTTTTGATGCCACGGATTTCATGTGGAAGGGCATTCCAATTTAGGGGAGCGAATATAGAGAAAGCCCTGTTGGAAGTGGTCTTAGTACATGACGTCATTATCTTGGGGACTATTAAGGTGTTCATTGAAGTGGGTCTCCTGTCTCTGTTTTCCAGGGTGCTGTGGATTAGTTTGCTAATCGGTGTAGGTGGGTAGTTATTCAGGGCTTTGAAAGTAAGGACTAGTGACTTATATTGGAGTCTGGCGTGTAACGGCAGCCAATGCAGATTTTTCATGATTGGTGTTATGTGGTCAGTTCTTGATGATCCAGAGAGAACTCTTGCGGCGGCATTCATAGCTAGGCGGAGCGGATTTAAAGTTGATTGAGGCAGGCCGTGCAGGACGATATTCGCAAAGTCCAGGTGTGGGAGGACTAATGCCTGAAAGGTTGTCCGGTAGTCACTAGATTCCAGTAGGGGGCGGAGGTGACGTAACGTTTTTGATCTTGTGATATATAGACTTTGTAACGTTCTTCACACGTGTGGTCATATCTAGGTGCTGGTCCAATGTGATGCCAAGATATCTGATTGTAGGTTTGGACTTCAATTCTATATTGTTGACAAGTAGCGATGGGGGGGGTGTGAATTTTAGCTCTGCTGAAAATGCCGCTCACGCTCCATTCTAATGGTTCCTAACGCTTTTACAATTTTTTTATAGTCTTTGGAATACAAGCAGGACATGTTTGGTGATTTTGCTTATATTTAGGTTACTGGAGAAGATGTTTGTTTTTGCTGGAATTAACCCAGGCATCTTTACTGTGTTCTGTCAGACAGTCAGTGGAAATATCCAGACAGTGCCACTGAATACTGGGATCACCAGGGTTTATGCCATTTCCTGTGCTGCAAACCACATAAAGCCTTTGGAATATTGATCCCCAAGGTTTTAGACTAATCTTCACATGGCAGAAACCCCGGCCGTGCCGTCCCCCCTTGCTATGACACCCCCGCCGAGCCACGCTGCCACCAATTCCATCTTTGGGGGAGGTGGGCGGCGGCAGCAGCAGCATTTTAAAGGCACACATGGCCTGGTGCTTCTGACCCCCCTCTGACAGTAAGTTGCATCGGAGGAGGATCAGAAGCGGCAAGTCCTGTGTGCCAAAGCAGGCAACAAAGTGGCAGCACAAAGCTGCCCAGACAAGACGGCCGCCTAGCTCGCCTTGTGGACAGGTCAGCCCTGATCACGTAACACATTATCAGTCTCATTAGACTCCATCTTCTCATTCGCGATAGAGTTGCATTTCTGATGTTATTAACATCTGGAATTGTCCAGAGAAAGCAATGTCAACCTGATATGCAAGTGTATCAAATGTTTATATAGACTTCCCCAGGAGAGCATTTCTGAGCTAAGTTGTCTAATAGCATAATGGTTAGAATAGTGGTTTAAAAGCTGGGTAGTCAGGGTTCAAATCCCAGAGTGGGACTTTGTAATCTAAAGCTAGTTGCTTAATTCTCTGTATTCTCTGGATGCTTTCCTGATGCCTATTTGTGTCTGGAGCAGGAATAGACATGCATGTGCTTGCAGCCCTGCTTCTTCTGGGATCAAAAGTGGACTTATAAGTCCGTTGCCCCTACCACATTCTTGCACCTACTTAAATGTCCCTGTACTGGAAACATCTGCAAATGGCATTTGTAGAATAGTTATCAAGACATGTCTGTGATTTTGACATCCACGTGCATGTCTGCAGACATCCAAACCACAACTAAACCCTTTAGAATGACCCTCAAGGATTCATTATTTTCCACACCCAGCAGCAAGAGCTCCATTCTGACCATCTCCGCTAAATCTGTACTAATGCAGAAGTCTGAGATATGCATTACGGTAGGCTCAGGAAACTTGGCCGCCACATCCATCACCAGGTATTGTGTGTGGTGTGACTGAGGATTATGAGTTATATATGTGTGCACCAGCTTGTGAGATTGAAAAATGAATTAATTCTGTAGTGACAGCCTGTGCTATGAATGAGTCCTGATTATAAAATACTGTAAAAGATGTGTATTTATGAAAAGGTTTGCATGTACGGTATATAAAAAGTGTGCAGAGTATGTAAGAAAGGATATAGAGCTGTGAATGTGACTAAAGTTAGGATTAGACTAGGACAGTAGTTCTCAAACCGGTCCTCTGGGACCCCCAGGCCAGTCAGGTTTTCAGGATATATACTATGAATATGCATGAGATAGATCTGCATGCACTGCTTCCATTGTATGCAGATCTATCTCATGCATATTCGTTGTGGATACCCTGAAAACCCAACTGGACTAGGGGGTCCCAGAGGACTGGGTTGAGAACTACCAGACTAGGACAAGAGAGATCTATGCATGTTATTTAGACCAGTGGTGCCAAATATTCAGGTCTGGCTCTCCCAGCCAGTTCAGTTTTCAGGATATCCCTAATGAGTATGTATCAGATGTATTTGCATGCTCTCTCCAATATATGCAAATATATATGCATTAGAGATCCTGAAAACCTGACTGGCTATTGCAAATCCCTAGGATGGGTTTGAGCATTACTGGTACTGTATTGACAACCATACGCAGGGGTAAGTATAGGCCTAAAAGATGTTTAAATGGTTAGAGCCATGATGCTCTACTGGAAAAATGAAAATCTCCTTTTTTGTACTGAAAACTTTGCAAGAGATGAATAATGCAGGACTGCTCTTTGCATTTTCTGGCTAATATTATCGTATCGAGCAAAAAGAGTTTGTTTAAGCTGGCTTTCCCATTTTTGCCACAGTCAAAACTTCTCTGATGTGTATTCAAAAAAGCTGAGTGGTGCAGTCGTGCTCAAGCTGGACTTACAGTGACCTCACAAACATTCAGTTCTCAGGGAGGTGAATGCGAAACATAGGTGCATTAGGGTGAGTGATCCTTTACATGCCACTCTGGGGGAAGAATGGAGCTTAATGAAGCATCTATTGTTGGTCCTCTTTCTGTGTCATTGACTCTCTTCTGTTTTAATTGTCCGGCAAATAGCTCAGAAGTATCTTCCTGGTTTGACAGTTGCCATTTCGTAAAGCCTGGTTACGTTTTGATATTCATCTTTGCGAGGCTAAAAGGATTTTGGATTAATTGAGCCACGACAGATTTAATTGTACAAACAATTCAACAGGGGATCAAGGAAGAAAATTAGAGTTGAAAATAATTGATGTTAAATTAATTATCTCTAATTATAAAAAAACGACGCTGAATGAAAAGGCTAAAATGATTCTTCTTTTAACAGGCAGTAACTACGCAATTAATATTTAATGATGACTACTAAAGAATACACATTTTAAGTGGCTGACATTTTGAAATGCAAAATTTGCTCTGCTCTTTTTTCACAAACGCACCATGAAAAAAAGGGAAAAAATATGTAAATATTAAATGACTTGCCTCAGACGCTAAGAAACCAAACCAGTGTATTACCACCACTCCCACTATCCCATTCCTAGAGTGTGGCAATAAACACTGACTGAGAAGCTGTTACTGGAGTAAGGAGGGGGTCTCAGTGTATAGAGGGGGTCTCTGTATAGACTTCAGGCTGACTGGCAGCAGTGCGTTAACCAGCTTAGCACGGAAAGCTCCATCCCTCGTGCCCAATTACCTCATTCATTGACCTTCCTCTCCAGCAGTGTTATTTTTTCGTTTTCAAATGCATTTTAAAAAAGAAAGAAACAAACACTTAGCTATAACTCTGAACTTTCAGGCAGAAAAGCAAATGCTGTATGACAGAAAGTTTTGCCTGATAATTTCTCAGGCTGCAGCACAAAGGCATTTTTATGGATGGCTGAACTGAATCCAAGCCCCATTTGAACCTGGGAGGAGTTTGACTAATTCAAGTTGAACTAGGACAGACCACAAGCAAATTTATGTAAACTGGAATCATTCATGTCTGAACTCACATACATGGAAGTTATTCACATCTCAGATCTGATTAGTGCCCTGATTTACTACTACTACTACTACTACTACTAGTGGCCATTTCTATAGCACTACAAGGCGTACACAGCACTGTACAGGCACATGTAAAAGACGGTCATCAGAGCTTACAATCTAGTCAAGACAGACAACGCAACTGCTGAGAACAAGAGACATGGTAAGGAGACACATAGGAGACTAAGCTCAGATGTGATGTCTGCAAACAAGCTCTAAGGCACCTCAGATGCACAAACGGAAGATAATTTCATAAGCTCCCATGGAGTTCATGCACATGAGCACATGCATAGTTGAGGCTTGTTTTATAAAGTGAAGTACGTGCATACTTGACATTATATAACACAGGAATAAGTGGTTTAAAGACACAGGTATATCAGGTGTAAATGCCCACACCTAGATTTTTCGAGCATGCACATAAATTACAATATTTTCTAACTTACATGCATAAATTGTTCTCCTCACATGTTTCATCCCTCTGCATAGTGGAAGTATGCGTGATTGCATTTATGCACGTGCTTACAGAATAGCAACCACCTAAATTACGCACATAAGTGTCCATTCACGTGCATCGTCCTTGACAATAGGTGATTTACACACATGAATGGTGCATATCATTTTGTGGCTCCTTATAAAATCAACCCTGGAGTCACATCACAGCGGTTCGGGATTGTAGGATGGTGATGGGATGTGCTGTTCCAGTGTGCAGCTCACTGTAAACTGCCAAATATGTACAACAGCTTTTCACACAGGAGCAAAGCAAAATAATGTGGACAGTCTGCAGGAAACCGAACAGCAGCTTAAGATCGCTGGGTCTGATGTTCTGCAGCGGTGGCTGGCTGTTGATGCTGAACTCCAGACCCAGATATTCGATGCCAGAGCCATATCTGGCTGCCAGCATTCAATATCCTGGTTGCCAGCATTCAATATCCTGGTTGCCAGCATTCAATATCCTGGTTGGCCAGAAAACTTTGGCGGGAAAAGTTAAGACATTCTTTCAAGTACCTAAATTTTGCTGCTGCCCAATCTGTTAAGCCTCCCCTCATTAGGGAGGTGTTCTATGCCCCTTATAGTTTTTGTCACTCTTCTCTGTACTATTTCCAGTTCTGCTCTATCCTTTTTGAGGTGGGTGTCCAGAACTGTAAACCATGCTCAAAGGAGCATGTTTACTAAGCCATGCTACCGAGAGAGCTTGGGGTTAATGCACATTTTGGGTGCACATCGGGGTGGGGACTGGGGGGTACATGGGGGTTCTCTGCAAATTATGACTAATACAGGAGTTAGTCATCCATATTAGCTCCAATTGTTGCCGGTAGCATGGGTGCAACTAATGCCAACTCAATGGGTGGCATTAATTGCATCTGCGAGTTAGCTAGCATGGTGCTGGCATGCTAGACCAGCATAAACTGCACGAGGAGGGAAGCATATGCCCCTTGAAGTTACTGCAGACTCTGCATGCAATGCGGACCACACACATGTTACTGCTATGAGGCTTAATAAACATCCCTGAAAGTGAGAACACACCATGAACATAGAAACATAGAAACATGATGGCAGAAAAAGACCACATGGCCTATCTAGACTGCCCTTCCATATCAACCACTACAACAGTCACCTTTTTTTCCTTTAGAGATCCTCTGTGTTTGTCCCATGCTTTTTTGAATTCAGATACTGTCCTCATCTCTACCGCCTCCACTGGGAGACTATTCCATGCATCTACCACTCTTTCCATAAATAAATATTTTCACATATTACTCCTGAGTCTATCCCCTTTCACCCTTATCCTATGTCCCCTCATAGCAGAGCTTATTTTCAATTGGGAGAGACTCTCCCCCTGTGCATTTATGCCATGGAGGTATTTAAATGTCTCAATCATATTACCTCTATCTCGTCTTTCCTCCAAAACATATATATTAAGATCTTTGAGTCTGTCCTCATATGCTTTATAACAAACACCACTAACCACTTTAGTAGCCACCCTCTGTACTGACTCCAAACTGTTTATATCCTTTTGACGGTGTGGACTCCAGAATTGCACACAATACTCCTAATGAGGTCACACCAAAGACTTATGCAGAGGCACTATCACCTCCTTTCTTTTGCTGTCCATTTCTCTCCCTGTACACCCAAGCATCCTTCTAGCTTTTGCTGTCACCTTTTCTACCCATTTAGCTACTTTATCAGACACAATCATGCCTAGGTCCCGCTCTTCTTTTGTGGACAGAAGTACTTCACCCCCTATACTATATCACTCCCTTGCATTACTGCAGCCCAAATGCATGACCTTGCATTTTTTAACATTAAATCTCAGCTGCCAAATTCTGGACTATTCTTCAAGCTTAGCTAGTAGATCCCTCCTCATGTTATCTACACCTCAGTGGGTGTCTACTCTATTGAAGATTTTGGTACCATCTGCAAAGAGGCAAATCTTACACAACAACCCTTCCTCAATATCACTAACAAAGATGTTAAAAAGAATCAGAACAAGGACAGATCCCTAGGGCACACCACTGGTAGCTTCCTTCTCCTCAGAGTGAGCTCCATTTACCTGTATTCTTTGCCGCCTCCCACTGAACCAATTTCTAACCCAAGCAGTAACTTTAGTGTCTATCCCTAGGGTACTCAGTTTGTTTATAAGTCGCCTGTGTGAAACAGTGTCAAAGGCTTTACTGAAATCTAAATACATCACATCTAGGGCTCTACCTCAGTCCAGCTCCCTGGTCACCCAGTCAAAAAAATCAGATTTGTATGACAAGACCTGCCTCTGGTGAATCTATGCTGCCTCGGATCCGGTAATCCGTTGGACTCCAGAATCCTCACTATTTTCTCTTTCAGCAGCGCTTCCAATAATTTACTTACAACCGAGGTTAAACTAACAGGCCTGTAGGTTTCAACCACATCCTTACTGCTGCTTTTCTGTGAAGGGGCCACATGTGCCTTTCTCCAGTCCTCTGGCACCACTTCTGACTCCAATGAGGCATTGAAAAGGACAGTCAGTGGAGCTGCTAAAACATCCCCAAGTTCCCTCAGTATTCTTGGGTGTATCCCATTTGGTCCCATCGCTTTGCCTACTTTAAATTTTTCTAGTTCCTCACAAACACAGTCTTCTGAAAATTGTTCTGTTCCTATTTGTGGGTGTTTTCTTAGGTCGTGCTCCTAGTTCTTTATCTGTGAACACAGAACAGAAATATTTGTTAAGCAATTCGACTTTATCCTCATCACCCTTGATTCTTACAATACCACTTTTGCCCTTCTTCTTCTCACTAACATATCTGAAAAATGTTGTATCCCCCCAATTTATTGCATTGGCTATTTCCTCCTCTTTTTGAATCTTCGCTTTCCTGACTACTTTGCTAGCTTCTCTAAGTTTTTCCAAATATAGATGCCTGTCTTCCTCTCTCTGTGATCTCTTAAAGAGTATCTTCACTTTTTCAGCTACTTCTTTCAAAAACCATAGCGGTCTCCTTTTCCTTTTACCTTTATTTACCATTTTAACAAAAAGGTTGGTTGCCCTTAAAATATCCCCTTTCAGTTTTGTCCACTGTTTTTCTACATCCCCCAGCTGTTCCCATCCTGCTAATGGCTTCCCTCTTTTTTCACCTTTTCATCTACTTCTTTTGAAAACCATAGTGGTCTCCAATTCCTTTTACCTTTATTTTTTTATTTATTTAACTGGTTTCATATACAGTTTTTCTACAAGGCAAAATGGTTTTCATAGAACTGCAAATGTAACGTTTACATGGAACAATTAGAACTATGAACAGGCAACTTTGATACAAGATAACTAAACAGGTAAAGCACAAATGTGCTAGAATGGAAACAATTTAAACTCTGTACAGGTGGCTTCAATAACTAAGAGGTTAGTCATTGTGGACCATTATTTACTATTTTAACAAAAAGGTTGGTTGCCTACAGAGATGCATAAACCTATTCTCAGATTTATGACAGAATGTGCTACCTAAGCTCTGTGTCTGGAGAACACATTTTACATCAATGAATTTGAGACTACTCAGTACCTGCAACTTTCCATTACTTCATTTCTACAAGAATACTTCTGCGATAACCCATGAGATATTTGGGAAAAAAATCTTTGAAATGCACAAGATCGGTTACTATAGATACTCCATTACTTTCCACTCTACCCACAGATCTACTTGTAAACAATTGCTCTTTCACCCAAATACTAGGGTGTGCATGGAAAAAAATTCAGTTTGTTTGCAGGTCATTTTCACACCTTTCCCCTGATATCCAGACAGTTTTTAGTTTGTTTCATATATTTTCTTTTAGTAAAAAAATTTAACATGTTAGAACATTTGGCATGGAGGAATGGTCTCATGTTTAGAGGACTGGGCTGAGAACCAGGAAGGTCACAGTTCACATCCCATTGATACTACTTAGACAAGTTATTTAAGCCTCCATTGCTTCAGGTATAAACTTAGGACCCGATAATCGAAGGGAGGTTACATGTTTTACAGTCCTGTAAACCATGTAACTGCCGCTGAGAGGGATATTCATTGGCACTAACACGGTTAGAGCTGCTGAATATCCCCGATTATAGCCCTTACACGTCCCGATGCAAACCGCTTAGCATTGGGTCATGTCAGGGGCTTTCCAGGAAGGAGAGGAGGTGGAGATGATCGATAACCAGGCAGCAGTGATACTGCATGCTGCCCGGTTAGTGACCTGCACCTAAAAGATAGGTAAGGAAAAACCTTGCCTATCTTTTAGGCACGGGACCTAACCAGATAGCATGCAATATCACTGCTGTCCAGTTAGCTACTGTGGCTTACGGCATGTGCGGCAATCCCCGGATATTCATTGCCTGGTCGCATGACCCTAGCATTAAATATCCGGGGCTAAGGATCAGCAGGCACGGTTATGCGCTGTAGCAGCGCATAGCCTGCCCTCAGATTGTAAACTCTCTGGGAACAGAAAAATATCTACTGCACCTGAATGTAACTCACATAGAGCTATCACTGAAAAGCTGTAAATGCAAGGATAAATTGACTTAACGTGGTAATTGGTAGGTCAGATTAAATCAACTTTGCATTCACTAAGGGCCTGATATAAAAAAAAAGCTGAGCTCTTACATTTAGGTGCCTAAGTTAGGCTCCTAAATTTATGCTCTACTTTCAGCCACACTTAAGAGCTTAAGGGTCTCTTTTACTAAAACGCGTTAGCCAGTTAATATGTATTTTAACACAGAGCAACATGCAGATGGGAATACTAACGAGTACGCTAATGAGACTGGATTCCTAGACCTGCAGGATAATACAAAGATACAATAGAAGCGTATTTCATGGGACGTGATCAATGCGGAATGAACATTTGAGATGAAAAAAAAAACCTTTCTTTTGGAAGAAAATTTTCAAAAATACATATACTTACAGCACCCTTTAAAGAGTATGACAGCTTAGTCCAAATCAGAAATGTTCCATTCCATTAGCAAGCGCTTACCAGATAAAAAAGGGAGAAAAATGCTGTCTAGGGAGAAAAACCTGTGTTCGATACACTCATACACTTGACCTATGATTTGAAACACTTTTCTTTCTTTATCTGGTTTTACATGCTAATTTCTACCAAGTAATAAGTTGTATAAATAATTGAGCAAGCCATAAAATACTTGACCTGTGTCACAGGACTGTGCAGGGCACTTTATTTACCAGATTTTTTGCGGTGATCAATGATACAGGAGCTCTTTTCTGCATTCGGATTATTTGTTGAACGCTACAATAGCTGCTCCATACCGGCATGATCTACCAGGTTTCACTCTCAAATTCATTAATCAAGTAATATATTGAATGTTTTTAACTTAGAATTTTGTTTAAATTTGTTACTGAACACTTCAGATATATACAAGGTATGATGACTTGTTTGGCAGCGAGAAACTTCCAAAAGGGTCAGTGTATGCATACAATAGCATCCGCTTTTAGGGGTCTGTTGTATACTTTTGATCCACTCTAAGAAGCAGGATGTTGTGCATGATAAATCTTGGTCTGACTCATCAGGGCTTATCTTACGTTTTTATCTGATGAGTCTGTGTGGCTGTCAAGATCTAATGTTTTGCTCTGATTGCAGTTGCTCTTTGCCATATAATAGAAGCTGCTTCTCTAGGCAACCACATAATCTACCTAATGGTTAAGTCAGCTCTGTTTGAAGCTAAGGTTCAGCACTTGCTTTTCTAGAGCTGTCTAGAATAATTCTTACTGCAGTTTTCTGTATGATTTACTGACTGGGCTTTCATTAGGACTTGCTAACCAGCTAAATCTTTCTCATTATTCAGCGGCACCAACTAGAGTTGTAGGTGTTTGATGATTACTGGAGTTTAGGCATCAGCTAAAGGCCCATTTGTTATTCAGGCATGTCCTGTTTAATTTTGTATTTTGAATACATGGAGGAGAGGAGGAGTAGCTTCATGGGTAGTGCACTGGCTTGGCAACTAAGAGACCAGAATTCAATTCTCACTAGCACTCCTTATAGCCTTGGGCAAGTCACTTAGCCCTCCATTGCCTTCAAAGAAAGGCCTGGCAATCTACTTCCAGTCACATTGCCAAGAAAACCCAGAAGCTGCTGGGGTGCTAGGAGTCAGCATTGACTTGAAGGCACACACATATGTGGATCAGGATGATGTTAGTGCATATGTCTGTTTTATAAGTATGTATGGCAAGAACTATTTAAAAATAAATAAATAAATATCACAACAGACCACCTCAGAACGTGTGGTTTGTTTCAGGGTGGTCTGTGGTTGGAGCTAGGGTGGTCCCAGCAGGGATATTCAGCCATTAACCATCTAGGCAAACTGGATAACAATAGGATAGATCAATGGCTGACCTAGCGTAATGTGGTTTTTGCTGTCCAGTTGGCAGCTGAATCTCACCTCTAACTGGATATCAAAAGTGTGGGTGCCAGAGAGGCTCTGGTACTGAATATCCAGTTTTGGTTTCAACAGTAGCAGCCAGGCACTTTAAAGATGCTGACCACCACCACTGAATATTGACCCCCATATAAAGCGTCTGTGGCTTGTATCATCAACGTCTTTTCCCAAAGACACTGGAGAAGAAATGTTTTAGTGAACCAAGCCCATAGCTCAGTAAGCAAACACAAGATAGGAATATTATATATAGAAAGCTAGCAGGGAAATGTCTCATACCAGCTAAATGCCACGTACTTTATTTTTAACAAATAGGAAATTTGGAATAAAATGATAGACTTGTGCTCCATTTGTACATTTGTTTTTCTTTTTTGCCCATGGGGTTTTTTATATTGTTTTTCCATAGGAATAAACACTCAAACAATTCAATACTTCTTGATTTTTTCTTATTTCCAGAGCAATTATGGTGTCAGCAGAAACCACAGTTGTTAATCCCAACAGAGAAATGGGTCCCATCTGAGGTGAAACTATCCTCTTGGCTTAGTTCCCCATTCATAAAAATAGAAATTTATGTATTGCTTTTTCAAATCATGCACTCTGTTGAATTACATTTGAAGATCTGTGTTCATCTCACAGGAGCATTGGAGGATCAAATATTGCTTATGTGCTTTTCTTTCAAACACATGTGTAGTAGTCTCAGTGAAGCTCTCTCTATCTCTTGAAGGGAATGGATAATTTGCACCAATTTACTCAGTGAATTACTTTAATTGTCTTTATGGAAAGTTTTCATTAACGACAATGCAGTCAATTTGTATAAAGATATGTTTTAAAAAACACACATGCAGTATGACATATTGCCGGTCCAAATATACAACACATTCGGGAACAGCAAATGTGAAAAAGGGAAGGGGGAGATCAGTTAGAGAAAAATTAAGAGGATTAACCCAATGACTAAATGTTAGCAATGGTTTTGATTCCCACTTCATGGGTCAGCTGAGGCTGGAAATGCTGTAGAAGTAGAGTTCAAGGCCCTCAGAGGGAAGGAGTCCCAGTCATCGCAAAATAATGACACCAATTGGCCAGATTTAAGGGCAGGGTTATGGAAGAAGCCATGGAGCTTAGACCCCAGTTGATAGTGTAATAGAAACAATGAAACATGACAGCAGATAAAGACCATATAGTCTATCTACTGTAGTCTGCCCTTCCATACTAACTACTAAGCTCTACAGTCCCCTTTTTTCCTTTAGAGATCTTCTGAGTTTGTCCCATACTTTCTTGAATTCAATCTTTGTCTCTACTACCTTCACTGGGAAACTTTCTGTAAAGAAATATTTCCCAAAAATTCTCCTGAGTCTATCTCTTTTCATCTTCATCCTATGCTCGCAGAGCTTTCTTTCAATTGAAAAGAGGATTTCCTCCTGTGCATTTATGCCATGGAGGTATTTAAATGTCTCTAGCATATCACCCCTCTCTTATCTTTCTTCCAAAGTATACATATTGAGATCTTTAAGTTTGTCCCCATATGCCTTATGATGAAACCCACTGGCCATTTTGGTAGCCACCTTCTGCACCTACTCCATTCTGTTTATATCCATTCTATTTATATCCTTTTGAAGGTGTGGTCTCCAGAATTGCACATAATACGCTAAATTAGGTCTCACCATAGAGGCACTATCACCTCTTTTTTCTGCTGGTGATTCCTCTTCCTATGTACCCAAGCATCCTTCTGTGTTTCCTTAGCTCACAACCTTGGGGTCATCTTTGACTCTACTCTCTCTTTCTCTGCACACATTCAACAGATAGCTAAAATCTGTTGTTTCTTTCTCTATGACATTGGCGAAATTTGTCTCTTCCTCTCTACACATGCTACTAAGACCCTCATCTACTCACTAGTCACCTCGTCTTGACTATTGTAACTTGCTCCTCACTGGTCTCCCTCTGAATCACCTTTCTCCCCTTCAATCTGTTCAAAGCTCAGCTGCATGGCTTATCTTCCTCCAGTGTCACAATGCTCATGTAATCCCTTTTCTTAAGTCACTTCACTGGCTCCCTATCCATTTCCTCATCCAGTTCAAACTTCTCCTACTTATCTACAAGTGCATTCATTCTATGGCTCCTCCCTACCTTTCCTCTGTTATCTCACTCTACACTCCTTCTCGGGAGCTCTGCTCCTCTGGCAGATCCCTTTTATCTGTGCCTTTCTCTGCCAGAGCCAACTCCAGACTGGCTGCTCCATATGCCTGGAACAAACAACCTGACTCGGTGCATCGGGCTCCTTCTCTGGCCCTATTCAAATCCAGACTGAAGACCCACCTCTTTGAAGGTGCTTTTGGATCCTGGTGCTCCTCATTCTCTTGCCCATATGTATCTTGCCATACTCTAATCCCCAGTTGTGCAATGTTTTTTCATCTTGATTAGATTATAAGCTCTGATGGGCAAGGACTGTGTCTTACATCTATATGTACAACACTGCGTACACCCTGTAGTGCTATACAAATGATTAGTAGTAGTAGTAGTGGTGGCTTTTGCCATTGCCTTATCTACCTGTTTAGTCACTTTAAGACCATTATAAACAATCACCCCTAGGTCACACTCTTCTTTCGATGACTAAAGTAAATTGGGAGAGGAGAAAATCCCCCAGTAGCAGCAAATGAAGATTTATGGTGCCATAGCCCAATAAACTCAAGTTCCAGTTGAGCTGGCAGCTCAAAGGAGCAGAAGGAAAATTCCAAGTCCCTCCCCCCCCCCCAAACAAAAAACATACAAGCAGTTTATATATTCTTTTCTTCAGCTTTCAATTACAGCCATGGCCTTACTCACCCCTCCCTAATAGCATACTTAAATGACACAAAATACCTTGCTGGCCATGGGCTGGAGGGAAGCATCCTCCAGAGCAGACACCCAGTGCCATGTATGAACCAGCAGGTGTCAATGCAGTAGTACTTAGAAACAGAAACATGATGGGAGGAAAAGACCATATGGCCTATCTAGTCTGTCCTTCCATATCAACTACAATAATCCCCTATTTTCCTTTAGAGATTGTTTGTCCCACGCTTTCTTGAATTCAGATACTATCCTCGTCTCTACTACCTCCACTGGGAGACTATAACACGCATCTACTACTCTTTCAGTAAAGAAATATTTCCACATATTACTCTTGAGTCAATCCCCTTTCACTCTCATCCTATGTCCCCTCGTAGCAGAACTTGCTTTCAATCGAAAGAGGATCTCCCCCTGTGCATTTACACCATGGAGTTATTTAAATGTCTCCATTTTATCTCCTGTATCCTGCCTTTCCTCTGAGGTGTACATACTAAGATCTTTAAGTCTGTCCCCATATGCTTTATAATAAAGGCCACTAACCATTTTAGTAGCCACCCTCTGAACTGACTCCATGTTTGTATCTTTTTGAAGGTGCGGTCTCCAGAATTGAACACAATACTCTAAATGAGGTAGCACCAAAGACTTATACAGAGACAATATCACCTCCTTTTTTCTGCTGCCATTCCTCTCCCTATGCACCCAAGCATCCTGCTGGCTTTCACCGTCATCTTTCCTACCTGCTCAGCCACTTTAAGGTCATCTAGCCACTTAATGATCACCTTCCCTCCCTTCCTGGGCCATGATGCACATGAGCCCTGCTGGGCCTTTTGGATAGATTTGAATTCAATCTCCTTCCCCACCATCCAAAGCACTACTAAACCACAGGATCTGCCCTTCCTTAAGACTTTTAAACTTATATTTTATCTCAAGGTATAGCAACCATATAAAAGCTACATATTCTGGCCAACTAGGCTGCAATAATCTGAATCTCTGCAGGGCTGTAACCAATTCATTTTAGTTTGTCTAGTCCAGCATATAAATGTCAACTTTATATACAATTCATGTGAAGCTACAGTTTTCAAAACTCCAATAAATGTTGACAGCAGATGCTTATTAAGTTTTATCTCTTGTTTCTGTCGCTTACACTTTTTACTTCTGTTTTGTTAAGGATGTTTTCTCTTAAAGCCATAATTCATTCAAACTCTTATATTTCTAAGACTTTATCCACATTTCATGAGTTGGAAGCCTAGAGTTAACCAATACAGTGTAAACTCCCTTGTTGACTGTTGTAGTGAGCACTATAAAATATATTTCACCAAGGGTACTGAAGGAATCTAGGGAGCTCTCTTTTGCTCTGCTTCTTTGACCGTTTCGACACTTCGTGAGAGCTCACAAAGGACTCATAATGTTGGATATGGGAGCTTTGGAACTACAGGCCAGTTAATCTAACTTCTGTGGCGAATAAATAAATGGAAATGCTGCTAAAAAAGAGGATAGTGCTGTTCTGGAATCCCTTGGATTACAAGACCAGAGGCATCATGGTTTTATTAGAGGTAAGTCTCATCAGACAAATCTAATCAGTTTCTATGATTAAGTGAACAAAGCTGGTTCAGGGGAGAATTCTAGATGTGATGTACCTAGATTTCATCAAGGCCTTTGTCATGGTTGTAAAGCTTAGTAAGTGGTATGAATGGGCAGAATGGACAGTCCATATGATCTTTTTCTGTCATTATTTTCTGTTTCTATGTTTATAGTTCTTACTTCAGAAAGAAATCATGCAGGAAGGGTTGCTCAGTCTTGCTAAAACATCTGCCTGTTGACTAAACAAGATCTATTTATTTATTTTGTGAGGTTTAATACACCACTTTGAGACTCAAGTGGCTTTACAGGAGTCCTGCCTTGAATGGAAGGTGCTCACTACTTCTGAAAACATCAGCCCTGGGCCAACAACAATGATGTGTGTATTCATATACCAATTCAACTTGAAAGTTATTGCTGAGTTAGGCGGGCATCTAAACCTTATTGGATAATAAGTCTTATTTTATCTCAAACCCTTTCCTGGAATATACAGCTTCTATGGTTACAGTACTTTACTTATAATTATGCAATTCCTTTTTCTGTAACCATGAACTTCTAGGCCAACGTAGATCTTTCTGGAAGTTTTTCTTCATGTCTTCCTGTGTTGATACCATCTGTGAGTGAAGACACCAGACTAGTAAAAACTTGCTCAATTTATGTATTTATTTTTAAATTAAATCTCTTTATTCACAAACCAACAGAAAGGGACTACAAGTATATAAACAATTCTTTAACAGACACATCGCAGCATACCCCTCCCCTTATAATCAGCAATAAAGCATAGAAAATGGAACCCTTTATTCCTCCATACCTCAACCCCCCCATCCCTGCGCTCTAACTGGGAGCTAATATCATATCACCAAGAAAACTTGGCCTGCCACTAATGTAACATCCTCTAAGAAACACAACCACAAGAGCTGCTTTTGTAGCACATATATGTAGGAGTCAGAGTTGTTACTCATGCAAACATGAAAAGCAAAACAAAATCAAACAAGAAACAGAGAAGATCTTACTTCCCTTTCTACAATACATACAGAGACCAGAGCTTTTGAAGGTTAAGAGCTTTGTCTCGCACAAAAAAGGTCAATTTTTCCATTTTCGTGTACTGGCCTTCCAGTGACGGGCCAGTAAACATTGTGTTGCTAAAATTAAACAACAAAGCAACTGTGCCTCGTATTTAGAAACAATAAATCCTTCTTCCCTTCCTAAAACAAAATTTTCATAAGTGAAGGGAACATTGACCTTCACAGTCTCCTTAAGCATCCCTCGTATCTCCACCCAACAGGACACTCTTACCACATACAGTATGCTCAAAATCCCCATTTTGGCCACATCCCTTCCAACAAAATGAAGAAATCTGGAGATCCCACTTATTTAGTAATACTGGTGAGAGGTATAATCTCATCAAAATCTTCATCTGCATTGCCTCTAAATTTAAGGAAATTGAAACTACTCGCATATATTTTATTTATTTATTTATTTATTTAGATAGGCTTACATACCGCTTTTCTACGAGTCAAAGCAGTGTATATTCAGGTAATATATATATATATATATATATATATATATATATATTTCCCTTGTCCCAGAAGGGCTCACAAGCTACATTTTTGTACCTTTACCCCCAACACTCTATCCCAATGACACTGATATGCAAGGGAGGATGAGGGGAAGATTTCTATCACCGCCTTGTACAGACGTGAAAGAAGATGTTTATAGCTCTTATCAACAAAAGAATTTGTTCCACCCTGCTGTGTATACTAACAAAAAGATTTCTATATGTGCATTGAGAAGCAAAGGAACATAACGGAAAATATTGAAAATTTAGGAGGCACACACCTAACTTTCGCTCCAATTGAATTTTATAGAGAAACAAACCATTTTCAAAGCAATCTGAGAAATAACAGCAGTGAGTCCCCCTCCCCCCTTGTTCTTACCTCACCTGAACCCCCTTGAGAATAGGCAGGCCGTAGCAGGAGTAAAAAGTGAGTACAAGGAGGACGTATTTGTTCTCTTATGCACCGAAAACCAGCATTTCCAAAAACCAGCTGGCAAGAAAGGATTGGTATTCACCTGTACAGAGATTTCTTCCAGACTAACAAAACAAAAGCAGAGATTGGAATAGGCTTCACATTCTCAACCTCTAGTTGGACCCTTGCCGGGGAGGTCTCTCTATCATGCCAGTACTTAATAGCCCGTAGACAGGTGCTACAGTGGTAAGCCTGAAGATCTGGGAACCCCCCTCCCAAAATGACTGGGGTAACAAGTGTTTTAAAAGCAAGGTATGGCTTCTTACCTTGCCAAATAAATTGAATGACATCCTGCTTCATCTCATGAAAGAAGTATCTGGGATTCCAAATTGGTAGTTGTGTAAATAGAAAATGTAATTTTGGCAGAATAAGTAATTTAATCTCGTTTATACACCCTAGCCAAGAGATTGACAAATCTCTATATTTTAGCGATGCAGTCTGTCAGCACCAGTTCCCTGTTGGCCAGTGGATGCCAGGGCAGGTGGGACACAGAATATAAATGGAAGATTTGAGAGTCTTATAAAAGGCCCAAATGGCTCTTGGTTCTTGTATTTCTCTTGAGCTCCAAATCTTCAAAGAACTACTTATGCAGAGTGGTCGGAAAAATAAAGGCTTTTATTTCCCTCTTGCACTGAGGTTCAAAATATTGGGTTACAAAGCAAAATGTCCTTACTTCGGGTAGAAACACAAACTTAGGCTTTCTAAACAAAACTATTATACATTACTGGAATGGTGGTTCTTAAACACAGTCAAGAATGCTCTGTTGTTACTTTAACAGCTCACACGTATTGCAGAGATTCTAGACTTCCTGAAATACACATTGTATAATCCATTTCATGATCAGATAAGTCTCCTGGGGGATCCACTTGCATTTGCTCATACTCTGATACTTCTGATTCAGTATCCCTGGTTTCATGCAAACCACTCTCAGGAGTTTTGTATAGTTGCTCTAGCACTTTCCAATGTCCTGGACCTAACCTAGGGCGTCGGCCACTTGTTGTATTGAGCTTAAAAGTATCCCCTTTTCTTGGAGGTTTTATATCAGCATTATAAGAACCTCTATCATTCACAGCATTCTTCTTAGGCATATATTTTCCATACCTTACTTTGCAGCACTCCACAGGTAAACAGTTTTCTCCCACTGCTTGCTTCTCCCAGGCAGCGGCCTGTTGAAATCCCTTTTTAAGAAAGCATGGTTTACCTTGTGACTTTTGAATCTCTTCTCTTGCTGAAGGCCTGCTCCTACACCAGCCCTGCTCCTGGCTTGCTTGCTCCGCGGGGCTTGGCCTCTTCAGCTGTTTCTCGTTTGGCTTAGGGTAGCACTTGTAGCAGCCGTGCTTTTGCCTCTGTGGACAAACAGCTCTCTCAATGGCTTGAGCTGAAACCTCTCTAAGTTCTTATTCAGCTCCCAGGAAATCACCTCTCACCCATGGAGATCCTCTGGCACTGGAGTAATCAGGTTTCCCATTCAACCTCTCCTTGCCTGTGGTGATTCTGCTTCCATTGGCTTCTTCTCTGCCTCTGTCAACTCTGCTGCTTCTTCCAACTCTCTCGTCCCTGCCACCTCTCACTCTGCCGTCTCTTACTCCTCTGCCTTTCCAGTCCTCCACACTTCCCTTATGAAGCACTTCTCTGTCTGAGGATTGGAAGCTGGTTGGCACTCCCTTGTGACCAGCTGGGCGTGGCTCTTCAGTCTCCCTGAAGACGCTCTTGCTCCCTCTAGCTGGTTCCTGGGAATATTGCAAGTTATGCACATCTTTTTCTCTGTGTAAAACAATTTCATTTCTCTCATCAGGGCTCTCATCAGCCCCCGCTGCATGACAAGTCCTAATCTTTTATTGCAGCGGCTCATCGTTAAGTTTATAGCAAGGTTCACCGGGATCATAACCCCCAAATATTTAAAGTGATGAACTGAAACACACAGTTCTCAGCTATCCAGACTCTGTTAGATCTCTGTGATGCAATGGGTAGTAATGTTGATTTGGGAAAGTTAACGATATACCCCAAAAGGGCACTGAAATAATTTATCAGATCCATTACTAATGGTACAGCCACCTTAGGCTCTTTCAGGTATATAAGTGTGTCATCGGCATATATGTATATAATACTGTATGTGTCCTTCCTCCCACCAAGATGCCTGAAACAGAACCTTGTCTGCAAATGACAAGCAAAGTGCTCAATCGCTGCCACAAAAGAGGTGACTTGGGACAGCCTTGCCTCACCCCCTACCTAATCGAAAAGGGTTTAGAGAGATGTCCATTCACTAAAACAGATGCCGTGGAAGCCCTATATGTGGATGCAATCCATTGGCAAAACATGGACCGAATCCAACCCCTCATAATACACTCAATAAATAAGGCCATTCTATCTTGTTGAAGGCTTTTTCTGCGTCCAACAACATGATAGCATAGCTGACTGCTTCGTGTTGAACCCTATGAATCACATCTATGACTCTGCGTACATTATTTGCCCCATATCTGTTTTTAAGGAACCCAGTCTGATCATCACGCACTAAATTTTGTATAACCTCCTCAATCCTATAGATCAGTATTTTGGTCAGGATCTTATAATCTATGTTTAGTAGAGAAACAGGTCAATAGTTCCCGCATTGCATAATGTCCTGTCTCTCTTCCTGAATCACCATCATAGTGGCATCATAAAAAGAGCAGGGCAGAGAGCCAGAGTATTCAATCTCATTAAACACCTTCAATAAAAGTGGTGCAAACTGCCCAGACATATGCCTGTAAAGACTTTAAATCCTTAATGGCTTTAAGAATTTCTCCCATTGTAAAGGGTCTGTCCACCTGCCTTTGCTGGGCCTCAGCCAATTTAGGAAGCTGTCTATCCTGCACTCATTGCTCCAACTGGGACGAATCCACCGGGACTGGGTGGAGTATAGAAAGCGATAATATTCAGCAAACTGAGCTGCCATTTGCTCAGATTTCAGTAATTCATTACCTTCACATCTGTGATTTTCCCAATACGCTTCTTAACCCTAATTCTGTTTAATTGCCACAACAAGAGTTTACCAGCTTTATTAGAATGCTCATAAAAATGGCGTATGATCATTTGTAGAGCTGTTGCCATTTTCTCTACCCCGAACACATTCTGCTCCTTCTGTACTTCTATTAAATGTGCAAATGCCTTTCCTCTTGGGTCCCTTCTGTATTCCCTTTCCAGAATCTGCAGATCTTGAAACAAGAAATCATATCTAGCCAATTTTTGTTTTTCTATAGCAGATGCAATCGAAGTAATTTGTCCTCTGCCTTTGCCATTTCCCACAGTAAATAAGGGCTAACATCCGGAGTCTCATTGAACCAAAGGAAAACTTCCCATTCCTTCTTTAAGCAGTCCAAAAATACAGGGTTCTTCAATAAGAGTCTATTTATCCACCACCTGGCAAGGCAGTGATCAGGATTGAGATCCTTGAAAGCCAAGGCCACCAAGACATGATCTGATTTGATAATTGGATCCATCATACAGTTTTGTATGCTTTCATCTGGTTTGACAGGAACCAGAAGTCTATCCTAGAATAAGACTGATGCCTGACCGAGTGACAGGAGTAATCCCGTTCTCCAGGGTGAAGCCAGTGCCACACATCAAACAAGCTCAGCTGATTTAAATCATCACTTAACTGCTGGGCGCCAGCAACGTCTGTCATTACACCGTTAGAACGGTCTGTAGGATGAAGGGTACAATTAAAATCCCCAGCCAAATATGTCCCTTCACTCTTCACCTAAAATCTGAAAAAAACACTGTCATTAGGGGCATATACATTTGCCAAGGTAACCCCACCTCCCCTAACCAACCTACCAGGATTAAATATTGCCCCTGCTTATCTGAAATGTGATTATTCAGCCGAAATTGACAACTGTCAGCTAATAACATAGTAACCTCCCGTTTGTGCAGTGGGCATGCAGTATTGCATACTTGCTCCATCCCTTTACCCCTCAGTTTCATATGCTCAGTAGGAAAGAGGTGAGTCTCTTGCAAGAAAATAAGCTCTGCTTTCGCCTTCCTCAGTTGTATTATAACTCTATTTCTTTTGATGGGGGAACTCAAACCCCACACATTCCATGATATTAATCTGGTCAAGGGGCCCAGTACCCATGAACAGTAATTCTCCATCCTACCCTTCTAGACCAGTTCCGCATTCCCCAAAACAAGCTCCTATTGTTATCCATGACCCCTTCCTCCCTACCAAACCCCCTGCTTCCCCAATCTATCCTGCCCCACAGAAACCTCAAGTGGACCTTCCCACCCCCTCTCCTCCCCAACTGTAGAATAATCCACAACATCAACTGGGCACCCAAGGAGACATCCATCCCCCTCCCTTTCTACACCACAAAGCTAGCATAAAAAATTAGGTAAGCATACCATGCATATCACAATCATCCTCCAATACATACCCAACCAAATGAAAATCGGAAACCATATACCTGAACCATACAAGCAGAATTAGCACATACACCCTGTAATGTCGCTATTACCCCACAGCTTGTGCTTGTAGAGTTAAGCGGCCTGATCCCTTCTTCAGGTAGGAAAATAGTGCTTGGGGAAAGCACTGCCTTCTGGGAGTTGTAGTTTTCACCAACCGAAATAAAGAGAGTGGTGGAGCTCGAGTGGTTCAGGCAAATAACAGGATTTTAATTCCCCTTCCAAACGGCTTTTACATAACAGAAAATAAAGAACAGTTGGCCATGTATCTTCTGGCAGGAAATAATATAAGAATGAAACATAAACAGCTTCCTATATCAGCATCACAGTAATCCAACTTAAAGAGCAATTCTCTGTTCCAAAACCTTTGGTGCTTTTTCTTCTAGCTGCTACCTGCAGCTCTCTCTCTGCACAGCTTAATCCTAGCACACAGGTTTTATCTTCTCAGACACAGATATTGTACAGTCCATTGACTCAACAGGCAGGTATTCTAAAAATGGTTCTGTTTCCATCGATTCATATTGGTTCTCAGCTGGAAATGTCTGCAATTGACTACAGGGTGTTTCCAAGCACACACCTATTCCTTCAGCATGAGACTTTTCCCTGCAGCCTTCTGCTACACAAGGTTGGGAATGGCCACAGTATTCAGCACACGTAAAGCCCCACCCTTCTGGGCTAATATCAGAGCACTTCTTAAAAACAGCTTTGCTTTTATACCAGTCACTCAGCCTACCTTTTGGCTTTCTTATGGGATATTCCTTCTGCCCTCCAGGATCAGCTACAGATACAAGCCTTGGAGTTTCTACGTGCACACAAGTCTGCCTTCTTGGTACATTTCCCTTCTGGCTGCCTTTTATATACGGCACCAAACCTGGGCTGCTTGTACCTGGCTCCTTTGCACTGGTTCTCTGCTCGTTTCTTCTGCTGATTTCCCTTTCTGAGTCAAAGGTCAGAGAATCTTCTGTTACCATTAGTTCCTCTGAATCCTCACTCCCAAGCCAATCCTCTGCTTCTCGTGACTGCTCTCTTGCTTGCACTCGTGGCTGTTCTAACAGCTGTTCTCCCAGCTTTGCTCTCAGCTGTCTTCCCGGCTGTGCTCCCGACTGTGCTCCCGGCTGTGCTAACTTCCTTCCTAATAAGCTTCCCTTATATCTCTGGCTTCCTGGGTTTAATCTGACCCCTCCCTCCAGCAGGTGTTCTGCCTCAGCTCGTGACCGATGAGCTGAACTGCAGCAGGGGTGTGTTTTCCTCTCCACTGATCTGCTCTGTTTGTGGTTTCCCTGGAAACCAGGAGCCATGTGCATTTGTTTTCTTTCTTCAACTGAAGCTAAGTCCTGCGTTTTATCACTCTCTAAGGGATCTGAGGGACCTTCTAGACCACAACCCTCAAGCAACCTAATATGGCCACCATCCATACCTTCACCATACATTTATAGTGTGTAACAACATTTCAGGCAATAAGAAGATTAAAGGCCTCAGAAAAAGAGTCAGCCAGCAAAGGGCTTGACTTCACAGTCTCCAGTCCAGCTTCAGACCACAGAGGCCTATCTCATCTGACAGGCTGGGACATATTCATTTCTCCATCTTCTCCACTCTCTCCTGCATTCCAACGTCCCATCAACTGCCAGGGAGTTTCCTGCACTTGGGAGTACTAGCTTTCCACTCCAGGCTGCAATGTTTCTGCTGGACATCTTGTTTGTCCTTGGATTGCCCTGAAAGTTCTTCACAAAGTCGAGACAGTCTTCATTCTCTGAAATTTAGTAAGCCTTACTTTCCAACTCAAAGAAGATAGCAAATGGAAAACCCCAATGATATTTAACTCCTTTCTGCCGGAGTATTTGTGTTAGGGGCTGGAAACTACGCCTCTTTTACAGTGTGTGCGGGATAAGTCTGGATAAATCTGAAAGTGATGTTGCTGGAACTCAATCACATGTTTCCCACTGATTTGTTGCATTAGGTTCTGTTTATCTTCAAAATAAAGAAAACAAACAAAGATTTGTCTGGGGGCATCAGATTTCTTTTCCCAAGGATGCAAAGCTCTGTGCACTCTGTCAGCCCTCACTCGATTAGTGCTGCCAGGGATGCAAACGTTGAACAGCTCCTACACTAATCTCACTGTATCCTCCCTATCCCCTTCTGGTTCAGGTCAGCCAAATATGTGGGTATTGCATCTTCATTGTCAATTTTCTAAATCTTGGCATTCCTTAGTTTACAGCGCCAATGTTTCCATGCAGACAAAGCGATGAGACTGGATGGGATACATCCGAGAATACTGAAGGAACTTGTGGACATTCTAGCAGCTCCACTGGCTGACCTTTTCGATGCCTCTTTGGAGTTGGGAATGGTTCCAGAGGACTGGAGAGAGGCACATATAGTCCCTTTACACAAAAGTGGAAGTAAGGATGTGGTTAAAAATACAGGCTGGTTAGTTTAACTTCGGTGGTGAGTAAATTATTGGAAACACTGCTGAAAGAGAAAATAGTGAGGTTTCTGGAGTCCAATGGATTACAGGATCCGAGGCAGCATGGATTCATCAGAGGAAGGTCTTGTCAGACAAATCTGATTGATTTATTTTGACTGGGTGACCAGGGAGTTGGACCAAGGGAGAGCCCTAGATGTGGTGTATTTGGATTTCAGTAAAGCCTTTGACACCGTTCTTCACAGGTGACTTATAAACAAACTGAGCACCCTAGGGATGGACACTAAAGTTACTGTTTGGGTTTGAAATTGGTTGAGTGGGAGGCAACAAAGGATACAGGTAAATGGAACTCATTCTGAGGAGAAGGATGTTACCTGTGGTGTGCCGCAGGGATCTGTCCTTGGTCCTGTTCTTTTTAACATCTCTGTTAGTGACATTGCAGAAGGTTTGGCGGGTAAGGTTTGCCTCTTTGCAGATAATACCGAAATCTGCAATAGAGTAGATACACAGGAAAGAGTAGATAACATGAGGAGGGATCTAGCTAAACTTGAAGAATGGTCGAGAATTTGGCAGCTGAGATTTAATGCTAAAAAATGCAGGGTCATGCATTTGGGCTGCAAAAATCCAAGGGAGTGGTACAGTGTATTTATTTAGACAGTTTTGTATACCACCTTATCCTTCAATCAAAGTGGTCACAACACAATTGAGGGATATGAGACACATACACTAATACTTACAGGGAACATGGGCAATGGAGGGTTAGCTGGCTTGCCCAAGACCACAAGGAGCACCTGTGGGACTAGAAAACCCAGTCCTTCTGGCCCATGGTTGCTGTCCTCTAGTGGGATTTGAACCCCCCAACCTTCTGGCCTGAGATAATTTTCCCCAACCACTAGGCCACTCCTCCACTCCAGTAAAGGGGGGGGGGGCGGTGAATTACTTCTGTCCATGAAAGAAGACAGGACCTGGTCGCTATTGTGTCTGATGATCTTAAAGTAGCTAAACAGGTAGAAAAGGCCATGGTGAAAGCTAGAAGGATGCTTTGGTGCATTGGGAGAGGAATGGCCAGCAGAAGAAAGGAGGTGTTATTGCCTCTGCAAAAGTCTTTGGTGCGACCTCATTTAGAGTATTGTGTGCAATTCTGGAGACCATGCTTTCAAAACAATATAAACAGGCTGGAGTCAATGCATAGGATGGCTACTAAAATGGTTAGCAGTTTTCGTTATAAAGCAGATGAGGACAGACTTAAGGATCTTAATATGTATACTTTAGTGAATAGGCGGGCTAGAGGAGATATGATAAAACCGTTTAAATACCTCCATGGCATAAATGTACAGGAGGAGAGCCTCTTTCAATTGAGAGCAAGCTCTGCTATAAGGGGACATAAGATGAGGGTGAAAGGGGATAGACTCAGGAGTAATATGCGGAAATCTTTATGGAAAGTGTGTTAGATCCGTGGAATAGTCTCCCAGTGGAGGTGGGAGAGATGAGGACAGTATCTGAATTCAAAAATGCATGGGACAAACACAGAAGATCTCTAATGGAAAAAAGGGGACTATTTAGTAGTTGATATGGAAGGGCCATGTGGTCTTTTTCTGCCATCACGTTTCTATGTTTCTATAAAATATGGCGGTAGCATCTATTTGCTCTCCAATGTTTATTTCAATTTGCATCACTCTCCCCTCAAGCAACTTGATTTCTTGCTTTAATTCCCTGACCACCTTGAAAGGTTATCTCTAAGCAATTTTAATTCTTGGAATATTTCCAAAAAAATTAGCTCTGGATACTGAAGCATCCAGCAGAGTTGACCAGAACTAGACGCGGTCGACTGAGCATTATCCATCACCCCTATTGCAGGCACACAGGATTCTTCAGGAGGAGTTCTACTAAACTTTGCCAATACCTTCACATAGCTGGGCTCATTCTCCATGTTGTATAACCATTTACCAAGTACTGCTAGATACCAGACAGTTCCCAAGATACTGCAGTAGGCAGAGCACTGCCACAAGACCCATCTTCAGAGGTTAGATACCTCTGTCTCAATCAGCAACTTTCACTTCCAAACAGGGTCAAGCAGCAATAGCAAGTATGCAGTGCTACTCAAGGCCTCCAAGAGTACAAGAGCCAAGTTCCATCAGGTTCTATGGATGGGATCGCCAAAACTGCCCAAGCTCAGCAAAGGAAAACTGTCCCAGATGCAGGCCACAAAATGGTCAGCCACTGTAACCAGAGCAGTCATCCATAATGTCCAAATGGCAGACAGCCAACACTATTCCTCAGGAGGAGAGTGGCCACGGGGTCCACAGCTGCAAAGACACCCCATGGAGAGTAGCCAGACAGATCAGGTGTTTCCCACTATGGTCCTGATATTCATCAGTAAGAATCCCTATCTCACATACCGACTGACACCAGGAGGTACTCACAATGCGGGTGGCATCAGTAATTCATTGGTTCAAGTATGCACCCCTCTGTCACATCTGCAAGCTAGGCCGCACTAGCTCTCTCTCTGCCAGCTGCTGACCCGTATGACTATGATGCACTTTTCTTCAATTTCAGCAACATGCGGCCATTAATATTCCAATGTTTATGCAGAACACTCAGACCCACTGTTTCCACTGCTACTCTCCAAGAATGGTCCCAAGCATCTTTGTAAGCTAAATCATATCAACGTATGTGCACCAAAGCCACAAATATGAGGGTGGAAGATGGAGCAGCGCTCCTTCCTAGGTGGCGATGTTCATTGGGCTCAGCAGCATTCTCCCAATTTATTTCTGACAAAATTTAAGATACCACTTTTCCAAGCAAGCTTCTCTCAGCAGTTTACAACGTTACACACATACTTATAAATAAAACAATCTAATGAAAGTATTGGCAAGTGTAGATCTAAAGAGTGAATCACCCAAAAAAGCAGAGAGACAGTCCAACTGCACTGCAGAAATAAACACAGCAAAGGGCAAACAAACTAGTAAGGTCAACAAGCCCTTTCATTCGAGCAATTAAAAACAAAATACAGGCAGATTCTTTATACAGTGGGCAGTTCAACATAAGTCCAGTACAGTCACATATATGAGCATATCCGCCTGCATCAGATGCTGATAAGTAGTTCTTAGTAGTGAGTGCCTTAGTATGGAAAGTCCAAGAGTCAAAAGAGAACATAAAAAGCAAATTACAAACAAAAAATCGCATGTATATTATGCCTATTTTATAAAGTCAAATCCATGTGCAGAGAATGCACCTTAAGTTAATGGGCGATGACTTACACCAGCTCTAGAACTGGTGTAAATTACTCTGCCTACTTGCAAGTATAGTATTATGTAATCGGCTTGTTCGCACTAACCATGCCATGCCAAACTCCACCCATGTACATGCCCACAATGAAGTATGCATGATGAAAACAATGTGTATTCTTTACTGCCCTGTTATTCATCAGTAAGTATCCCTGGCTCACACACTGACTGATGCCAGGAGGTACTCACAATGGGCCCGAATCTATCCCACATGTAGATCCCCTCTGTGCATCCGGTCTGAACCGTATGCATAGAGGGGATCGCGATTCTGATCCCGCGGGACATGTCTAGCCCCGCGGGGTCAGAATTGCAAACAGTCCTGCACATGGACTATTGATATGCATTGGGGAACCTGTGTCTTTTGGGGAGACTGCTAGGTACTTATGACCTAGATTGGCCACTGTTGGAAACAGGATACTGGGCTTGATGGACCTTGGTCTGACCCAGTAAGGCATATCTTATATTCTTATGTTCTTATGTAAAATACTGACATTTGCGTGCATTGTTGGTGCTTAAAACTAGGCACCTTTTAAGATTGCTCTCCTAATGTGGAAATTCCTATAAGGGGGCTTAGTATGGGCCGAGAATGTATTGGCACTGCTCTTTGCCGTTAGCATGGAAGTTGCTACTGTGTATTAAGTGCTAATGAGGCAGATAACGTAGTGCAGATAACTTCATCTCTAGAGGTGTCGTTAACTGCATTCCATTTTACAAATCATGTTATGAATGTGTGCTAGCGATATTTGCTCTGCATTAACTGCATGACTTTTTCCACAAAGTGCTGGGAACCGTCCGAACAGTTACGCTGAGGTTTTCCACCTAAAAAAGCTTCATTTTGTCTGTGAAGACCCATTGAGTTCAAAGCCTTAGTGCAACTTAATAAATAGGACTCTTAGATTCACAGAATGTTTTAACAGCTCTTTTTCATTCCTCGGCCTTTAGCACCTTGAACCGCTAATAGAAAGGTGTGAGATAAATATAAATAATAAATAAATATATCACAGAACTGCAAAGGAAGGCTGCACCATACAATATAAACTAGCACACTCCTTATGTGAGGACGTTATCATACCGCTGTATGATTGGAGGAAGAAGTACATTTGCTTCTATCTTATTGGCTTGGATTGGCTATTAGGGATGTGAATAAGCAAAAATCTTAGGTTTGTTTTTGGAGTTTGGGGAATTATCTATGATTTTTGGGCATTTGTCAGTTGTTTTCACACATTTGGCTCGATCAAAAGTTGATAACGTGCATTAAAGTCTTGCATGACTGCAAACCAATTGTGTGCACTTTAAGCCATAGGTTCATTTTTTTCTTACATTGATGTCTCATGCACTAAGGGACATATTTACTAAAGCTAAAACCATGCTAGAGTGGAGTAGCAGCTTAGTGGTTAGAGCAACTATCTAATTAGGATTCAATTCCCACAGGCATGCCTTGTGACCTTGGGCAAGTCCCTTTACTCTCCATTGCCTTGGAAGCAAAGGCCTGGTAATCAACATTGCCAAAAATCCCCAGAGTTAGCTGGGTTGCCAGAAGTCAGCACTGACTTGATGGTACTGAAAAAAAAGGCATGCTGATGTCTACTAGTTTGTGTTATGTCCTCTGCAGCCCATTTTTATTCTTATGGCACTTAACATACACTAACAGATGCTAATGCGCATTCACCTTTAGTAAACATGGCCTTAAATTTTCAAGGTGGATTGACAGACCAAATGTGCACTAACACACGCACAAAATATTGTTGTCACTTTCTCACAATGTGGAGGAGTTGAGTATATGCAAGGGGGGACTTCAGAAGGGGTGTCCAGGAAGAATCTGGACTCTGCCCAGGCCACGCCTTGCCTCCTCCCCACCCACGTGTTATATGGATGTCTTCACACCAGGGATGTCTATATACCTGGTTTCAAAAATGGATCTGGGGACATCTCTAATTTGCATTTGTGAATGCTCATTTTCAGATGTCCAAATCACAAACAGAGCTTCTAAAATTCCCTCCTAGGAGTACGTCTAAGTCTGATATATGAAAACAACCAGTACTAAGCAATAATAAAGTAAATCACTTTGATAAAACCTGCCATTGTTTGTTTTTCGTATAGTCAGCTACAGTATCTTGCTTGCAAAGTACTGTGATGTTTTGAAACATCAAATCTGTTGGAGTATTGTAGAGGAAGGCAGAATATGTCAGTCCCAGGCACTGGGGATCTTCTTTGATTCCCAAACTTTAGAAATACGAGGTGTGACAAAAAAGGAATGAGACTGTGGCAGCCACGCCCATGACTCAATGCCAATTGGCTAATCGCTTATGTCACTGTGTTGTGCAACATCTCGCCACTATTCTGCTATAATATTTTTCATCTCTCTCACTTTGTTTTTCTTTTTCAGGTTTTTTGTAGCACACTGCTCCATCGCTTTGTCACGCAACTGGAGGTGGCAGAAATATGGAGCAAAGAATCAACTTGAAATTTCTGGTTAAGTTGGAGAAGGCCCCAACAGAGTGTCTCCAACTTCTCCAAAAGGCTTATGGAGAAGATGCAATATCAAGGCCACGAGTCTTCGAGTGACACAAACGCTTCAAGACTGGCTGCGAGGAGGTGGAGGATGACCCCAAGTCAGTACGGCCTTCCATGACAAAGAAGGCTGAGAACATGGAAAGAGTGAACCAGCTGGTGTGGAGTGATCGCAGATTGACCGTGCGGATGATAGCTGAGGAGCTCAGCCTGAACAGGGAGTCAGTGTGGACCATCTTGTTGCAGGATCTGGGGATGCGGAAGGTGTGCACCGAGATGGTGCCCAAGCTTTTATCGGATGACCAGAAGGAACACCGGGTCAATGTTTGTTGAGATTTTATAGAGAAGATCGGAGAAGATCCAGAGTTTGTTGGCCGAGTCATCACAGGAGATAAGACTTGGTTGTTCCAGTACAACCCTGAAAGCAAGAGACAGAGCCTGCAGTGGAAGACTCGACTGTCATCCAGATCCAAGAAGGCACGCATGTCCAAATCAAGGATCAAGGTCATGCTGATCTCATTCTTCGATCAGAAGGGAGTGGTCCATCATGAGCTTGTGTCTGAGGGTCAGACAGTCAACCAGTACTTCTACCAGCAGGTCCTCAATCGCCTCCATGACCGGGTTTTGTGCAGCAGGCGGGCTCTGTCGAGAGACAAGTCGTGGCTGCTCCACCACGACAATGCACCCGCACACACCATGCTCAGTGTGAGGCAGTTCTTGGCCAACAAACAGATCACAGCTCTCAACCACCCTCCTTATTCCCCAGATCTTGCACCGTGCGACTTCTGGCTCTTCCCCAGGTTGAAGACTGTGCTCAAAGGAACTCATTTCGCCTCTATAGAAGAGATCAAGGCCACTTTGACAAGGGAGCTGAGGGACCTCAAGGAGAAGGACTTTACCGAGTGCTTCTGTACGTGGCAGAAGCGAATGCAGAAGTGCATTAACTCTGGGGGGGGGGGATTACTTTGAAGGGGACAATGCGCAATTTCTCTGTAGATTTTTTTTTATATATTTTTCATAAATTTCTCTGTAGATTTTGTAATAAAACATTTATGGGACAGTCTTGTTTCTTTTTTGTCATGCCTCATATATCCAGTCTTCAGGATAATCAAGGCATGCAAATTATTTGTATTGAAACTAGTTATTCTAAACCAATTTTCATGAATATTACTGTTGATACCCTTTGTGCAACATTCAAAGTCAGGAGCTGTCCATCACTAGTTTAGGTCCAGCATGTCGGGACAGTGCAAATGTTGGACACATGGTTAATGAACAAAGTGTAGGGTTTGTTTGAGAATCCTTCATAGTTTGCCAGTACATTCAGTTCATGTGCTATTCTGTATGTAAGCAGTTAAAGCTAGCATTATAAGCAGGCTAAATGGGTGTTTTAAGTGGATTTCTAAATGTTCTCATTAGATCATCATAGCAATTTATTATTTAAACATTCAGGTTGCTACAGTACATCAAGTACTTCTCATCTCTTAAAGAAAAAATCATTTTTATATGCTGCCTTATTCTTTTGTCTAGACCAATATTTATTGCATCCCATCTCTCACAACCATTTTTGCTAATATGACCAGTACTATTACTTCTTATATTTCCCAGACAACACAAACACAGTTGTGTTCTTTAAATATGGCTCTGTATAATTGCCAGATGATAGTAAAATTCATAGTCTCCTACACTTTACTGGTACTGATTGCCTGGATTTTTATGTGTTTCAGTTCTGAAAGAAATATATTTCATGTCAATACTGGGAGATCTTCCTGGTTTGTAATGGTGCTCAAATTGATTTGGATTTAAATTGGTCAGAAAGGTCACTCAGTAACTGAACTTACAATGACAATGTCAAGGGGCACCTTCTGGTTGTCTTCCAGATGTAGCTTTGTTTTTCCATTCAAAATGGATCTGTGTAGAATAGAGCTAGTGAATGCTTTGGTACATGATTCTGATCAGAATGTGTCTGGTTACATGCGAAACATTTATAACTGAATCAGGGAAAAAACAAAAGCAGCTTGAAGTGTCACCTCTTTTAAGAGACTGTTCATTATTTCTCACCGATGGGTTAGTGAGCTTAGGGATAAAGACTGATGCTAAATTGTCTATGTCTTTGGAAATCTTGCTTTCATCAGCTTGGCCTACTGCGCAAATTGCATCCGTTCTTGGAAAAGGAGAAGCTCGTCTTGTTAATGCATTCTTTGATCCTATCCAGGATTGATTATTGTAATTCATTATAGCTAGGTTTGTCATCAGTTAGATTCAAACATAGAAACACAGAAATATGACAACAGAAAAAGACCACATGGCCTATCTAGTCTGTCCTTCCATATCAACAACTACAACAGTCCACTTTTTACCTTTAGAGATCCTCTGTGTTGGCCCCATGCTTTTTTGAATTCAGTTACTGTCCTCATCTCTACCACCTCCACTGGGAGACTATTCCACTGATACACCACTCTTTCCATAAAGAAATATTTCTGCAAATCACCCCTGAATCTATCTCCCTTCACCCTCATCCCATGTCCCCTCGTAGCAGAACTTGCTTTCAATTGAAAGAGGCTCTCTCCCTGAACATTTATGCCACGGAGGTATTTAAACATCTCAATCATATCACCTCTATCCCGCCTTTCCTCTAAGGTGTACATATTAAGATCCTTAAGTCTGTCCTCATATGCTTGATAATGAAGACCACTAATCATTTTAGTAGCCACCCTCTGCACCAACTCCATCCTGTTCACATCCTTTTGAAGGTGCGGTCTCCAGAATTGCACACTATAGTCCAAATGAGGTCGCACCAAAGACTTATACAGAGGCGTTATCACCTCCTTTTTTCTGCTAACCATTCCTATCCGTATGCACCCAAGCATCCTTCTAGCTTTTGCCGTCGCCTTTTCTACCTGTTTAGCTACTTTAAGATCATCAGACACAACCACGCCTAGGTCCCGCTCTTCTTTAGTGAACAAAAGTACTTCAACCCCTATACTATATTGCTCCCTTGGATTGCTGCAGCCCAAATGCATGACCTTACATTTTTTAACATTAAATCCCAGCTGCCAAATTCTAGACCATTCTTCAAGCTTAGCAACATCCCTCCTCATATTATCTACACCTTCCTGAGTGTCTACTTTATTGCAGATTTTGGTATCATCCGCAAAGAGGCAAAACATATCTGACAGCCCTTCCACTATATCACTAACAAAGATGTTAAAAAGAATCAGACCAAGGACAGATCCCTGGGGCACACCACTGGTAACATCCTTCTCCTCAGAGTGAGCTTCATTTACCTGTACTCTTTGTCGCCTCCCACCCAACCAATTTCTAACCCAAGCAGTAACTTTAGGGTCCATCCCTAGGGTGCTCAGTTTGTTTATAAGTCGCCTGTGAGGAACAGTGTCAAAGGCTTTACTGAAATCTAAATATACCACATCTAGGGCTCTCCCTCGGTCCAACTCCCTTGTCACCCAGTCAAAGAAATCAATCAGATTTGTCTGACAAGACCTGCCTCTGTTGAATCCATGCTGCCTTGGATCCTGTAATCCGCTGGACTCCAGAAACCTCACTATTTTCTCTTTCAGAAGCATTTCCAATAATTTACTCACCACCGAAGTTAAACTAACCGGCCTATAGTTTTCAACCACATCCTTACTTCCGCTTTTGTGTAAAGGCACCACATGAGCCTCTCTTCAGTCCTTTGGCACCACTCCTGGCTCCAATGAGGCATTGAGCAGGTCAGTCAGTGGAGCTGCTAGAATGTCTCCAAGTTCCCTCAGAATTCTAGGGTGTATCCCATCCAGTCCCATCGCTTTGTCTACTTTAAGTTGAGCAAGTTTCTCATGAACATGGTCTTCTGAAAATTGTTCAAGATGTCCCTCGCTTCTTTTCCTGTTTATGGGTGTTTTCTGAAGTCCTGCTCCTGGTTCTTCATCTGTGAACATGGAACAGAAATATTTGTTAAGCAATTCTGCTTTATCCTCATCAGCTTCTACATATTCCTCCTCTTCACCCTTGAGTCTGACAATACTACTTTTGCCCTTCCTCTTCTCAGTAACATATCTGAAAAATGTCTTATCCCCCCATTTTATTGCATTGGCTATTTCCTCCTCTTTTTGAATCTTTGCTTTCCTGCTGACTACTTTGCTAGTTTCTCTAAGTTTTTCCAAATATAGATGCCTGTCTTCCTCTCTCTGTGATCTCTTGTATTTCATGATGGCCTCCCTCTTTATCTTCACTTTTTCAGCTACTTCTTTCAAAAGCCATAAAGGGTCTCCTTTTCCTTTTACCTTTATTTACCATTTTAACAAAAAGGTTGGTTGTCCTTAAAATATCCCCTTTCAGTTTTGCCCATTGTTTTTCTACATCCCTCAGCTGTTCCCATCCTGCTGACTCCCCGAGGTATTGGCCCATCCTGGCAAAGTTAGTCTTCCTAAAGTCTAAGACCCTCACCTTTGAATGGATTCTAACAGCCCTAGTCCTAATACTGAAACACACCATCTGGTGATCACTGGATGGAAAATGATCTCCCACTATAACATCAGAAACACTTTCACCATTGCTAAGCACCAAGCCCAGTATGGCCCCTTCATATGTGGGGTCTGTTACCAATTGCTTGAATAGTTCTCCCTCTAGAGAATCCAGGATCTATTTACTTCTGGATGATACTGCAGCAGGAATGTGCCAATCAACATCTGGCATATTGAAATCCCCTATAAGTATCACTTCCTCTTTCCTAGCAATGCTGCATATGTCTTCAATTAACTCTCTGTCCACTTCTTCCTCTTGTGAGGGAGGTCTGTATATCACGCCAATGCAAATAGATTTCTCTTTCGCTCTTTCTAGTTTAACCCACAATGCCTCCTCTCTCCCTTTTAAGCTCTGTAATTCCAAAGCTTTAATAGTATTTTTTACATATAGTGCCACTCCTCCTCCCCTTCTTCCTACTCTGTCCTTTCTGAATAAAGTATAGCCAGGTATAGTTACATCCCAGTCATGGTTTTCTATGAACCATGTTTCTGTAACTGCCACTAAATCCAAGTCGGCCACTCCCACCAAAGCTTCAACATCAGGGATCTTATTCCCCATGCTACAGGCATTTATACACACTGCTTTCCATATGTTACCCCTGTTACCCATTTCCATAAAGGTATTTAATGTATCACTTACCTGGGGGCTTTCTTCACCCATCCCCAATGAATCTAGTTTAAAGCCCTCTTCAGTAAATTAGGCAGTCTACTACTGAAGACGCGTTGACCTTTCTTGGACAGATGTATGCCATCTCTGCAACCCTTGGAACAGCATCCCATGGTCTAGGAAACCAAAACGCTCTCAATGACACCATCCACATAGCCATGCATTCATATCCAGGATGCAAGCCTCTCTGCCTTGGCCTTTACCCTCAACAGGGAGGATTGAAGAGAACACCACCTATTGTGGTGGCGAGGCCATGGGAGAGCAGGAGAAAAGGGGGAAAAACAGGCATTTTCCTCTGGGAAAAGAATTAGCTCCAGGAGTTTAGGGGTTAAAACTCCAGAGTTAGAAAAAAACTCCCTGCAGAAAGTTGGTGATAGAAAGACACGCCCTAGCTCCATTGCAACCAGCACTGCTCACGAGGAACAGCTGGGAGTGGAGATAGAAAATGAAAGGGAAATACACAGATATAAGGTGGAGGAAGTTAGAGGAAGGGAGGAGCATAAGCAGCACGAGGAGCATAAGCAGCACGAGAAGCATAAGCAGCACAGGGAGCATAAGCAGCCCAGGAAGCAGCAGCATGAGGAGCACGGAGGGGAGAAGGAACATGGAGCAAGGCCTGTACACAGAGTAAGGCATGAGCCCAAGGAGTCCTGCAGGAGGTACGGAAGAAATCCTTTGAGAGGAAAAGCTTATCAGGGAAACAAACCATTCTATGAAAATGGCAGAGAGTTGTCCCCAGCAGAGCAGATGGAAACAGAGCCTTCAGCAGTAAAGTCTGAGGAGAGCTTATTTCCACAAAGTAAGGTGAGCACCTTAAAAGCCTCTCATAGCTTCCTGAGAGATAAGAAACCTCCTAATTCCTCCAAGAGCCCTCGGCAGAGAGAGGAAGCCATATTACAGAAAGTTTTAAAGGTTTTAGAAAAGTTAAAGCCTGTGACTGCTGAGACAAAGTTAAACCATTTACCAATAGATTCTGAAGGGGAAAGCATGGACCTAGAAGAATCTATGCTAGAGGATTTGCCCTCAGATATGGAAATGGATTGCTCTTTAGTTTATGCCCAAAACTGACAAGCTATAAGGTTTAGAAAGTAGGAAACCTAGAAGCTTAGCTTTCAGTGGGGTAGTGCTGAGAAGAATATACAAATGAGGTGCTGAGCTCCGAGGCTTGACTCAAGAGTTTTTTCAAAAGACTGTTTTTTAAGTGAAGGCTAGAGTTTGTATTTCAGCCTCTAAGGAAAGCCTGTGGGTGAGAGAAAAATAGTTGCAGTAAAAATGCCTTTGGTCTGCATAACTTGAAGAGTATAAAGTTTGTAACCAAGCTAGAAGCTGTTGTTTGGCATGAAGAGTACTGGCTATTTCCACCTGAAGATATACGGTTGCCTGGCATTGTAAATAAGCTAACTTCAGAAGCAATTTATTCTGTTGATTTTGTTTCACTGGAGAAAGTATCCACCATTTTTATGTTTTGGTATTTTTGAACTGCAAAGTTCATTTGGCTGAAAAATAATAAAAATCCTGTGTGCCTTGGAAAAACTTCTCGGCTGAATTCATTCAACCTCACAACTACATGCATAGGTGATTAAACAAGGGACATTAAAAAAATAAGTTCCGTCCCCCACCACTAGGCTACCGCCTGGCCAGTAGGGGGCGCGGCACTATGCACCTAACTGCTTCACCCTCTGTCCCAGAGCCATGAAGTCACTTTTGATATGCTCAGAGGGATACCTAGCAGTATCATTTGTTCCGACTTGGATTAGCAACACTGGGTAATAGTCAGTGGGCTTGATGAGTCTCGGCAAACTCTCCATAACATCTTGGATTTTGGCACCAGGCAGACAGCATACCTCTCTGGACATCAAGTCTGGTCAGCAGATGGACGCCTCAGTACCCCTCAGAAGAGAGTCACCAACCACCACTACCCTTCGCTTACTAGTGGTCACAGATTCTGCAACTTTGAGGTACTTGAGCTCTGGTTCTTCCCTTTCCAGGGATGCTTTCACCTCCTCCACTTCCAAGCCTGCATAATGGTTCTCCAATTCAAGGGCTGGAGTAGTTGGATTGGTGGTTCTGCAGGCCTTGGTGACTTGTGTCCAACCTTCGTCATTCTGTTGGCACCCATCTTCTCCTCTGCTGCAGAGCTTGGTTTATGCAAGAAGCATCTCCTCAATGTACTTCTCATTGTCTTGAATGCTCCTCAGCCTCGCCACCTCCTCTCTGAGTTCCTCCACTTGTTTCCTCAGAGATTCAGCATGCACGCACCCTGCACATGGAACCGGTCCTTCAACCGCGTGCTCTCCCAGGAGGGATCGAGCTTCTCCTGCACTCCTGCACTCCTGCACTGCCAGCTGACTTGGCTGCCCAATCGGGGCAGTTCTGCACAATTTAAAGAAGGTGCTAGCCTCCAGCAGCCCTCTCTTCAGCCGCGTGCTCTCCCAGGAGGGATCGAGCTTCTCCTGCACTCCTGCACCGCCAGCTGACTTGGCTGCCCAATCGGGGCAGTTCTGCACAATTTAAAGAAGGCGCTAGCCTCCAGCAGCCCTCTCTTCAGCCGCGTGCTCTCCTAGGAGGGATCGAGCTTCTCCTGCACTCCTACACCGCCAGCTGACTTGGCTGCCCAATCGGGGCAGTTCTGCACAATTTAAAGAAGGCACTAGCCTCCAGCAGCCCTCTCTTCAGCTGCATGCTCTCCCAGGAGGGATCAAGCTTCTCCTGCACTCCTGCACCGCCAGCTGACTTGGCTGCCCAATCCAGGCAGTTCTGCACAATTTAAAAGAAGGCACCAACAGGCGCACCCGCGCCGTGTGGGCCTGCGCCTGAGGACCTCGCAAGAGGGCTCTTTGGTGTGGCCCTTCGGTGGAGACCAAACGATCCACGACATCACCCAAACCTCACACCCTACTGTTCCAGCACTCTCAAGTCAATCAAGGTACCGGTGAGTGTACGAAAAACCACCACCTCTAACGTTTACAGCTCATCCTAAAGGCGAAAACTAGGCTGTACTTCTTGAATAAGATCTGTACATTAGCCTACTCTAGTAAACTCTAATATGACTCCAATATAACTCCTATCTCTGCCATGCCGCAGGAATAGTTCAGCTTATAGCTAGCAAACAAGATCTGAACCCACCTTAGATCTGCTGTAATTCTGTTACTTTGTGTTTCAAACACTGCTGCCCTACGTTTGTATAATACTGCTACATTGTATTCTCAAAGCATTGTATCCTTGTGTTCTCACAACACTGTTTCACTGCATGTTCAAAATACTGCCACCTTATGCTCTCCTACCCTTCTCTTGTGACTGCAGACACTACCCCTCCCTGTGAAGCTTTCCCTGATTCCTCGAGGCTGAGAATTATCCCAAAACAAAGACCCACACAACCATACTTCAGGTCACACTCCTCTCAACCCCAGCTACTCAACCTACTCTGCCACACTAAAGTTATCTGCTTACATAACGCCAACGCACTCAACCCCATAGGACACTCCTCATAGAATGGCTCCCTTCCTTATGGTTACAACCTGCCTCTACCTCTTCACCAGTCTATACCACAGTGCCCTTACCTTCTCTACCGAAGGCAACCCCATACCAACCCTACGTGGTACAGGAAGAAGATGGTTCACCGCTTCCCAACCTCTGAAGACAGAACCCAGACTCAACCGTAGCCCACACTTACTCTACATCTCTCTACAGAAGTCCAAGAAAACCATACCAGAAAAACTCTCACAACCTAGCTACCTGAACTGCGCTCTCATCAATGCCCGCTCGGTCCGGAAAAAATGGCCAGTCATCTCCGACCTGAAATCAAACTACAAATTGGACATCCTATTAATCACTGAGACTTGGCTCACAGACGCTGACACAGTCATACTCAACCTCCTCACCCCATCTGATTTCTCAGCTCACACCTGTCACAGAGCCAACCGCAGGGGCGGAGGAACCCTCGCACTCTCAAGAACTGAATTTCAACTCCACCAGACCAATGCCAATAGCACCACAATGATGGATTACATCACCCTAGCAAACGAACATGTCTCCATCAACCTAATCTATCGACCGCCATCCTCACCTCCAGATGACCTCTCACCGATAATTGACCTAGCATGCAACTCCGAAAACCCACTCATACCAAACTGGCTTATAGGAGATTTCAATCTCCCAGCCCTGCCAGAAGACCATGCCAGCTCCCTCCTGAATGCTCTTAGCCAGCTGGACTATGACCAAGTGATTAATGAACCCACCCACTCAATGGGTAACAAACTTGACCTGATTTTCACTCCTCAGTCAGTCACGAGTCAAAACCTTCCACTCACCATCTTCCTCACACCAGTCCCATGGTCTGACCACAAACTAATAACGTTCCAGTTACCCTACAAACAGCCTCCAACAACTTGCCAGCCCACCCCTGATGCCGTCCAAAAAACAAAATTACGACCTTTCAACAAGGAAGAGATACTCAGCAAATCTCTACCTCTGCTCAACATCGCAGAAACCAACCTGGAGGAAATGATCTCCACTTGGAACACCACCCTCAGCTCCATAGCCAGTCAATCATCTAGGGACTCAACTCCAAGAAAAAGAACGTCCTTCCCTTGGTACTCCTCTGAGCTAAGGACATCACTCTGCCAACTGAGGAAGCTCGAAAGGAGATGGCGATGCTCCCGCACCACCAGTAACCTAGAGATCTACACCTCCAACCTGAAGAAACACCGCGACAAAGTAGCCGAATCGATGAGACGCTATCACGCAGAACTATTGCAATGATCAATAAACAAACCAAGGGATCTATTCAACTTAGTAAAGTCCCTCACAAAGCAATCTTCCACCACTCAACACAGCACGCCAGAACCACAAGAATACGCAGACTACCTACAATCAAAGCTGATTCAAACCATCAAAGCAACATTCCCCACCCCTTTGAACAAACCATACCACTTACCTCCACTCTCCACCTTCTCCTCACCATCAGCAAAGATCATCGAAGAAACCATCAACTCGATTAACACCACCACAGCTCCCAACGATCCTTGCCCTGCATTCTGGGTAAAGTCACTGCGTCAGGAACTCAGCCCATTCCTTACCAAACTCATCCATCTCTCCTTCATCTCAGGAACCTTCCCTCAAAGCCTGAAACAAACGTCAATTAGACCGCTCCTAAAAAATGGCAAACTAGATCCCCAGAAAGTCGATTCATATCGGCCAATTTCAAGTAACCCACTAATGGCCAAAATAATCGAAAAAATTGTCCTACACAAAATCCAGGACCACATTGAGTCCGCTGTGCCCTTAGACCCATGTCAACATGGTTTTAGAGAAGCACATGGTGTGGAGACACTTCTAACCATCCTCTTCAACACACTAACTACCGGACTGGATAAACCCAGAACTGGCTATGCTCTAATCTTCCTCGACATCTCCGCAGCCTTTGACTCGGTTGACCATATACTACTCATAGAGCGTCTGGCAGAGAAGGGGATACAGGATGCAGCCTTGGCAGCATGCAAGGATGGGAAACTCGACATCCAAACCATTCCAGCAAAAACAGGATGTCCCACAGGGCTCCTCCCTCTCAGCACTGTTTTTTAATATATACATGCAGCCCATTTGCTCTATCGCCCACTCATTCGGCATCTCATGTCTCATGTATGCAGACAATGTGCTGCTCTACACGCCATTTGCCACAGACCAGGTGGACCTCTCTCAACTAACTGCCTGCTTTGACACTACAACTGACTGGCTCCACACCCAAAACTTAAGAATAAACCACAAGAAGTCAGAAGCTCTACTCATCACCAGAGACCAAGCATTCACTCCACCAAATACACTAAAAGTAAGAGATGCTGACCTCCAAATCAGGCCCACAATACGTTACCTAGGGGTAACGATCGATCTACGGCTTGATATGAAAACACATATAACCAACACCGTTAACGCAATATATCTCAAGATTCGCTCAATCCGTCACCTACGCCCCCTTCTGGAACCTGATGACTTCAGGACTATCTATCAGGCCTTAGTCATTCCACACTTCGACTACGCCAACGTCATCCTACACGGCCTACCGAAGAGCACGCTGCATCCACTACAGCTAGCTATGAACACAGCGGCCAGACTACTGCATGGCGCCACCAGGTCTGACCACATAACACCAATATTGAAGCACCTTCATTGGCTGCCAGTCCACTCGAGACTAACCTTCAAGATCCTCCTCATCACCTTCAAAGCTTTCAACAGCCTCACATCCCCGTCCATCACCGACCTCATCCACCCCACGCTGCCAAACAGAACTCGAAGATCAGTCACAGCCAATACCTTATCTATACCCAGTGAATCCACAAAATGCTCACAGACAACAAGAAAGAGAGCCTTTAAGTTTTATGCTCCCTCATGCTGGAACGCACTCCCACCTTTCATCCGTGCTATCACAGACCTCACCCAGTTCAGGAAGGCACTCAAGCTCCACCTTTTCTTACTGCACTACGGTACCACCCAACAACTACCCTCTCACCGACACCAATCTGTCACCCTCAATCACCTCATCCCAACCACCACACACGACGCCAGCACCACACAATAGAACCACTATCCCCAGCAGATGCATACAGCCAGCAGCCTGCCTTAGCATAGAGTTGTAGATAGTTTACCCAGTTCAACCCAAGTTTTATATCCTGTTTTATGTAAGTCCAGTATGGTTTCTCCTTACTTATGGATAATGTTTCTGTTATATGTAAACCGAGCTGACTCGAAGAGCGCGGTATAGAAAAGACTTTAAATAAATAAATTAATAAACTGGCATTGGGGCCTCTGCCTGGACAGAGGCAGAAGCTATAACGGGGGCAACAGTTTTAGCGATATGATTTTTCCCAGCCATTGTTCTGTTCGTGGAGCTTAGGAATCTGTTAAAGAAAAGAGAGAGATCTACCAAAGTACCAGCCAGTTTCCCAGCTGTCCTTTCAGAGAAACAGCAGTTAAATCTCCTTAATTATTTTCAAAATATGCTGTTCCAAGTCCGTGTGCTTTGTTAAATGGGGAGGTGCCCTATAAAGCAAGACTGCTCACTAGGGGTGGGTGGGAGTCGGGGTGGGTAGGGAGGGAACTAACAGGTGTCAGCAGTTCCCAAAAGCTGAGAAGGTTAGTAGAGTTTAAAACCTAGTCCAGCAAAGAAAATATTTCTACTAAAGCACCACAAAGAATGTAACTTTGCTTTAAAAATATACCAAAACCCTTTTAAGATCTCCCAGTCAGAGAGCTAGCAATTTAATAAAAATAAACCCTCAAATCCTTACCGTTGTTTGGCCTGTAGAGCCCCTGTTAGAAATGCCTCAACAGGGCAGAGCTCTGAAGCCTTTTATGCAGGCCTCAGCTGCTCTCAGGTAATCAGGCCCACTAACTCCTGATTCGGTGTCAGCATTTTCACAAAAGCTGAAAAAGTTACTAGAGTTTAAAACCTAGTCCAGCAAAGAAAATATTTCTACTAAACACCACAAAGAATGTATCTTTACTTTAAAAATATACCAGCTCCCAGTCAGAGAGCTAGCAATTTAATAAAAATAAACCCTCAAATCCTTACCGTTGTTTGACCTGTAGAGCCCCTGTTAGGAATGCCTATAGACTTTTCAGAATATGGCTATTATGTTAATGATAGGTAGAAGAAAGTATAATTATGTTACACATCTTCGTCAATTGCATTGGCTTCCCATCGAGACATGTTACATTTTAAGATGTTATGTTTGGTCCACAAATGTTATTATAATGGCCTTTCACCTTATTTAGCCAATGCCATTGTTCCCTAAGAACCCTGAAAGACACCTGGTTTTACCAGCTGGGTCTTTTGCAGCTTTTGTCATTGAACATTGGATGGTTCAAGAGTACTAGAAGACATGTCTTTAGCTATGCTGATCCCAGGTTATGAGAACAATCTTCCTCCCATGTTAAGAGAAGGGACAAATTATCTTCATTACAGAAAATATGACAGCTTGGCTATTTGTGCAGGTTTTTAGCTAGGGAACAGGCTGGTGTTTTAGGCCTGTCTACCTAAATTCCATATAGCTGGGAATCCTAGAAGACCAATCATATCTGGTACTGGCCCACTCATGAAGGAAATATCTGGACTTGTGGAGAGTAATTTTATAAGTTATACCTAGATTAACGCGTTTTGATGCAAGTATTTCATGCCTATCATATAAAGTAAGGCATGCATGTGCCTTTAGTTTATAAAATAGGGGTTAAGTGGCCAAATGTGCATTAAGGAAGCATCTCCTACATCAGCCCTAGAGCTGGTGTAAATGCCATGTCTGCACTCACAAGCCATCCAAATTCTACCATTGCACGTACCCACAGTGATAGTACACACAATCTGCCTGACACATGCAAATATAGTGAGCCTCTTATAAAATTAGCCAATGGAGGGGATTCTCAAATTCCTATAAAAAAAACAATCGCTTCATATAAGACACCACAGACTTTCTTAACAAGTTAAAAAAACTAGATGCTACCACCGACACTCTCCTGATTACAATAGATGCAGAATCACTATAGTGCAACATTCCGCATGCAGCTGGAATAGCTGCATGTGATGGATTTCTAAAGGCATCAAACCTGAACAAACAATACACAGTAGAAACTATTACATCCTAACCCACAACTACTTCATCTTCAATAATGATATCTATCTACAAATCATGGGCACTGCAGTATGCCAACTTTTTCAATGGAGAATTGGAAGAGACATTTTTAAATTGATATCAGACTAAACCCTTTAAATATCACTGGTATATTAATGACGTTTTTATGATTTGGACTAAGAAGAGACTGAAACCATTTTACAATTCTGTTAATGCATCCCATCCTTCGATCAGATTCAAAATCAACTACTCCACAGAAAACGTTAACGTTCCTGATACCACAGTTTCTATCAATAATGGCTGTATTAAAACATCTGCAAACAGGAAACCAGCTGACAGCTGCAGCTACCTCTACAGTTCCAGCTTCCACCCATCACATACAAAGACAAGCAACATGATACCCCCACACATGCCCTAACTGAAAAGACAGAGATAAACACCTCAAAATCTTGACTGAATCCTTCAAGCACAAAGGACACAACTCCAAAATCATCTCCAGGAAGATTGTATCTTCACCTAAAGCACCCAAGAAAAACATACTGCAGTACAGGAAAATAATCCTCAGAGTCTCCTTTATAGTGGCTTACAATCCAATAAAAGACCTAAACCCACTACTCCAGGAAGATGAACTTCTAAAAGAGATATTCCCTGCTCCACCAGTGTTAGCCTTCCGAAAACCACCCAATATGGAACAAAAATTAGTGAAAAGTAAGCCCTCAACAGAAGCTCAGAAAGAAGAAAATGGCACAACGTCCTACAATGTAGCAACCTGCAAATTCTGCCAGCACATATCACAGGAGCCCACATTCAACATCAGGGGCTCCTACCCATGCTTTTCTTCTAATGTGGTATATATTATTCAGGCAGGAAATGAATGATGCATTGAAGAGACAGGACAAAGAAATATTAACCCATCACAAAGTCCCCTAGGCCCTACAATCAATAATGTGTCCTGTTACTGCAATGATACCCAACCCCCCAATATATAACCACCCTCTGTACATAAGTAATAAGATTCTAACATTTATGTTCATCTCTAAGTATTTCTATCATATTGGTTTCTTATGTAGATTTTAATCTCATCTATGTATAGGGGGTGAAGTACTTTTGTCCACTAAAAAAGGGCGGGACATAGGCATGGTCGTGTCTGAAGATCTTAAAGGTAGAAAAGGTGACAGCAAAAGCTAGAAGGATGCTTGGGTGCATACGGAGAGGAATGGCTAGCAGAAAAAAGGAGGTGATAGTGCCTCTGTATAAGTCTTTGGTGTGACCTCATTTGGAGTATTGTGTGCAATTCTGGAGACCGCACCTTCAAACGGATATAAACAGGATGGAGTCATTACAGAGGGTGGTTTCATTATAAAGCATATGAGGACAGACTTAAGGATTTTAATAGTGGCTAGTGGTCTTCATTATAAAGCATATGAGGACAGACTTAAGGATCTTAATATGTACACCTTAGAGGAAAGGCAGGATAGAGGTGATATGATTGAGATGTTTAAATACCTCCGTGGCATAAATGTTCAGGGAGAGAGCCTCTTTTGATTGAAAGCAAGTACTGTTACGAGGGGACATGTGATGAGGGTGAAACAGGAGAGATTCAGGAGTGATACGCGGAAATATTTCTTTATGGAAAGAGTGGTGGATCCATGGAATAGTCTCCCAGTGGAGGTGGTAGAGATGAGGACAGTATCTGAATTCAAAAGAGCATGGGACAAACACTCTAAAGGGAAAAAGGGGACTGTTGTAGTTGTTTCTTTGGAAGGACAGACTAGATAGGCCATGTGGTCTTTTTCTGTCATCATTTTTCTATGTTTCTTTGTTTATTTAATTTTTTAATCTCTGTTTATTGTAATAATGTTTTGTTGTATATAAACCACTTTGATTGCTTGATAAGACCCACATATAAATAAATAAATGTTAAAAACCATAATCAATTTACACAGACACAATATCAGCCACCGCAAGGCAGACCAAGGTGACACCTGCAAGGGAACATTTTTCAGGGCCAGAGCACTGCATCAAGGATCTTAGGATCAGAATACGAAGAGGAAATTTCAAAACAGTCTGGGAATGCAAGATTATTGAAGTTAAAATATTGATTTTCAAAAGGGACGATACTTAAACACCACGTGATTGGCTGTAGCGCTTAAATATTGGCAGGATATTCAGCAGCAGTTTCTGGATGATAGCTGCCGCTAAATATCCAGATTGAGCAGTGCTATCCAGATAAGTGATGACCTTTTCCGGATAGAGGTGATTGCCATACAGCATGAGTTATCCCAATAAGTGCCAAATGAAAATCGCTGCTATCCTGATAGAGTCCTGATATGGTTGGCACATATCCAGATAGCGGCAGTACCACCCATGGACCGTCCCCCCCTCCCTCCCCACACACACACGTTTGCCTCTTGAGACTTCCACTAGAATGCTTTTATGATTCACTAATATATTCTAGTGTTGTCATCTTTTGCTCATACTTTTCTGATCTGAGGAAGAAGTTTTTTAACCTTAAAAAGCTAGTCAAAACATGTAGAATATTAGTCCACTAAAAAGGTATTATCTTATATTCTTTATTTGTTTTATTTTGGGTCTGTCTGCTAAATTTGCATTTTACCATGAGGTTCACTAACCTGTGGTATCTCACTACTGCAAGTTAGTGAATTCCATGGTAAATTTCCATTTACATGGTTATATTTGGGAAGATCTCACATTGCTGGCTGCAGCAATGCAAACATACCGGGCCACAAGTCGGGAACACTATCCTTTAAAGGCATGAGCTAGTGCTATAAAATAGTACTTCCACCTCTGATCCCCATCAAAATGCACATACCCCTGATTATTTATTTATTTAGCTGTATTTATATCCTACTTTTCACTGGGTCAAAGAGGTCAATTGGAGGATACATTTAACATGGGGGATATGAGACACATATGCTAATACTTACAGGGAACATGGGCAATGGAGGGTTAAGTGGCTTGCCCAAGACCACAAAGAGTGCCTGTAGGACTAGAAATCCCAGTCCCTCTGGCCTGAGATTGCTGTCCCCAGGTGGGACTTGAACCCCTGGCCCTCTGGCCTGAAGTACCTTGTCCTAAGCACTAGACCACTCCTCCCTATAATCAATTACCTCTTAGAAGCCACCCACAACCTTCACTCCCCAGCACCTACCATGGTTCTTCCTGGAGGGGTAGTGAGGGAGGGATAGGAATGATCCCTGGGCACTCCTGACCCAGAAACTCCACTCCCTTATTTAGCAGCCTAACCCCCTAGTGGTATAGCACACAGCTAGTGCTAGGGGGCTGGTGCCATACTAAAAGAGTGGAGGATTAGCTCTGGCTTGAGAACCAAGAGACCAGGGTTCAGTTCCCACTAGCACTCCTTGTGGCCTTGGGCAAGTCACTTAACCCCCCATTGCCTCCAAATAATCCAAGTTATCAATGTCCCTGTTTAATGTACACTACCAAGTTTAAGTTATAATGTAAACCACTTTGACTAAAAATGATAAAGAAATATAAAAAAACTGTTAAATAAATAATCATTTTGATGCCAGGAGCCAATGGGCAGGAACACTCAGGGATCCTTCCTGTCCCCTCACTATCCACCATGGGGTTGGGATTGCGAGGACAGGGGGATTTGAGAGGGGATGAGAGTGATGGGGGTTGAGAGACATTAAGAGGGGTAGAGGTGTGTTTGAAAGATGAATGAGTGGTGTAGGACACTGTATTAATGCATTGGCCCCTTTAAATTGCTCCCCATGAGCATCAAGTCATGCAACTGTAGCCTGATGCTTCCAGGTTGGAAAGGCAATTAGATAATAGTTCCTCAGATGTGAATTAAAGCCTGAAGATAAAAAACAAACCCTGTGATAATGAATTCCCATGGACAACAGTTACAACATAGTAAATGTTGGCAGAAAAAGACCAGTGTGATCCATCTAGTCTGCCCAGACAAGATGGCAAGAGTAGGTGCACCTGCCGTTCCATGCAGTTCACCCCTCCCCATGTCTTTATTTAGGGGTGAATCCACTGATCCGTGTAGGGCACCCCTGTTTGTTGAGAAATTAGATAGTTTATTTTGATTTTATCCTGTTGCTATAAAGGGATCCACTGTGTCTGTCCCATGGCATTTTGAATTCCGTCACTGTGTTTGCCCCCACCACTTCCATTGGGAGGGCATTCCAAGTATCTACCACCCTTTCAGTGAAAAAGTATTTCCTGACATTGCCTTTCAATTTACCCCTTGCTGCTTCTTGTTATGCCCTCTAGTTTTACAGCTTCCCTGTCTTTGAAAGAGGTTTGTTTTTATTCATTAATATTCTTTAAGTATTTAAAGGTCTGAATCATATCTCCACTATCCCTCCTCTCCTCCAGAGTGTACATATTTAAGTCTTCAAGTCTCTTTTCATAAGTCTTTTGACGCAAGCTCCAAATCATTTTGGTCGCCTTCCTCAGAACTGTTTCCAGCCTTTTTATATCCTTTGCGAGATACGGTCTCCAAAACTGAAAACAGTATTCCAAGTGAGGCCTCACCAGTGACTTGTACAGTGGCATTAGTACCTCTTCCTTTCTGCTGGTAATTCCTCTCTGTATGCGACTCAGCATCCTTCTGGCTTTTGCCACTGCCTTGTTGGACTGTTTTGCCACCTTGAGATCCTCAGAAATAATCACACCAAGGTCCTTCTCCTGGTCCGTGCACACCAACCTCTTGCCCCCTATCGCGCACATTTCCCTTGGATTTCTGCTTTCCAAGTGCATTAAATCTTAACTGCCAAGCATTAGACCATTCTTCCAGCTTTTGTAGATCTTTCCTCATGTTATCCACTCCCTCAGGGGAGTCCACTCTATTGCAAATTTTTGTGTCATCTGCAAAAAAACAGACAGTTGTACTTGCATTTAGTTTTATTGAATCCTTTTTATTTAATTTTATACAATAATAATTGCAACAAAATGGTTTACAACATAATAGCAAAACAGATAAAAACTGTATACGTAGTTAGGGGAAATAATAGATATACAAAATAAAACAACATTTTGAGTGTGGAAATTTATTTATATTTATTTATTTATTTATTTATTTATTTAGCAGGGGGGTTATACTGTCTCGTCTTAAAGTCAAGTCAGTTTACACTACAAGAACAGAACTTTACACTGAGCAGGGATACGAACTTGGAGGATTACACATAAAGCATTCTAAAACCTAGGTAATACAATGTAGTAATACTAATGAATAGGGATGGGGGAGGGGTGAAAAGAGGTTAGGAGAGTGGAGTGGACATGGCAAAATAGCAGATGTTATCACAGTTTAGTAATGCCTGGCCTTAATTAGATTTGGAGTAGCCTTGACTCAGGAGATGTAGCAACTCTCTGAAAAAGTATACACTTTTTGTTGATTTCTCTACAAAATCTTCCTGTTCTAAAATGCATCTCAGGATAAAATGTCAGACCAAACAGGACTTCACAAAGATATGGGCTTTCTATCACATTCTAAACTCTAAGTACTTACAGCCGGTCTCCCTCTGATCAGCTATCCATCCCTCTCACTCTTCCACCCATGCCACACTCTTTTCCCTGATATTGTCTCTGGAACACTTTGTTGCTTCACTTATACATTAAGGTATTTGTCGTCTGGTTTTAATCTTTGAAAGTTAGTCAAAAAGCGTATTAAGATAAATAGGTATCACCTTATTTTCCTTTCTTGATTTCTCTTTTTATTTAACTACCGTTAAAGCGGACTAACATGGCTATCACGCTACTTTATCCAGGATGGTTACAAAGGCATCCACAGTGGCATGCTTTGACTCATTTTTAATATGGGTCTGTGTTTGCCCCTAGTTAACAATACAGGCCTCGCCTCACTTTCCATGGGTAGCATCACTGAATGACTCAAATTAAAGAGAGCCCACTACTTCTTCCTATGATAGGAAATAATAGTTTTTTAAACTAGAAAAATATCATAGATCATTTAAATATTACTAAAAGCTTCTTTATCTGGGAGTTGTCCCCATGTATCAGGCTTGATTTGAATTCCTCATCCATTGGAGCCTGCAGGCTTGGGCACATTCCTGAGGTGGTGTGCTCAGGCCTTGGAAGGGAGGAAAGATGGCTGCTACCATTATAGTGGTGTCTGCTGACCAATCAGCAGTGCTGATGGTGAAAGGATACTCACTCTAGCCCTTGAATCAATGAAGGATCAGCAAAGTCACCCAGGCCTACACATTGAGAAAGGGGGTTCAAGGACAGAGGGTGAAAAAGAGAACAAAAGCCAGAAGAATAAAACAAGTGTATCCGTTTTCCTATCAGATATTCTTCGTATTTCTTAATACAGTATAGTTGGCCTGCTATATAGCAGCAAGACATTTTGAAAGCCATGCACTGTTAATGATGTGATAGGAGGTAGATATGTTGGCAAGGCTTAAAACTCAGTTTAGCCTAAGTATAATGACACAGGAAGCTGAACTTTATTATGAAATAACAGAGGATCATATAATATACCAGCAAAAGGTGCAACATTTACTTCAGCAAAAATGGCAAGGTGACTTACAGTTATGTAATTCTTGGCTACTTTAATTGCTCAACTCTTTATTCCTCCTCAAACACAAGAACTAGCTGAAACTTTTCTTCACAGGCTCTCCTCTGTGTGAGTCCTTTGTGAGAGGTAAGGAAATTCTACTGAGTTTATGTATTGCTATGTATTGCTATGGAACATAACACTTTAAAGTGACATTTTTTCTGATGTGATGTCAGATAAAGTAATGGGGCACTTTACTCTGAATTGCAATGGTGCTGTCGTGGTCCTCTCATTCATTCAGCAAATAACCCTGGAGAAGCAAAATCAAAGCTCCATCATCCAGCTACAAGACCTGCATGTTTTGCCTGAAAAGTCTCCATATATAACAGACCCTGTGGGAAATCACATGTTAACGGTATTAGTACACGGTTAGTAAATGATCCCCCATGTGTTACTAACAACTTTTGCAGGTCAAATTTTGCAGTGCCAGGTCTTTCCATTTTAGATAATATTCAGTGTAATTTATTGAAGCACGTTCAGCATCACTACAGTCATGGGCATCCATTTATGCTTGATCAGATCCCTTGCACAGTACAAAACTCTCCGTAATGCCTCCCAACAGAACCAACAGATTTTAAAAATATTAGGTCCAGAACATTATGTGTTGAGTCTCAGGTTTTGGACGGGTGTGTGTTTGCTGGTCTTTCTTCGCTCATGTTTGGAAATTAACTAGTACAAGGCCCTACTTGTTGACAGAGATGTCTGCTGACTTCGATGCAGCTGTTTCTGTGGCAGAGATCCTCAGTCGGAGTGTGACAGCTGACGGGGATGCATTGTTGCTATTCACGGTCAAAGCGTAGGCATTCAACAAGGACTGGACACAGATCCAAAGAAATGCAAATGCTTGAATATTGCTAGGCAAACTAACTAGCCTATTAGCCTAGCAAACAAGGCAAAGGTCCTCAAGGGAAGAGCAAGATCAGGGCAAGGCCAGGAAAGAAGTCCATAAATCCAGATGAAACAAGATTCAAGAAGAGACGAGGAAAGACAGGCAGGGACTAAGGAACGAAGCTAGGAAGCAAGAATCAAGAATAATGGAGAACAGTTGCAGAAAGAACTGACTCAAGAATCAGAAACAGCGCTCAGAAGGATCTGTAATTCAGAACAGGACAGAAACAGGACAGACAAGAACAGGGCTAGATGAAGGTCTGCATCTAGGTCAGGTCTATATGAAACCAACTAGAATTATGGCCAGAAGAAAGACTGAAACAAGGCACACATGTATGTGGAGGAGTGGCCTAGTGGTTAGAGCAACTGCTTAGTACCCAGGAGATCAAGGGTTTGTTTCCTACTGGTGTTCTCTTGTGACTTTAGGCAAATCATTTAACTCTCTATTCCCTGGGAAGAAAAGCTCTGGCAATCTACTACCAATCATGCATTGCTAAGAAAGCCCAAAGGATGCTGTGTCTCCAAGAGTCAGTACTGACTTGATAGCCCTTTAAAAACAAAGCATGGGTTTTTTGATAAACTGCTTTTCAGTAATTGTCAAAGTGGATTATAATAAAATTTTAGGTCAGTAGAGAATCCATAAGCAACGAGTAAGGAATAATAAATAGTGGTATGCAGGAGAAGGAGGAGATTAGAGGGGAAAAAAAAGGAAGGAAAGAACAAGATGAGTTTGAAGAGGGCAGAGCTGCTATTCCTGAGTGAAAAAGTGGGGGTTTTGAGACCAGTCATGAATTTATTATAACTGGATTCTGCATGAAGATGGGCCTGGGGCAAGTTCCCTATGAGAGGGCAAGGAAATGCAGTAGAAAGTGGACGTATGCTGGACACAAGTGTGCCGAGGGAAGGTAAAGGATATTTAATGTATTTATCTTTATAGGCCACTTTTCTACAGGTCAAGACAGTGTACATTCCGGTACTGTATATATATTTCCCTTGTCCCCAAAGGGGCTCACAATCTATGTTTTTATACCTAAAACAATGGAGGGTTGAGTAGCCCAAGGAGCACCTTGGCTAGAAACCCCAGTCCTTCCAGCCCAAGGTTGCTGTCCTGTAGCAAGATGCAAACCCCTGGCCCTCCAGCCTGGGGTAACTTGCCCTAACCATCAGGCCACTCCTCCTCCCTACTACTATTATGAACATTTGTATAGCGCTACAAGAGGTATGCAGCACTGCACAGACACATGTAAAAGACGGTCCCTGCTCATCAGAGCTTACAATCTACTCAGACAGACAAGACAGTAGCTGTAGACACAGGATACATTTAGGGGGAATGGTAAGGAAACACAAAGGAGATCAGGTGAGTCAAGATCCAAAAGTGGCAGCGAAGAGGTGAGCTTTCAACCTGGATTTGAAAAGGGTCAGAGGAGGCGCCTGATGTACAGACTCAGGTAGTTTGTTCCAGGCATAAGGAGCAGCAAGGTGAAAGCAGCAAAGTCTGGAGTTAGCAGTAGAAGAGAAGGGCACAGATAGAAGCAATTTGCCAG